>CM065593.1:57407957-58607957 GCA_033119425.1 Bufotes viridis
ACTATGTATTATAGAAACAAAGAAATTGAAACTCGTAAAATTGCAAATTTTTCCACATTTTACCAGTGTCATGAAGTACAATATGTGACGAAAAAAACAATCTCAGAATGGCCTGCATAAGTAAAAGTGTTTAAAAGTTATCACCACATAAAGTGACACTGGTCACATTTGCAAAAAATGGCCTGGTCCTTAAGGTGAAATAGGGCCGTGTCCTTAAGGGGATACAACAGGGGCTGTTGCTGGTATTGGGTTTTGCTGGTTAGGTTGGGGGCACAATATGCATATTATTGCTGTTCTTGCCTGCAATCTCCTGCAGGTTATTTGACAGTAAACACTGAATAAACACTGAATATTAATCAACTCTGGCATACCCACTTCTCCAACCCCAATGCTCTCCTGCACATCAAGGGAGCCCTTATTCTACCATTTCCACATCCGCTAATATCAATGTTGATATCATCAGGAACATCCAGCTCTTCCTCTCTCTGCATCTTGCTGGCTTTTCTAGGACATGGAGAGTTTGAAGGATGATTTAGAAGAAGTAAAGCCAGCAAGGATCTCCATCATTAAGACCTGTCCCGCCTGAGTGGTGCAGACTGGATGGTATTGGTTAGCACACTGGCACCAGAATAATAACGGCTTCTATGTTATTGGTATTGAATTAAATTTACGGCTGATGCAGTAATAAGTAAATGTAGGAATAGATAAATAAAATTGACATAAGTCTACATGCCATGCATCCTCCCTGCACTCTCCCTCTCCAATATTCTTCTATTAGACCACTTTCCCTACCTACTTGCAGTATAAGCCTTACTTGATAGAACCGCCAGTGGATGACGGTCCCTACTCTAAATAAGTGCAGAGATTATCAAACACCAACAGACAACAAACACAAGCAGAGTTGTACAGCAATGGGTCAGAACCAGAGAGTGTCAGAAGACAAGCCAGGGTCAGAAGCACAGAGGAATCAGTACGTAAATGCAGGAACAGGCAACAGGGAACCTAGCTAGTGAGCCAAAGAAAACTATCACCTGGCCCTGGTGTATGGCTAGGAAGAGATTTAAATAGAGTGCCTAGTCCCTGGATCAGAAGCTGATAGTTCTATTGACTTGGCGCTCGATTAGTATGAAACACTAGAACACAGTAATAGAGCAGTTGAGCTAATCTGCCCACTGCTTATCACCTCCTATAACTGCCCACTGCAGGGAGCAACAGAGCATTTCATCCTGTTACTAAGCATACAGTCACGTCACCAGAGGGCATGGCTCAGCAGCGTATCTCTCCTGATACGGTCATGCTGAAGGCTGAAGATCACGCTGCTATAGCCTGCACAGGTATGTTTATTAAACTCCCATGGCTGTTCCAGATCAAAATATATACATTTTCAGTAGTGTCTCAATAAGACCTAGATAAGAGTTGTTTTTACAATTTAGGACAAGTCCCAAACTAGGGGACTACACCTTACTTGTATGTTGATTCAAATTGGTTAATGGACTCCTCTCGGTGCCAAGGGAAGCCGGACAGCCTAAGAATCAAAGACTTTAAACAATGTTGCTGTGTAATGAATTCTCTCCCAGGTATAGCCTCTGCAACTCTCTTATTGACTTTAGCCTGGGTAGGTCTACATTTACCCCTTCTTACAAACTTATCTCAATATAACCAATTGAAAGCATTTATTAAAGCAACCAATCAGAAGCATAATGGTATGTAGGAAAAGTACATGCATATATTACATACACACACACATTTTAGAATACTTTCAATATTTCATAATGTTTCAATATTTGAGTAGTACCCTATTTGGTGTGTCTAAGGTTCTTATAAATGTTACAAAACAGAATCGAAGGAAACAGACTATATTTCTGAATTAACTCATATATGTTATATTAGCAAAGACATTTAAGCATAAAGACTCAAAAATTGAGAATTCTTGACAATTTAGTACAATTTGCACAATTCATTTTCATTTACAACTTAATTTGTTTCACAAGAGTTGATCAAGGCTATTAAAAAATGTTGATATTTTTAGCTGCATTTTATAAGAAAACCCAAAAGGATCATACATTTCTTTAAGAATTTCTCTAAAGCTGGAGAATTGATTCCATCAGAAACATAACTTTGAATGGAAATAAAATACTAATGTTTGATTATCTTTCCATACAAATGTGGGACACGGAAACCCCATCAGATTATCCTATTGTCATTCTGGGACAGAATCTTTAAAGTTATATGTCTTTTTAACCAAGATGGTGGATATACTGCAAACAATTCCAATGGTAACAAGTACTGATGAGGAAAAATCATTTTTTGAAGTTTTATTTCACGTTCGGTTTTTCTGGCAATTTCCGTTATGAATTACGTTATCATGGACCATAACGGAATTCTATGATGGAATGCACCATGGAAGCCTTTAAGAGGCATTCCATTTTGCATTCCGTCATAATAGAAGTCTATGGGCAGCATAACGGATCCGTCCAGTTGCTGTTATGCAGGAGTCCTGTCCTGCACACCACACCAGTGAACGAATTTATAGATATTTTTTGAGAAAATACATGTAAATTTGAAAACCACTGTTTTGTCAACCTTCTCTTTGTTTTCATAGAAACACAGTCTTTATTTCTTCTTTATACTCACCTGTAGTCTACACTGTAAATATTGGGTTTCTGTCCAATACTGCAAATGCCAGGTTTCTGCAACAATAATGAACATGTTTCAGAAAGCTTTTATGAGATGGAACATATAAAATATTTTTTATAACAAATAGGATCATAGATTGCCTAGAACAAACAGTATTTCAGTACTGTACATTTTAGTACTCTTCATATTCATATGTAATATAGACTTATCTGTGGTTTGGCTTTTAAGATATGAGTGTAAAGTGCTCGCTGCTCAATTCTTGCAAGGCATAATCTTATATGTCCCACCTCCTTCTGAATTCACTAGAATCTAGTTGATAGGACCCAGCTTTATGAGTTGAAATGAAATGCCAATTTTTAAGAAATAAATTATAGTTTGTAAAGATTTTCCAACACACAGTGGAATCTGACTATCTTTATGGAAACCATCATGGTCAGTCCTGTTCATGGTAGTGTGACTACTAATCTCTCATAATGTAATATTATTAACTTTTAAATCCAAAACATAGGCCATAGCCTTGCTAAGAATAAACCCAATAAAACGTGACATACCACATGGGTGATTATTAATATTTTCAATACAGAATATGGCCATCTAATGTCATCTAATACCTTTTACCTCTGAGATATGCATAGAACTTTACTACATACATTTATGGGGGAATAAGTAACAGTATATATCTTTTACTGTACATGAAGATATATACGAACATAAAAAGTAAATATTCCATCCTATGCACTTGCAGGGTAATACATTTCTAGATTCTCCGTAAGATAAAAGTTGACAGGAAAAAAACATTGGTTATTTGTTTTTTTATTGCGGCTCTGTGCAATTTTACTTTTAATGACTCTCCAGTGATCTGCTCTTCATGAGCACTATTAAATATCCTATTACTATGCTACAACCTTAAATTGCTATGTATGCAGAGGCTGCTGCAACACCAAATGATATTAGGATGTTATAGTAAGATATGTAATTCATCCTCTGACCGGTACCATTTGTATCTTCAGTGCCCAGGTTTTAGGTGGTCCCCAACTCTACGCTGGCTCCCCCACACACCGTTGAGATATCACCACTTGTTGATGCTCTCTGGAGGGAATAGTAAGGCATGGTGCACCAAAATGGGAAATGATTCCAGAGAGCCAGGATTTGCCATAAGTCAATGTGCTTTTTAACTAGAGGAACTTGAGTACAAAACAATACAGGCAACGCACAAAGCTGGCTTCTCCAGTCTCCCCTCGAGTACCAAAAGGGTATGTGCTGATAAAAGGCCTGAGCTAACTCTCCCTCTTTTTCTGAAAAGGCTGGCAACCCAGAGTCTTGATAAAGTATCCCCATCTCAGCATCTTCTTCTGGTAAACCTGTGAAGTCTGGCCACTAGCCTCTGACTGCTCCACTTGCGTACAGTTTCCAACTGATCTGGAACATTCTAGTGAGTGGGGTGAAGCTGGAGATGCACAGCCTGACAGAAATAATTTTGCACTTCCAGACTGCCATAGACTTGTATTGGGAACAAAATATAAGTCAATAAGAAAGAACTAAGCACTTTTCTGACATAAACAGCCATACCACCCAACTTTTTAAAAGCACAAAGTGAGACAATATGTGCATACTAGGCCACACCTTTAACTCCACCCAAAACATAAATATACAAATCCAGTCCCATCCAGTCCCCTTTATGCCCCCAGCTACCATAGTAATTATTCCCCCTTTGTGCCAGTACACAGTAGTAATGCCCACACTATGCCCCCTTAACAGTGTTAATGTCCACATTGTGACCCTCATAGTAGTTATGTTCACATTGTACTCCTCACAGTAGTATTGGCTACACTGTGCCCCCTCACAGTAGTTATGCCCTTCATAGCACTAATGCTCACATGTATACTCATTCACAGTAGTTATGCCCACATGTACTCCTCACAGTAGTTATGCCACCTGGTTCCTCGAATGATCACTTCTCAGCTGCCAGTGCTCCCCAGAAGAAGGATACTGTAATACATAGCGCTGCTGTGTAAGAGGAGCAGAGGCTGATTGCTGCACGGCACGCTCCTCCTACATAGTCTAGCAGCACAATGTGTGATAGTACAACGTGCTGCTGCTGGGAAGCGCTGGCAGCTGAGCTGAATGGTGAAATGAGGGGCAGATGGCCCCCTGCTTCACCAATACAAGCAACTGTCTATGCATCTTATGGATACTGTAGGAGAATATCTTGAGTGGTAGCGGACGGAAGATACGTGCCACCGGGGGTCGTGGCCCCGGTGGAGTAAGAGCCGGGTCTTTTATGTTTGGTCAGCAGTGAGTGCTGTTCACACAGCGGTCCGGGCCGGCTCTTACTGGGAACAGGCAAAGAGCAGGGTGGGTGTCTTTTCACCACGAACCACCATGGGTTGACGCCGTACCCCTGATTCTCAACAGACTGTTTTCGGTTGTTAGTATCAGTCTACACTGATCCTGGCAGGTTGGTTGTTTCTGACCCTAGTCGGGTAGTGAAGGAGTTAATCCTTCACTATGCTCGGTGGGCGCGTACTTCCTGCAATGCCCAGAGCCTGTGAATATAGGTTTGGTGCTCACTGACTGTGGGGCTGATGAAGTGTGGTCTCCTGTCTCTCTGCAGGAAGCTGTACGTGAGGCTGGTCGGATGGTCGGGCTGAGCTCTGTAGTCCACTCCGTCTTTGTGCACACCTGCTGCAGGCGCAGGGAAGGACCAAAAGAAGGGATCCTGTGGCCAGAGCCAGTCCCTTGTCAAGGCCAACACGTGGCCTGTCAAACTTGCATGAACCTCCCCCACTACAAGTTGTAGTACCGATCACTGGTGTGAGAGACTGTGTGAACAGGCACCGAGACATCTGCAGCATTTGGGACTCCGTTATGGGAGGACATCTGACAGTGGAACATACCTCAGCTGTTCTGGGACTGCGGGATAGCCACTGAAATCTGGGACTGTCCCACCGGGTTTGGGATGGTTGGGAGGTATGAAACAACAGTCCGATAGAAACAAATCAGATTGTCCAAAATTCACTCTATCTGTTTTTTTCCCTCTAAAATTCAGCTCTGGATATTTCCTATGACAACCATGTAAAATAACTAGCTTCTCAGTGCGCAGGCTGCAATTTCCTTGGTGTCTCTTGGTGTAAACTGGCTGTGCATTAACCCTCAGAACAACTCAGTGAAAATACAGTGCAATAACAGTGCCAATGTACTTAATATATCATTTAAAATATAATTCAACAGCAAAAATGCAAACAATGGCATAAATCACAGTACAAGTTTATCCCTAAAAGTGCACTAAAGTAGTGAGTTGATGACTTTGCATAGAAGCAATAGGGAAAAATGTCCTTAATCATCCAGACTCCAAAGTATCCTTGCTCCAAGGCAGTACGTACCACTAATCTCAGCATGTGGCAAAGAAATTAGAAATCGATTGTAATTGGAAGTAATAGAAGAGATGCTTCTCCATCAGTAGGACCCAGCCAGTTTGCGTCTTTGATTTCAATGAGAGTTGTGTAATTCTTTATTTCACTGCGTAAGAAGTGAGAATCCATTGGCAACTAGTAGATATGTCACGAACATAAAATTTTCCGTTCGCAAACGGCTAACGGGAACTTCCGCAAATGTTCGCGAACCGGGCGAACCGCCATAGACTTCAATTGGCAGGCGAATTTTAAAACCCACAGGGACACTTTCTGGCCACAATAGTGATGGAAAAGTTGTTTCAAGGGGACTAACACCTGGACTGTGGCATGCCGGAGGGGGATCTATGGCAAAACTCCCATAGAAAATTACTTAGTTGACGCAGAGTTGGGTTTTAATCCTTAAAGGGCATAAATCACCTAACATTACTAAATTGTTTGGAATAACGTGCTTTAAAACATCCAGTGTGTGTATACGATCGGGTATGATGTTGTATCGATCAGGAAGTGTAAGGGTTACGCCCGCTTCACAGTGACAGACCAAACTCTGACAGACCAAACTCCCCATTTAACGCACCGCAAACAACCGCAAACAGTCCATTTGCACAACCGCAAACTCCCCATTTGCACAAGGTTGGATACCAAGCTATCCATGTCCCGTTCCTTGTCCTCACTGACGTCATTGAAGGTCTCTTCCTCCACCCAGCCACATACAACACCAAGGTTCCCCAAAAGGTGACAACAAGCCCCCTGGGACGCCTGCTGTGGCTAGTCTTCCACCTACTCAAAGCCACCTTCCTCTTCTGACTCCTCTTCTTTAGACTCCTCCCTCTGCGTTGCCGCAGGTCCAGCAATCGAT
Source organism: Bufotes viridis (assembly GCA_033119425.1). Taxonomy (NCBI): domain Eukaryota; kingdom Metazoa; phylum Chordata; class Amphibia; order Anura; family Bufonidae; genus Bufotes; species Bufotes viridis. The sequence continues at coordinate 57,414,864 of CM065593.1, forward strand.
GAAGACAAGGCTGCTTCCGGTGGTGATGGTGACCACAACTCTTTCTCTTCATGCTCATCTACGGCCTGATCCAGCACTCTTCGCATGGCACGCTCCAGAAAAAACGCATATGGGATGAGGTCGATGATGTTGCGTTGGGTTTGACTGACCGGGTTTGCAACCTCCGCAAAAGGACGCATGAGCCTACAGCCATTGTGCATGAGCATTCAGTAACGTGGCCAAAAAAAATTAAATTAAAAAAATCTGTTCTTACCAGTTTAATCTCTGTTTTGTCCCCTATCAGGGATGGTGTATAGAATAGATTTTAGGAACCGGGAGATGAAAAAAGATGGTTGGTCAGTCCTCTTCCTTCCAATTTGGGGCACTGCGCATGCTCTGTGCAATGTACTGTGCCACCCTATATGAATGGTGTGTTAAATAGTACTATTCCTATCAGCTTAATCCCTGTTACGTCCCCTAACGGGGACGTGTATCGAATAGATTTTAGGAACCGGGAGATGAAAAAAGATGGTTGGTCGGTCCTCTTCCTTCCAATTTGGAGCACTGCGCGTGCACCGTGCAATGTAATGTGACACCCTATAAGAGTGGTGTGTTAAGTAGTACTATTCCTATCAGTTTAATACCTTTTACGTCCCCTATCAGGGGACGTGAATAGATTTTAGGAATCGGGAGATGGAAAAAGATGATTGGTCGGTCCTCTTACTTCCAATTTGGGGCACTGCGCGTGCGCCGTACAATGTAATGTGACACCCTATATGAGTGGTGGGCACTGGCAGTGGGCACAGTATAGTCTGTGGGCCTGACACTCACTGGCAGGCAAATGCAATTATATTAAAGGGTAAAAATTAAATTACTTTTTTATCTGCAAGGCACTGTGCCACCCTATATGAGTGGCGGTCACTGGCAGGCAAATGCAATTATATTAAAGGGTATTAATTAAATGACTTTTTATCTGCAAGGAACTGTGCCACCCTATATGAGTGGTGTGCACACAGTACAGTATGTGGGCCTGACACTCACTGGCAGGCAAATGCAATTATATTAAAGGGTAAAAATTGAATGACTTTTTTATCTGCAAGGTACTATGCCACCCTATATAAGTGGTGGGCACTGGCAGTGGGCACAGTACAGTCTCTGGGCCTGACACTCACTGGCAAGCAAATGCAATTATATTAAAGGGTAAAAAATAAATTACTTTTTTTTATCTGCAAGGTACTGTGCCACCCTATATGAGTGGTGTGCACACAGTACAGTCTGTCTGCCTGCGGCCTCTCACACATGGGCAGGCAACTGCAATATATATAGAAAAAATAAATAAAAGCAGACTGATGTACTAGCCCTAAAAAGGGCTTTTTGGGGTGCTCTAAGGACACTGTCCTTACAGCAGATAAGTCTTTGAGGACTGGAGTGGACACAGAACACTAGTAGCTAACGCTTTCCCTAGAATCCCTATATTTATTCAGCAGCAGCAGCACTCTTCCTGCTCTAACACTGCAGCTTTAGAATGAATCTAAGATGGATGCTGTCCTTGCTTTTTGATAGGAGGTGGGAGGGTCTGGGAGGGATTGGCTGATTGGCTGGAATGTGTCTGCTGACTGTGAGGTACAGGGTCAAAGTTTGCTCAATGATGATGTATAGGGGGCGGACCGAACATCGCATATGTTCACCAGCCGCGGCGGACGCCGGGAACTGTTCGCTGGTGAATAGTTCGGGATGTCTCTAGCAACTAGTACCCTAGTCTGTAGTCCAAACCAGTGGGACCTCTCATGGTCAGCTACAGATGTACTAGAGTTAACACTAGAGATGAGCAAATTTCTCAAAAATTTGATTCGGCCAATTCGCTGAATTTTCAGAAAAAATTTGGTTCGATACGAATTTATTCGTGGGGAATCGCATTTAAAAACGGCTATTTCCTGGCTGCAGAGAGCATGTATAGTGGTGTAGAACACTGTGCCTTGCATTAACACGCATAGTGAGTCTGCTGTGGTAGTGAAACAATACTGTGAGTCAGTATTACATGTAGATGACAGGCGTCACTCTTAGAATCACTGCACACTTCACTTATTTGGGCAGTTACGGGGCCAAAACTGACCAAAAACCTCAAGTGTGAACTTAGTCTAACGGGCCAATGTTAGTGCCAATTATAAAGAACCGTACAGAGGCCCAAGATCCTACTATATCGTGAAAGAGCGCGCTCCTTTTACACCAATTCATTGATTCCACAAAGATTTCTACAGAACCTGTTTTATTAAATGCTTATACAAATACAGCCCTCCCGACAGCCCTCCCGTCACTGATTATTTTGTCCTTCCTCTGATCTGTCAGAACAATAAACCCCAAAAATCGGATCCTGTCTGTGGAGCATCCGCATTCACTCGGTCAGCATTTGGTCAGTAATCCATCAGTAATCCTAAAGCATTCTTTGATCCTTTAGAACAATAACCCAGAAAAAACGGATCCTGTCTGTGGAGCATATGCCTTCATTCGGTCAGCATTTGCTCAATAATCCATCAGTATTGCTAAGCCTCCCCAAAAATTGAAGTGGATCTAAAACAGAGATGACACGTGAATGGAATATTTGCATGTCTTCTGTGTTTTGTACCCACTTCTGCTTTTGGCTACCAAATCAAAAGCCAATTCTGATGCAAAATAGGGACCATGTCATGCAGGCCTTACAGCTGCTACATAGACAGGATGTGCTGTGCGTCTCAGTTTTCCTTCCTTCTGACAGATCAGAAGAAGGGTCAAATAAATGATGATGTCAGCCAGGCCGAAAGGCAAAATAGTGGCCCCAGTCATGAAGTTGGGAGGGTGGAAACAGCATGAGAGTGGCCCTATGACATAGTGATGAGGTAGAAGTAGCAGGAGGAGACCACAGAGTGGCCCAATGACAGTCTGGAGGTGACAGGAGCAGCAGCATCAGAAGAAGACCACATGGTGGCACAATGACAGTGTGGAGGTGGAAGTAGCAGCATCAGGAGGTCACAGAGTGGTACAATGACAGAGTGTGGAAATGGCGGCAGCAGCATCAAGAGGAGGCCACAGGGTTGCACAATAACAGTGTGGAGGTGGCATCAGCATCAGGAGACCACAGAGTGACCGGTTGACAGAGGGGGGAGGTGGGTGGCAATATCGTTACCAGCTGAAGATGGTGGATGAAAGAAGGAGCACTTGGCATCAGATGTGTGGCATCAGGCGGGTGGCAGCATTAGAATAGTAGCTGAGGCAGGTAGCCAGAAGAAACCATGGATGATCTACAGTAGTCGGATGCATCAGGCATTGGTGGGTGGAAGTCCTGGCTGATCCACACCTGATTTATCTTGACAAAGTTCAGTCTCTCCACATTTTGGGTGGACAGATGAGTACTTCTTGGGGTAACTATGCCCCCCGCCGCACTAAACACCCGCTCTGATGCCACACGACTGGCCAGGCAGGACAGCTTTTCCAGGGCAAACTCTGAAAGTTGCAGCCACAAATCCAGTTTGGCTCTCCAATAGTCCAGCAGATCTTCAATGTGGGGTGGCAGGGTGTTGTCCAAGTATGCCACCTCCTGCTGCTCCAGGTCTAGATGCTGCTGCTGCTGGTTAGTAGTTTCTTCACTAAGCGTGAACAGAAAAGGACAGAGGCAGGTTGAGGACAGATGAGGTCACTGGGGCCTGCTCCCGGGCTATGCCTCTTTGCTGGGTGTGTCTGATTTCACTTGGGACGAAGTGGATGACCGAGTCAACCATTCATAACCACTGGGTTGCTGGTCAAAACACGACTGCTAGATTACACTGGGAGCTCAGGCCTTTCGCTGAGAACCCTGCTGCCACTCCCCCATACCCTGCTGCAACCTGTGCCTGTGCCAGAAACATTTAGGCTTCTGCCACTCCCTTGTGCAGGGCCTGGCACTTCTCTGTCTTACATACTGTTAGATCAAATAAATAAATAAAAGGGAAATTAAAACACCCCCAAAAAGTCTGTAATTTTCTCACTTTACCACACAACAGCTTATAAGCCCTTTTTTTTCCCACTAATACACGCCAAAGAAGGCTTTTGAACATACAACTGGACTGATGAACGGCAAATAAGCCTGTACTTTTTTCCACTTATACACGCCACTAAAGGCTTTAGAACATATAACTGCACCGCTAAACAGCAAATAGGCCCATACTTTTTTCCACTTATACACGCCACAAAAGGCATTAGAACATATAACTGCACTGCAGAACGGCAAATAATATATCTATATATATATATATATATATATATATATATATATATTGCCACTAATACACGCCAAAAAGGGCTTTTGAACATATAACTGCACCGCTGAATGGCAAATATATATATTTTTTCCACTAATACACGCCAAAAAGGGCTGTGATTTTTCCACTGCACCAAAAGGCAAATACTTTTTTTGTGCCACTAATACACGGCAAAAAGGGCTTTAAAACATATAACTGCACTGCTGAACGGCAAATAGGCCCTTATTTTTTTCAACTTATACACGCCACAAAAGGCTTTAGAAAATATAACTGTACCGCTGAATGCCAAATAATATATATTTTTTTGCAACTAATACACACCAAAAAGGGCTTTAGAATATATATCTGCACCACTGAACGGCAAATAGGCCCTTATTCTTTTCAACTTATACACGCCACAAAAGGCTTTAGAACATATAACTGCACCGCTGAATGGCAAACAAAATATATTTTTTTGCAACTAATACATGCCAGAAAGGGTTTTGGAACATATAACTGCACCCCTGAAGGCAAATAATATATATTTTTTGCCACGAATACACACCAAAAAGGGAAGTAATTTTCTCATTTTACCACACAACAGTTAATAGGCCCTTTTTTTCCCCACTAATACAAGCCAAAAAATGCATTAGATTACATAACTACACCGCACAAGGGGAAATAAGACATAGAAATATTGTCTTGTAAAAAACCCTGTTAATGGCTGTATCAAAAAACACTTGCACCCCAATAGCAAGAACGGTTTGCTGGAATTACAGAGCTGTACAATGGCAATTTTGATCCCCAGTCAGTGCAGCAAGGTGTAATAGGATTGTCTCTATTACCCAGGCTGTGAATTCCCCTTCTGCTTCAATACTGTGGAATGATTCCTCCCCATCCTTTCCCTGAACTTCTATACAGCAAAATAAAAGTTTTAAAGTCTTTTCTACCACTGTCCTTAGCACCTGCTGACGTCACTCCCTGCACTAAGTACACTGGAAAATGGCAGAATCTAAGATGGCTGAGGCTCTTTATAGGGTGTGACATCACAGGGCTGGCTGCTGATTGGCTGGATGCATGGCATTGTGGGTGATCTCTCATTCTCAGAGTTATTTGCTCCATGTCCTAGCATATGCAGAAGCCATTTTAGGAAAAAATGTGATTCGTTACCATTAAAGATGAGCAAATTGACGATGACAAAGTGGAATTCGATCCCAATTTCAGGAAAAATTTGATCCACAACAAATGTGGATTTCCTCGTGCTTCGTGGTAACTTATCACATTTTTCCTAAAATGGCTACTGCACATCTGAGGATATGGAGAAAGGAAGTATGGGAAGGCGGGGTCACCCAGACTGACATGCATGATGCTGCTAATCAGCAGCCAGCAAGCCCTGTGATGTCACAGCCCTATAAATACAGCGGTCATTTTAGAATCAGACATTTTCTAGCGTTCTGAGTGCAGGGAGAATGAGCTAGGAACAGCAATTGGAAAAACCTCATTGTGAAAAAAAAAACTGAAAAAACGATTTATAAGTGCAGGGATCGGATAGGGAGGAATTATTTTACAGCATCTTAATGCAGGTAGAGATATCAGAAGGCGCTAGGGACAGTGCTAGAAAAGCGTTTTACAACTGCAGGGAAAGGATAGGGAGGAATTATCTTGGAAGTATCTTGGTCGATTGTCACTCTGTCATTGAGCCATCCTGTGTCTTCCTCATGCTGCTGCCACCTCCACACTCTGTGATTTTGCCATTCTGCGGCTTCCTCATGCTACTGCCACCTCCCATATTCTCTCATTGTGCCATTCTGTGGCTTCCTCATGCTGCTGCCACCTCCAGATTTTGTCATAGTGCCACTCTGTGGCCTCCTCCTGATGCTGCTGCTGCCTACACCTCCAGACTCTGTCATTGTGCCACTCTGTAGCCTACTCATGCTTTTGCCACCTCCATACTATGTCACCTTGCCACTCTGTGGTCTCCTGATGCTTCGGCCACCTGTACACTGTGTCATTGTGTCATTCAGTGGCTTCCTTATGCTACTGCCAACTCCAGACTCTGTCATTGGGCCATTCTGTGGTCTCCTCATGCTGCTTCTACCTCACCACTATTGTGTAGACTGTAGACTACTCATGCTGTTCCCACCCTCCCCACTTCATGACTGGTCCACTATTTTGGCTTTTGGCCTGGCTGACATCATCATTTATTGGACACTTCTTCTGATCTGTCAGAAGGAAGAAAAAATGAGACGCACAACGGATCCTGTCTGTGTAGCAGCTGTAATGCCTGTATGGTCCGATCAGAATTGGCTTATGATTTGGTAGCCAAAAGCAGGAGTGGGCAGAAAACAGAGAAGACATGCAAATATTCCATTCACTTGTCATCTCTGTTTTAGATCCACTCCTGTTTTTTTTTGGCATTAGCAATACTGATGGATTATTGAGCAAATGCTGTCCGAGTGAAGGCGTTTGCTCCACAGACAGGATCCGTTTTTTTCTGGGTTATTGTTCTGACGGATCAGAGAATGGGTAAAATTAATCAGTGACGTCAACACAAACTTACTGCTCTCCACTCTGTCATGGGGGCTCTACTTGTATAAGTGTTTAATAGAACAGGTTTTGTAGACATCTATGTGGAATCAGCTGATGAGGGTTTAAAAGGAGTGCGCTTCTTCTTTACGCTAACATCTACCTGTAAGGCTGAGTTGATACTTCAGTTATTTGCTCAGCTTTGGCCCCGTGACTGCCCAAGTAAGTAAAGTATGCAGTTATTCTAAGAGCGACCCCTGTCATCTGCATATTCATACTGACTCTCAGTATTATTTCACTACCACAGCAGACTCTCTATGCGTGCTACTGCAAGGCACAGTGTTCCACACCCCTATAAAGGGTCTCTGCGGCCCTGGAAATAGCAGTTTTTTAACGGGATTCGCCGCAAATAAACTCGGATCGAAGCAAATTTTTCAGAAAAATTCGTCAAACCGGCCGAATCGAATCTTTTAAAAATTGCCTCATCTCTAGTTTCCATGAAGCGTTAGAAAATTCGGATTCGGTGTGAATCGAATTTTTCTTGAAATTTAGATCGAATTCCACTTCGTCAACTTCGACTTGCTCATCTCTAGTAGTGTATGGCGCGAATATTCAAATTGCGAATTATAATCGCGAATATCGCAACTTCGAGAATTAGCAAATATTTAAAATATAGTGATATATATTCCTATTTTTTTATATTTAACTTTTTTTATCAGTAACCTCCCTTTTTGCTTGTGGCCCAATGAGAAGGCTGCAATGTCTTTGTCTGAGCTTAGCAACATCCCTGACAACCAGTAGGAAAGCTGTCTACACCTTACTATATATGAACCTCCCCAGCAGCCATTTTCTGCAGTTTATTACAGTTCTGAGAGAGACAGCAGTGTTATTGCTGTGCTCTCTCGTTTCCATTTGTCACATTACATTAGATAGTTTGTTAGTTAGTTTATATATATAATACAGATAGTTAGTGGGAGATAATCAGTGTAGGTTAGATAGTGATATAGTGTTGCTAGGTTCTGCTGTCCATACATACATACTTGCTACATACATTGTACTGTGTGTATGCTACATACATACATACATACATACATACATAGTGTTGTGATCTCACAAGTTCACAACAAAACTTAGTGCACCAATCAATTAATATGTAGTCAGACCTGTTAAAATGTGAAGTTGCACCAAAATATTTGCATCATTATTGCCGATTTGCGCAATCGCAAATTTATTGGAGCACTCTATCTGCATATAAAGCTATTGTAATGTTCTGCCATGCCAACCATTTTCTCCAGTCTCATTAAACTTCGCAGTTTGAAAAATGTAGCTATAGTGACCAACGCCTGTATTGGGCGTGCATTACGTGAATATTACATTGCCGATTTTCGCAATCTAGAAAATAATAGCGAATTTGCTAATATATGACATATTTTGCGAATATTTGGTAGAATATTGCCCCTGCTGCTCATCACTAATCTCTATTTAACACACATGCTTTATGAGACATGTTATCTAAACTAAATGCGTTAAGCAAACACCTTCAATTGCTTTTCAATGGCTTTTGTTTTAAGATAACGTGATGAGTTAAGAAATTTGAGCTAAGAGTTTGTGTGTTAACTCTGCTACATATGTAGCTAGCATAAGTATTTCTTCTTTAACCTCTTAAGGACGAAGGGTGTACATGTACGCCCTTCGTCCGAACTTTAAAGATGGCGCCCGCTCCCGCACGGAGCGGGCGCATGAGCTGCGGGTAAACGCTTGATTCATCAAGCTGACACCCGCAGCTCATGTCCGTGACCGGCAGCGATGCCGATCGCGGACATTTAACCCCTCAGATGCCGTGGTCAATCCTGACCACGGCATCTGATCGCGCAAAAACCGAAAGTTTCACTTTCGGTTTGTGCTCCGGCTCCCCTGATGGCCACAAGGGGGAGCCGGAGCATGTATGTAGTAGCCTAGGTTTCTGTGAATGAAACCTAGGTTACTACATAGTATTCCTATGGAGCCTATGACTGTAATAGGCTCCATAGGAAATATGCGATTTTCTCATATATTCCAATGCTATTGCATTGGAATATATGAGAATAGCAATCTGATGATTGCATCTTATAGTTCCCTGTAAGAACTATAAGAAAGTGGTAAAAAAAAAAAAAAAAAAGTTTAAAAAATGAAAAATAAAATTAAAAAAATATAAAAATTCAAATCACCCCACTTTCCCCAAAATGAAAATAAAATAAATAAAAAAATAAAAAAATTACACATAATGGGTGTCGCAATGTGCGAAAACGCCCATACTATAATAATATTAAAAAATATTCACCATACGGTAAACATAAAAACAGAAAAAAAGCGTCCAAATGGCTAATTCGCCATTTTTGGACGCTTCATTTCCTAAAAAAAATGAATAAAAAGTGATCAAAACATCATACGCACCCCATAATGGTATCAATTAAAAGTTCATATTGCCCTGCAAAAATGAGCCCCTACACTGCTCCGTACGCATAATTACAAAAAAGTTATAGGGGTCAAAACATGGCGACAAAAAAATAAAATAAAAAAAATTTCCACTTTTAATTTTTGTTTCACTATCAAAACGCAAGAAAAACTATACATATTAGGTATTGCCGGATTCGTACTGACCTGAAGAATAAAATTAACCAGTCAGTTTTATCGCAAATCGAACGTTGTAATTTAAAAACCCGTAAAACTGTGGTGAAATTGCTTTTTTTTTGCAATTTCACCCCATTTGGAATTTTTTCCCGTTTCCCACTACATCACATGCAAAAATAAATGGTAGCGTTAAAAAGTACAACTTGTCCCGCAAAAAACAAGCCGTCATATGGCTATGTGAGCGGAAATATAAATATGTTATGGCTTTTGGAAGGCAGGGAGCGCAAAACAAAAACGCAAAAATCCCAAAACCCCCGGTCCTTAAGGGGTTAACAAAGAAGGGAAATATAATTAACAAAACCATGATTTCTCTTTATAGATTCATAGATTGATAGATAGATAGATAGATAGATAGATAGAACTACTGGCATGTAGAGTATACTAAGTGAATGAAAGAAATATGAGGCATAGGTGGCCCACTTCAACTGGGCAATATTCACAGTTAGTATTTTTCAATTTAAACATTTTTCTTTGCATCCGCATTTTCTGATAGCCAAAACTTTTTATATTTCCGTCCACAAAGCTGTATGAGGGCTGACCACGTGGTGAATGATCTTCTGCATTTTGATCAAAAAGTATGCCAAAATCCTCTTGTATGTTTATAAATTGTGCTGAGAAGCAATAGATCAATACATAGAAAGTGGACGTGCGATTCATGTTTTCATTTTAGTTTAGAATATTGTTAATTTCTAGAGGTGTACTGACATGATTATAGATTCTGTTTCTACAAAGCTAATTCATCCAATATGGCAACACTTCCTCTTGTCCCTTATGCAAAAATGACTGAAGCGGCTGATTAGAAGAATACAAAGAGCTATGACTCTCACTTATATTTGGCCTGGACTTCGGAAAAAGGGGTGTAGCTTAAAATTCACCAAACTGCACCTACATTTTGGTGCAAAATATTGGTCTAAAGCAAGCCAATGAAGAGATGGTATGATAAAAAGTGTGTAACATGTGTAGCGAAATGCACCAACTCTGTCACACAGCTTAAGCCCCAATTAAAAACTCGATGCATCTTCTGCCTACCTGGTCAGGTATTAAAGGGGTTCTCTGCTTTTGCTATATTGATGACCTATCCTGAGGATAGGTCATCAATACCAAATTACGCAATCATATGAGCACTGTGTTCTCTTCACTGTTTACCTTCAACATTGCAGCAGTGAGCAGGTGTAATTGCAATTCTGCCGCCCCATTCACTTCAATGGGTTGGCTCCTTCTTATTCAAGTGAATAAGACGGAGCCGTCCCATTGAATGGAATAGGATGGCAGAGCTGTAATTACATATCTAACCACTGCAATGTTGACGCAAGCAGGTAAACTTTGAAGAGAATACAGAGCTCATACAAGCATTGCATTCTCTTCAAACAGCTGATCGCTGGAGGTGTTGGCATTTGGGCCCCTACCAATCAGATATTAATGATCTATCCTGAGGATAGGTTATCAGTATAGCAAAAGCAGAGAGCTTCTGTAAGCTGTTTAAATTTCAAGAGAATGTGCCATCAGAAAATAACTTATTGTTTAAATCATGTTTTATGTTAAACATATTTTTGGATTTTTTTGCCATTTTTCAATTCCCTGTCCTTATCAACATTAAGGATTAGCGAACCAATTGTAACCAAACTTTGCTATTTTTCGGATGGCAGCCGAATCTTTCCGAGTTAGTTAGTTCCGAGTTCGTTTTCGTAATATTTTGTGAATTTTACGTATAATATTCGCAATAAATTAGTGATTTCTAGAATTTGCGATCTTCAGTCATTATTTTCGCGATTGCGCAAATCGACACTGATAATGTGCAATTTTTTTGCACATAACATGCAAATTCACATTTTATTAGGTCTGAATATATATTACTAATTGGTGCATTAAGTATTGCTGTGACATCACAGCACTGTGTCTAACACAGACACTAATCCCTATCACAGCACAGTAATTCCTATCACACTACCTAACACCCTGCACTGGAACCTATTAGCCGCACTATATCCCTATCTAACCTACACTGACTATCTCCCAATAATTATCTGTATTATATATATGAGCTAACTAACGATCTAATGTAATTAAATAAGGATTCAGATTAGTGTTGATCAAGCACCAAAGTGCTTGGGTGCTCTGGTGCTTGAGTAGAACACTTTGGGATGCTCAGGTGCTCTACAGAGCACCAGAGCACAATGGAAGTCAATGGGAGAACCAGTGCATTAAACCAGGCACCCCCTGCTCTTAACAGGGGAGGGTGTCTGGTTCACAGGAAAAGGTCAGAAATTGATGGAAACACCACTGAATTAATTCAGGAACAGCATAGGGAGGATGTCTGGATGCATCTTGGACTCCCAGGTCGCTGCTGGGAACGATGTTGTTCGAGTAGTATGCCACTTTTAAAGACTGAAAATAATACGCACAAAACCGAAGATAAAATGGATTTTAGAGTAAAAATTGTTGGGAAATATTCTTTCCTGTATATTTACTTGTATATAAAGTGCAAGTGCTGCCAAAAATTACAAGAAGAGACACTCTGATACAACCTGTATTTAACATAAAAGAGGGCCTCATTCACATTGTGGTACAATTGTTCAGGTAGTGGGACTCCTACACTCATAAAGTCTATGCACTAAGTGAAAGGGCTGCCAAAAATTCAAGGAACTGGCACTCCAATACACCCTTTTATTACTCATAACACACCCTTGAAAAATTATGATTGATGGCCTGCTGGTGGCCCTCTAAAACATTAGGGGCGAGAGCCTGCTGCTGATCTGACAATCTAACACATTATAGGCGAGGGCCTGCTGCTGATCTGACCATCTAAAACATTATGGGCGAGGCTCTGCTGGTGACCCTCTAAAACATTAGGGGTGAGGGTCTGCTGCTGAGCTGACCCTCTAAAACACTAGGGGCGAAGGTCTGCTGCTGATTTGACCATCTAAAACATTAGTGGTGAGAGTCTGCTGCTGATCTGACTCTCCAAAATATAAGGGGAGAGTGCTTGCTGCTGAGATTACCCTCTAAAACATTAGGGGCGAGGGCCTGCTGCTGATCTGACCATCTAAAACATTAGGGGCGAGGGTCTGCTGCTGAGCTGACCCTCTAAAACATTAGGGGCGAATGCCTGCTGCCGATCTGACCATCTAAGACATTAGGGGCGATGGGCCTGCTGCTGATCTGACCATCTAACACATTATGGGCGAGGGCCTGCTGGTGACCCTCTAAAACAGTGTTTCCCAACCAGTGTGCCTCCAGCTGTTGCAAAACTACAACTCCCAGCATGCCTGAACAGCCAAAGGCTGTCCGGGTATGCTGGGAGTTGTAGTTTTGCAACATCTGGAGGCACACTGGTTGGGAAACACTGCTCTAAAACATTAGGGGTGAGGGTCTGCTGCTGAGCTGACCCTCTAAAACATTAGGAGCGAGGGAAGCCTAATAAGCATGTTGATATGATGGAGGAGGAGTAGGACGAGAAAAGGAAGATTGAACCATATACCCTTTTTTGTGGTGGAAAAAGTGCATGGGAAAACAGTGTATTCAATACACCATAAAAAGCCACATTTAAAGTGCCTTTAGGTTCATCCGCTTTCCTTTGGTGGAGTAGAGAAGTCATGGGGCAATCCAGAACTTGTTCATTTTGATAAGATTTAATCTGTCAGCATTTTCAGTTGAGAGGCAGATCCGCTTATCAGTTATTATGCCCCCAGCAGCACTAAATACCTGCTCTGAAAAAACGCTGGCGGCAGGGCAGACCAGCACCTCCAAGGCGTAGAGCGCCAGTTCGTGCCACATGTCCAGCTTGGACACCCAATAGTTGTAAGGGACAGAGGGATCACTGAGGACATTGACACGGTCTGCTACGTACTCCTTCACCATCTTCCAAAACTTTTCCCTACTTGTGACACTAGGCCGCGCATCAGGGTGAGGGTGCTGGCGGGGTGTCATGAAACTGTTCCAGGTCTTGGAGAGTGTAGCCCTACCTCTGTTGGAACTGCTGTGTGTTCCCCTCATCTCCCCTCCTCGGTTTCCCAAGGAACTAAGTACTCTGCCAACAGCGTTGTCAGATGGAAATTTTTGGGGCAATTTTTCCACAAGGACCTTCTGGTATTGCACTATTTTTGCTAGTCCTCTCCACCAAAGGAATGAGAGATGAGAAGTTCTCCTTGTAGCGGGGGGCGAGAAGGGTGAACAACCAGTAATCGGTGTTGGCCAAAATAGTGGCATCGCCGCCCACCATCTGTGTTGATTCCTCAAAGTTGCGTAAAACTTCACATAGGCCAGACATCCTTGCCCACTTGTCGCTTATGAAGAGCGGAAGCTGACTGGAAAGGCGACGACTATGTTGCAGCTGGTATTCCACTACTGCCTTCTGCTGCTCACAAAGCCTGGCCAGCATGTGGAATGTGGACTTCCAGCGTGTGTTAACATCGCACAACAGTCAGCAGCTATAGATGACTTTCGGAAATGGGCAAACATGCGGGGCACCTTCACCAGTAGCTCAGGTAACTTGGGGTAGGTTTTGAGAAACCGCTGAACCACCTAGTTGAAGACGTTGGTTAGGCATGGTATGTGTGTGATCTTGTTGAGCTCCAAAGCCGCCACCAAGTTACGGCCATTATCAGACACAACCATGCCACAGCTCAGTCTGGTCCCTTATACTCTGCCACAGCTCTGTAGCGGTGTGCTGTTTGTGGTGGCTGGGGACTAAGTATTGAGGGACTGCCACCGCCATCAGGCTGTGGAAAGCCTCAGTGTCCACAAGCCTAAATGGCAACATTTACAGGGCCAGCAATTTAGAAAGGTGGGCATTTAGTTATATGGCCTGTGGGTGGGTGGCTGGGTATTTGCGCTTTCATTCAAAGGCCTGGGGTATGGACATCTGTACGCTGCGCTGGGACACAGAAGTGGATGTGCTAGATAATGGTGCTTGCAAAGGTGCAGGGCAGTAGGCATCCCGACCTGCGTCTTTGACAGGGGATTGGCCAGCAAATAACACAGAGGAAGAAAAGGCAGTGGTGTGACCCTCAGACACTGATTGTGGACCCAGGTGTTCGGCCCACCTATGAGGGTTCTTTGATGCCATGTGGTGGATAATGCTGGGGGTGGTGAGGTTGCTGGTGTTCACGCCCCTGCTCATTTTGGTATGGCACAGGTTGCAAATGACAATTCTTTTATCGTCTGCGTTCCTTAAAAAAGCGCCAGACTGCGGAACACCTACTCCTTAGAAGGGGGAGATTGCCCCATAGGGTTGCTCTGGGGAACAGATGCGTGCCTGTTTGGTGTGACCCGCCTTCTCCCTTTTGCCACCCCACTGCCTCTTACAGCCTGTTGGCGTGCTGCAGATCGCTCCCCCTCTGTACTGCTGTCCTCGCTTGGCTTGCCACCTTCCCAGGTTGGGTTAGTGATTTGATCGTCCACCACCTCCTCTTCCACTTCCTCACTCTTGACATCCTCCTGACTTGTTGACCTAACAAGAACCTCACTTATTGACAACTGTGTCTCATCCTCATCATGAACCTCTTGAGACTCTAATTGCTGTTGACTTATTGGCAACTGTATCTCATCATCCACCTCATGAAACACTAATTGCCGTTTCCCACCGTCATCTTTTTCTGACTGTGGATGCTCAAGAGTTTGGGAATCAGTGCACCATATCTCTTCATGTCCCTCTTTAAGCCGTGTTGGCGAGAGGGCTAAATCAAATGATAGCGATGAAAAGAGCTCCTTAGAATATACTCGAGTGTGGGATCACTTCTGTTGACCAGACTCTTGGCTACTGAGACTGGACTTTGTGGAAGACAGGGTGGTGCTTAACCGACTGGAAGATGTATCTGCTGCAATCCAATCGATCACCTGGTAGCACTGGTGTGACTTTGAGAGTGGTGTCCTGCACCGCCCTGCAAACTGGGACATGAAGTTAGGTATTGTTGATGAGAGTGTTTCTTGTGCTCTGGCAGCAGACACAGTTTCACAGAGCCCAGGGCCACGGCCTCTGCATGCACCATCAGCAGAAGGACCACTTCCCCGGCCCTTACTGCTTGCCTTGAGCATATTAAATGGTATATATGTTTGCAAGTATGTCAAACGTACAGTAGTGCAGGTTTTGTAAGCGTATGCGCAAATAAATTACACTGAATAACACAGAAATTTTGGATGCGCAAACATTATAAAGGAGATGTAGCGCAGGTAATGTCGCTGTCCCCAGCGGCAACATTTTTTTACTGAATGTCACAGATATTTAGGATGCGCAAACGTTATACAGGAGAGGTAGCGCAGGTAATGTTGCTGTCACCGGCGGCTAAGAAAAACTTACACTGAATGTCACATATATTTAGGATGCGCAAACGTTATACAGATGTAGCGCAAGTAATGTCACTGTCACCAGTGGCGAGAAAATGTAACTGAGTGTCACAGATACTTAGTATGAGCAAACATTATACAGGAGATGTAGTGCAGGTAATTTTGCTGTCACCAGCGTCTAAGAAAAAATTACACTGAATGTCACAGATATTTAGGATGCGCAAACGATATACAGAAGATGTAGCGCAGGTAATGTTGCTGTCATCAGCGGCCAAGCAATTGCGCTGAATGTCACACATATTTAGGATGCGCAAATGTAACACAACAGATGTAGCAAAGGTTGTGTCACTGTCAGCAGCGGCCAAACAATTGCACGCAACTTAGCGCAGGTTGCGCTAATAATATATATTGCAGCCAGATAAAACAGTAGTCCTTAAAAGGACTTTTGGGTCTGTAACACCTTTCAAGACTAAACCCTGCCTAAAAAAAATAAACCAATTACTGTCCCTACACTGTTTGTCCTTTCTGCTGCAGCTCTCCCTGACTAAGACTGAGCCGAACCACGTGTCACCGGGTGCTATATAGCACCTGATGACGCGTTTCGGCCTGCCAATCACTGTAATGCCAGTAACCAACATGGCTACGGAATTACAGTGAGTACCAGTACTTGCTCGAGCACACGCGGTGTTTGGCCAAAAATCCCGATGCGCAAGTCAAAATTGTGTTTCCGCGAGCATGCTCTCCCAACACTAATCCAGATAAGTCTGCAAAGCACAGAGCATAGCAATGACATTGCTGTCTCTCTCAGTACTGCAAAAAACAGCAGAAATTGGCTTCTAGGGAGTTGCTGATATAGTAAAGGGGTAGGCAATTTTCCTATTGGTTGCTATAGAGATGTTGCTAAGCTCTGACAAAGATGTTGCAGCCTTCTCATTAGCCCACAAGCAAGAAGCAGTAGTTCTGAAAAAATAGAATATTTGCGAATACTAATATATAGCACTATATTCTAGATTTTTGCGAATTGTCAAAGTGACAATATTCGCAATAAAAATTCGCGATTTGACTATTCGCGATCAACACTACTAGGGAGTAAGGAGAAGGGGTCTCACATGACATGAGCCAATGAATGCTGCAGCAGGCAGGGATGTGCCCTAGAAGAACAAGGAGAATGCTATTCTGTGCTGGGCTGAGAATGAGGGTAGATGCGTGTGACAGTGTCTGCCAGGAAAACAATTTTAGGGAGTCAGAGAGTCCAAAATCAATCAGGGACAATCAAAAACGATCAAGCTTATTGGAATGGGAACAAGCAGGGCAGACAAGCAGGGCAGCTGACAGAGAGGGAGAAAGAAGACAGGAGCTGTGGCTGACTGTGCCTGTTATCAGAAGTAACCGCTACCTGCAAGCAAAGACTTTTTTCACCCACATTTTCACAGAATTTTTTTTTTGTGGGGTTCAGTTTAATTAACCAGAATATATGTGTGATTACTGCAGCAATGCCCAAGGTATAGCAGCAATTTCTGTGACCTGCAGTGCCAACTCATCTTCTGTAAGGCTGCCTCCATCAGCTGCCTTTCTGCAAACATGTACCATAGGGCTGCTGATGTTCCTCGCTGGTAATCCCCTACTGCCACCACCACATTAACGCAAAGCATCTAACACCACTACCAATTAGAGATGAGCGAACAAGTGGATGTTCGGGTTCGAGAAGTTCGGCCTAACTTCCTTGAAAATGTTCGGGTTCGGGATCTGAACTCAACCCGAACTTTATCTTGAACCCCATTGAAGTCAATGGTGACCCGAACTTTTAGGCAATAAAAAGGCTGTAAAATGGTCCAGGAAAGGGCTAGAGGGCTGCAAAATGTAGGTAAATGCCCTGCAAACAAATGTGGATAGGGAAATGAATTAAAATAAAATAAATAAAAATTAACCAATATCAATTGAAGAGAGGTCCCACTGAAAGGAATCATGCGTCATATCACCCAACACTGGAGAAGGCCACTTTCAGTTATTTTGGCCCCAGCACCCAGACAGAGGAGAGAGGTCCCACAGCAAGGAATCATGCGTCATATCACCCACTAGTGTTGAGCGCAAATATTCGAATAGCGAATTTTTTTAGCGAATATCGGCACTTCGCTAATTCGCAAATATTTCGAATATAGCGCTATAAATTCGCTATTTCGAATATTCGTTTTTTTTTTGTTTTTTTTTTTAGTTATATTTTTTTCTTTCCCTCTTCCCAACAGTAGTTCTTACCTGTCCTGAGGATTCCTGGCTTCCTGGCTGCTCTAGTCAGTGCCCATTGCCGCTTCTGCCGACTTCCGTGCTCATGGAGCGTCCCCATCCATGGGAACGTCTCCATATACTAAAATGTACTGTCGGATTTGAGGAATTACGTTGAAATCGCAATGCGATTAATTCAAGTTATATTAATCGCATTGCGATTTCAACTTAGAGCTGGGTTTATAATGGGTCAGCTTGCTAGAATGAACGAAGTTAACGAATATGGAATATAGCAGCACTGCTAAGTTGAATTCGCAATGCGATTAATTTAACTTAAAGTAATCGCATTGCGATTTCAACTTAGCACTGCTAGTGCCACTGCTATATTCCATATTCGTTAATTCTAGCCTATGTAAGATAGCAGTGCTAAGTTGAAATCGCAATGCGATTACTTCAAGTTAAATTAATCGCATTGCGAATTCAACTTAGCAGTGCTGCTATATTCCATATTCGTTAACTTCGTTCATTGAATCGTTAACTTCGTTCATTCTAGCAAGCTGACCCATTATAAACCCAGCTCTAAGTTGAAATCGCAATGCGATTAATATAACTTGAATTAATCGCATTGCGATTTCAACGTAATTCCTCAAATCCGACAGTACATTTTAGTATATGGAGATGTTCCCATGGTGATGGGGACGCTCCATGAGCAAGGAACTTTATGGTTGGCTTGGTAGAATTAGCGAATAGCGAATATGACGAATGTATTCGTCATATTCCTCAAAACAAAGATAACGAAGTATTCTACATCTTCGTTTTAGCAACCTATTCGTCAACCTCGCTAATTCTAGCAATCAAATAGGAAGGTTGACTATAGAGACAGCTGTGTTAAATTCGCTATGCGATTTTTTTTTTTTTAATAGAATAATTATATTACTTGATATAATTATTATAATTATTCTATTTATTAAAAAAAATATATATAAATAATCGCATAGCGAATTAAACACAGTTGTCTCTATAGTCAACCTTCCTATTTGATTGCTAGAATTAGCGAAGTTGACGAATAGGTTGCTAATAGTGATGAGCGGCAGGTGCCATATTCGATTTCGACGAAATTCGCGAATATTCGAATGAATATTCGTTTCATATTCGTCGAAATCGAATATTCGTCATTATTCTAGTTACCGCGATTAATATGCGATATAAATAATCGCGTATTGCGATTTTAACTTAAGGCTACTTTCCTATTGGTTTCATATCTAGAATTATAGCGAAGATGACGGATATGACGAATGTATTCGTCATATTCCTCAAAGCGAAGATAACGAAGTATTCTACATCTTCGTTTTAGCAACCTATTCGTCAACTTCGCTAATTCTAGCAATCAAATAGGAAGGTTGACTATAGAGACAACTGTGTTTAATTCGCTATGCGATTATTTATATATATATTTTTAATAAATAGAATAATTATAATAATTATATCAAGTAATATAATTATTCTATTAAAAAAAAAAATCGCATAGCGAATTTAACACAGCTGTCTCTATAGTCAACCTTCCTATTTGATTGCTAGAATTAGCGAGGTTGACGAATAGGTTGCTAAAACGAAGATGTAGAATACTTCGTTATCTTCGTTTTGAGGAATATGACGAATACATTCGTCATATTCGCTATTCGCTAATTCTACCAAGCCAACCATAAAGTTCCTTGCTCATGGAGCGTCCCCATCACCATGGGAACATCTCCATATACTAAAATGTACTGTCGGATTTGAGGAATTACGTTGAAATCGCAATGCGATTAATTCAAGTTATATTAATCGCATTGCGATTTCAACTTAGAGCTGGGTTTATAATGGGTCAGCTTGCTAGAATGAACGAAGTTAACGATTCAATGAACGAAGTTAACGAATATGGAATATAGCAGCACTGCTAAGTTGAATTCGCAATGCGATTAATTTAACTTGAAGTAATCGCATTGCGATTTCAACTTAGCACTGCTATCTTACATAGGCTAGAATTAACGAATATGGAATATAGCAGTGGCACTAGCAGTGCTAAGTTGAAATCGCAATGCGATTACTTTAAGTTAAATTAATCGCATTGCGAATTCAACTTAGCAGTGCTGCTATATTCCATATTCGTTAACTTCGCTCATTCTAGCAAGCTGACCCATTATAAACCCAGCTCTAAGTTGAAATCGCAATGCGATTAATATAACTTGAATTAATCGCATTGCGATTTCAACGTAATTCCTCAAATCCGACAGTACATTTTAGTATATGGAGACGTTCCCATGGATGGGGACGCTCCATGAGCACGGAAGTCGGCAGAAGCGGCAATGGGCACTGACTAGAGCAGCCAGGAAGCCAGGAATCCTCAGGACAGGTAAGAACTACTGTTGGTAAGGGGGAAAGAAAAAAATATAACTAAAAAAAACAAAAAAAAAACGAATATTCGAAATAGCGAATTTATAGCGCTATATTCGAAATATTCGCGAATTAGCGAAGTGCCGATTTTCGCTAAAAAAATTCGCTATTCGAATATTCGCGCTCAACACTAGTTGCTAAAACGAAGATTTAGAATATTTCGTTATCTTCGTTTTGAGGAATATGACGAATACATTCGTCATATCCGTCATCTTCGCTATAATTCTAGATATGAAACCAATAGGAAAGTAGCCTTAAGTTAAAATCGCAATACGCGATTATTTAAATCGCATATTAATCGCGGTAACTAGAATAATGACGAATATTCGATTTCGATGAATATGAAACGAATATTCATTCGAATATTCGCGAATTTAGTCGAAATCGAATATGGCACCTGCCGCTCATCACTATCACCCACCACTGGAGAAGGCCACTTTCAGTTATTTTGGCCCCAGCACCCAGACAGAGGTGAGAGGTCCCACAGCAAGGAATCATGCGTTATATCACCCACCACTGGAGAAGGCCACTTTCAGTTATTTCGGCCCAGCACCCAGACCGAGGATACAGGTCCCACAGCAAGGAATCATGCGTCATATCACCCACCACTGGAGAAGGCCAATTTCAGTTATTTCGGCCCAGCACCCAGACAGAGGAGAGAGGTCCCATAGCAAGGAATCATACGTCATATCACCCACCACTGGAGAAGGCCACTTTCAGTTATTTATGCCCCACCACCCAGACAGAGGAGAGAGGTCCCACAGCAAGGAATCATGCGTCATATCACCCACCACTGGAGAAGGCCACTTTCAGTTATTTTGGCCCCAGCACCCAGACAGAGGTGAGAGGTCCCACAGCAAGGAATCATGCGTCATATCACCCACCACTGGAGAAGGCCACTTTCACTTATTTCGGCCCAGCACCCAGACCGAGGATACAGGTCCCACAGCAAGGAATCATGCGTCATATCACCCACCACTGGAGAAGGCCAATTTCAGTTATTTCGGCCCAGCACCCAGACAGATGAGAGAGGTCCCACAGCAAGGAATCATACGTCATATCACCCACCACTGGAGAAGGCCACTTTCAGTTATTTATGCCCCACCACCCAGACAGAGGAGAGAGGTCCCACAGCAAGGAATCATGTGTTATATCACCCACCACCGGAGAATGCCACTTTCAGTTATTTCGGCCCCAGCACCCAGACAGAGGAGAGAGGTCCCACAGCAAGGAATCATGCGTCATATCACCCACCACTGGAGAAGGCCACTTTCAGTTATTTCGGCCCAGCACCCAGACAGAGGAGAGAGGTCCCACAGCAAGGAATCATGCGTCATATCACCCACCACTGGAGAAGGCCACTTTCACTTATTTCGGCCCAGCACCCAGACCGAGGATACAGGTCCCACAGCAAGGAATCATGCGTCATATCACCCACCACTGGAGAAGGCAAATTTCAGTTATTTCGGCCCAGCACCCAGACCGAGGATACAGGTCCCACAGCAAGGAATCATGCGTCATATCACCCACCACTGGAGAAGGCCACTTTCAGTTATTTAGGCCCAGCACACAGACAGAGGAGAGAGGTCCCACAGCAAGGAATCATGCGTCATATCACCCACCACTGGAGAAGGCCACTTTCACTTATTTCGGCCCAGCACCCAGACCGAGGATACAGGTCCCACAGCAAGGAATCATGCGTCATATCACCCACCA
Organism: Bufotes viridis; assembly: GCA_033119425.1. Taxonomy (NCBI): domain Eukaryota; kingdom Metazoa; phylum Chordata; class Amphibia; order Anura; family Bufonidae; genus Bufotes; species Bufotes viridis. The sequence continues at coordinate 57,436,940 of CM065593.1, forward strand.
CTGGAGAAGGCAAATTTCAGTTATTTCGGCCCAGCACCCAGACAGAGGAGAGAGGTCCCACAGCAAGGAATCATACGTCATATCACCCACCACTGGAGAAGGCCACTTTCAGTTATTTATGCCCCACCACCCAGACAGAGGAGAGAGGTCCCACAGCAAGGAATCATGTGTTATATCACCCACCACCGGAGAATGCCACTTTCAGTTATTTCGGCCCCAGCACCCTGACAGAGGAGAGAGGTCCCACAGCAAGGAATCATGCATCATATCACCCACCACTGGAGAAGGCCACTTTCAGTTATTTCGGCCCAGCACCCAGACAGAGGAGAGAGGTCCCACAGCAAGGAATCATGCGTCATATCACCCACCACTGGAGAAGGCCACTTTCAGTTATTTCGGCCCAGCACCCAGACAGAGGAGAGATGTCCCAAAGCAAGGAATCATGCGTCATATCACCCACCACCGGAGAATGCCACTTTCAGTTATTTCGGCCCCAGCACCCAGACAGAGGAGAGAGGTCCCACAGCAAGGAATCATGCGTCATATCACCCACCACTGGAGAAGGCCACTTTCAGTTATTTCGGCCCAGCACACAGACAGAGGAGAGAGGTCCCACAGCAAGAAATCATGCGTCATATCACCCACCACCGGAGAAGTCCACTTTCAGTTATTTCGGCCCCAGCACCCAGACAGAGGAGAGAGGTCCCACAGCAAGGAATCATGCGTCATATCACCCACCACCGGAGGAGGCCACTTTCAGTTATTTATGCCCCACCACCCAGACAGAGAGGTCCCACAGCAATGAATCATGCGTCATATCACCCACCACTGGAGAAGGCCACTTTCAGTTATTTCGGCCCAGCACCCAGACCGAGGATACAGGTCCCACAGGAAGGAATCATGCATCATATCACCCACCACCGGAGGAGGCCACTTTCAGTTATTTCGGCCCCAGTACCCAAGTGGTGAAGGTGTGTGGCTGACTGGATGAGCTGGTGGAAGCAGAGGAGGAGGAAGCCGAGTAGGATGAGGAGGCTACTGGAGGCAAAGAATGATGCCCTGCGATCCTTGGCGGCGGAAGGACGTGCGCCAAGGAACTCTCCGCCTGGGGCCCAGCCGCCACTACATTTACCCAGTGTGCAGTTAGGGAGATATAGCGTCTCTGGCCGTGCTTACTGGTCCACGTATCTGTGGTTAGGTGGACCTTGCCACAGATGGCGTTGCGCAGTGCACACTTGATTTTATCGGATACTTGGTTGTGCAGGGAAGGCACGGCTGTCTTGGAGAAGTAGTGGCGGCTGGGAACAACATACTGTGGGACAGCCATGGACATCAGCTGTTTGAAGCTGTTCAGTGTTCACCAGCCTGAATGACAGCATTTCAAAGGCCAGTAGTTTAGAAATGCTGGCATTCAGGCCCAGGGCTCGAGGGTGGCTAGGTGGGAATTTACGCTTTCTCTCCAAGGTTTGTGAGGTGGAGAGCTGAACGCTGAAGTGTGACATGGTGGAGATGCTTGGTGACGCAGGAGGTGTTGTCGGTGGCACATCCTCTGTTTGGTGGGCGGCAGGTACCAACATTCCTCCCGAGGCGGAGGAAGAGGCCGAGGCAGCAGCAGAAGAGGGAGCAGGGGGAGCCTGAGTGAGTTCATTGCTTTTATGGTGTTTACTCCACTGCAGTTCATGCTTTGCATGTAGATGCCTGGTCATGCAGGTTGTGCTAAGGTTCAGAACGTTAATGCCTCGCTTCAGGCTCTGATGGCACAGCGTGCAAACCACTCGGTTCTTGTCGTCAGCAGATTGTTTAAAGAAGTGCCATGCCAGGCAACTCCTTGACGCTGCCTTTGGGGTGCTCGGTCCCTGGTGGCGGTGGCCAGTAGCAGGCAAACTCTCTTGGAGGTGGCTGTTCTGCTTTTGCCCCCTGCTATCTCTTTTGCTACGCTGTTGGCTCGGTCTCACCACTGCCTCTTCCTCTGAACTATGAAAGTCAGTGGCACGACCTTCATTCCATGTGGGGTCTAGGACCTCATCGTCCCCTGCATCGTCTTCCACACAGTCTTCCTCCCTGACCTCCTGTTCGGTCTGCACACTGCAGAAAGACGCAGCAGTTGGCACCTGTGTTTCGTCATCATCAGAGACGTACGGACTCCGATGAGGTGGTATTCCCATGTCCTCATCATCAGGAAACATCAGTGGTTGTGCATCAGTGCATTCTATGTCTTCCACCACTGGGGAAGGGCTAGGTGGATTCCCTTGGGAAACCCTGCCAGCAGAGTCTTCAAACAGCATAAGAGACAGCTGCATAACTTGAGGCTCAGACAGTTTCCCTGATATGCATGGGGGTGATGTGACAGACTGATGGGCTTGGTTTTCAGGTGCCACCTGTGCGCTTTCAGCAGAAGACTGGGTGGGAGATAATGTTGCGAACATGCTGGATCCACTGTCGGCCAACCAATTGACTAGCGTCTGTACCTGCTCAGGCCTTACCATCCTTAGAACGGCATTGGGCCCCACCAAATATCGCTGTAAATTCTGGCGGGTACTGGAACCTGAGGAAGTTGGTTCACTAGGACGTGTGGCTGTGGCAGAATGGCCACGTCCTCTCCCAGCACAAGAGGGTACACTAACACCACCACGACCGCGTCCCTTACTAGATGTTTTCCTCATTGTTACCGTTCACCAAGCACCACAATAAGAAAAAAAATATTTGGCCCAATGTATTGATTTCAAATTCAGGCCGTTTTTTACAGGCACCTAACACTATCTGCCTATTTATTTATGTAGCTTATTACACTAATCAACGCACAGCAGTAACCACTGATTTAGGGGAATATCTCTTTTAGGGCTAGTATTTAGGCCCTGGATGAAAGGTATTCTTTTTATGGACAGATTTACAATTGGCCTGCAACAGCTCGAACACCAGATTCAGGGTATTGCTATTTTGGCAATTGAATTTCACCCCAGAACAAAATATATGTTTTGGCAGACACTAATATACTTTGCCAGCCACAGCTGAAACCACTGATTTATGGTATTGCTATTTTGGCAATTGAATTTCACCCCAGAACAAAATATATGTTTTTGCGGACACTAGGAATCTTGGCCTGCAACAGCTGGGACACCAGATTCAGGGTATTGCTATTTTGGCAATTGAATTTCACCCCACAACAAAATATATGTTTTGGCGGACACTATTATAATTTGCCAGCCACAGCTGAAACCACTGATTTATGGTATTGCTATTTTGGCAATTGAATTTTACCCCAGAATGAAATATATGCACTGCTGCTGTTGAATTTTTTTTAGGCTCCTTCAAAACGAGCCACTTTTTCTTTTGATGATTAACACTTTTGTTTGTCTTATGGGCAGGCATTTTGACCCTTTTTAAGGAATAATTTTTGAACGCTTCGTCCCCCAAGCCACATTTTTGTTTTATTTTTTTATTTTTTTATCCCCTAACACAGTGTGTGTTTAAACATCATCTGTCCCCTATAAGGGTCAGTTTTTAGAAGCTTTGGAATATGAAAAAGCATAACATGTGATGATGCGGTGTGTTATTAAACACACTGTATGTTAACACTGTCAAATGTGTGCTTACCCATAGCTAGTAATGAGAGAACCCGAAGTGCAAGTGCATTTAATAAAGCTTCTTGAAAGGCTGCAGGGCAGCCAATCAACAAGTTTTAATGCTGTGGACACTTAGAAGCCATCACAGCCACACCTAGTAATGGCATGGATGTGATTGGCAGGAGCATCATGTGACCCAGCCTCTTTACAAGCTGGATCACGTGTAGCATCTCCCATCAGCTCTGAGTAGTGCAGGGACAGGAAGCAGGCAGCTGAAGTGAGGAAGAGTGTTAGGAATCTCATCTGGTTATTTATTCTGTGGGTGATCTTTTGTGGGTGCAATACACCAGCTTTGCACCCCTGTCACAGAAATTTAATTATTAATCTGACTTTTAATCCTGTGGGTGACCTATAACTATCTTTTGTGGGTTTAATGCACCAACTTTGTACCCCTGACTCAAAAATAAAATAGTTAATCCATCTGTTAGTTTGGTGGGTGACATATACCCACTTTTGGTGTGAGGTAGACCTGCACTGCAAACGTGACGGGGAAATTAATATAGTTAATCCGTCTGTTAGTTCAATAGGTGACATATACCCATTTTTGTTGTGAGGTACACCTGCACTGCATACCTGATAGGGAAATTAGTATAGTTAATCCGTCTGTTAGATCGGTGGGTGACATACCCAGTTTTGGTGTGAGGTACACCTGCACTGCATATGTGACAGGGAAATTTATATAGTTAATCTGACTGTTAGTTTGTTGGGTGACCTAAAAGAATGAGGACAGCATTTTAGAAGAGGAGAAGAAGAGGCAGGCCTGCATGCAATCCGTGGCGGTAACACCAAATCCACACAGGAGCCACGGGTTACATGTTTGATGGCTGTCAGAAGGTTCACCCAATGGGCAGTAAAAGTTATGTACCTTCCCTCCCGTGTTTGTTAGACCATGTGTCTGTGGTCAGATGTATTTTGGCACCAACACTGTGGCCAGAGATATATTCACTTCCCCCTGAACGTGGCCATACAGCTCTGGGATGCCCTTCTGGGAGAAATATTTCCTTCCAGGGACCATCCTTTGCGGTGTGCCAATTTCCACAAAATTTCTACAGGCCTCCGAGTCCATCGGTTTACAAGGCGGTAGTCTGCGGGTTAGCCGTTGAGCAAGAGGGTTATCCGGCGACATCAACTTTTTACGCTCGAACATTTGGGCCACGGAAGCCTGCCTTCTTCTATATGAACGTGACGACGGCACGGTGGAAGCTGGAGTGAGGACAAATGGGAGGAGAGAGTGGAAAGAGAAGGAGAAGAGTCAGGACGTAGAGCACCAGAAGTGTGGCTTTGTGGGTTCTTATGGCGTTGCTCCCAATGGACTTGGTGATGGGAGGCCAGGTGCCTTCTTAAGACGGTCGTCCATAGGTGAGTGTTGGGCTTACCCTGATTTATGCGTTGACAGCACAGGCTGCAGATGGCAACACTATTGTCAGCAGCTGACACATTAAAAAAGCACTGCAGAGCCATGTGCCGGCATCCTGGGAGAGCCAGATGTGACCGTGCATGGTGGATGGCTCACTCCAGATTAGAGTTGAGCGAACCCGAACTGTATAGTTTGGGTTTGTACCGAATTTTGGGGTGTTCGGGACATGGACCCGAACATTTTCAAAAAAGTTTGGGTTTGGGTCTGTTGTTCGGCGACTTCTTCCCATTTTCTGAAGGGCTGCACAGCAGCCAATCAGCAAGGGTTTTACTTCTTGCCCTAAGAAGCCATCACAGCCATGCCTACTAATGGCATGGCTGTGATTGGCTGAGTGCAGCATGTGACCCAGCCTCTTTATAAGCTGGAGTCACGTAGTGCCGCACGTTAGTCTGCTGAACTGAGATTAGAGCAAGGTTGCTGCTGTTGCAATCAGGGACAGAATAGGGCAGAAATCTGAAGAACCTGTGCAACTTTAATCCACAAGATACAGCACATAGAGAGGGAGGGAGCCTCAGCAATCCAACATTTCTGTACCCAGCCACTTCCAGGGTGAATTTTTTTGTAATCCATCTGTTACTGAGGTGGGGGTCAGCGGCCATTTTAGGCACTGCAGTGTACTGCATGTCTGCCAGCCTGCCAGGGACATCAGCCTAATCCTATTTTGTAGCTTAGTGAAGGAAAAAAAACTTTTTTTCTGGCTGCTCAAGTCCCCTATATTGCCTTTTGTATGTTTAAGGGGTGACATAAGTGCCCACCTTAATTCCCGCACTGGAGCATGATAGGAAGATGCGCGACTACTAGCGCACTCTCGTAGACGCGCTCCTGAGGGCATTCCCAACTGAGACGTGGGGGACAAGTGGGGGCACAAGGCGAAGGCAGATGCGGAGGAGGAAGAGGTCGCCAACGCAGCTGTGTCACGGCCAGCTCCTCAGGCAGCAGGGTTAGCATGTCCGAGCTGAGGAAAATTTTTGTCATCACGCCACAGCAAACTGCACCACCAACTGATAGGGAACATGTTAGCAGGAGTCAGCATTTCAACAACATGGTGTAACAGTACGTGTGCACAAGCCTCCACGTACTGACTGATGGTTCTGCCCCATTCAACTTCTGGGTCTCCAAATTGTCCACATGGCCAGAGCTTGCCCTTCATGCCTTGGAGGTGCTGGCCTGCCCTGCAGCCAGTGTATTGTCTGAACGTGTATTTAGCACAGCAGGGGGCGTCATTACAGACAAACGCAGCCGCCTGTCCACAGCCAACGTGGACGAACTAACGTTCATTAAAATGAACCGGGCATGGATCTCACAGGACTTGTCCATACCGTGTGCAGAATAGACATTTATAACTGCCTCGCCCTCAACCATACATTCTTGTACTCCAGGACACTTTTTTATTGAATCCTCTTTTTTAATTGTATCATTATTTTGGGGGCAACCCCAAGTTGAATGAACCTCTCCTCTGTCTGGGTATCAGGGGCCTAAAATTCTGTTCGCCTGCTGCTTTGGCAGGTGACATCAAGCTTGAGTTTCTGCTATGGGACCTCTCTCCTCTGTCTGGCTGCTGGGGCCTAAATAACTGAAAGTGGACTTTTCCATTGCTGGGTGACATGAAGCCTGATTTTCTGCTATGGGACCTTTCTCCTCTGTCTGGGTGTCAGGGACCTACATTTCAGATTATCACCTGTTGCTTTGTTTAGTGACAGTATCCTCTTTATACTGTCAAATGACCTCTACATTGTCTGGTTGTCAGGGGCATATATTTTGTTTCATCGCTTGCTGCATTGGTGGGAGACATTAACCTCCTTTTACTGTGAAATGATTGCCCCATTGTCTGGTTGTCAGGGGTCTATATTTTGTTTCATCGCTTGCTGCATTGGTGGGAGACATTAACCTCTTTATACTGTCAAATGACCTCTACATTGTCTGGTTGTCAGGGGCCTATATTTTGTTTCATCGCTTGCGGCATTGGTGGGAGACATTGAAATCTTTATACTTTCAAATGACCTTTACATTGTCTGGTTTTCAGGGGGCTATATTTAGTTTCATGGCCTGCTGTATTGGTGGGAGACATTAACCTCTTCTTACTGTGAAATGACCGCCCCATTGTCTGGTTGTCAGGGGCCTATATTTCGTTTCATTGCTTGCTGCATTGGTGGGAGACATTAACCTCTTTTTAATGTCAAATGACCGCCCCATTGTCTGGTTGTCAGGGGCCTATATTTTGTTTCATTGCTTGCAGCATTGGTGGGAGACATTGAACTGTTTATACTGTCAAATAACCTGTACATTGTTTGGTTGTCAGGGGCCTATATTTTGTTTCATCGCTTGCTGCATTGGTGGGGGACATTAACCTCTTTTTAATGTCAAATGACCGCCCCATTGTCTGGTTCTCAGGGGCCTAAATTTCGTTTCATCGCTTGCAGCATTGGTGGGAGACATTAAACTCTTTATACTGTCAAATTACCTCTACATTGTCTGGTTGTCAGGGGCCTATATTTTGTTTCATCGCTTGCTGCATTGGTGGGAGACATTAAACTCTTTATACTGTCAAATGTCTTCTACATTGTCTGGTTGTCAGGGGCCTATATTTCGTTTAATCACTTGCTGCATTGGTTGAAGACATTAAAATCTATATACTGTCAAATGACCCCTACATTGTCTGGTTGCCAGGCACCTATATTTTGTTTCATTGCTTGCTGCATTAGTGGGAGACATTAAACTCTTTATACTGTCAAATGACCGCCCCATTGTCTGGTTGTCAGGGTCCTATATTTCTTTTAATCTCTTGCTGCATTGGTGGGAGACATTAACTTCTTTTTACTGTCAAATGACCTCTCCCCTGTCAGGTGCCTACATAAATGATAATGGCCTGTTCCATTGCAGGTTGACCTGAGGCCTGTGTTGCTGTTACGGGGCCGCTATCCTCTTTGAGGGTGCCATGGTCCTGAATTAGTGAATGAGGCCTGTGGCACTACTGGGTGAAATCAATACTGTTTTGGCATGATTTCAACTCTCCTCTTTATGGGGGACATGGGTCTGAATCTGTGAATGAGGCCTATGGCATTGCTGGGTGAAATCAATACTGTCTTGGCGAGATTTTAACTCTCTTTTTTGTGGATTCCGTGGGCCTGAATGTTTGAATTAGGCCTGTGGCCCTGCAGGCAATCATGATTCCTTCTTGGCTGTGATGACAACTTCAACTCCAATGTAGTGTTGAGCGCGAATATTCGAATAGCGAATTTTTTTAGCGAATATCGGCACTTCGCTAATTCGCAAATATTTCGAATATAGCGCTATAAATTCGCCATTTCGAATATTCATTTTTTTGGGGGTTTTTTTAGTTATATTTTTTTCTTTTCCACTTCCCAAAAGTAGTTCTTACCTGTCCTGAGGATTCCTGGCTTCCTGGCTGCTCCAGTCAGTGCCCGTTGCCGCTTCTGCCGACTTCCGTGCTCATGGAGCGTCCCCATCACCATGGGAACTTCTCCATATACTAAAATGTACTGTCGGATTTGAGAATTACGTTGAAATCGCAACGCGATTAATTCAAGTTATATTAATCGCATTGCGATTACAACTTAGCAGTGCACTGCTATCTTACATATTAGGCTAGAATTAACGAATATGGAATATAGCAGCAGTGCTAAGTAGAAATCGCAATGCGATTACTCCAAGTTACATTAATCGCATTGCGATTTCAATTAGCACTGCTATAATATATTCCATATTCGTTAACTTCGTTAATTCTAGCAAGCTTACCCATTATAAACCCAGCTCGAAGTTGAAATCGCAATGCGATTAATACAACTTGAAGTAATCGCATTGCGATTTCTACTTAGCACTGCTGCTATATTCCATATTCGTTAATTCTAGCCTAATATGTAAGATAGCAGTGCACTGCTAAGTTGTAATCGCAATGTGATTAATATAACTTGAATTAATCGCATTGCGATTTCAACAGACATGGTTTACTATGGTTGCTAAAACGAAGATGGAGAATACTTCGTTATCTTCGTTTTGAGGAATATGACGAATACATTCGTCATATTCGCTAATTCTACCAAGCCAACCATAGTAAACCAGGTCTAAGTAGAAATCGCAATGCGATTAATTCAAGTTATATTAATCGCATTGCGATTTCAACGTAATTCTCAAATCCGACAGTACATTTTAGTATGGAGCCGTTCTTGGCTTGGTAGAATTAGCTGAATATGACGAATGTATTCGTCATATTCCTCAAAACGAAGATAACGAGTATTCTCCATCTTCGTTTTAGCAACCTATTCGTCAACTTCGCTAATTCTAGCAATCAAATAGGAGGGTTGACTATAGAGACAGCTGTGTTTAATTCTCTATACGATTATATATATATATATATATATATATATATATATTTTTTTTTTAATAAATAGAATAATTATAATAATTATCAAGTAATATAATTATTCTATTAAAAAAAGCTAAGTAATATAATCGCATAGCGAATTAAACACAGCCGTCTCTATAGTCAACCCTCCTATTTGATTGCTAGAATTAGCGAAGTTGACGAATAGGTTGCTAAAACGAAGATGGAGAATACTTCGTTATCTTCGCTTTGAGTAATATGACGAATACATTTGTCATATTCGTCATCTTCGCTATAATTCTAGATATGAAACCAATAGGAAATTAGCCTAAGTAAAAATCGCAATACGCGATTATTTAAATCGCAATATTAATCGCGATAACTAGAATAATGATGAATATTCGATTTCGACGAATATGAAACGAATATTCTTTCGAATATTCGCAAATTTCGTCGAAATCGAATATGGCACCTGCCGCTCATCACTACTCCCATGTATGGTTGCCATTGGCCTGAGTCTGTGAGTGAGGCCTGTGACACTGCTGGCAGACATGAATCCTTCTTGGCTGTGATGTGAACTTCAACTCCCATGTATGGTTGCCATGGACCTGAGTCTGTGAATGAGGCCTGTGGCACTACAGGCAGACATGAATACTTTTTGGCTGTGATGAGAACTTCCACTCCCATAGCATTCCCACCTGACACCACCCCAACCTCCTATTCCACCTCCTCCTCCAAGTTTTCAATTGATATTGGGTAATTTTTATTTATTTTATTTTACTTTAAGTCATTTCCCTATCCACATTTGTTTGCAGGTGATTTACCTACATTTTGATGCCTTTTGCAGCCCTCTAGCCCTTTCCATTTTACAGCCTTTTTAGTGCCCAAAAGTTTGTGTCCCTATTGACTTCAATGGGGTTCGGGGCCAAGTTCGGGTCGAGTTCGTATCCCGAACCTGAACATTCAGGTGTTCGCTCAACTCTGCTCCAGTTACATTTACAGTCTGCTTTTTTCCTTCTGTTCCCTGCAAACTCTGCCTGCTTCTCCTCCTTCTCCTCCCTCTCCTGCTCTGTCTCTCCCTCTGAACTTCCCTCCTCTTCCTCTCTTGTGGGCACCCACATGACGTCCATCGACACATCATCATAACCTTCACCACCACTGACATTTGAGATCTCAGAGTAGGCAACAACAGCGTGGATCTCCCTCCTTGGGCAGATCTGGGTACTGTTGTCAGAGAGCTGGGTGACGGCCGTTGCTACCTACTCTTCCTCATACGATGCCAAGAATGGCTGCGCATCTGTAAGGTATGGAAATGGATGGGAAGAGGCTATGGTGGTGGTGTCTTTGGGGGTGCACACAGCAGAGAGTGAGGAGGGTGCAGATAGAGAGGATGAGGGGGGTGCAGAAGCGGAAGGCTGAGTGAGCGACTTAATCAATTCTGGTGCGTCCTTTGAAGTAATCGCACGCACCTTCTCTAACTTCCCACTTTGGATCCGGCCTGGTGCACCTGCCTGACCACTATCACCCCTGCGGAACCCCTCTCCCTGTCATTTTCAAAATGACCCTGTGCCTAAGTCCCTAGAGAAGAGCAGTATTTGTGGAAGCAAGTATATCGCAGCCCTCAATCAGTATTTTGTGAAAGCAGGTATATCAAACCCCTTAATCAGTATTAGGTGGAAGCAGGTATATCAAAACCCTTAATAAGTATTTTGTGGAAGCAGGTGTATTGCAGGCCTCAATCAATATTTGGTGGAAGCAGGCATATAAATCCCCTTAATCAATATTTTGTGGACGCAGGTATATCACACCCCTCAATTATTTTTTTGTAACAACAGTTTTATCACACCACCCTATTTATTTGGGGCAATAGGTTAAAGGTATATCGCAGCCGTCAATCAGTATTTTGTGGAAGCAAGTGTATCGTAGGCCTCAATCAATATTTGGTGGAAGCAGGTATATCAAACCCCTTAATCAGTATTTTGTGAAAGCAGGTATCTTGCAGGCCTCAATCAATATTTGGTGGAAGCAGGTATATCAGTCCCCTTAATCAGTATTTTCTGGAAGCTGGTATATCGCAGGCGTCAATCAGTATTTGGAAGAAACAGGTCTATCAAACCCTTTGATCAGTATTTTGTGGAATCAGGTGTATCGCAGGCCTCAATCAGGAGTTGGTGGAAGCAGGTATATCAAACCCCTTAATCAGTATTTTTTTGAAGCAGGTGTATAGCAGGCCTCAATCAGTATTTGGTGGAAGCAGGTATAGCAAACCCCTTAATCAGTATTTTGTGGAAGCAGGTGTTTCACAGGCCTCAATCAATATTTGGTAGAAGCAGGTGTATCAATCCCCTTAATCAGTATTTTTTGGAAGTAGGTATATCGCAGGCCTCAATCAGTATTTGATGGAAGCAGGTATATCAAACCCCTTAATCAGTATTTTGTGGAAGCAGGTATATCCCAGGTCTCAATCAATATTTGGTGGAAGCAGGTATATCAATTCCCTTAATCAGTATTTTGTGGAAGCAGGTATATCGCAGGCATCAATCAGTATTTGATGGAAGCAGGTCTATCAAACCCCTCAATCAATATTTGGTGGAAGCATGTATATCAATCCTCTTAATCAATATTTTGTGGAAGCAGGTATATCACACCCCTCAGTTATTTTATTTTGCCACAAAAGTTGTATCACACCACCCTGCTTACTTGGGGCAACAGGTTAAAGGTATATCGCAGCCGTCAATTAGTATCTTATGGAAGCAGGTGTATCACAGGCCTCAATCAATATTTGGTGGAGGCAGGTATATCAAACCCCTTAATCAGTATTTTGTGAAAGCAGGTATCTCGCAGGCCTCAATAAATATTTGGTGGAAGCAGGTATATCAATCCCCTTAATCAGTATTTTCTTGAAGCAGGTATATCGCAAGATTCAATCAGTATTTAGTGGAAGCAGGTATATCAATCCCTTTAAGCAGTATTTTGTGGAAGCAGGTGTATCGCAGGCCTCAATCAATATTTGATGGAAGCAGGTATATCAATCTCCTTAATCAGTATTTTGTGGAAACAGGTATGTATATCACACCCCTCAATAATGTTTTTTGCCACAACAGTTATATCACACCACCATGTTTATTTAGGGCAACAGGTTAAAGGTATATCGCAGCCGTCAATTAGTATCTTATGGAAGCAGGTGTATCACAGGCCTCAATCTGTTTTTGTTGGGGAAACAGGTATATCACACTAGTTGCAATTAGTTATTCCAATAGGGTTTGTCCCTCTATATACCTGCGGTATCGCAGCAGAACCGCACACAACTGCAACACAATACAAATGCACTATAATATACTTTCTATGTTAGAAAGTATATTATAAGTATGCGAAAAGGGGCCCCTAAGGGGAGAGTGTCATTGTCTTAAAGCGTAACTTTTAATAACGTCTAACAGTAATAAAATAAACCACTGTGATACACAAACATAAAATTGAGGACCAAGTGTGGTACCCCAGTACTGGTAGAGTAAACAAACCTGCTCCTCCCGGAATTGTATTAACTGGCCACATTGCTATTAGACTTAGGGATCAGGTCTGAAGTAGGGACAGGTATCCGCACGGGGTAGCCCCTGTCGGGGCGGGTGCTCTGTGTAGATAGGCAGTAGTAAACTAGCCCCCTTCCCCATTTATAGGGTGATATAGGGCCTCATTTGCATCAACTACACAGAAACCAACCAAGATGCTGACCTCCCGTGCGGCCCATACCTGACGTTTTGTAGACATCGTCCCCGCCATAGACTTCAATTGATAGGCGAATTTTAAAACCCACAGGGACTCCTTCTGGCCACAATAGTGATGGAAAAGTTGTTTCAAGGGGACTAGCACCTAGACTGTGGCATGCCGGAGGGGGATCCATGGCAAAACTCCCATGGAAAATTACGTAGTTGACGCAGAGTGTGGCAAGGTGAATTCGCAATGCAAAATCTATATTCAGCTACATGGCTTAGAAAATATGCTGTCAAACAATGATTCCAGGTTTTGGTATAAACACATGATCTAGACTACCATATTTTCCTATACCAAATGTAAATATGCAACCAAATGTGGCAAAATACACAAAAAAAAAAATTATAAAAACGCAGATGCGTTTTTGATGCGTTTTCTATCAAAAACGTCCAAATAGCCCCTGGGGGTTCAGATATCTTGCCTCGGAGGTAGCAGAACGTTGGTGGTAGTCAACCGTCATATACAATCAAATAGAGGCATCAAATGGATTCGCAAAGCGATTAATAATTGTAAGTATTATCGCTTTAAGATTACAATTACAACTTTGGCGAGTTTGCTAATGGTGGGATAGTAGGAAGTAACGAATACAGTGCTATATCTATGAATAGTGCATTATAGAAGTTGTATTCGCAATGTGATTAATATAACCTGTATTATTCGCATTGCGATTATAACTTAGAGCTGAGTTCCTAATTGTTGTATTGCTAGAATATAACGAAGATTGAGAATATAGTGCTATATTTGTTATCTTCGTTATATTCTAGCAATACAACCATTAGGAACTCAGCTCTAAGTTGTAATCGCAATGCGAATAATACAGGTTATATTAATCGCATTGCGAATACAACTTCTATAATGCACTATTCATAGATATAGCACTGTATTCGTTACTTCCTACTATCCCAATTAGTAGTATAATTACTAGCACTGCAGCTTCAAAACGAATCTTGGATGGATGCCGTCCTTGCATTTAAATAGGAGGGGGGTGGGTGTGGGAGGTAGGGTATGCTGATTGGCTGGAATGTGTCTGCTGACTGTGAGGTACAGGGTCAAAGTTTGCTAAATGATAAAGTATAGGGGCGAACGCGAACATCGCATACGTTCGCCCGCCGCGGCGGACGCGAACAAGCTATGTTCGCCGGGAACTGTTCGCCGGCGAATAGTTCGGGACATCTCTACTCAGTATGTCACACCTATCGATAGCACACTTAAACCAGTCCTTAAAAGGACTTTTGTGGCCCTATTAGCTAGCGTTTGGTGTCCCTAACAGTCTCTCCCTGCTCCACAAAGCAACCGCTCCCTACACTGGCAAAACACAGAATGTAAAATGGCTGCCAGATCTAGTTCATTTATAGGGTGGGTGTGTGTCCATGTGCTGAAACATCTCAATTGGCTGTACTGTCCCACCTGATGGATGTGTCATGGGTCAAAGTTTGGCGCAGTGCAAAAGAATATTGAGTATGCAAATATCGCCATATGTTTGCATGTTCGGCGAATCACGAACACGCAAAGTTCGCCACGAAACGACCACCGGGCACACCGCAAGGCCATCTCTATCAGGTAATAGTGGAGTTTCAGCTGCAGCACGCAAGGGTGAGTTGCTCTGCAGAACAGCACGACTTCACCACCGCTGCTTTGAGTACTCCACCAACATGGCAAGTGCCGATGACGCCTCACTCAGCGTTACTATCCCACTTCTATGTCTACTTGAAAAAACGCTTTGAGCGATGATGGAAGAGAATGTGGCACAGGAGAAAGAGTAGGAGGAAGAGCAATCATTTCCTCGGTTATCAGGCCAGTCATTCACAAGTGGCTCAGAAGGTGGTTTCCTGCACCAACAGAGGCCAAGTACACTGGGCCTAGTATAGTGTTTAAAATCTGTTGGATTTTCTATTCAATACTGAACTGCATCTGAATAGTGATGAGCGAACCCAAACTGTATAGTTTGGGTTCGTACCGAATTTTGGGGTGTTCGGGACCCGGACCCGGACCCGAACATTTTCAAAAAAGTTTGGGTTCGGGTCCGTTGTTCGGCGATTTCTTCCCACTTTCTGAAGGGCTGCACAGCAGCCAATCAGCTAGCGTTTTACTTCTTGCCCTAAGATCTACAGCTGTGAAACATTCAACTTCTGCTAGTTAATTGCTCACTGGTTTTTAGGCTGCACAGAGCGTTTTTCTGTCACTCTTTTTTGGGGTGATCAGCGGCCATTTTGTCTCTTGTGGTGCACCAGCACACAGCTGCCACCAAGTCCATCAATCCATCAATACTAGTTTTTTTTTTTGCTATATCCTACATCAGGGGCTTGGCTGTGCTTATTTTCACCGCTAGAAACTCAGGATAGAAATTTATATATTTTATTGCGGGGATAAATTCTATTGCCAAAATAGCAATCCCCTAAATCTGGTGTTCCAGCTGTGGCTAGCCAAGTGTAATACTGTCTACTGTCTGGCAAAGGATAGATGTTTTTCTGTGGTGAAATTCAATTGCCAAAATAGCAATCCCCTAAATCTGGTGTCCCAGTAGTGGCTGGCAAAGTTTAATAGTGTCCGGCAAAGGATATATTTTGTTCTGCAAAGGATATATTTTGTTCTGGGGTGAAATTCAATTGCCAAAATAGCAGTACCATAAATATGGTGTTCCAGCTGTGACTGGACAAGTTTCATAATGTCCGTCATAGGATATATTGTTTTCTGCGTTTAAATTCAGTTGCAAAAATAGAAATACCGTAAATCTGGTGTTCCAGCTGTGGCTGGACAAGTTTAATAGTGTCCGGCAAAGGATATATTTTTTTCTGGGGTGAAATTAAATTGCCAAAATCGCAATGCCGTAAATCTGATGTCCCAGTAGTGGCTGGCCAATTTTAATAGTGTCCGGCAAAGGATATATTTTGTTCCGGGGTGAAATTCAATTGCCAAAATAGCATTACCATAAATCTGGTGACCCAGCAGTGGCTGGCCAAGTTTAATAGTGTCCATCAAAGGATTTGTTATTTTCTTTGGTGAAATTCAGTTGCCAAAATAGTAATACAGTAAATCTGGTGTTCCAGCTGTGACTGGACAAGTTTCATAGTGTCCGTCATAGGATATATTATTTTCTGCAGTGAAATTCAGTTGTAAAAATATAAATACCGTAAATCTGGTGTTCCAGCTGTGGCTGGACAAGTTTAGTAGTGTTCGGCAAAGGATATATTTTGTTCTGGAGCGAAATTCAATTGCCAAAATAGCAATACCATAAATCTGGTGTCCCAGCAGTGGTTGGCCAAGTTTACTAGTGTCCGGCAAAGGATTTATTATTTTCTGGGGTGAAATTCAGTTGCCAAAATAGAAATACAGTAAATCTGGTGATCCAGCTGTGACTGGACAAGTTTCATAATGTCCGTCATAGAATATATTATTTTCTGCGGTGAAATTCAGTTGTAAAAATAGAAATACCGTAAATCTGGAGTTCCAGCTGTGACTGGCCAAGTTTAATAGTGTCCAGCAAAGGATATATTTTGTTCTGGAGTGAAATTCAATTGCCAAAATAGCAATACCATAAATCTGGTGTCCCAGCAGTGGTTGGCCAAGTTTACTAGTGTCCGGCAAAGGATTTATTATTTTCTGGGGTGAAATTCAGTTGCCAAAATAGAAATACAGTAAATCTCGTGATCCAGCTGTGACTGCACAAGTTTTATAGTGTCTGTCAAAGGATATATTAATTTCTGCTGTGAAATTCAGTTGCAAAAATAGAAATACCATAAATCTGGTGTTCCAGCTGTGACTGGACAAGTTTAATAGTGTATGGCAAAGGGTATATTTTGTTCTGGGGTGAAAATCAATTGCCAAAATAGCATTACCGTAAATCTGATGTCCCAGCAGTGGCTGGCCAATTTTAATAGTGTCCGGCAAAGGATATATTTTGTTCCGGGGTGAAATTCAATTGCCAAAATAGCATTACCATAAATCTGGTGACCCAGCAGTGGCTGGCCAAGTTTAATAGTGTCCGTCAAAGGATTTGTTATTTTCTTTGGTGAAATTCAGTTGCCAAAATAGTAATACAGTAAATCTGGTGTTCCAGCTGTGACTGGACAAGTTTCATAGTGTCCGTCATAGGATATATTATTTTCTGCGGTGAAATTCAGTTGTAAAAATATAAATACCGTAAATCTGGTGTTCCAGCTGTGGCTGGACAAGTTTAGTAGTGTTCGGCAAAGGATATATTTTGTTCTGGGTTGAAATTAAATTGTCAAAATAGCAATACTATAAATCAGTTGTTTCAGCTGTGGCTGGCCAAGTTTAATAGTGTCCGGCAAAGTATATATTTTTTTCTGGGGTGAAATTCAGTTTCAAAAATAGAAATAACGTAAATCCGGTGTTCCAGCTGTGACTGGACAAGTTTCATAGTGTACTTCATAGGATATATTATTTTCTGCAGTGAAATTCAGTTGCAAAAATAGAAATACCGTAAATCTGGTTTTCCATCTGTGACTGGACAAGTTTAATAGTGTCCGGCAAAGGATTTATTATTTTCTGAGGTGAAATTCAGTTGCCAAAATAGAAATACAGTAAATCTGGTGTTCCAGCTATGACTGGACAAGTTTCATAATGTCCGTCATAGAATATAATATTTTATGCGGTGAAATTCAGTTGCAAAAATAGAAATACCGTAAATCTGGAGTTCCAGCTGTGACTGGACAAGTTTAATAGTGTCCAGCAAAGGATATATTTTGTTCTGGAGTGAAATTCAATTGCCAAAATAGCAATACCATAAATCTGGTGTCCCAGCAGTGGTTGGCCAAGTTTACTAGTGTCCGGCAAAGGATTTATTATTTTCTGGGGTGAAATTCAGTTGCCAAAATAGAAATACAGTAAATCTCGTGATCCAGCTGTGACTGGACAAGTTTCATAGTGTCTGTCAAAGGTTATATTAATTTCTGCTGTGAAATTCAGTTGCAAAAATAGAAATACCATAAATCTGGTGTTCCAGCTGTGACTGGACAAGTTTAATAGTGTATGGCAAAGGGTATATTTTGTTCTGGGGTGAAAATCAATTGCCAAAATAGCAATACCGTAAATCTGGAGTCACAGCAGTGGCTGGCCAAGTTTAATAGTGTTCGGCAAAGGATTTATTATTTCCTGGGGTGAAATTCAGTTGCCAAAATAGAAATACAGTAAATCTGGTGTTCCAGCTATGACTGTACAAGTTTCGTAGTGTCCGTCAAAGGATATATTATCTTCTGGGGTGAAATTCAGTTGCAAAAATAGAAATACAGTAAATCTGGTGATCCAGCTATGACTGGACAAGTTTCATAATGTCCGTCATAGAATATATTATTTTCTGCAGTGAAATTCAGGCCAAGTGTTAATCTGTCCTTTAAAGGGTATATTACACTCAGCGTGCATCTCCAAGTGTATTTCTTTCCGTTAAAGGGTATATTACAGTAAGTGTTAAAATACAGCATAATCCTCTACATTTGCACACTGTTTTGCATATCTAAGTGTATTTCTTTCAGTTAAAGAGTATATTACACAAAGTGTTAAAATACATGTGCTGAAAGCATAATCCTATATATTTTTTCACACGCTACTGTGCATCTTAAAGTGTAAATCTGTCTGTAAAAGGATACCTTTCATCCAGGGCCTAAATACTTGGCTTACAATTGATATTCCCCTAAATCTGTGGTTACTGCTGTGCCTGGATTAGTGTAATACGGTACATAAATAGATAGCCAGATGGTGTAGGCCTGATTTTGAATTCAATACCTTGGACCAAATAATTTTTTTCTTATTGTGGTGAACGGTAACAATGAGGAAAACATCTAGTAAGGGACGTGGACGTGGACATGGTCGTGGTGTTGTAAGTGGACCCTCTGGTTCTGGGAGAGGACGTGGCCGTTCTGCCACAGCCACACGTCCTAGTGAACCAACTACCTCAGGTTCCAGTATCCGCCAGAATTTACAGCGATATTTGGTGGGGCCCAATGCCGTTCTAAGGATGGTAAGGCCTGAGCAAGTACAGGTGCTAGTCAATTGGGTGGCCGACATTGGATCCACACTTTCACAACATTTTCTCCCACCCAGTCTTCTGCAGAAAGCGCACATGCGGCGCTGGAAAACCATGTCCATCAGTCTGTCACATCACCCCCATGCATATCACTGAAACTGTCTGAGCCTCAAGTTATGCAGCAGTCTTATATGCTGTTTGAAGACTCTGCTGGCAGGGTTTCCCAAGGGAATCAACCTAGCCCTTCCCCAGTGGTGGAAGACATAGAATGCACTGATGCACAACCACTGATGTTTCCTGATGATGAGGACATGGGAATACCACCTCATCAGAGTCCGTACGTCTCTGATGATGACGAAACACAGGTGCCAACTGCTGCGTCTTTTTGCAGACCGTACAGGAGGTCAGGGAGGAAGACTGTGAGGAAGACGATGCAGGGGACGATGAGGTCCTAGACCCCACATGGAATGAAGGTCGTGCCACTGACTTTCATAGTTCAGAGGAAGAGGCAGTGGTGAGACCGAGCCAACAGAGTGCAAAAGAGGGAGCAGGGGGCAAGAGAAGAACAGCCGCCGCCAAGAGAGTTTGTCTGCTACTGGCCACCGCCACCAGGGACCGAGCACCCCAAATGCAGCTTCAAGGAGTTCCCTGGCATGGCACTTCTTTAAACAATGTGTTGACGACAAGACCCAAGTGGTTTGTACGCTGTGCCATCAGAGCCTGAAGCAAGGCATTAACATTCTGAACCTTAGCACAACCTTCATGAAAAGGTAACTACATGCAAAGAATGAACTGCAGTGGAGTAAACACCTTAAAAACAAGGAACTCACTCAGGCTCCCCCTGCTCCCTCTTCTGCTGCTGCCTCGGCCTCTTCCTCCGTCTCGGGAGGAATGTTGGCACCTGCCGCCCACCAAACAGAGGACGTGCCACCAACACCACCACCTCTGTTACCAAGCATCTCCACTATGTCACATGGCAGCGTTCAGCTCTCCATCTCACAAACCTTGGAGAGAAAGAGTAAATTCCCACCTAGCCAACCTCGAGCCCTGGGCCTGAATGCTAGCATTTCTAAACTACTGGCCTTTGAAATGCTGTCATTCAGGCTGGTGGACACAGACGGCTTCAAACAGCTGATGGCGATGGCTATCCCACAGTATGTTGTTCCCAGCCACCACTACTTCTCCAAGAGAGCCGTGCCTTCCCTGCACAACCAAGTATCCGATAAAATCAATTGTGCACTTAGCAACACCATCTGTGGCAAGGTCCACCTAACCACAGATACGTGGACCAGTAAGTACAGCCAGGGACGCTATATCTTCCTTACTGTACATTGGGTAAATGTAGTGGCGACTGGGCCCAAGGCGGAGAGTTCTTTGGCGCACGTCCTTCCGCCGCCAAGGATTGCAGGGCATCATTCTTTGCCTCCTGTAGCCTCCTCCTCCTACTCGGCTTCCTCCTCCTCTTCTTTCACCTGCTCATCCAGTCAGCCACACACCTTCACCACCAACTTCAGCACAGCCCGGCGTAAACGTCAGCAGGCCATTCTGAAACTCATATGTTTGGGGGACAGGCCCCACAATGCGCAGTAGTTGTGGCGTGGTATTGAACAACAGACCGACGAGTGGTTGCTGCCAGTGGGCCTGAAGCCCGGACTGGTGGTGTGCGATAATGGGCGAAATCTCGTCGCAGCTCTGGGACTAGCTGGTTTGAAGCACATCCCTTGCCTGGCACATGTGCTGAATTTGGTGGTGCAGAAGTTCCTTCACAACTACCCTGACATGTCAGAGCTGCTGCATAAAGTGCGGGTCGTCTGTGCATGCTTCCGGTTTTCACATCCTGCTGCTGCTCGCCTGTCTGCGCTACAGCGTAACTTCGGCCTTCCCGCTCACCGCCTCATATGCGACGTGCCCACCAAGTGGAACTCCACCTTGCACATGCTGGAGAGACTGTGCAAGCAGCAGCTGGCCATAGTGGAGTTTCAGCTGCAGCACGCACGGGTCAGTCGCACTGCGGAACTGCACCACTTCACCACCAATGACTGGGCCTCCATGCGAGACCTGTGTGCCCTGTTGCGCTTTTTCCAGTACTCCACCAACATGGCCAGTGACGATGACGCCGTTATCAGCGTTACAATACCTCTTCTATGTCTCCTTGAGAAAACACTTAGGGCGATGATGGAAGAGGAGGTGGCCCAGGAGGAGGAGTAGGATGAGGGGTAATTTTTAGCATTTTCAGGCCAGTCTGTTAGAAGTGCCTCAGAGGGAGGTTTATTGCAACAGTCGAGGCCTGGCCAGGGCCCACTACTGGAGGACGTGGAGGACGATTATGAGGAGGTGGAGGAGGAGGAGGATGAAGCATATTCACGGCGGGGTGGCACCCAACGCAGCTCGGGCACATCACTGGTGCGTGGCTGGGGGGAAATGGAGGACGATGACGATACGCCTCCCACAGAGGACAGCTTGTCCTTACCTCTGGGGAGCCTGGCACACATGAGCGACTACATGCTGCAGTGCCTGCGCAATGACAGCAGAGTTGCCCACATTTTAACATGTGCGGACTACTGGGTTGCCACCCTGCTGGATCCCCGGTACAGAGACAATGTGCCAATCTTACTTCCTGCACTGGAGCGTGATAGGAAGATGTGCGAGTACAAGCGCACGTTGGTGGACGTGCTACTAAGAGCATTCCCAAATGTCACAGGGGAACAAGTGGAAGCCCAAGTTGAAGGCAGAGGAGGAGCAAGAGGTCGCCAACGCAGCTGTGTCACGGCCAGCTCCTCTGAGGGCAGGGTTAGCATGGCAGAGATGTGGAAAAGTTTTGTCCCCACGCCACAGCTGACTGCACCACCACCTGATATGGAACGTGTTAGCAGGAGGCAGCATTTCACTAACATGGTGGAACAGTACGTGTGCACACCCCTCCACGTACTAACTGATGGCCAGAGCTAGCCTTTTATGCCTTGGAGGTGCTGGCCTGCCCGGCGGCCAGCGTTTTTGTCTGAACGTGTATTCAGCATGGCAGGTTGCGTCATAACTGACAAACGCAGTCGCCTGTCCACAGCCAACGTGGACAAGCTGACGTTCATAAAAAATGAACCAGGCATGGATCCCACACGACCTGTCCATCCCTTGTGCAGAATAGACATTTATAACTACCTCCCCTTAACCATATATTCTTGTACTCCAGGGCACTTCTTTATTGAATCCTCTTTTTTCATTTTAACATTATTTTGCGGGGCAACCCAAAGTTGAATGAACCTCTCCTCCGTCTGGGTTCCATGGGCCTGAGTCTGTGAATGAGGCCTGTGGCACTGCAGGCAGACATGAATCCTTTTTGGCTGTGATGAAAACATCAACTCCCATAGCATTCCCACCTGATGCCACCCCAACTTCCTATTCCACCTCCTCCTCCTCCAAGTTGCCAATTGATATTGGTTAATTTTTTTTTTTTTTTTTTGTTATGTTAAGTCATTTCCCTATCCACATTTGTTTTCAGTGGATTTACCTACATTTTGCTGCCTTTTGCAGCCCTCTAGTCATTTCCTGGGCTATTTTACAGCCTTTTTAATGCCCAAAAGTTCGGGTCCCCATTGACTTCAATGGGGTTCGGGGTTAAGTTCGGGTCGAGTTCGGATCCCGAACCCGAACATTTTCGGGAAGTTCGGCCGAACTTCCTGAACCTGAACATCCAGGTGTTCGCTCAACTCTACATCTGAATACAGTGCGTATATTAAAAATTGCATTATCTTGGGCCTATTGTAGTGGCCAAAATCTGTAGTTTTTTGTATCCAATACTGAACTGCATCTGAATACAGTGTGTCTATTACAAATTCCATTATCTTGGGCCTAGTATAGTAGCCAAAATCTGTTGTTTTTTATATCCAATACTGAACTGCATCTTAATACATTGTGTATATTACAAATTCGATTAATCTGGGCCTAGTGTAGTGGGCAAAATCTGTTGTTTTTTGTATTCAATACTGAACTGCATCTGAATACAGTGTGTATATTACAAATTTGATGATTCTGGGCATAGTAAAGTGTCCACAATCTTTGGGTTTTGTATCCAATACTGTCCTGCATCAGAAAAATGTGTATTTAGCAGACATCAAAACAACCTGTGCCACATCTACAGACAAAAGCATTAATATGAAGAAGGTGAGCACAAAGTGACGCGGAAGTGGGCATGATGCTGATGGTTCAAGCAGTGGCCGTGGCCCTGAGCTCAATGAAACAGAGTCAAATAATGTAGCTGAGGGCCTCCAGGTGCGCTAACCCTCTAAAATAGTGAAGGCGATGGCGAACAGAAAAGGAAAAGGAAGATTGAACCATATAACTTTTTTAGTGGTGGCATTGGTGAATGTGAATACAGTGTATTAAGTACATTACAAACAACACATTTAAAATGCCTTTATGTTCAGTGGCTTTCATCTGGTCGAGTAGAGAAGTCAGGGGCAATCCAGGCACGTTCATTTTTATAATTGTCAACCTGTCAGCATTTTCAGTTGACAGGCTCATGCGCTTATCTGTTATTATGGCCCAAGCAGCACTAAATACCTGCTGTGCCAAAACACTGGGGTGTAAAGAATACAAACTGAGGGTGGTCTTTCTATTACTCTGTGTACTGTGTTTGACTTTTTGTCGATTATGGTTTGAGTTACAGTTTATGACTATACTGTAAGATATGTTATTATTGTTATTTATTTTGTTATTTAGGAGTTAGTGAACAGGCCTGCCATTGTTTTAACACCACTGTTGTATGTTAGATTTGTATTTTATAGTAATGTGTTAGTTTTGGATGAGGTTTTATTGAATACAGTGTACAGGCCAGCCCCTCAAAGGCATAGAGTACAAGTTTGAGCCACATGTCCAGCTTGGACACCCAATAGTTGTAAGGCACAGAGGGATCACTGAGGACGCTGACACGGCCTGCTATGTACTCCTTCATCATCTTCCAAAATGTTTCCCTCCTTGTGACACTACGCCGCGCATCAGGGTGAGGGTGCTGGCGAGGTGTCATGAAACTCTCCCAGGTCTTATAGAGTGTTGTCCTGCCTCTGTTGGAACTGCGGTGTGTCCCCCTCATCTCTATGTACTATGTACTCTGCCTCCAGTTTTGTCATATGGAAAAATTTTAAGCAATTTTTCAACAAGGACATTCTGTTATTGCATCGTTTTGCTCATCCTCTCCACCACAGGAATGAGAGATGACAAGTTCTCTTTGTAGGGGGGGTCGAAAAGGGTGAACAACCAGTAATCCGTGTTGTCTAACATGCGTGTAGCGCACGGGTCGCGGGAAAGGCAGCCTAACATGAAGTCAGCCATGTGCGCCAGATTCCCAACAGGCAATACTTCCCTTTTGTCATCAGGCGGATGACTCTCATTCTCCCATAATCTTCCTCCTCTCCTGCCCATCTATGCAGAACAGATGGAATAAACCTACTATTGTTACTACCTTCTATAGCGTAGGCAACTCTCTCTTGCTCCTCCTCATCATCATCCAATTCACACTGAGAAGCCGAACTGATGGTGTTCTGGCTATCACCCTGTGTAATGTCTTACCCCTAGTTTCAGCCCTTCCACATGTGAAGCGTTCGCCTTCATCGTTAGCAGCCAGGTTTTATAAAATCTATTGTATTTCTTTTTTTCATTGCATGTGCCACTTTCCCTAAATCTTTCTTTGGGGCAGACAATAAAATTCCAAGATAGTCAGATAGCAGCTTGTAAATGTGGTTTAGTTCCGGTCATGAGTTTCCATCATGTAAGGAGGCAACAAATACTGAATGCCATTCCCTGCACTAACTCTGCTATGTGACCAGATGTTCCAGATGTTATCTGGAACCAAATTGAAAATTTTGATTAGAAATTGGTCTTTTTTCGTAGCCGATGCTGACCGCCATTCCCTGCGCTAACTCTGCTATGTGACGTTATCTATAACAAAAAAATTTTTTTTTATTTGAAATTGGTCATTCTTTCTTGGTAGCCTGTGCTGACTGGGTCAATTAACTTCTTAGGTGGTCAGATCAGAAGGCCCTTGCTCAATGTTTTTGATGTCACCAGTAGGCCATCAATGATAATTTTTCAAGGGTGTGTATGATGCCCTCCTTTGTGTGTAATAAAGGGTGTATTGGAGTGCCGGTTCCTTGTAATATTTGGCAGCCCTTTCACTTAGTGCTTAGGCTTTAGGAGTGTAGTAGTGTACCTGAACAATTGTAGCACCATGTGAATGAGGCCCTCCTTTATGTGATATACAGGCTGTGCTTCTTCCTTGTAATTTTTGGCAGCACTTACACTGTATATACAATTGAATCTACAGGAAAGAATGTTTCCCAACAATTTTTCCTCTAAAAAGTTTTTTTTTTTTTTTAGGAGGGGGCGTTGTTTTGGCCATTTTTTTGCCAGTCTGTAAAAGTGGCGTACAACTTGGACAACATGGTTCCCAGCAGCGACATTGGAGTCCAAGATGCATCCAGACATGGTGCCCCTGCTGTTCCTGAGGTGTTTCCATCACTTCCAGCCCTTTTCTTATGATCCAGGTGCCTGGTTGTCTCCCATTGACTTCCATTATACTCGGGTGCTTGGCCGAGCGCACACATTTTACTATGTGTTTGGACAGAGTACCCGAACACTTTGGTGCTCGCTCATCACTACCGGCCACACTCAGCCATTGTTACTCTCCCGCGCACTTTCTTTTTGCGTTCTCTTTTCCATTTCCAATGTTTTGGGGCCTTCCCAAATTTAGAAAAATAAATAAAGTAAAAAACTAAAACAGTCTTGGCTATCTCCTTCTCCTCCACCGCCGCTTCTACCTACACTACCACGTCTACCGCCTCCTCAACCTCCTACTTCACTTTGACCTCCGCCTCCTAGTTCAAGATTTTTATTTTTAAATTTTTTTCTATTCTATGTTATTTTAAGTTATTTCCCTATCTATATTTGTTTGCAGAGAAATTGTCCTGCTCTTACACCCATTTTGCTTCCTTTTGCAGCCCTCTCGCCCTTACTATGACTATTTTACAGCCATTTTAGTGCACCAAAGTTCATGCCCCTATTGACTTCAAAGGGGTTCGGGTTCAATTTTGGGTCAAGTTCGGGTCCTGAACCCGAACTTTGACCCGAAGTTTGGCCAAACACGGCGAACCCTAACATGTATGTCAGTGTCACACATAAATAAAGAAAAAGAGATAACAAATTTTTCTAAAAATTATGAGTTTTAGGAGATGGGGGTTATATATCAACTTTCAGGGCAATTGGAGCTACTTATCGGTTCGGGTGCGGATTTATTTTTTCAGAAATTCAGGGAACTGTACCAGAAGTGAAAAAAAAGCTTTATGAAAAATGTTCGCTGAAGCATCGAAAATTTTCAAGAAAAACCTTGGACCTTTAGACTTTACACATCATTACAAAACACATTCTTTGTGCCCTTCCAGTGGCTTTTCTAGGGCTGGTGTCACCCGATGCGGTAGAAAATTGTGTCACCCCCCCAAGCACAACCCCCCCCCCACCCCCGATCTGTCTGCTTAGCCCCCCCCCCACGTCAGCTGTCTGTTTACCATCCAAACCCCCATCCATGTTATCACTTGGGTTCAAATTATAGCACCTACAACAGGCCCCCACCACCCCAACCCCCGGCGATCTGTCTTCTGTCTGCTCAGCACCCCCCCACCCCCATATTTGCATACATATTATATTCTGTGCTATCCAGAATACAGCACCACATACCTTACATCCAATAACTTCTCTGATGCAGACCTTCTCTTTCCTCATTTTCTCCTTTCAGACCAGACCGCCATGATGATTTTTCACCCATCTCTCGTCTCTGTAGTTTGACAAAAGACATCTTAGGTTCCTACTTTTCCATCATCCTCCCACCTTCTTAAAAACTCGCCTGCCACCTTTAATAATAATAATAATAATAATAATAATAATGTGCACTAAATCAAAAGTGCCTCCGTTCTGTGTGCCAGTGCAAAAAAACTCCCTCAGTGCCGTCAATTGAGCTACTGTCCCCATAATGTGTGCAAGTATAAAATACCCCTATATAATGCCCCTAATAAATGCCCACATAGTGCTCCTCTCCTCTTTCCCATAGTGCCCCCATAATGTGCCAGTATAAGATTCCCCTATAGTGTCCCCCAGAATGTGCCAGTATTAAATGCCCCTTCTTAGTGCCCCCATAATTTGCCTATATAATATACCCCCATAGTATTCTTCTCCCCTCCAATACCATAGTGTCCCCATAATGTGCCAGCAATGCCCCCAGTTGATGCCCTTATGTGCCAGTGGATACCCCCATAGTGTCCCTCATGTGCCAGCAATGCCCCCATAGTGTCCCCCATGTACTAGCAATGCCCCCATAGTGTCTCCCATGTGCCAGCAATGCCCCCATAGTGTCTCCCATGTGCCAGCAATGCCCCCATAGTGTCCCCCATGTGCCAGCAATGCCCCCATAGTGTCCCCCATGTGCCAGCAATGCCCCCATAGTGTCCCCCATGTGCCAGCAATGCCCCCATAGTGTCCCCCATGTGCCAGAAATGCCCCCATAGTGTCACCCATATGCCAGCAATAATGCCCCAAAGTGTCCCCTTTATGCCAGCAATGACCCCCCATAGTGTCCCCCATGTGCCGGCAATGCCCCTATATTGTCTCCCATATGCCAGCAATGCCCCCATAGTGTCCCTCATGTGCCAGCCATTGCCCCATAGTGGCCCCCATGTGCCAGCAATAATGCCCCAAAGTGTCCCCTTTATGCCAGCAATGACCCCCCAGAGCAGCCCAGCGCCACACAGAAAAACAAAACAAAACACATACTTACCTCCATGGCAGCGATGCGATGCAGGCCTCTTCTGGCCTGTGTCCCGAGCAGTACAGCTCAGGCGGAGAGCGCCGCCTGCACCGGCCTCTGATAGGCTGCTGGCCTTGTGGCAGCAGCCTATCAGAGGAACAGGGAAATGAGACACCTCTCACTTGCCCTGCTGTAGTGTTCATCCGTATCGCGATACAGATGAATGTAGGGAGATGAGTGCTTCCATAATGCAAGCGCTCATCTCCTGGTGATGTAAATGACTGGGCCCCACAGCAAAAAAATGTATGCGCTAAATAATAAATGTGTAATTGCTATATATAGCTCTATATTTATATATATGTAGTAATTACACATTTATTTTGTGTCATACATTTTTTTTACAATTACTGAAAAAAATATATAAATTATACTTCTGCTGTATAGGAATACCTAATACTTGATAAACTACTATGAGGTTTTTCTAGCACAGTTTACCATCAGTGGTGTCACCTGGTGCGACCCGCACCCACCGCACCCCCCTCGCAACGCCACCGTGCCCTTCATAAGGTGTCAGTAAAAAATCCCCCTTCTTAATGCCACCAGATGCCCCCATAATATGGCAGTAAAAAATCCCCCTTCTTAGTGCCACCAGATGCCCCCATAGTTCTCTCTCTCCCATAGTGTCCCCATAATGTGCCAGTTGAAATGCCCCTTCTTAGTGCCACCAGATGTCCCCATAGTGCTCCTCGCCCTATAATGTGCCAGTAAAAGATGCCCCTTCTTAGAGCCACCAGATGACCCCATAGTGCTCTTCTCCCCCATAGTGCTACCCCATACAGTGCCAGTTAAAAATGCCCCTTCTTAGTGCCACCAGATGACCCATAGTGATGCTCTGCCCTATAGTGCCTCCCACGTGCCAGTAAAAAATACACCTTAGTGCCAGATACCATAGTGCCTCCTATATTGTGCCAGTAAAAAAATGCCATAGTGACCCCAAATAATGCACCTATAGTGCCACCAGATGCTCCATAGTGCCGCTCTCCCCTATAGTGCCCCCCATAATATGCCAATAAAATGCCCCTTTAGAGCCCCCAGATGCCCCCATAGTGCTCCACTTCCCCAAAGTGCCCCCAAATAATGCCCCTATAGTGCCACCAGATGCCCGATAGTGCCACCCCCCAAAATGGGGCAGCAAAAAAATTCCCCCAGATTCCCCCATAGTGCGCCCCCAAAATAGGCTACAAATAAATGCCCCCAGATGCCCCCATAGTGCCCCCCCCCCCACAAAATGGGCCAGTGAGAAATGCCCCCATAGTGCCGCCTGTGGCGATCGACTGTGCGGCCCTGAGGGATAAAAAATGATATATATGAATTGTTCCGGGGGGTGGGGGGGGTTTGGTCCAGACCCCTAAAACCCCCCTTGTCGGTACGCCACTGCATTTATATATATATATATATATATATATATATATATATATATATATATACTTTTTCAATAGTAATTTACTGTAGATAATATCCAGCATGGCGTAACATGCATACAGGCATTGGCCATGATTTATTATACCTTCACTCCAGAATTCTGGCATCAAAAAGTCCCAAAATAGGGCATTTGCGACTTTTCACACTCATTTGCGCATAATTTTGGAACTTTTTTACATGTGTACACCACTCACTCCAGTTTTGTAAAAATGGGTGTGGTTAGCGATGTTAATGAGTTTCACTCCAGATTTATCATTGGGACTTTTTTAAAAAGTCACAAAAAAGTCGCAAAAAAGTCCCAATTTCACTCCAGTGAGGACCATGCTTATCTTATGCGACTTTTTAATAGAACATGCGACTTTTTAATTAATAAATCTGACTAAGCCAAAAGTGACTTTGGACTTATGTGAAATTGGAGTAAGATGGAAGTGTAATCATAAATATGGCCCATTGTGTGTATTTTCTCATAATATTCTGTGCCGCAAACTAAAGTCTGGTCTTGAACTGTGAAATGAAGACTGCCATGTGAATTCCTGACATTTCATTGTTTACCTCTAAGAAAGCAGCTTTGTTTTAGCTTGATTTACATTTAGCAATATCTGAGTGCAAATAGTAATCATACACCAAAGTAAACTGGAGCATTTGCAATCCTTTCTTTTGATTCTTCAATATTGCGCTTGCAGTTCTATAGATTCCAATCTTGACAGGTAGCATAATTAGAAATTCTCTTTGTCTTATTAAATGTGACGCTTCTCAATAGAATCTCCTTCAACATAGGAAAGAAATAGAAAATGTACTTTAAATCGAAAATGAGAAATCAAGAGGGACAGTTTTATTTTTATCTCTCTTTATGCAAGAGACACCATTATCAAAGGATATTGTAATGCTGAAAATGGGCATTTGGGATTTAAATCACATATTGTCCTGGGAAGAAAAAAATGTGACTGAACGGACCATGCAATATATTTCCTCATTAAGCTGTTGGAAAGATTATCCTGCCTATATCTGCTGGACTGTCATACCAATATATTCATCTTTTCTGCTTGAAAAACGTAGCTTGGTATCAAGTGCTTGTCTTTTGTTTAAGTCTGGTCTACTTTTCTATAATTCTCTGTAAACCAGCGGGCACTTATATTAAAGCATAGCTTTGGTCTTATACGTTTTGTGCTTGCAAAATAATCATGGCAACAGTGTTATCCTTATGTCCTATAGATATACTCCTAGATAGAAGATAGATAGATAGATAGATAAATGATAGATAGATAGATAGATAGATAGATAGATAGATAGATAGATAACTTGCCATCTAGACATCAGACTTATCAGACATGATCTGGTGGGAGAAAGACCCTCATAGCAGAGTTCTACCTCTCAGTGGCTTCACTATTGCAGATATCAGATAAATCATCATTTGTGTCGAATTTTTATATAATCGTATTTTTTGCTGTCATTTATCTTATGTGTATTGACATGTGAGGTTGGGTGAAAACGGCCAGTGAGATGTTATGTAATTTTACTCTCTTAGATTGAAAATTAGATCTAATATAGAGAAAGAAAATTCTCCAAATACATAGTAAAAGTCTAGAACATCATCAAAATCTCTATATGTTTATTATGACCTGAACTGGTTTTCCTTCTGACAATATTGAACCAGTGCTAAAAATGTTTGGCTATACATAAAATTTGCATCAGGTCATTGTTGTATGTCACATCATGATTCCGTTTAAATTAAAGCAGAGGACAAGGGGACAGGATTAGGTGAGTTATATCTGGTCTGAATCCACTGAGTATTGATACTAGCATTCATGCAGACATGGCTGTCAAATGGACAATATTGTTTTGTGCTTAAAGAGGCAGACCTGGTGATGGAGATAACTTACAAAAGCGCTGCCACTGCCTTTGTAACCTTGTATGTCTCACACATAAAGGGCTTCTGCTTATAATATTTCCATATATACAACTGCAGTAGTGCAGTCTGTCCATATGGTATGCTGATCAAACATCCAAACTTAAAGTGAATGCGTCATCAGAAAATTACCTATTGTTTAAATCAAATTTATTTATGTTAAACATGTATCTTTTTTTTTTTTTAGAACTTTGGCAATAGTTGATTTTTCATGCTATCTGTATTCAAAAAATAAAAACACAAATCTTGCCACTAGACCTAAAAATACGTGAAGACTTCCTTTTCTTTCAGAGCAGCCACATGAACCATATACATTATAGACTGGAGGAACCTCGTGCTTCGTGGTAACAAATAATTTTTCCTAATATGGTGGCTGCATGTGTTAGAAAGTGAAAGTAAGAAGCCTGGGAACGTGAGATCACCCATAATGTCGTGCAGCCAGCCAATCCACAGCTAGCCCTGTGATGTTACAGCTAGGCAGGCCACTATAAAACCCAGGTCCCAAGCTGTCATCACCATTGTCCTGTGAGCTAAACATAGGGAGAGACATGGCAAGACGCGCATGCGCCAGGGACAGTGTTGATACAAAGTGTTAAGTCTTAACATAAAGTTCAGGGAGAATGCAGGGAGACTTCTGGGAGAGTGCAGGGACACTGTAGAAAGAGTGCAAGGAGACTTCTGGAAGAGTTCAGGGAGCTTGTATTGCTATGTGCATCAATATGCAGTGCAATGACATTCATATCTAATCCGTTTTGGTAGAGAAACTGTAACTGTGCCTCAGTATTAAAGGTTAGTCAAATATATCACTGTGTGTATCACTGTGCAGTGCACCAACATCCGTAGCTAATCTGTACTGTGCTTCTGTATTAAAGGCAGGTCTATTATATTGCCATATGTATCACTGTCGAGGGCACTGCCATTCATAGCTATTCCATTCTGTTAGAGAAACAGTTGTTTACACTATTGCTTACAGACAGGTGCCTGGGCCCTCCAAAAGAAGGAGAAGTGGCAAAAATGATGTTGTAGCCGCACAAATAGCAGCACCAGAAGAAGGTGGGGTGGTAGCAGCAACATGCCAGAGCTTCCACTGTCATTTAGCGGTCATCTTTTGACCAACAATCCAGCTGTACTGGAATGGTTAACTAGCTCTTCACAATCATCTTAAATACACACAGAGAGGAAACTGTGGATTCCTCTGAAACCACGCTTAGTTGGCGTGGCCCAGGAACTGCCGCTATGTTCTCATTTGACCTGAACCTGCTCCGCTTTTCAGTGACGATGAACTTTGTGAGGACAGTCACAAGTCATAGGCCAGCCCAGACTTGGAGGAGAGGTCCATTGCGGACTACTTTAGGCATGCAACTACCGATTATAACACAAGTGACAAGCAAACATTTGTAGATGATGAGGTAGCTGATTGCACGTGGGAGCCGGGTTAGAGGGCACATCGTCATCATCGTGGGTGAGGGTGACGATGTTCGCATAAGACAGCAGTGGGAGATCTGGAGCCAAACGTGAGAGAGGTATAGCATCTTCTACTTGGGAGACTACCTGTGAGGAACAAACTAGCAGTGCACAGGTTCATAAAAGCAGCAGCAAGCAGGCATCACACAGTGGTGGAGGGAAAATGCGATATTTTGCAGTGTGGAAATTTTTCACAAAGTCACTTGGGGATGTTAGCGTAGTGATATGGCCGGATGTGTTGGCAGAAGGTGAGGCACCTCCAGGGTGATAATGGCATGAAGACCCTGTGTCAACACATGGAGCATCACCATAAACTGAATTTAGAGTTACAGCCTGCTGCAGGAACAGCTGCATCTCCCATAGGCCCACACCCCCTTTGCAGCAGTTAGGGCTCATCAACGTCAGCAGAAGGAAGCTGTAATTCTTCCCATTAAATTCAATGTCATCTATTGCTTCAGGTGCTTCTCCTACTTGTCACTTGTTTCGACAGCAGTTGATCACTGAGGCGAGTGCGAAAAGACAACACTATGCGTACACTTATCCAGTGGAGCAGGAGTTGAACATGCACCTGGCAGAGTTGAGGGTACATCAGTCCCTCCCTTTCCATTTAGTTGACTCTGCACATTTCAGAAAACTGATGACTTCAAAGCCGCCTCTCAGTGTCTGGTAGAGTTCACACCAGTGCTGACGTATGGAGTTGTAACTATGGTCAAGGTCAAGAACAATATATTTCATTCACAGCCCACTGGGTTTAAATGGGTAAATGTTCTAGCCCAGGCACACCAGCAACTTGAACAGGTGATGGCAATTAGTGTTGAGTGCAACTATTCGAATAGCGAATTTTTTTAGTGAATATTGGTACTTCGCTAATTCACGAATATTGCGAATATAGTGCTATATATTCGCTATTTCGAATATTCGAGGATTCCTGGCTCCCTGCCAGCTCCAGTCAATGCCCGTTGCCACTTCTGCCGACTTTCCGTGTGCATGGGAACGCCTCCATGCTAAAATGGACTGTCGGATGTGAGAATCACAATCTCACAAATTTGACTAAGTTGTAATCGCAATGCGATTAATATAACCTGAATTACTCGCATTGCAAATTCAACTTAGAGCTGGGCTCCTAATGGTTGTATTGCTATAATATAACGAAAATCCCAAATTCACGAATATAGCGCTATATTCTCAATCTTCGTTATATTCTAGCAAGCCAACCCTTAGGAACCCAGCTCTAAGAGTATATGTTCGCATTGCGAATTCAACTTAGAGCTGAGTTCCTAATGGTTATTGCTAGAATATAACAAAGATTTAGAATATAGTGCTATATTCGTGATATTCGTTATCTTCGTCAATTCTAGCAATGCAAGTTACAACCATTAGGAACTCAGTTTTAAGTTTAATCCGCAATGCGAATATAAATTTGCGTAACATTCGCAATATATAGAATAATGACTAATATTCGATTTTGACGAAATGGAACATTGCACCTCCCGCTCATCACGCAATGCCACCTTCTCATTGTAATCACGGGATTTCTGCACCAATGTCCTCCTTCTGCAGTTCACTGTTGCCATTATTTGCGGTAAAAGCGTTTAGTGGCCTGTTTATTGCAAAAAGAAAAATATATACGCAGTTCACTTCTGCAGTTACATGTGGTAAAACTTTTAGTGATGTATTTCGGTAGAAAAAACAAAATATATTCAGCGCTCACTGTTGTAGGTATATGTGGCAAAACCTTTAGTGACGTACTTAGGTCAAAAAACAAATTTTATTCAGCGTCATACTGGTCTCTGTATCTTTGGTTATGTGGACCTTGCCACAGATGGAGTTGCACAGCGCACACTTGATTTTATCCTCCAATTGGTTGAGCAGGTAAGGGACGGCTCGCCTGGAAAAGTAGTGGCGGCTGGGAACTATGTACTGTGGGACAGCCACTGCCATCAGCTGTTTGAAACAGTCTGTCTCCATCCATCTGTAATTTTGAAATGCTGGCATTCAGGGCCAGGGATTGAGGGTGATTAGGTGGGTATTTCCCCCTTCTCTCCAGTGTTTGGGAGATGGACAGCTGAACACTTACGTGTGACATGGTGGAGATGCTTGCTGATGGTGATGGAGGTGGTGGTGTTGGTGGCACATCCTCTGTTTGCTGGTTGGCAGGTGCCACGGTGATGCCAGAGGAGGAGGAAGAGGCAGAGACAGCAGCAGAAGAGAAAGCAGTAGAAGCCTGAGACCTTTCTTGGTTTTTAAGGTGTTTACTCCACTGCAGTTCGTGCTTTGCATGTAGATGCCTGGTCATGCAGGTTGTGCTCAGGTTTAGAACGTTTATGCCTCGCTTCAGGCTCTGATGGCACAACGTGCAAAGCACTCGTGTCTTGTCGTCCGGACATTGTGTGAAGAACTGCCATGCCAATGAACTCCTCAGAGCTGACCTTGGTGTGCTCGATCCTTCGGTGCGGTGGGCAGTAGCAGGTGTACTGTCTCTGGAACGGCTGCTCCACTTTTGCACCCTGCTTCCTCTTTTGCTGTTCTGTTGCCTCTGTGTGACCACCGCCTTTTCCTCAGAACTGCACACGTCCCTAGCACGACCTTGAGTCCAGTCTGGGTCTAGGACCTCATCATCCTCCATATCATCTTCCAGACATACTTGACCCCTGCCCTCCTCGTCGGTCTGCACATTGCAGAAAGCCACAGCAGCTGGCACCTGTGTTTCGTCGTCATCAGAGACAAGCTGCGGCGGGCTTCCCATGTCCTCATCCTGCAACATAAGTGGTTGGGCATCAGTGCATTCAAAGTCTTCCACTTCTGGGGCAGGGCTAGGTGGATGGGCCGGGGAAACCCTGCTAGCAGAGTCATTGAAAAACATAAGAGTTTGCTGCATGACTTGGAGCTCAGACTGCTTGGCTCATTTGCATGGAGGTGAGGTGAAAGACTGATGGGCATGGGCTGCAGGTGGCAACTCTGATCTTTCTGCAGAGGAATGGGTGGGAGATACTGTGAAGGAACTGGAGCCACTGTCAGCCACCCAATCTACTATCGCCTATACTTGTTCTGGCTTCACCATCCATAGATCGCCATTCGGGCCTACCAAATAACTCTGCAGTTTCTGTCTCCTACTTGCACCCGAGGAAGGTGTTTCACTTGGACCTGTAGTTGGCGCTGAAAGGCAACGTCTTCTCCCAGCAACAGTAGCTCCACCAAAACCACCACGACCATGCCGACGTCCCTTTTTTGATGTTCTCATTATTTGCGTTCACCCACCAAGGTGACAGATGGTTTATCTCCGGTGTCAATTTAACTGCTAATAGTCAACAATTAAGTTCACTAACACTAAGGCAGTGCCCGTGTCATAAAAATGCTCTGTGGACCAAGAATACCGCTTTTTTTCCCAAAAATACACTAATTCACTATTTCACTGCAGAAATGTAAATAAGGTATTTTTACGCCGTATGCATAACTGCTTTTTGAAGCAAGAATATGGCTTTTTTTTCACAAAAATACACTAATGCACTATTTCACAGCAGAAATGTAAAATAAGTATTTGGGCAGTGTATTTTAAACTGCTTTGTGGACCAGGAATAACGCTTTTTTTCCCCAAATTTAACGGCTGAAAATTAAACATAGGTATTTGTAAGCTTTATGCACAACTGCTTTGTGAACCAAGAACACGGCTTTTTTTCCCTAAAACACACTAATACAATATTTCAGTGCTGAAATTTAAAATAGGTATTTGTATGCTGTATGCACAGCTGCTTTGTGGACCAGGAATACCTCTTTTTTCCCCAAAAATACACTGATGTACTATTTCACTGTAGAAATGTAAAATGGGTATTTGGTCGGTGTATTTTAAACTGCTTTATGCACCCGGAATACCGCCTTTTCTCCCTAAAACACAGTAATGCACGATTTCAGTGCTAAAATTTAAAATAGGTATTTGTATGCTGTATGCACAACTGCTTTGTGGACCAGGAATAAGGCTTTTTTCCCAAAAATACACTGATGCACTATTTCACTGCAGAAATGTAATATAAGTATTTGGGCCGTGTATTTTAAACTGCTTTGTGGACCAGGAATACCGCTTTTTTTCCCAAAAAATTCACTATACAGTTCGGGTTCGCTCAACTCCATTTGTGACATATTTTGGTCGAAAAACTAATTTTATTCACAATTTAGCGCTGCAGTTATATGTGGTAAAATCTTTAAAGACGTATTTCGGTGGAAAAACAAATTTTATATAGCGTTCAGCACTGCAGTTATATGTGCTAAAACCTTTAGTGACGAATTTCGGTTGAAAAATAAAATATATTCAGCGTTCACTGTTGCAGGTACATGTGGCAAAACCTTTAGTGACGTATTTCGGTTGAAAAACTAATTTTATTGAGTGGTCAGCACTGCAGTTATATGTGGTAAAATCTTTTGTGATGCATTTTGGTCAAAAAACAAAATTTATTCAGCGTTCAGCACTGCAGTTATATGTGGTAAAATATTTATTTATGTATTGCGGTCGAAAAACTAATTTTTTTCAGCATTCAGCCCTGTAGTTATATGTGGTAAAATCTCCATTATGTCTACATGATAAATCTGCAGCGTGGGAGCCCTGTTTTGGCTTCTACACACTTTCAAAATAATCCTTTAAGCTGGGCAAATAGATACCAGATGACCGGGACACTCCATGACCTCCCCAGGAGCTGCTGTCGGGAGCAGCAGTTCATTTCTGAGACGCTTGTATAGTGCAGTGGGGATCCGAAGACCCTCTCTATCTCCTTACTCCGTTATATGTGGTAAAATCTTTATTGACGTATTTCAGTGGAAAAATAAATTTTATTCAGCGTTCAGCGCTGCAGTTATATGTGGTAAAATCTTTCTTGAAGTATTTTGGTGGAAAAACAAATTTTATTCAGTGTTCAGTGCTATGGTAAAATGCGGTAAAATCTTTTGTGACTTATTTCAGTGGAAAAACGAATTTTATTCAGTGTTCAGCACTGAAGTAATATGTCGCAATATATGGTAAAATATTTATTGAAGTATTTCAGTCGAAAAACAAAATTCAGGGGTAAGCGCTGCGGGTACATGCGGTAAAATCTTTAGTGGCGTATCTTGATGAACTTCACAACTCTTCAAAGCTATCTTGATGCTTTGTCTTCTCATTGTCTGTAGCTACTAGAGGCCTGTTCATGCCAGGCAGGTTCCCCAAGAAGTATCTTGGTCGATCATCAATCTGTCAATGTGCCACTCTGTGGCCTCCTCCTGATGCTGCTGCCGGCACCTCCAGACTCTGTCATTGTGCCACTTTGTGGCTTCCACATGCTGCTGCCACCTTCAGACTCTGTCATTGTTCCACTCTGTGGCCTACTCCTGATGCTGCTGCTGCCACCTCCAGACTTTGTCATTGGGCCACTCTGTGCCCTACTTTTGCTGCTGCCACTTCCACACTCTGTCATTGTGCCACACTGTGGCCTCCTCCTGATGCTTCTGCTGCCGACACCTCCATTCTCTGTCATTATGCCACTCTGTGGCCTACTCATGCTGCTGCCACCTCCACACTATGTCACCTTGCCCCTCTGTGGTCTCCTCATACTGCTTCCCCCTCCAGACCCTGTCATTGTGACACTCTGTTGTCTCCTCATGCTGCTTCCACCTCACCACTATGTCATAGGTCCACTCTGTAGACTTCTCATGCTTTTCCCACCATCCCCACTTCATGACTGGTCCACTATTTTGGCTTCCGGCCTGGCTGACATCATTTATTTGACTTATTTTATTTTAGAAATCTATGTGGAATCAGCTGACCAGGGTGTAAAAGGAGTGCGCTTCTTCTTGACGCTAACATTTACCTATAAGGCTGAGTTAATACTTTAGTTATTTGGTAAGTTTTGGCCCCATGACCGCCCAAATAAGTGAAGTATGCAGTGATTCTAAGAGCGACCCCTGTCATCTGCATGGCATACTGACTCACAGTATTATTTCAGTACCACAGCAGACTCCCTATGTGTGTTACTGCAAGGCACAGTGTTCTACACCATTATAAAGGCTCTCTGCAGCCCGGAAATAGCGTTTTTTAAAGCATTTAATCGCGAATATATTTGGATCGAAAAAATTAGACGCACAACGGATCCTGTCTGTGTAGCAGCTTTAAGGCCTGTATGGTCCCATCAGAATTGGCTTATAATTTGGTTGCCAAAATAAGGAGTGGGTAGAAAACACAGAAGACATGCAAATATTCCATTCACTTGTCATCTCTGTTTTAGATCCACTTCTGTTTTTTGGGAGGCATAGCGATACTGATGCATTATTGAGCAAATGCTGACTGAATGAAGGCGTATGCTCCACAGACAGGATCTGTTTTATCTTGGTTATTGTTCTAAAGGATCAGAGAATGGGGAAAATAAATTAGTGACATCAACACAAACTTACTGCTGACCACTCTGTCAGTGGGGCTCTACTTGTATAAGCGTTTAATAGAACAGATTCTGTAGAAATCTATGTGGAATCAGCTGACCAGGGTGTAAAAGGAGTGCGCTTCTTCTTGACGCTAACATCTACCTATAAGGCTGAGGTAATACTTTAGTTATTTGGTAAGTTTTGGCCCCATGACCGCCCAAATAAGTGAAGTATGCAGTGATTCTAAGAGCGACCCCTGTCATCTGTATGTCATACTGACTCACAGTATTATTTCACTACCACAGCAGACTCCCTATGTTTGTTACTGCAAGGCACAGTGTTCTACACCATTATAAAGGCTCTCTGCAGCCCGGAAATAGACGTTTTTTAAAGCATTTAATCATGAATAAATTCGGATTGAAGCAAATTTTTCCGAAATTTCTCTATTAATCAACATCCCCGGATACCTGATGTTTCCATCCGTTGGAACTCTACGCTCCATTTGATAGACCACCTGTATGATCAGAGTTAGGTGGTCAACTATTTCATAATGCTGCAGACGAACAGGTTTACTCCCTGGTGTAATTTCCACATTAGGCAGTGGCAGCTCATGCATGACATGTGCCATTTGCCATTTTAAGGAGGCCACTTGATTTTATCAGTCAGAAAAACTACAGGGTAAAAGAAGTAATTCCACTACTTCACGTCCTGGAGGGGATGCTGAGAAATATGATTGGCATGGGGTCAGAATACATGGCGCCTACATCTCACGGCAACCTATAAGAAGGATGAACTGGTAGAGGAGAGAAGGATGAGGATGTATAAGAGGACATAAACGGCCAGGAATTTTATATACAACTAAGTGGTTTAACTGCCCAAGGGACAGGAGAGGAGCAGGAGGAGTAGGAGGGACCTTGAGGAGCAGGAAGGTGATGATGCAGATGACTCTGACAGACCGTGGCAGTATGCAGTGGAAATGGAGGCAGGAAGGCCCTCCAAGTCCCATGCACAAATTGCCAGATGAATGTTTTCTTGTATGCGTACTGACAGCCACATTGTCAAGATTCGGCAGAGAGACGACTTCCAGCTATGAACGTTGTTAGACCCTCGCTACTGGTCAAAAATGGTGGCATTTTTGGACTTTCTTAAGAGAAATTCAAAAATGGACCTCTATAGAGAAGTGATGTGTAGTGTTGATCACGAATATTCGAATTGCAAATTTTAATTGTGAATATCGGCACTTCGAGAATTCGTGAATATTTAGAATATTGTGAAATATATTCGTAATCGCGAAAATATATATATATTTTAATTACCAGTTGATGCGAATTTTGATGCAAATTTTTATTGCAAATTTTCGCAATCAAGAAAATAATATCTGGAGATCACGAATTCTCGAATATATGGTGAAAATTCACCCAAATATTTGCGAAATATCGCAAATTCGAATATTGCCCTTGCCGCTCATCACTAATGATGTGCAGTTGGTTGGTCACTGCCTATTCACTCCTCGCCTTTAGGGAGGTTTGACTGGGGGAACCCTCTGCTCTTATGCTTCACTGCCATGACCAGTGGTAGGGGGGGGATTTCGGAATGAGCAACACCAGTTCTATAAGCATCAAATTAAGTCTACAGTCTATGATGAGCCGTTTTCTTCAGCCGTCTTCTGAAGAAACCACCCAGCAGCAGTGGGACATGCAGCAGAGCCCAAGCAGCAGGTGGTGTCATACTTGAACTGCACCCCATAGCATCCAAGATCCTCTAGACTACTGGGCATGCAAACTTGAAGTATGATTGCAACTGGCCAACTTTGCCATGAGCAGCATGCTTTCCTACCCGGCCAGTAGTGTGGCATAAGATTGGCTGTTCAGTGTGGTAGAGGGCATAGTTACCCCAAAGAGAACTTGCCTTTCCTCCCAAAATGTTGAGAGACTAACCTTCATAAGGGTGAATCAGGCATGGATCAACCAGAATTTCCAGACATTGGTGCCTGATGCTACAGAGTAGATACTTTTGGAAGTAATGATCGTACTGTAGTGTGTTGTCACAACAGAATATTATGCAAAATGGGACATTACTTCTGGCCATGTGCTGCTGCCACCATTCTGATGCTGCCACCCTCCTACTGTCTCTGCTGCTATTCCTGCACTATTCATTTTACTCCTGCTTTTGGCTTACAAATACTGATTAAAAATACTGACCAAATACTGACCGTGTGAAAGGCCTTACAGATGCTCAAAATATAGGATCAATCGTCTTTTCCTTTTATATTTCTGTTCTTCTGATGGATCAGATGAACGAATAAATAAATAGTGATATGAACACAGGCTTACTGCCACTGCTGCTGCTGCCACCTCCCCCGCTCTATCATGGGGACATCACTGTCATTGCTACTGCCACTGCTGATGCTGCCACCCTCCCCACTCTGTCATGGGCCCAATACTGTCACTGCTGCTGCAGCTACCTGTCATAGGGCCACTGCTGTCACTAATATTGCCACTGCTGCTCCTCCCACCCTCTGTACTCTGTCATGGGGCCACTACCTGGATCTTGGTGCACTGCACAGTTTTGTGCCAGGCAGTAAATTAGACCTGATGGTAAAAGAGACCTGTATAACTGAAGCACAATAAATCTACAGCTAACAGAAGGGATGTTTGGACTGCCACATCTTGAATTGAAAGAATATTTTTTTTCTCCACTAGTTTATTGGTGCTGCCTACATTTCTTTATTTGGTGTCACTAAGGAGCCATTTGGCCTGGGAACACCTGATTTATCACGATTCGTGACTAATTAGATCAAAACAAATCAAATTTCTTGTCAAACTTTGTAAAAGCTGTTGAATCGAATTTTTTAAAACTTCGCTGATCTCTACTTATTTGTACAGAGCAAGAAGTCTTAATATATCATTAATAGTGATGAGCGAGCAGGCTCGGCCGAATATCTGTTCGGCTTGAGCATCGCAATGTTCGGCACATGTTAGCTGTAGATTTCCACCCTGAAGCGTGGAAACGTTTTGGAAGATGGTGAAGGAATACATAGCAGACTGTGTCAGCGTCCTTACAACTACTGGGTGTCCAAGCTGGACATGTAGCAGGAACCTGCGCTCTACGCTGTGGAGGTGCTGGCCTTCCCTGCAACCAGCGTTTTGTGTGTATTCAGTGCTACTGTTGGCATTATAACAGATAAGCGTATAAGCTTGTCCACTGGCAATGCTGACAGGTTGACTGAGATAAAAATGAACAAGGCCTGGATTGCCCCTGACTTCTCAACTCCACCAGAGGAGAGCTGAGCTGATGATGAACATAAAGGCATTTAAAAGCTATCATTTATAATGTACTCAGTCTACTGTAGTGTATTCCCATGCACCTTTTCCACCACAAAAAAGAGTATATTGTTGAATCTTGTTTTCTCCTTCTCCTCCTCATCCAGATTGTATATACCTCGTCTCAAAAATTTTTTATAGGGCCAGCTCAACTGCAGGCCCTCAACTCAATTTTTTTTATAGGGTCAGCTGAACAGCATGCACTCGCATATAATGTTTTAGAGGATTAGCTCACCTGCAGGCACTCACATATAATGTTTTAGAGCATCAGCTCACCTGCAGGCACTCGCATATAATGTTTTAGAGTATCAGCTCACCTGCAGGCACTCGCATATAATGTTTTAGAGAATTAGCTCACCTGCAGGCACTCACACATAATGTTTTAGAGCATCAGCTTAACAGCATGCACTTGCATATAATGTTTTAGAGCGTCAGCTCACCTTCAAAGCTGCAAAGTAGCCAATCAACAAGCGTCATACTACTTGCCCCAAGAGGCCATCACAGCCATGCCTACTATTGGCATGGCTGTTATTTGCCAAGTGCAGCATGTGACCCAGCCTCTATTTAAGCTGGAGTCACGTAGCGCCGCTCGTCACTCTGCTCTGATTAGTGTAGGGATAGGATGCAGCTGCTGTGAGGGCGAGATTAGGCAGGGAACACTCAGCAAAACCACTTAATGTAGTGATCAATCTACAGCTGGGAATTATTCAACTTCTGTTAGTTGATTGCTCACTGGTTTTTAGGCTGCCCAGAGCGTTTTCTGTCACTTTTTTCGGGGGTAATCGGCGGCCATTTTGTGATCTTTTGGTGCACCAGCACATGTTTTGAGCTGCCACCAAGGTCAACATACATTTTTGGGTTCAATAGTAGGCTTTTTTTTACAATATCCTACCTCGGAGGTTGTGCTTATTGTCACACCTTGAAACACAGGATAAAAATTGCTATATTTTATTGAGGGGTGAAATTCAATTGCCAAAATACCAACCCCCTAAATCAGTGGTTTCAGCTGTGGCTGGCTAAGTTTAATACTGTCCGTCAAAGGATAGATTTTTTTCTGGGGTGAAATTAAATTGCCAAAATACCAATCCCCTAAATCTGGTGTTACAGCTGTGGCTGGACAAGTGTAATACTGTCCGTCAAAGGATACATTGTTTTCTGGGGTGAAATTCAATTGCCAAAATACCAATCCCCTAAATCAGTGGTTTCAGCTGTGGTTCGCTAAGTTTAATACTGTCCGTCAAAGGATAGATTTTTTTCTGGGGTGAAATTCAATTGCCAAAATACCAATCCTCTTAATCTGGTGTCCCAGCTGTGGTTGGCCAAGTGTAACACTGTCCGTCAAAGGATAGATTTTTTTTCTGGGGTGAAATTCAATTGCCAAATACCAATCCCCTAAATCTGGGGTACCAGCTGTGGCTGTCCAAGTGTAATACTGTCCTTCAAAGGATAGATTTTTTTCTGTGTTTAAATAAAATCCCTGAAATAGAAATCCTAACCATCTGTGCTTTCCCCTGTTCCTCTCCAAGTGTTATTCTGTCCGTAATAGGGTATACAGTTGTGTTCAAAATTATTCAACCCCCACTGAAATTGAGTGTTTTGGCCAGTTTGACATTGATTTTGATCCTTTCAGTCATCTTGTTTACAATTAAATCAAAGAGGCACTTGTAAGTCAGACAAATATAACATAACATTTATAATGAAATAACCACAAATGTCTTTTCTGTGCTCACATCATTATCAGTTTTATTCAACCCCCAAGTGACATTCATTCTTAGTACTTAGTACAACATCCTTTTCCAGTTATAACAGCTTTTAAATGTGAAGCATAGCTGGACACAAGTGTCTTGCAGCGATCTACGGGTATCTTCGCCCATTCTTCATGGACAAAAGCCTCCA
This sequence comes from Bufotes viridis, assembly GCA_033119425.1. Classification (NCBI taxonomy): domain Eukaryota; kingdom Metazoa; phylum Chordata; class Amphibia; order Anura; family Bufonidae; genus Bufotes; species Bufotes viridis. The sequence goes on from CM065593.1 coordinate 57,481,307, forward strand.
GTTCAGTCACATTCTTAGGCTTGCACGCTGCAACTGCTTTCTTTAATTCCCACCAGAGGTTCTCAATCGGATTTAAGTCTGGTGACTGCGATGGCCACTTCAAAATGTTCCAGCCTTTAATCTGCAACCATGCTCGGTATGCTTGGGATTATTGTCCTGTTGAAAGGTCTGTCTCCCAAGCCTCAGGTTTGTGACGGACTGCATCACATTTTCATCCAATATCTCCTGGTACTGAAGAGAATTCATGGTACCTTGCACACGCTGAATCTTCCCTGTACCTGTAGAAGCAAAACAGCCCCAAAGCATGATTGACCCCCCCCCCCCGCCATGCTTCACAGTAGGCAAGGTGTTCTTTTCTTCATAGGCCTTGTTCTTCCTCCTCCAAACATAGCGTTGATCCATGGGCCCAAACAGTTCTAATTTTGTTTCATCAATCCACAGAACACTATCCCAAAACTTTTGTGGTTTGTCCACATGACTTTTGGCATACTGCAGTCGATTCTTCTTATTCTTTGGAGACAGCAAGGGTGCGCCTGGGAGTTCTGGCATGGAGGCCTTCATTACGCAGTGTGCGCCTTATTGTCTCAGCTGAAACTTCAGTACCCGCATCTGACAAATCTTTTTTCAGTTCCTCAGCAGTCACACGGGGACTTTTCTCCACTTTGCGCTTCAGGTAGCGCACAGCAGTCAAAGTCGTCTTTCTGCCACGACCAGGTAGCGTTTCAACAGTGCCCTTTGCCTTGAATTTGCGAATGATGCTTCCTATGGTGTCTCTTGGTATGTTTAACATCTTTGCAATCTTCTTATAGCCATTGCCCTTCCTGTGAAGAGAAATCACCTCTTCTCTTGTCTTCCTGGACCATTCTCTTGACTTCATTATGTCTGTAAACACATCAGTAAATGTCTAGAAGGAGCTGAGTATCACAGTCATTTTAAATCTGCCTAATTGGTGCTTATTATGCTTGATTGCTGCTCCTTGACATCCACAGGTGTTTACAATACCTGATCAAAAACACTTGAATGAACCTCTGTTCTTAAGAGTGGTAGTCTTTAAGAGGTTGAATAATTGTGTCAATGAAGAAATCACATTTTCGTTAATTAGGTTATTTAAAATGTCCTTGTAAGATTTCATTTTGAACACAATTACAAATGTACACAAAATTCCCTAAAACCCTTTACAGCTTTGGGGGTTGAATAATTTTGAACACAACTGTATTACACTCAGCATGTAAGCGTCTAAATATAAGGCCTGAAAAATAAATCCTCTATATTTGAGCACTCTGCTGTGCATCTCCAAGTGTATTTCTGTCCGTAAAAGGGTATATTACACTCAAGGTCTAAATATATGTGCTGAAAGTGTAAACCTCTATATTTGCATACGCTATTGTGCATCTCCAAGTGTATTTCTGTCTGTAAAAGGGTATATTACACTCAAGGTCTAAATATAAGTGCTGAAAGCGTAATCCTCTATATTTGCACATGCTACTCTGCATCTCCAAGTGTATTTCTGTCCGTAAAAGGGTATATTACACTCAAGGTCTAAATACAAGTGCTGTAAGTGTAACCATCTATATTTGCACATGCTATTGTGCATCTCCAAGTGTATTTCTGACCGTAAAAGGGTATATTACACTCAGGGTCTAAATACAAGGGCTGAAAGCTAAATCATCTATATTTGCACACGCTAGTGTGCATCTCCAAGTGTGATTCTGTCCGTAAAAGGATACCTTTCAGCCAGGGCCTAAATACTAGGCCTAAAATTGATATTCCCCTAAATCTTTGGTTACTGCTGTGCCTGTATTAGTGTAAAATGGTACATAAATAGATAGCTAGATAGTGTTAGGTGCCTGTAAAAAAAGGCCTTAATTTAAACTCTATACATTGGGCCAAATAAGTTTTTCCTTATTCTGGTGAATGGTAACAATGAGGAAAACATCTAATAAGGGACGCGGACAAGGTCGTAGTGGTGTTAGTGGATCCTCTGGTGCTGCGAGAGGACGTGGCTGTTCTGCCACAGCTACACGTCCTAGTGAACCAACTACCTCAGGTTCCATTAGCCGTCAGAAACTACAGTGATATTTGGTCGGGCCTAATGCCGTTCTAAGGATCGTAAGGCCTGATCAAGTACAGGTGTTAGTCGATTGGTTGGCCGACAGTGGCTCCAGAAGGTTCACATCATCTCCCACCCAGTCTTCTGCAGAAAGCACACAGTTGGCGCCTGAAAACCAAGCCCATCAGTCTGTCACATCACCCCCATGCATATTAGGGAACCTTTCTGAGCCGCCTCAGGTTATGCAGCAGTCTCTTGTGCTGTTTGAAGACACTGCTGGCAGGGTTTCCCAAGGGCATCCACCTAGCCCTTCCCCAGCGGTGGAAGACATAGAATGCACTGACTCACAACCACTTATGTTTCCTGATGAGGACATGGGAATACCACCTCAGCAGAGTCAATATGTCTCTGATGATGACGAAACACAGGTGCCAACTGCTGCGTCTTTCTGCAGTGTGCAGACCGAACAGGAGGTCAGGGAGGAAGACTGTGTGGAAGAAGATGCAGAGGATGATGATGTCCTAGACCCCGCATGGAATGAAGGTCGTGCCACTGACTTTCAAAGTTCAGAGGAAAAGGCAGTGGTGAGACCGAGCCAAAGCAGAACAGTTGTCGCCAATAGAGTTCACCTGCTACTGGCCACCGCCACCAGGGGCTGAGTACACCAAAGAAAGCTTCAAGGAGTTCCCTGGCATGGCACTTCTTCACACAATGTGCTGACAACAAGACCAGAGTGGTTTGCACGCTGTGCCATCAGAGCCTGAAGCGAGGCATTAACGTTCTGAACCTTAGAACAACTTGCATGACCAGGCATCTACATTCGAGACACGGGCTACAGTGGAGTAAGCACCTTCAAAACCAAGAAATGGCTCAGGCCCCTCCTGCTCCCTCTTCTGAGGCTGCCTTGGACTCTTCCTCCACCTCTGGAGGAACGTTGGCACCTGCTGCCCAGCAAACAGATGATGTACCACCAACACCAACACCTCCGTCACGAGGCATCTCCACCATGTCACACGGCAGTATTCAGCTCTCCGTCTCACAAACCTTGGAGAGAAAGAGTAAATTCCCATCAATCCACCCTCGATCCCTAGCCCTGAATGCCAGCATTTCAAAACTACTGGCCTTTGAAATGCTGTCATTCAGGCTGGTGGACACGAACAGCTTCAAACAGTTGATGGCCGTGGCTGTCGCACAGTATGTCGTTCCCAGCCGCCACTACTTCTCCAAGAGAGCCGTGCCTTCCCTGCACAACCTAGTATCGGATAAAATCAAGTGTGCACTGCGCAACCTCTGTGGCAAGGTCCACCTAACCGCAGATACGTGGACCAGTAAGCACGGGCCAGGGACGCTATATCTCCCTAACTGCACACTGGGTAAATGTAGTGGCGGCTGGGCCCCAGGCGGAGAGCTGTTTGGCGCACATCCTTCCGCCACCAAGGATTGCAGGGCATCATTCTTTGCCTCCTGTTGCCTCATCCTCCTACTCTGCTTCCTCCTCCTCTTCTTCCACCTGCTCATACGGTCAGCCACAGACCTTCACCACCAACTTCAGCACAGCCAGGGGTAAACGTCAGCAGGCCGTTCTGAAACTCATGTGTTTGGTGGACAAGCTGACGTTCATAAAAATGAACCAGGCTTGGATCCCACAGGACCTGTCTATCCCTTGTGCAGAATAGACATTTATAACTGCCTCGCCCTCAACCATACATTCTTGTACTCCAGGGCACTTCTTTATTGAATCCTCTTTTTTTAATTGTACCATTTTTTGGGGGGCAACACCAAGTTTAATGAACCTCTCCTCTGTCTGGGTGCCAGAGGCCTACATTTCAGCTAATAGCCTGCTGCTTTGGTACGTGACAATGGCCTCTTTTTGCTGTCAAATGACTTCTCCTCTGTCTGGGTGTCAGGAGCCTAAATAACTGAAAGTGGCCTTTTCCATTGGTGGGTAACATGATGCCTGTTTTACTGCTATGGGACCTCTCTCCTCTGTCTGTTTTTTGGGGCTTAAATTACTGAAAATGGCCTGTGGGTGTCAGGGGCCAATATATCATTTCGTCATTTGTTGTCTTGGTGGGAGATATTAAACTCTTTTTACTGTCATTGTGTGGGTGTCAGGGGCCTATATTTAGTTTACTTGCTTGCTGTCTTTGTGGGAGACATTTAACTCTTTTTACTGTCAAATGACTGCCCCATTGTGTGGGTCTCAGGGGGCTATATGTTGTTTAATCATTTGTTTTCTTGGTGGGAGAGATTAAACTCTTTTTACTGTCAAATGACTGCCCCATTGTGTGGGTGTCAGGGGCCTATATGTCGATAAATCATTTGTTTTCTTGGTGGGAGAGATTAAACTCTTTTTACTGTCAAATGACCGCCCCATTGTGTGGGTGTTGGGAGCCTATATTTCGTTTACTTGCTTGCTGTTTTGGTGGCAGATATTTAACTCTTTTTACTGTCAAATGACTGCCCCATTGTGTGGGTGTCAGGGGCCTATATTTCATTCACTTGCTTGCTGTCTTGGTGGGAGACATTTAACTCTTTTTACTGTCAAATGACTGCCCCATTGTGTGGGTGTCAAGGGCCTATATGTCGTTTAATCATTTGTTGTCTTGGTGGGAGATATTAAACTCTTTTTACTGTCAAATGACCGCCCCATTGTGTGGGTGTCAGGGGCCTATATTTCGTTTACTTGCTTGCTATCTTGGTGGGAGACATTTAACTTTTTTTACTGTCAAATGACTGCCCCATTGTGTGGGTGTCAGGGGCCTATATGCCGTTTAATCATTTGTTGCTTTGGTGGGTGACATTATACTCTTTATACTGTTAAATGACCTCTATATTTTCTGGTTGTCAGGGGCCTATATTTCGTTTCATCGCTTGCTGCATTGGTGGGAGATATTAATCTCTTTATACTGTGAGATGACCTCTACATTATCTGGTTGTCAGGGGCCTATATTTTGTTTCATCGCCTGCTGTATTGGTGGGAGACATTAACCTCATTTTACTGTCAATTGACCGCCCCATTGTCTGGTTGTCAGGGGCCTATATTTTGTTTCATCGCTTGCTGCATTGGTGGGAGATATTAAACTCTTTATACTGTCAAATGACCTCTACATTGTCTGGTTGTCAGGGCCTATATTTTGTTTAATTGCTTGCTGCATTGGTGGGAGACATTAAACTCTTTTTACTGTCAAATGACCTCTCCTCTCTTTGGGTGTCAGGGGCCTACATAAATGATAATGGCCTGTTCCATTGCAGGTTGACCTAAGGCCTGTGTTGCTGTTACAGGACCTCTCTCCTTTTTGCAGGTGCCATGGTCCTCCTGAATTAGTTAACCGAACCGGTGACGTCACCGAACACACTGCTGGGGGAAAGCTTCTGACCGGCAGTGTGTTATTGTAAACAAAAGAGCTCTTGCCCTGCGCGATTTAGAGCAGAGCAAGGGAGCACATCGGAGCATGAGATGCTCCAATGCTAACATCAGCGGTGCTGCCTGGGTGAAATTATGGGTATTACAGCTCTGTATTTGGACAACCCCTTTAAATGACCTTAATTAACCTTAATGCATAGTGAGATTACTCATCACTATGCACTGGAGTTGCTTAATACAATATTTTGGCAAAATTGCTGGATCGGTTAAAGAAAGTGACCCAGCATTTTGCTAAGGGGATCTGCCACTAGTATATGTTAGCCTTAGTTAGGAAACCATAAAACTGATGACAGATTTGCTGTAAATGTGTATATGTAATTACAGGGGCAAACAGAAAATATTGAAAATCATCTCTTCAAAGTTTTTCTTGGAATGACATTTTGAATGTCTAAACTACAGCACAAATTGCAGTTCTGAAAATTACAATAAATAAATATGGCATTGTGTTTTATTTTTATTTTTTATATTTTTAAAAGTTTTGCCATACTTGAGGAATTCAAAAGTGCACTTCAAAGTTCTTTCATCCATACTATACAGCAAAATGTTGCCAGTGTCATGGTTTTGGCTACCTCTACTACATTATGTCTTCAAAGAAGAAAACTATTCAGCCAGAGAAAATCTTCCTGGGCTTTATGGGTCACTGCTTCTGCTTCTGCCTGGTTAATGTTTACTAAGAGTTAAAGGGTTTTTTCGAGATTTGAAATCTGATGACCTATCCTCTCCTATGCGATCAGAGGGGTGCCGACACTTGGAACCTCCATCAATCAGCTGTACAAGAAGGCAGCAGCGCTCGCAATAGTGTTGCGTCCTTGTCTCAGCTTTTCTTAGGCCAGTGGCAACACATTCATCGGTCACATGACCTAGGCGCAGCTTAGCTCATTGAAATTAATGGGGCAGAGAGCGTTACCAGACACAGCGTGATATCTCTTCTATATATAAAAATTAATTTCTCTCTGTCTGTTGTTTGTCTGTTCTTTATCCACATCCAAATGACTGGACTGATCTATACTACATTTGACTCACAGGTAGATCTGGTGTCCGGGAAGGTTTCAGACCAGGTCTTAGATGTCTAGGAAGTACTGTTCCTGAGATATTCCCAAAAATATATTATATATAATAGGAGCTCACATCTTCACACACATTCTAACTGCCATTCACACAGTCACATGACCCTTATTATCCATTAAAAGCTCATAAGTCCTTCACTCTTGACACATACAGTTACATCAGTTTTTCATAACAACTCAGACATTTTTCATCACTGTTAGAGGTCACAATTAAGGGGGCGTGGTGCTATGAAGGTCACTGTTAAGGGGCAAGGTGCTATGGATGTCACTGTGCGGGGGGGTCACTGTTAAGCGGTAGATCACTGTGGAGGGTCACTGTATAGGGTGCGGGCTACTTTGGAGGTCAGTGTTAAGGGGGTGGGGTACTGTGAAGGCCATGTTAAGGGGGTGGGGTCCTGTAGAGGTCAATTTTAAGGGGACATGAGCTGTGGAGGTCACAGATAAGGTGGTGGAGTACTGGGGAGGTCAATGTAAAAGGGCAAAATGCTGTTAAGGTTGCTGTTAAGGAGGCATGCCACTGTGCAGGTCACTTTTCAGGTGGTGGGGTGCTGTAGAGGTTATTTTTAAGGGGGTGGGCATTGTGGGGTGACTGTTAAGGGGGAGGTCCACTGTGAAGGTCACTTTTATGGGCCAGACCACTGTGTAGGTCAGAGTAAAGGGGGTAGGGCATTGTGGAGTTCACAGTTAAGGGGGCGGGTTCTGTGGAGGTCACTGTTAAGTAGTGTTGATCACGAATTTTCGAATTACGAATTCTAATCTCGAATGTCGGCACTTCGAGAATTCGCGAATATTTAGAATATCGCAAAATATATTCGCAATTGCGAATAATAGTTTTTATGCAAATTTTTTATATGCAAATTTTTGCAAGCAAGAAAATAATGCCATTATTTTCTGATAGCGAAAATTTGCCTAAAAATTTGCCTACATTTGCATAAAAATTCGCATAAACTGGTATTTAAAAGTCATTTTTTAAATGCCAGTTTATGCGAATTCTTATGAAAATTTATGCGAATTTGTATGCAAATGTATGCAAATTTTATGCAAGTTTATGCAAATTTTTATGCGAATTTTCGCAATCAGAAAATAATGACTGGAGATTACGCATTTGCGAATATATGGCGAATATTCGCCCAAATATTCGCGAAATATCGCGAATTCGAATATTGTCCCTGCCGCTCATCACTACTGTTAAGGAGGTGGGCCACTGTAGAGGTCACTTTTAAGGGGACAGCTTACTTTGGAGGTCACTGTTAAGGGGGCGAGGTGCTGTGAAGGTCCATGTTAAGGGGGTGTGCTGCTGTGGAGGTCAATGTTAAGGGGAAGGGTGCTGTGGAGGTTAAGGGTTAAGGGGATGGGCCGCTGTAGAGAACAGTGTTATGGAGGTGGGGGGCTGTGAAGGTCACAGTTAACGGGGTGGGGCACTGGGGAGTTCACTGTTAAAAGGGCAAACTGCTGTGGAAATCAAAGTTAAGGGGGCGGGCTGCTTTGGAGGTTACTATTAAGGGGGATAGATGCTGTAGAGGTCTTTGTTATAGCGTACACTGTGGATATCTTTTATCCTCATACAAATGAAATGAAATAGTCGAAATACACCGGTGCAAAGCCAGGTCATCCCTTTAATACTGTATAAGTTGTGAGAAGGCCGCTGCACACAAAAGAGCACTGGTGTCTTTTGAAACAGCTGATTGGCCAGGGTCCCAGGTTTCAGATCCCCACCGATCATATACTGATGGCATATCCAGATGATAGGGCCTCAGTATTAAAATCTCGGAAAATCCTTTTCAATATTTAGTCAGCATTGGACATGTAACTCCAGAGAGCAGCTGTCCTCTATCACCGAATGGATCACCAGAAACTCCCCTTTATAACTTTAAAATGACTAGCTATGGTGGCAATTATGTTTTTCTGATATGCAAATTATGAAAATAGGAACATTCCTGAGCATGTGTCTGTATGACTATTTTGACAGAAGGATCCTTTTATAATATGCATTATATTATATGTGCATTGTTAAAAATAATGAACATCTTAATAATTCTTTTTGTGGAGATTATTTCTAATTGCAAAGGTTCTTCTTTTATTATATTAAATAAGATTAATTTTACTATATACAAGTAAAATATGTCAATTTCTCACTAGGTTTATTTTAATGCAAAAGTGATTGTGTTTTGTAACCATTCATACAGATTAAATTAAGAGTCATAATTATATGTCATTTACATTAAAAAAAATCTGCATGGTATTTCCATTGATTGAAAATATTAATTTAGCAATGACAGCATAGTTGAGAAGATTATAATTATTTGTGATTTTACACTGCTCTGATAATGTTTTCTTCAACCTGAAAATCTGTCATAAAAATCACTATTGTTCTGAGACATGGCATGGTCTGATGTGTAGATGTCAGAAAAGCATGAAGAAAAAATGATAAATTAAACCAAAGCAAATTCAAACATATACAGGATTACATTTTCTGATCTTATGCTTTCAAGGATCTGGATTTCTGGTCGAAGTAAAATCATTGGCTCAGATTCCATGGAATAAATGAATATCAATATTAATCTGCCTGTTTCTATCCCCAATTGCACTTATACCGTTGAGTCAAAATGCAGAAAGGATGCAGGAAGCTATTAAAGACATGGCAATATTAGAAATCGAACCATAGTGGCTTGTTGTTACGGCACACTGACATTATTGGTTCTCGTAAACAGTTACATAATGTTCTGTGAAGTCATTTAAGAAGGACTTGTTGTGCAAAGCCAGTTAACTGCAATCACCGTCTATGTTTAAAGGGAAAGAGCTATCTTATGTTAGCAGCAACATTTTAGTTTCTTAACTTCAGAAATGCTGGATAATTATGTGGACATAAAATAAAATACTCAATTTATTTACTATGTAATATGTCATTTTATGCTGTTATTTTTATATATTATTATCATTTTAACACATATTATTGAAAACAATGTCATATCGTTTGAACATAGATAGTTTAGTTTAGTATAGTTTATGCATAATTCTTTGTTATGACTAGTGTTGAGCGAATCGAAGCCAAATTAATTGACTTCAATCAAAATTTGATTTGCTGCAAAGCCGAATTTCCACAATGACTGTATTTTATTTACCCTGATTAACTCCTCAAAGGCCTAAATTGTAGCCTCAGATGCTGCGATCAGAGATGAATGCAGCATCTGAGGGGTTTAATAATGGGGGGCGGCGCAACTGCCATTGCCCTGTCATTGCAACCACTATATACAAAGGAATGCGCTTTGTGACAAAGTCATTCATCACAAATCAAATTTCTTTGTGAAATTTGGTGAAGCAAATTTTTTTTTTTTCATAACTTCACTCATCTCTAGTAAAGACTGTAGGTAGGGACAGACAAGGACAGTGAGCCCTAAAGCTAGAACTCAGCCTGCTTTCCCTACCTACCAACTAGTCAATGGTCCCTACACTTTTTAAGTGCAGAGGCGAACTAACAAACAGAGGCAGACAAACACAATAACAGAGTCTTATGAAAATGGGCCACAACCAGACAGGCTATGCAGTACCAAACTAAGGCTACATCCACTCACGACAGAGTTGCAGTGGATTTTTCCACCATAAACTGGAGGGAGGACTTTACTGAAAGTCCTCTTTAGGCACAGATGCCACACATTTCACTCTATGCATTGCAAAGGGCAAAATCAGCAGTGAAAATTTACAGAAAAAATTGATATCTTGAGGAATTAAAATCTGCACTGCGGGTCAATTTTCATGCTCATTGTTATTATTATTATTATTTATTTTTTTATTTTTTATTGCAGCATGAGGATAAGGTTTGTTAAAATCTGTCAGTGGTATTTTCCCAACTGAATCAGCACCTTTGCCTTATAGTCTGGATTAATGTCTTTCTAAACATGTTACTATTTTTATAATTAGTGCACGTATTATGTAAAGAATGAACTGTAATCTTTATATGCATTGTATGCAAATTAGCTTATTAGAGTCAGAGAGGTGGGGCTTCTGAATGTGCTGTCCTCAAGCCAATATAATTACATCTAGCCTTACTGTGCATGCCACAGAACTAGGAAACAATGTATCCTTATCAATGACACCTTAAGGGGAATTTTTAGGGACCATCCTCTGAGACTATTCAGTTGAATGGATCCAGTGCATGCAGTGTTCAAGGGTCATTTTTTACATTATGAAGGTACTGATTATGCATGTACTGATAATGCACATAAGGACACATTTACAAAGCAATTTAACCCTATTATGAGGCAGTAGTGGTGATATAGGGGGGTAAATGCCACTGACAGGTTTACTTTAGGACAAGAAGGAGATTTAGTGACAGATTACATAAAAAAAAAAAAAAATACAGTTCGGCTGCCAAGATGTCCCGTTTGCTAAACTTGTCATTGCCCCTCAAGCTTGCCCCAATCCATTAGATAGAGCACACTAGTCACTTGGACAAACTAGAGAATCTTACTGCAACTATAGATGCTAATTTAAACAGTAAGGTCGTCCTGATCTTGTGACCATAAAATAAACAGTATCATATGGCAGTACTATTTCCATCTACTTCATAGGAAGCATCCATCTAAAAACCCTTCCTTTTAGAAAAGAAGAGTTTATCATCATCATTATCAACATGGCGTACCTGTAATAGAGGCAGACCACGCAGCTGCTATGGGGCCCATGGAGAAAGGGGCCCACAGTGAACAAAAGGCCCCACTCCTTAATTACACTCATTAATGTCCAGCTCCAGTATAATATCCCTATCATCACTGGAGAAAACTAAAGAACCTGTGATAATGTCCTAAAATCTAGTAAAATGACTGCACAGAGTACATGTGTAGTTTCCAGGTTAGATAGGAGCTTCTGCCAGGACCTATGATGACATCATCATCATCATCACAGGGCCTTCAACCCCCAACAGCATGTAGAAGAACTGCAGGATTAGCTCTCCACTGAGAGTAGAATTGACTGTTAAGACGAGGTCCTCCTCCTTTCTCTTCATTTGCCCTCCACTCCTTAATTAAAAAATAAAATAAAAATATATATATATATATATATATATATATATATATATTTTACTGCAGACAGTAGTTGCATCCACAATTACCTCATGTACCTCACACAAATACCGCAATACATATCTGACCACATATATCTGTACACACTGCCTCTATTATACCTTGTACTTCTCATATCAATACACAGCTTTCTCTCTCCCTCTCTCTCTCTCTGGGTGGGGGTACATGGTATATCCAGCAGTGTACTGATATGTGAGGTATGCGGTATAATAAATGCTGTGTGTACAGGTATATAGTATATACAGCAGTGTACTGACATGTGAGGTACAAGGTATAATAGTAGATGCAGTGGGTTAAGATATACAGTATATATAGCAGTGTACTAATATGTGAGGTATGAGTTGTAATTTATACTTCATACTTCACATATCAGTACACTGCTATATATACTGGCCAGTAACGGTAGTGGGAGTGGCTATGAATGTGTCATGGGGCACAATTTAGATTCTTGCTAAGGGGCCCAATGATTTCTATGTACTTCCCTGTTTATCCTATTTTACAAAGATGACTTTTTTTTATCTAAATGCATTTTAGCATACACAACTGCATGTAAAATATTACATTTCAAATAAAAAGGTATGGCACAATGTTTTAAAGATCATGCATTGTATATGTTAGATCTGTGCCAAGATAAAGAGGTTTTCCATTTGAGCATCAACTGCATCATACATAGCCTATGGACTAAAGTTGTGCTGTTTCTGAAAGATTTTTCCTGTTATTTACACAAAAAGGCAGAAATGAATTTAGCCAAAATTGCTACAGAAAAGCCAATTTTAATTAAGGCCATGGTCCCAATACTGCTAGTTATTTCTATTGTTCTGCTAGGAGCAGAACAGCTAAAATAAGGGAAGTGACAGATTTGGCACATTACTGAAACTAACTGGGCTGAACAGATCCCATTGACTATAATGGGATCCATTTGGTTTTTGTTCAGGTGTCTGCTTTTTCAATGGAAAAAAAAAAAGGCATGCCAGCCTTTTTTTTTTTTGCTTCTTTTTGATGAAATCTGCGATGGAGGCCCTGATCAGAGCTTCCAATGCAGATGTGAACTTGCCCCAACACAGAATTCACAATGGGCTAGATGTATGTATGTACTTAATAATAATGGCACCCCTATGCAGCGTACAGAGCATACGCCCTGGTGATGAATTTGGTGCAGAATCTTTGTTGACCATGCTTCTCATACTATCAATATTTTGACTAAAACATTACAGGGACATCAATTACAGTATATGAACCTACCTTGGAGATCAATAAATCTACTTGAAACTATTTATTTTACTCATTTATATAGTGCTGACATACTCTACAGTGCTTTACTGACATTATGATTGCTTTCTGTCTTCAATGGTTCCCTATCAGTATATATTTGGAGCGTGGGAAGAAACTGGAGGAAACCCAAGCAAATACAGGGAGAAAATATAGACTCCAAGCAGATGTTGTCCTTGTCCTTGGTTGGATTCAAACCTAGGACGTCGGGCTGCAATTGTTTATGAATTTCCTCAAGTTTTTTTGTTTATGAATTTTCCCTAGTTTTCATGAATCTGAAGCTTTTTTGATTCGTCAAAATGTTAGCCACTGTGCTACAGATCAGAAGGCAGAGAAGAAGGCCTCTTCACCTAAGGGCTCATGCACATGAACTTATGCTGGCTGGGCCCATGTTGTGGACACCATTTGCGGTCTGCAATGCATGGGCATCGACCGTGTGCCCATCGTCTGCGGTCCCGGACCTATTCACTGGAATGGTGTCTAGGATCTGCATCAGACTGTCTGCATACACTACTCCATAGAGCTTCTGTGGGCGTCCGATCCTTGCCTCTGTTCCGCACCGTATCATTGGGATTTTGGACCCATTCAAGTGAATGGGTCCGAATCAGTAATTCAGGACCCACTGTTTGCGGGCCACAATACAGGCCCTGTCAGGCAACGGCCATCTGCATGAGCCCTAAAAGGGATACTTTCTGGAGTGTTTTTCAATAAAAAAAAAAAATCAACAGTACAGTGTGTTAACAAGCTGTTTTTTAACACTGAATACCATCTGTTTACCCATAGCCATATATTTCACTGTCACCCCGATGTTACTAATGTTGTTGTGGCATTAAATAGATTAAAAGTGGTTGTATACAGGCTTAGGAGACCCCACAATGTCATACGGCACATGACTCTTCAGGGCAAATGAGACAACTTTGATTCTGGTCAAACATATTCAGACCAAATCAATTTTTTTTGATGTATTGTCATTTTACTTTTTGTGTCTTGCCCTTGTATGTAGCAGGCGAAATTACAGGGAACAGCGATCACACCTCCAGTCGCCCCCCCCCCCCCATCATTGAACCTCACAGGTGCCACGTTCATCAATACTAATAACAGTATCTGAGAGTCACATTGAGGCCTTTTTAGGGGTTAATCAGGGGTTAAAAAAAGTACATACTCATCTCATCTATTTGATCATGGGGAGGCTATCGTGGCCATCTTAATTGTAGAAAACACGCTTGATTTGTTACCACAAAGGGCAAGGAAATTTGCCTTCATGACAAATAGAATTTTTCCTAAAATTAGGATCAAAGTCCACTTTGTTAACTTTTATTCTCTTAACCCTAATTATTATATTGATATTTCGCTAGATTTTTCAACACATATGAATGCAATATTTTTTCTTACCTACATTTTCTTTTGAATGTCCCCAGTTCAGCAAACTGCAGGCTATTTTTATTTACTGGATGTTTTTGGTATACTAATTGACAAGTGACTAGGGAAAAAAATCATTGCCTTTATTAAAAGGATAAATTAGTTGGCAAATGCCCTGTAGAAATTTCGAGACCTAGCTAGGTGTACTTTTTAAACCATGAGCAAGCTAATTTTAAAATATATATTTGAAGTTATTTTTCATCTTATGAAATGGCTTCAGGTGTTCATTTTAAGGATCTATTACAATAAATTCTCCCTGTGCAGAATTTAAATAACATGCTGAGAAATTTAAACGTTTATCCTGTTAGGACTTGCATCAAATATTTTTTATTTCTTGGTTAGTCTGATTTTTTCAGATTTCCTGTAGCAAATGTATAAATCTTGTTCAAGAAAAATGATACCATCAGCAGCGGTGGTTCATTTTAATGATGGGTCTTTTCTAATCTCCTACAAGTTTCTATTTGATACACCTATACAAAAAAGCTGAGTCTAAGAAGGCTCAAAATAAATGATAATCTTTAATTAATATATACCATATTTTTTGCTTTATAAGACGCAGGGATTTTATAGGTTTTTGAGGAGGAAAATAAGAAAAAAATATTTTGAACCAAAAGATGCGCTTTTGGTGGGTTTTGAACTAATGGTGGTATGTGGATGACACTTATGGGGGATCTCTGGATGACACTGTTATGGGGAAATCACCTCAGGAAAGCTGCACACGCTGACACGCGTTTTGGCAACACCTTCATCTGGGTATGGGGAAATTACCTCAGGAGAACCGCACACCCCAACGCACGTTTCAGCAAACCTTCATTTGGGTATGGGGAAATCACCTCAGGAGAATCGCACACCCTGAAGCACATTTCGGCAATAACTTCATCTGGTACCAGATGAAGGTTTTGCCGAAATGCACTTTGGGGTGTACGGCTCTCCTGAGGTGATTTCCCCATACCCAGATGAAGATGTTGCCAAAACGCGCAACAGGGTGTGCGGTTCTCTTGAGGTGATTTCCCCATTAATGGGTATGTGATAGGTTGATGTTACCTTCTATATGAGGGGTGGTTTTTTTGTATAGCTTTTTATGCATTTTGATGCACTAGCATTTACTTGATACATTTGACCACCTATTTACCATGGTCAAGGGATGTATAATTATTGCATCCCTTCCCCTTATATGAGATTTGCACTTATGTAAACGTCCCTCAGGTGTACTCCGCACTTTTGTCTTGATGTATTTTGTCTCTATATTTGGAGCCTTCTTAGACTCAGTTTTTTTGTATAGGTATATCTGTTTCATGTTGAATGGGCTTGATGAGGGGTTGTGATGTTGCCCATTATTGGCTTTGGGCCTCTACTTAATCTAATTTTGTGTAACCTGTGTTTATTAATCAAGTTTCTATCTGAGTAGGCAGTGGTGTGCACAATGTGAAAACTCGTAGGACGCATGTATGCGGCCTTTTATAATATGTGCTGTATGATAGTTTCACTTAAATTAATGGACAGATAACTGTTATACTGTAAGTATTTTAAAATTATATTTATTTTAATCCATTTTATGATGCAACACCTCAGTTTAGCATTTTCAATACTCTTGCATTTACACATTTGTGGCTGAGCCACTGATACCCCATACAGATTACCATTAATTGCCCCTCTGCACCTGTACATGCAACTTGAAGTAATGTCAAGTCCAGATCCAGCCTCGCAATTTGCCTTAATACATTTCAGAAGGATTCTAACTCTCTAGTCCACTTACATGACACCATACATTATGGTTTAATCATTAAGTAGACAGATAATGTGATCACATTTTAATCAGTTATTTTAATCAGCTATCACTAAAATCAATAAAATTTGACCATAGCAGTGAATGATGGTTTCCAAATCAGCTTCAGATCAGGTTCAGATGTTTGGGCTCATCATTGTGTCAGAACCTGGGCCAGTACAACCCTGGTGGGCTATCACATTATGTATTTTGTCACTGCCTAAATTTCCGTGTGGGAAGACACCAGTCTTGAAAAGGCACAGGTTGCTCTTTAAAAACAGGTGTGGTAGAAAATGATTGTCCCATATGTGGACTGCAAAGCATGGAGATATTAGACGTGCTCAGCTCATTGTTCCTATTATAGTATGCACAGCATTTCACTTGTTAAAACAGCTGTTTATTCTTCAGAGCTACTGTTTCTACTGGCTACTTTTTTCTACTACCCACTATATGTTCTTATTAAGGAACCCTGAATTTATTTTACACATACTGTACCTAATGGGATATGTGATAAAGGAGTTATACCATCATTAATATAAAAAATAAACATTAGACATCAGATAGTACATGCCAATCTCTTTCTAACAAAGCTATTACCAGCACTGTACCTCACATGTATCCAGAGATCTCCCCATTCATCGCTCTGATAGATTTATACCAAGTTGGCAGCTCAAGGGGAGTGTTTATTCTGCTGCAGCTCAGGGGGCGTGTCCATGCTCTCCCTATCACAGCTCAGAAGGCAGTTGAAGGATGAAACTGAGCATGTGCGGCCATCTAAGTAAGCCAGACAAAGAAATAGCAAAAAAATAAACTGCAGGGGGCGCTACATGGATACATTATATTGAAAACTTCAGTGGCTATACTAAATGTTGAATTATATATATTTATGAAAGTATTTATATCCAGGTGCTGGTTTGAAAACTGTAGAATATTTTTCATTAGATAACCTCTTTAAGTTCACTTTTATTCATCTATTTATTATCAGAAATCACTTAGACATCCAAACATTTTTTACTAAATACTAGATTAGCATTAATTTCACACTTATATGTCAGTAGAAATGCTTTTATATTGAAAGGTTCTCAGTGTGTTCCCTTCTGTTTGTGGCCCCCATATGGTGTACTGTCAGACAGCATAAAAATAATCATACCATATAGAGCCTAATTATAAATGCCATACAGTAAGTATAGTAATAAAAAAACATTGCTTTCTATTAAGACACAAAGCCACCACCACCACCATACACAGCAAAACCAATATATTGCACAGTGCCCAAAATCCAGTGTAATATAATGCACACATAAATACTTCCATGAAGCATATACTAACTTGCATTGACCAGAAAGAAAGCTCCATACATAACAAAATCCAAAAATTGTGATATACAATGTCTAGGTAATAAGAAAGTACAATACTAATATTAAGATTAGCAATAGTTGAAAAACTTGAAAGTACCCACAGCCCCACCAACAGCCCTGGTGGTCAACATTGATATCTAATTTCCCAACCTCCCAAGAATCCTTTGCCTATT
Source organism: Bufotes viridis (assembly GCA_033119425.1). Taxonomy (NCBI): domain Eukaryota; kingdom Metazoa; phylum Chordata; class Amphibia; order Anura; family Bufonidae; genus Bufotes; species Bufotes viridis. The sequence continues at coordinate 57,498,910 of CM065593.1, forward strand.
TTTATCCTTGTTTATTAAAATTGATACAATTGATACATTATAAAATGCAGTAATTACTTCGAAAATTTGATATGTGTGTATTATTTTGTCTAATATTTTATTGTGTTTATAAACACAACCTAATCAGGCAAATATGTAATAATAATCTTTATATACCGCAAACATAGTCTGTAGCATATCTAATAATGAGGGACATCTGGAAGGGGGTACATACCTCTTCACAAGCACTGTATATGCACAACTTCATGACCTTTAGTTAGCATTTAAAAACACTCTAGGCCTATAGCAAATTTTACATTCTGCCAAGTCAAACAGATGAATTTAATTGTACAGCAATGCATTTTGCCAGGTAATATTCAATTCACAGTACAAAACAATAAAACTATAACTCTAACATAATCCTTACAGTCCCTTTAGTCTTTTCCAAGAATGTTGTTTGGCCCCGATATATTATAGCAAAATATATAATATCCAAACCCAATTATTTTATAGAATTTTTAACTAGCAATGCCCATCAAGCCAAAACCCAACTGCAATGTCTACCATAGATTCAGACATCTGGTTTACCTTTTCAAGGAAGAAATTAAAGACCCACATCCAAAAAAGGCCTAAACGGCTGTAAATATATCAGTAGTGGTTTAATTGAATCAAAATTTATTAAACTTATACTGCATAAAAGACAGGTTTATACTGTTAAAATGTTCCACGAGGCCACCCAAGTTCTACCAGCACTCACAGAGATGAATGATGTCTCTGAAAGGGCTCATTAGACGACAATAAAACTAACCAGTTAGTTATTGTGATCTGAAACATAAAAACATAAGACTGAATTAAGAAGTTTACCTAAAGTTACGTTGAATTTAACTTTTAGACTAGATTCACACAAGGAAGTTTCAGGGACGTACAGTAGCTACTACCAAAAGACACATTAGAAGATAACAGTATTTCAAAAAGTATATGGTTCGTAGAAGGCCATGTTAGAAATTTTGTACAAGGGCCTAAAAGCTTCAGTTTATGATTCTGGGCAGTATTTGATGCAGTATTTGATTGTTTGCATGTGATTCTTCATTTTTGTCCAATTCATATGATGCATATAAAAAAGGCAAATATTATGCTCTGTTCCAACTTGCATTTGTTTTCTCTATTAGAGACTGTGTGCTAAAAATTGCAAATTCCCTTTTCTTTGGGTATGTTTATGATACTATATTTATATACTTTTTATGTACTTATATTTCTGTTTATGGAGCTTTTGCAGGGTGATTTGTAGTTTTTATTGATACCATTCTGGGCTATACATGACTTTTTGAAGTCAAAAGCAAACAAAAAAATACAATTCAACTATTTAGATATTTTCTTTTATTATGGCATGCAAGATAAATACTTTTCACTATGCAGGATAAATATTTTTTATTTTTTAACCCTTTTCTAATTTTCCTTTTTTGCTTTTTTGTTTTCTGCTCCCTGCCTTCCCAGAGCAATAACCTATTTATTTTATTGTTCACATAGTCATATGAGGGCTTGTTTTTTGCTGAACAAAAATGTGGGAAGTGGGGAAAAAATTCAAAATAGGTGGAATTTGAAAAAAAGGGAATAAAAAAAGTTTTTTCTTGGCATCGCTGTATTCTGACCCCCATAGCTTTTTTAGTTATGACTATGGAGATGTGTGAGACCTTGTTTTTAGCGGGATGATCTTTAGTTTTCGCTTATACTATTTTTTGTTGTGTATGACTTTCTGATCACTTTTTATAAATTTTTGGGGAGTAAGGCCTTTTCACACGAGCGAGTTTTCCACGCGGGTGCAATGCGTGATGTGAACGCATAGCACCCGCACTGAATTCTGACCCATTAATTTCAATGTGTCTGTGTACATAAGCGTTTTTTATCAAGCATCAGTTTAGCATTGTGTGAAAAATGAAGCATGTTCTATATTCTGCTTTTTTACACAGCCCTGGCCCATAAAGGTGAATGGATCTTCAGTGAAAAATGCAATGCATCTGCAAGCAGGTGCGGATGCAATGTGTTTTTCACTGATGGTAGCTAGGAGATGTTGTTTGTAAGGCTTCAGTTTTGTTATCACGCGCGTGAGAAACGCATCAAAACGAATTGCATCTGCGCGATAAACAACTGAACGCAATCGCAGGCAAAACTGAATGGATTTGCCTGCGAAATCGCACAGTTTTCACTGAACGCATCCTCAACGCATCCGGACTAAATCCGGACACACTCATGTGAAAGAGGCCTGTAACGCTATTAACCGTATAGGATATTTTATTTTATATTTTAGTATATATATATAGTATAAGCATTTTCACACATGTTGATGCCCATGATGTTATTTCTTTAAATTGTCCATTTATTTTTATTTTGGGCAAAGGGGGGTGATTTAAATTTTTAGATTTTTGTAATTTTGTAATTGATTTTATATTTTTCAAAACTCTTTTAACTTTTTTTTATTTTTTGCTAGGTCCTATCTGGACCTGGCGATTTGTTTATTTTAATCTTTTTAAGACACTGTTTCACTTCTTCATGGGTCAGACAGACCATTTTTAATAGGAAGTTTATTTTGACACTGTGCATTTATTTTGACAGTTCCTTTTCCTCAGTGAATACAGTACAGAAAAAATATTTAATAGCTTTGCTTTCTCCTCTCTAGAACTCCTCCCTCATCACTCTGCAATGGGCCAACAGTCTCTAGTTTAAGCTTATCATTCATATAATTATAAAACATTTTAGAGTTGCTTTCATGCTCTTTGGCAATTCATTTCTTGGTCTCCAGCTTGACCACTTTTAACTGTCTTTAACACATTCTATTCTTTTCTTCATAGTTTTTCAATGCTTCTTTATTACCTTCCTGTTTTAGCAATTCAAATGCTTTCTTTTTGTCATTCATCGTTCCTTTCACATTTTTATTTATCCACATTGGGTTTTTTTCTTGTTCCTCACCATTTTATTCCCATAATGTATGTACTATATAGGTAGTATAGTTTAGGATGCCTTTAAAATTATCCCATTTTGTGGCTACATTCCTTTTCCCAAGGACATTGTCCCAGTTAGTGAGGCTAATAGCATCTCTTAGCTGGTCAATTTGTGCTTTTTGGAAGTTTGGTGCCTCCCTGAGGAAACACTCTATTAACCATTTAACCCCAGACGATGCAATTTCGTTTTGCACTCCCTGCCTTCCCAGAGCCATAACTTTTTTTGTCTGTTCACAAGTTGCGGGACAAGTTGTACTTTCCAACGTCACTATTAGGGTTGAGCGAACCCGAATTACAAAGTTTGGGTTCGTACTGAACATTACAGTTTTTCGCAGCCAGACCGGAACCCGAACATTTACGTAAAAGTTCGGATTCGGGTTCATTGTTCTGCGATTTCTTCCCGCTTTTGTAAGGCTATTGGGCAGCCAATCAACATGCATTTCAATACTTTGCCTTAAGAAGCCATCACAGCCATGCCTACTATTGGCATGGCTGTGATTGGCTAAGTGCAGCATGTGACCCAGCCTCTATTTAAGCTGGAGTCACGTAGCGCCGCATGCCACTCTGCTGCTCTTAGTGTAGGGATAGTCTGCTGCTGGTGTTCTCAGGGAGAAGTTAGGGAAGAAATCTGTTGAACTTGGTGTTGTTAACTCTTCAAACTACAGCAATTATTGAGGGTGCTATGATACATATTTTTACCCAGCCCTGAGCCCAGTGATACTGCAAAATAATTTTTAATTGATCTGTTACTGAGGTGGGGTTCGGCGGCAATTTTAGCAACTACGGTGTCCTTGGAACTGCATGTGACCTGCATGTGTGCCAGCCTGCCAGGGACATCAGTCTAATTATTTTTTGGTAGCTCAGTGGAGGAAAAATTCCTTTTTTCTGGAAGGTCAAGTCCCCCTACATTATCTATTTTATAATTTTTGGGGGACATAGTGCATTTCTATAGTTAAGAGAATGAACCCATACTGTCATACCACAGAGCACATTTCCATACACCGCTTAAAAACCTATTTTAAAATTTTACGGTGACATAGTGCATTTATCTAGTTGCTGTAATAAGGCAAAATTTTGCCTTGACATAGTGCATTTCTGTAGTTGGTGGAATAAACCGGTACTATCGTACCGCAGAGCATGTTTGCAAATACCGCTGAAAAAATTATTTTAAAATTTTGCGGTGAAATAGTGCATTTCTGTAGTTGGGTTAATAAACCCGTACTGTTGTGTCACAAAGCATGTTTGCATACAACGCTGAAAAACCTGTTTTATAATATTTGAGGTGAAATACTGCATTTCTATAGTTGGGTTAATAAACCCGTACTGTTGTTCCACAGAGCACGTTTGCATACAACGCTGAAAAACCTGTTTTAAATTTTTGCAATGAAAAACTGCATTTTTGTAATGGGCTTAATAAACCTGTGGCGTTTCGAGATTTCAGCTTTTTACAATCACGCATCTGTTAGTGAACTTGTTGAATGAGACATTCTCCACTTACAGTTTACGCATCAGACACCCAGGAGTTAATCAAGTAGTCTTTTAATCCGGAGATTGTATTACAAGATGTGCAGGGAAACCAGATGGTAAAAGAATTATGCCAACAATATTCTCCTTAAAAAGAAGATGGAGATTCTCCTCAGAATTAGAGCACACACTAACAGCAATGCATGACTAGGAAAACAGGAAGTGGCTAGACTGAACTAACTAGAAGCTGAAACAGAGGGTGGAGGTTACACAATGCAAGATACAAAAACAGAACAAAACCCGTACTGTTGTGCCACAGAACACGTTTGCATACAACGCTGAAAAAACTGTTTTCAAATTTTGCGGTGAAAAACTGCATTTCTGTAGTTGGATTAATAAACCCATACTGTTGTGCCACAGAACACGTTTGCATACAATGCTGAAAAACTGGTTTAAAATTTTGCGGTGAAAAACTGCATATCTGTAATTGGGTTAATAAACCCGTACTGTTGTGCCACAGAGCACGTTTGCATACAATGCTGAAAAACTGTTTTAAAATTTTGCGGTGAAAAACTGCATTTCTGTAGTTGGGTTAATAAACCCGTACTGTTGTGCCACAGAGCATGTTTGCATGCAACGTTGAAAAACCTGTTTTATAATTTTTGGGGTGACATACTGGATTTCTGCAGTTTGTTGCAATAAACACTGGTTTTGTGCTACATAGCAGATCTGAGGCCTACCCTGTATTTCAGTGATTTTAAGTAACCCGTGGAACTCTGCATTTACATAATTGGTTGCAAAAATACCGGTTTTGTGGTAGATAGCACATTTGCGTTGTACGCTGCATTTCTGAAAGTCAAATGAAACCATTAACCTCTGCTGTTACATTGTTGGTTTGAAAAATCTAATATTTGTTGATAGTGAAGTAATTGTATTGAATTGCTCCGTTACAATGTTGTGTGACGTAAATAAATTTATTCTGTTTATGACACGGGCACTGTCTTACTGTTAGTGAACTTAATTGTTGGCTTTTGGAAGTTAAACCATCTGTTAGTTTGGTGGGTGAACGCAAATAATGAGGAGAACATCAAATATGGGACATGGACATGGTCGTGGTGGTGTTAGTGGAGCTCCTGTTGCTGGGAGAGGACGTGGCCATTCTGCGGCAGCTACAGGTCCAAGTGAAACACATTCCTCAGGTGCGAGTAGGCGACAAAATCTGCAGTGTTAATTGGTAGGCCCGAATGCAGCTGTACGAATGGTGAGGCCAGAACAAGTACAGGCGATAGTAGATTGGGTGGCTGACAGTGGTGCCAGTTCCTTCACACTATCTCCCACCCAGTTCTCTACAGAAAGTTCAGAGCTGGCACCTGCAGCCCATGCCCATCAGTCTTTAACCTCAACCCCTTGCAAAGCAGCCAAGAAGCCTGAGCTCCAAGTCATGCAGCAGACTCCTATGCTTTTTGGTTTCCCTGAACCATCCACATAGCCCTGCCCCAGAAGTGAAAGATATTGAATGCACTGATGCCCAACCACTTATGTTGCAGAATGAGCACATGGGAATACCACCACAGTGCGTCTCTGATGATGATGAAACACAGGTGCCAACTGCTGCAGCTTTCTGCAGTGTGCAGACCGACGAGGAGGGCAGGGTTTAAGAATGGGTGTAAGATGATGTGGAGGATGATGAGGTCCTAGACCCCGACTGGACTTAAGTTCATGCTAGTGACCTGTGCAGTTCTGAGGAAGAGGCGGTGGTCGCAAAGAGGCAACAGCACCGCAAAAGAGGGAGCAGGCTGCAAAAGCGGAGTGGCCATCCCTGAGACAGTATGTCTGCTACTGCCCACCGCACCCAGGGACTTAGCACACCAAAGCCAGTTCCAAAGAGTTAATAGGCGTGTAAGTTTTTAAGACAATGTCCTGACGACAAGACACAAACCTTTTGCATGTTGTGCCGTCAGAGCCTGAAGCGAGGCACACGCATTCTAAACCTCAGCACAACCTGCATTACCAGGCATCTACATGCAAAGCACGAACTGCAGTGGAGTAAACACCTTAAAATCCAAGAAAGGTCTCAGGCTCCTCCTGCTTTCTCTTCTGCTGCTGTCTCTGCCTCTTCCTCCACTTCTGGAGTCACAGTGGAACCTGCCACCCAGAAAACAGTGGATGTGCCACCAACACCACCACCTCTGTCATCATCACCAAGCATCTCAACCATGTCACATGCAAGCATTCAGCTGTCCATCTCCCAAACACTGGAGAGAAAGAGAAAATATCCACCTACCCGCTCTCGATCCATGGTCCTGAATGCCATCATTTCAAAACTGGCCTTTGAAATGCTGTCATTCTGTCTGGTGGAGACGGACTGTTTTAAACAGCTGATGGCGGTGGCTGTCCCACAGTACGTTGTCCCCAGCCGCCACTACTTTTCCAGGCGAGCCGTCCCTCCCATTGCACTGCGCAATGCCATCTGTGGCAAGGTCCACACAAACCCCACACCACACAGGAGCTGTGGAGGGGCATAGAAGAACAGACTGATGAGTGGTTACCGGCCTGGTGGTGTGCGATAATGGGTGAAATCTCGTTGCAACTCTGGGACTAGCCGGTTTGACACACATCCTATGCCTGGCGCATGTGTTGAATGTGGTGGTGCAGAAATTCCTTAAAAACTACCCAGACATGTCAGATCTGCTGCAGGAAGTGCGGTCCGTCTGTGCACACTTTCGGCGTTCTCACCCTGCTGCTGCTCGCCTGTCTGTTCTGCAGCGTCTAAGCACTTCTATGTCTCCTTGAAAAAACACTTAGGGCGATGATGGAAAGGATGTGGCACAGAAGGAAGAGGAGGAGGAAGAGGGGGCATTTCACAGGGTTTCAGGCCATTCATTGAGAAGTGGCTCAGAGGGTGGGTTCCTGCACCAGCAGAGGCCAGGTACACATGTGGCCAAACAGGGCACAGTTCTGGAGGAGGATGAGGTAGAGGTGGAGGAACCGGGTTCACAGCAGGGTGGCACCCAACACATCTAATTGCCATCACTGGAGTGTGGCTGGGGGGATACGGAGGACACAGACGATACACCACCTACAGAGGACAGCTTATCCTTACCTCTGGGCAGCCTGGCACACATGAGCAACTACATGCTTCAGTGCCTGTGCAACGTTGCCCACATTTTAAATTGTGCTGACTACTGGGTTGCCACCCTGCTGGATCCACGTTACAAAGACAACCTAAATTCCCTTACTGGAGCGTGATAGGAGGATGCGCGACTACAAGCGCACACTAGTAGACACGTTCCTGAGGGCATTCCCAACTGACACCGGGGGACAAGTGGAAGGACAAGGACAAGGCGAAGGCAGAGGTGGAGGAGAAGCAGGAAGAGGTCACCAATGCAGCTGGGTCATGGCTAGCACCTCACAAGTTAAAAATTGATGGAAACAGCATGGGGAGTAAGTCTGGATGCATCTTGGACTCCCATTATATATAACAGACAATCACACAAAGGCTATATACCGAAAGCCAGGTAAGTGCAAGCCAACAATTTATCCATGAGACAGATAGTCAGTATACCTTACAATAGCAGCTTTGCGCACTATGAGACATTCAAAACCAGCTCTCATCTAACTTAGAGCCAGTAAGCCTCAAAGTTACTTCACATCTATTTGACAGCTTGGTGGAACTGCACAGCTAGATCATTATTATTAGGGTGACAAAAAGTTTAATGATTGTCCTAATATAATATTCAATAACCTTTCTATACAGTTTTGTTTACTCATTTGCATAAACATGGGCTTATGGGAAATACATGCAAATGAGCATAAGCTGACTTGTTTTTCAGCCAATGGATTCACAGTCTTGTCATAAGGCTATGCAACCAATAGAGGGCACTGTTCATGACTTATGAACTGTGCCCATTACTCATGAACAGTGCCCTCTATTAGAGAGTGTTATGACAAGACTATTTGCTGTTGTGACGCTCCATGCGCAAGGCAACAGCACAGCCCTGACAAGTAAGAACAGTTGTTTTGGGAACCAGACAGTAGGGGGGGAATCGTGTGTGTGTGTAGTTCACCTCAGAAAACAAAAAAAATGCTATACTGTATATTCATTTTTGGAATATTATCTTTTTTTTTTTCCATCTGAACATATGATTTCCCCCTGCTGTCCGGTTCTCAAATTAACTGTTCTTATATGTCCGGGCTCCTAGGATTTCAGCCTGCTCCAGCCTGTTCTGTTGCCTTGCACATAGAGCATCTCCATCACCATGGGAATGCCTCTGTGTTAGAATGTACTGTCGGATGTGATATTTCCCTGCCCTATAAAAAACACACACCAGTTCTGGGTTTGCTTTTCCCAAGAAGCATTGCCTGATGTGAATGATGCTTCACACAAAAGAGCTCTCAGAAGACCTACGATTAAGAACTGTTAACTTGCATAAAGCTGGAAAGGGTTATAAAAATATCTCCAAAAGCCTTGCTGTTCATCAGTCCACGGTAAGACAAATTGTCTATAAATTGAGAAAGTTCAGCACTACTGCTACTCTCCCTAGGAGTGGCCATCCTGTAAAGATGACTGCAAGAGCACAGAGCACACTGCTCAATGAGGTGAAGAAGATCCCTAGGGAGTGTCAGCTAAAGACTTACAAAAGTCTCTGGCATATGCTAACATACATGTTAGCGAATCTACGATAAGTAAAACACTAAACAAGAATGGATTACATGGGAGGATACCACAGAGGAAGCCACTGCTGTCCAAAAAAAAACATTGCTGCATGTTTACAGATTGCACAAGAGCACCTGGATGTTCCACAGCAGTACTGGCAAAATATTCTGAGTACAGGTGAAACCAAAGTTGAGTTGTTTGGAAGAGACACTTAACACTATGTGAGGAGAAAAAGAGGCACAGCACACAAACATCAAAACCTCATCCGAACTGTGAAGTATGGTGGTGGGGGCATCATGGTTTGGGGCTGCTTTGCTGCATCAGGGCCTGTACGGATTGCTATCATCAAAGGACAAATTAATTCTCAAGTTTATCAAGACATTTTGCAGGAGAACTTAAGGCCATCTGTCCACCAGATGAAGCTCAACAGAAGATGGTTGTTGCAACAGGACAACGACCCAAAGCATAAAAGTAAATCAACAACAGAATGGCTTAAACAGAAGAAAATACGGCTTCTGGAGTGGCCCATTCAGAGTCCTGACCTCAAACCGATTGAGATGCTGTGGCATGACTTCAAGAAAGCGATTCACACCAGACATCCCAATAATTCTGTAAAGAGGAATAGTCAAGAATAGTGTTGAGTGAACAGTTCGAGCATCGTTTGGGTTCGTACCGAATTTTGGGGTGTCCGGGACACGGACCCGAACCCGGACATTTTCAAAAAAGTTCGGGTTCGTTGTTCATCGATTACTTCCCGCTTTTTGAAGGGCTGCACAGCAGCCAATCAGCTAGCGTTTTACTTCTTACCCTAAGAGCCCATCACAGCCATGCCTGCTAATGGCATGGCTGTGATTGGCCAAGTGCAGCATGTGACCCAGCCTCTATTTAAGCTGCAGACACGTAGCGCCGCACGTCACACTGCTTTGATTAGTGTAGGGAGAGGACACAGCTTCTGTGAGGGCGAGATTAGGCAGGGAAAAGTCAGTAACAGCACCTAATGAATGGATCGATCTACAGCTGTGAATGATTGAACTTCTGCTAGTTACTTGCTCACTGGTTTTTAGGCTGCACAGAGCATTTTTCTGTCACTTATTTTCTGGGGTGATCGGCGGCAATTTTGTGACTTGTGGTGCACCAGAAAAAGCTGCCACCAAGTCCATCAATCCATCAATACTAGTTTTTTTTTTTTGCTATATCCTACATCAGGGGCTTGGCTGTGCTAATTGTCACCCCTAGAAACTCAGGATAGCAATATCTATATTTTATTAAGGGGTTAAATACAATTGCCCAAATACCAATCCCCTAAATCTGGTGTTCCAGCTTTGGCTAGACAAGAATAATACTGTCTGCTGTCTGGCAAAGGATAGATTATTTTCTGTGGTGAAATTCAATTGCCAAAATAGCAATACCATAAATCAGTGGTTTCAGCTGTGGCTGGCAAAATATAATAGTGTCCGCCAAAACATATATTTTGTTCTGGGGTGTTATTCACTTGCCAAAATAGCAATACCCTGAATCTGGTGTCTCAGCTGTTGCAGGCCACGTTTCATAGTGTCCGCCAAAACATATATTTTGTTGTGGGGTGAAATTCAATTGCCAAAATAGCAATACCCTGAATCTGGTGTCCCAGCTGTTGCAGGCCAGGATTCAGAGTGTCCGCAAAAACATATATTTTGTTCTGGGGTGACATTCAATTGCCAAAATAGCAATACCCTGAATCTGGTGTCCCAGCTGTTGCAGGCCAGGATTCATAGTGTCCGCAAAAACATATATTTTGTTCTGGGGTGACATTCAATTGCCAAAATAGCAATACCCTGAATCTGGTGTCCCAGCTGTTGCAGGCCAGGATTCATAGTGTCCGCAAAAACATATATTTTGTTCTGGGGTGACATTCAATTGCCAAAATAGCAATACCCTGAATCTGGTGTCCCAGCTGTTGCAGGCCAGGATTCATAGTGTCCGCAAAAACATATATTTTGTTCTGGGGTGACATTCAATTGCCAAAATAGCAATACCCTGAATCTGGTGTCCCAGCTGTTGCAGGCCAGGATTCATAGTGTCCGCAAAAACATATATTTTGTTCTGGGGTGACATTCAATTGCCAAAATAGCAATACCCTGAATCTGGTGTCCCAGCTGTTGCAGACAACGTTTCATAGTGTCCGTCAAAACATATATTTTGTTCTGGGGTGACATTCAATTGCCAAAATAGCAATACCCTGAATCTGGTGTCCCAGCTGTTGCAGGCCAGGATTCAGAGTGTCCGCAAAAACATATATTTTGTTCTGGGGTGACATTCAATTGCCAAAATAGCAATACCCTGAATCTGGTGTCCCAGCTGTTGCAGGCCAGGATTCATAGTGTCCGTAAAACATATATTTTGTTCTGGGGTGACATTCAATTGCCAAAATAGCAATACCTCTGAATCTGGTGTCCCAGCTGTTGCAGGCCAGGATTCATAGTGTCCGCAAAAACATATATTTTGTTCTGGGGTGACATTCAATTGCCAAAATAGCAATACCCTGAATCTGGTGTCCCAGCTGTTGCAGGCCAGGATTCATAGTGTCCGCAAAAACATATATTTTGTTCTGGGGTGACATTCAATTGCCAAAATAGCAATACCCTGAATCTGGTGTCCCAGCTGTTGCAGGCCAGGATTCATAGTGTCCGCAAAAACATATATTTTGTTCTGGGGTGACATTCAATTGCCAAAATAGCAATACCCTTAATCTGGTGCCCCGGTTGTTGCAGGCCAGGATTCATAGTGTCCGCAAAAACATATATTTTGTTCTGGGGTGACATTCAATTGCCAAAATAGCAATACCCTGAATCTGGTGTCCCAGCTGTTGCAGGCCATGATTCATAGTGTCCGCAAAAACATATATTTTGTTCTGGGGTGACATTCAATTGCCAAAATAGCAATACCCTGAATCTGGTGTCCCAGCTGTTGCAGACAACGTTTCATAGTGTCCGTCAAAACATATATTTTGTTCTGGGGTGACATTCAATTGCCAAAATAGCAATACCCTGAATCTGGTGTCCCAGCTGTTGCAGGCCAGGATTCAGAGTGTCCGCAGAAACATATATTTTGTTCTGGGGTGACATTCAATTGCCAAAATAGCAATACCCTGAATCTGGTGTCCCAGCTGTTGCAGGCCAGGATTCATAGTGTCCGCAAAAACATATATTTTGTTCTGGGGTGACATTCAATTGCCAAAATAGCAATACCCTGAATCTGGTGTCCCAGCTGTTGCAGGCCAGGATTCAGAGTGTCCGCAAAAACATATATTTTGTTCTGGGGTGACATTCAATTGCCAAAATAGCAATACCCTGAATCTGGTGTCCCAGCTGTTGCAGGCCAGGATTCATAGTGTCCGCAAAAACATATATTTTGTTCTGGGGTGACATTCAATTGCCAAAATAGCAATACCCTGAATCTGGTGTCCCAGCTGTTGCAGGCCAGGATTCATAGTGTCCGCAAAAACATATATTTTGTTCTGGGGTGACATTCAATTGCCAAAATAGCAATACCCTGAATCTGGTGTCCCAGCTGTTGCAGGCCAGGATTCATAGTGTCCGCAAAAACATATATTTTGTTCTGGGGTGACATTCAATTGCCAAAATAGCAATACCCTGAATCTGGTGTCCCAGCTGTTGCAGGCCAGGATTCATAGTGTCCGCAAAAACATATATTTTGTTCTGGGGTGACATTCAATTGCCAAAATAGCAATACCCTGAATCTGGTGTCCCAGCTGTTGCAGGCCAGGATTCATAGTGTCCGTCAAAAACATATATTTTGTTCTGGGGTGACATTCAATTGCCAAAATAGCAATACCCTGAATCTGGTGTCCCAGCTGTTGCAGGCCAGGATTCATAGTGTCCGCAGAAACATATATTTTGTTCTGGGGTGACATTCAATTGCCAAAATAGCAATACCCTGAATCTGGTGTCCCAGCTGTTGCAGGCCAGGATTCATAGTGTCCGCAAAACATATATTTTGTTCTGGGGTGACATTCAATTGCCAAAATAGCAATACCCTGAATCTGGTGTCCCAGCTGTTGCAGGCCAGGATTCATAGTGTCCGCAAAAACATATATTTTGTTCTGGGGTGACATTCAATTGCCAAAATAGCAATACCCTGAATCTGGTGTCCCAGCTGTTGCAGACAACGTTTCATAGTGTCCGTCAAAACATATATTTTGTTCTGGGGTGACATTCAATTGCCAAAATAGCAATACCCTGAATCTGGTGTCCCAGCTGTTGCAGGCCAGGATTCAGAGTGTCCGCAAAAACATATATTTTGTTCTGGGGTGACATTCAATTGCCAAAACAGCAATACCCTGAATCTGGTGTCCCAGCTGTTGCAGGCCAGGATTCATAGTGTCCGCAAAAAAATATTTTTTGTTCTGGGGTGACATTCAATTGCCAAAATAGCAATACCCTGAATCTGGTATCCCAGCTGTTGCAGGCCAGGATTCATAGTGTCCGCAAAAACATATATTTTGTTCTGGGGTGACATTCAATTGCCAAAATAGCAATATCCTGGATCTGGTGTCCCAGCTGTTGCAGACAACGTTTCATAGTGTCCGTCAAAACATATATTTTGTTCTGGGGTGACATTCAATTGCCAAGATAGCAATACCCTGAATCTGGTGTCTCAGCTGTTGCAGGCCAGGATTCAGAGTGTCCGCAAAAACATATATTTTGTTCTGGGGTGACATTCAATTGCCAAAATAGCAATACTCTGAATCTGGTGTCCCAGCTGTTGCAGGCCAGGATTCAGAGTGTCCGCAAAAACATATATTTTGTTCTGGGGTGACATTCAATTGCCAAAATAGCAATACCCTGAATCTGGTGTCCCAGCTGTTGCAGGCCAGGATTCATAGTGTCCGTCAAAACATATATTTTGTTCTGGGGTGAAATTCAATTGCCAAAATAGCAATACCATAAATCAGTGGTTTCAGCTGTGGCTGGCAAAATATAATAGTGTCCGCCAAAACATATATTTTGTTCTGGGGTGACATTCAATTGCCAAAATAGCAATACCCTGAATCTGTTGTCCCAGCTGTTGCAGGCCAAGTGTAAATCTGTCCATAAAAGGATACCTTTCATCCAGGGCCTAAATACTAGCCCTAAAATAGATATTCCCCTAAATCAGTGGCTACTGCTGTGCCTGGATTAGTGTAATACGCTACATAAACAAATAGGCAGATAGTGTTAGGTGCCTGTAAAAAAAGGCCTGAATTTGAAATCAATACATTGGGCCAAATATTTTTTTCCTTATTGTGGTGCTTGGTGAATCGTAACAATGAGGAAAACATCTACTAAGGGACGCGGACGCGTTCGTGGAGGTCTTAGTGTACCCTCTGGTGCTGGGAGAGGACGTGGCCATTCTGCCACAGCCACACGTCCTAGTGAACCAACTACCTCAGGTTCCAGTACCCGCCAGAATTTACAGCTATATTTGGTGGGGCCCAATGCCATTCTAAGGATGGTAAGGCCTGAGCAGGTACAGGCGCTAGTCAATTGGGTGGCCGACAGTGGATCCAGCATGTTCACAACATTATCTCCCACCCAGTCTTCTGCAGAAAGCACAGGAGGCGCCTGAAAACCAAGCCCATCAGTCTGTCACATCAACCCCATGCATATCAGGGAAACTGTCAGAGCCTCAAGTTATGCAGCAGTCTCTTATGCTGTTTGAAGACTCTGCTGGCAGGGTTTCCCAAGGAAATACACCTAGCCCTTCCCCAGTGGTGGAAGACATAGAATGCACTGATGCACAACCACTGATGTTTCCTGATGATGAGGACATGGGAATACCACCTCATCGGAGTCCGCACGCCTCTGATGATGACGAAACACAGGTGACAACTGCTGCGTCTTTCTGCAGTGTGCAGACCAAACAGGAGGTCAGGGAGGAAGACTGTGTGGAAGACGATGCAGGGGACGATGAGGTCCTAGACCCCACATGGAATGAAGGTTGTGCCACTGACTTTCATAGTTCAGAGGAAGAGGCAGTGGTGAGACCAAGCCAACAGCGTAGCAAAAGAGGGAGCAGGGGGCAAAAGCAGACCAGACGCCGCCAAGAGAGTTCGCCTGCTACTGGCCACCGCCACCAGGGACCGAGCACCCCAAAGGCAGTTTCAAGGAGTTCCCTGGCATGGCACTTCTTTAAACAATGTGCTGACGATAAAGACCCGAGTGGTTTGCACGCTGTGCCATCAGATCCTGAAGCCAGGCATTAACGTTCTGAACATTAGCACAACCTGCATGACCAGGCATCTACATGCAAAGCATGAACTGCAGTGGAGTAAACACCTTAAAAACAAGGAACTCACTCTGGCTTCCCCTGCTCCCTCTTCTGCTGCTGCCTCAACCTCTTCCTCCGCCTCGGGAGGAATGTTGGCACCTGCCGCCCACCAAACAGAGGATGTGCCACCGACAACACCACCTGCGTCACCAAGCATCTCCACCATGTCACACGGCAGCATTCAGCTCTCCATCTCACAAACCTCGGAGATGAAACGTAAATTCCCACCTAGCCACCCTCGAGCCCTGGGCCTTAATGCCAGCATTTCTAAACTACTGGCCTTTGAAATGCTGTCATTCAGGCTGGTGGACACAGACAGCTTCAAAAAGCTGATGTCCATGGCTGTCCCACAGTATGTTGTTACTCTACTACTTCTCCAAGACAGCCGTGCCTTCCCTGCACAACCAAGTATCCGATAAAATCAAATGATCACTGTGCAACGCCATCTGTGGCAAGGTCCACCTAAGCACAGATACGTGGACCAGTAAGCACGGCCAGGGACGTTATATCTCCCTAACTGCACACTGGGTAAATGTAGTGGCGGCTGGGCCGCAGGCGGAGAGTTCCTTGGCGCACGTCCTTCCGCCGCCAAGGATCGCAGGGCATCATTCTTTGCCTCCTGTAGCCTCCTCCTCCTACTTGGCTTCCTCCTCCTCTGCTTCCACCAGCTCATCCAGTCAGCCACACACCTTCACCACCAACTTCAGCACAGCCCGGGGTAAACGTCAGCAGGCCATTCTGAAACTCAAATGTTTGGGGGACAGGCCCCACACCGCGCAGGAGTTGTGGCGGGGTATTGAACAACAGACCGACGAGTGGATTCTGCCGGTGGGCCTCAAGCCCGGCCTGGTGGTGTGCGATAATGGGCGAAATCTCGTCGCAGCTCTGGGACTAGCCGGTTTGACGCACATCCCTTGCCTGGCGCATGTGCTGAATTTGGTGGTGCAGAAGTTCATTCACAACTACCCCGACATGTCAGAGCTGCCGCATAAAGTGAGGGCCGTCTGTACGCGCTTCCGGCGTTCACGTCCTGCCGCTGCTCGCCTGTCTGCGCTACAGCGGAACTTCAGCCTTTCCGCTCACCGCCTCATATGCGACGTGCCCATCAGGTGGAACTCCACCTTGCACATGCTGGAGAGACTGTGCGAGCAGCAGCAGGCCATAGTGGAGTTTCAGCTGCAGCACGCACACGTCAGTCACACTGCGGAACAGCACCACTTCACCACCAATGATTGGGCCTCCATGCGAGACCTGTGTGCCCTGTTGCGCTGTTTCGAGTACTCCACCAACATGGCCAGTAGCGATGACACCGTTATCAGCGTTACAATACCACTTCTATGTCTACTTGAGAAAACGCTTAGGGCGTTGATGGAAGAGGAGGTGGCCCAGGAGGAGGAGGAGGAGGAGGAGGATGAGGGATCATTTTTAGCACTTTCAGGCCAGTCTGTTAGAAGTGGTTCAGAGGGAGGTTTTTTGCAACAGCAGAGACCAGGTACAAATGTGGCCAGCCAGGGCCCACTACTGGAGGATGAGGAGGATGAGGTGGAGGTGGAGGAGGATGAGGATGAAGCAGGTTCACAGCGGGGTGGCACCCGACACAGCTCAGGCCCATCACTGGTGCGTGGCTGGGGGGATACGGTGGACGATGACGATACGCCTCCCACAGAGGACAGCTTGTCCTTACCTCTGGGGAGCCTGGCACACATGAGCGACTTCATGCTGCAGTGCCTGCGCAACGACAGCAGAGTTGCCCACATTTTAACGTGTGCGGACAACTGGGTTGCCACCCTGCTGGATCCCCGGTACAAAGACAATGTGCCCACCTTACTTCCTGCACTGGAGCGTGATATGAAGATGCGCGAGTACAAGCGCACGCTGGTAGAGGCGCTCCTGAGAGCATTCCCAAATGTCACAGAGGCACAGGTGGAAGCCCAAGGCGAAGGCAGAGGAGGAGCAAGAGGTCGCCAACGCAGCTGTGTCAAGGCCAGCTCCTCTGAGGGCAGTGTTAGCATGGCAGAAATGGGGAAAAGTTTTGTCTCCACGCCACAGCTAACTGCACCACCACCTGATACGGAACGTGTTAGCAGGAGGCAGCATTTCACTAACATGGTTGAACAGTACGTCTGCACACCCCTCCACGTACTGACTGATGGTTCGGCCCCATTCAACTTCTGGGTCTCCAAATTGTCCACGTGGCCAGAGTTAGCATTTTATGCCTTGGAGGTACTGGCCTGTCCGGCGACCAGCGTTTTGTCTGAACGTGTATTCAGCACGGCAGGGGGCATCATTAATGACAAACGCAGCCGCCTGTCCACAGCCAACGTGGAAAAGCTGACGTTCATAAAAATGAACCAGGCATGGATCCCACAGGACCTGTCCCTCCCTTGTGCAGAATAGACATTTAAAACTGCCTCCCCCTCAACCACGTATTCTTGTACTCCGGGGCACTTCTTTATTGAATCCTCATTTTTTTAACTTTACCATGATCTTGCGGTGCAACACAAAGTTGAATGAACCTCTCCTCTGTCTGGGTGGTGGGGCCGAAATAACTGAAAGTGGCCTTCTCCAGTGGTGGGTGATATGACTCATGATTCCTTGCTGTGGAACCTGTATCCTCGGTCTAGGTGCTGGGCTGAAATAACTGAGAGTGGCCTTCTCCAGTGGTGGGTGATATGACGCATGATTCCTTGCTGTGGAACCTGTATCCTCGGTCTGTGTGCTGGGCCAAAATAACTGAAAGTGGCCTTCTCCAGTGGTGGGTGATATGACGCATGATTCCTTGCTGTGGAACCTGTATCCTCGGTCTGGGTGCTGGGCTGAAATAACTGAAAGTGGCCTTCTCCAGTGGTGGGTGATATGACGCATGATTCCTTGCTGTGGGACCTCTCTCCTCTGTCTGGGTGCTGGGGCCGAAATACCTGAAAGTGGCCTTCTACATTGTTGAGTGATATGACGCATGATTCCTTGCAGTGGGACCTCTCTCCAATTGATATTGGTTAAATTTTATTTATTTTATTTTATTTTAATTCATTTCCCTATCCAAATTTGTTTGCAGGGGATTTACCTACATTTTGCTGCCTTTGGCAGCCCTCTAGCCCGTTCCTGGACTATTTTACAGTCTTTTTAGTTCCTAAAAGTTCAGGTCCCCATTGACTTCAATGGGGTTCGGGTTCGGGATAAAGTTCGGGTCGAGTTCGGATCCCGAACCGGAACATTTTCGGGAAGTTCGGCCGAACTTCTCGAACCCGAACATCCAGGTGTTCGCTCATCTCTAGTCAAGAATTACTCCTGCATGTCTGATCTGCAACTACAGGAAACGTTTGGTTGAAGTTATTGCTGCCAAAGAATGTTCAACCAATTATTAAATCCAAAGGTTCACATACTTTTTCCACCTGCACTGTGAATGTTTACATGGTGTCTTCAATAAAAACATAGTAACATTTAATTCTTTGTGTTTTATTAGTTTAAGCAGTCTGTGATTGTCTATTGTTGTGACTTGAAGATCAGATCACATTTTATCACCAATTTGTGCCGAAATCCATATCATTCCAAAGGGTTCACATACTTTTTGTTGCAACTGTATGCTTGCAAGTATGTCACACGTACGGTAGTGCAGGTTTTGTTAGTGTATGCGCAAATAAATTTCACTGCATGTCACAGATATTTAGGATGTGCAAACGTTATACAGGAGACGTATAGCATATAATGTCGCTGCCACCAGCGGCGAAAAAATTAAACTGAATGTCACAGATATTTAGGATGTGCAAACTTTTTACAGAAGATGTTCCGCACTTAATGTCGCTGTCACCAGCGGCAAAAAAATGTAACTAAATGCCACAGATATTTAGGATACGCAATTGTTATACAGGAGATGTAGCGCAGGTAATCTCGCTGTCAGCAATGGCCAAACAATTGCGTTAAATGTCACAGATATTTAGGATGCGCAAATGTAAAACAATAGATGTAGCAAAAGTTGTGTCACTGTCAGCAACGCCCAAACAATTGCACGCAATTTAGCACAG
The DNA here is from genome assembly GCA_033119425.1 of Bufotes viridis. Taxonomy (NCBI): domain Eukaryota; kingdom Metazoa; phylum Chordata; class Amphibia; order Anura; family Bufonidae; genus Bufotes; species Bufotes viridis. Next base: position 57,518,337 of record CM065593.1, read on the forward strand.
GTTGCGCTAATAGTATATATTGCAGCCAGATAAAACAATAGTCCTTAAATGGACTTTTGGGTCTCTAACACCTTTCAAGACTAAACCCTACCTAAAAAAAAAAAAATTCCTGTCCCTATACTAGCTCTCCGATACAGCTGTCCCTGCAGCTCTCCCTGACTAAGGCCTCTTGCAGACGAACGTTTTTTTTGTGAGTGTACGGGCCATTTTTTTGTGTTCCATATACGGCCCGTATAAGGAACCATTTATTTCAATGGGTCCACAAAAAAAACGGCATGTACTCCATATGCATTCCATATTTCCGTTCAAAGATAGAACATGTACTATTATTGCCGGCAAATCACGTTCCGTGGCTCCATTCAAGTCAATGGGGATTTAAAAAAAACGGAACGGATACGGAATGCATCCGTATTTCTTCCATATCCATTCCGTTTTTTGCGGAACCATCTATTGAAAATTTTCTGACCAGCCCAATTTTTTAATGTAATTACTGTATACTGTATATGAAATGCTTCTGTTTGCGATCCTCAAAAAACGGACCACATACAGAAACCATATGGAAACAAAATGGATTAGAAACAGAAACACAACGAATCGCAAAAACGGAACAACGGATCTGTGAAAAACCGACCGCAAAACCATACGTTTGTGTGCAATAAGCCTAATACTGATCCGAACCACGTGTCATCGGGTGCTATATAGCACCCGATGACGCGTTCCAGCCAGCCAATCACTGTAATACCAGTAATCAACATGGCTACGGCATTACAGTTAGTGCCAGTACTTACCTGCACGTTTATTGGCCGCGTAGCAGCCAACAAACGTGCGGGGTGGAGACTCGAGCATCGCGCTCGAGCACACACAGTGTTCGGCATCACAATGCTCGAGTCAAAAGGGTGTTTGGATGAGCATGATCGCCCAACTCTATTGCCTACATTTGTTTTTGCCTGTTCACTTTTTATTTTGCTCGTGCATAGCTTGGACAAGGCAATGCTTTTGTTTTCCGGCAGCATGGAGAAAAACTGCCAGACGGGAGATACTCGTGCAGTGATAGAGGTACTGTAGCCAAGCTGGGCTTAGCTCTGGCATGTTTTTGGCCTAACCCACCCACTGCATCAGCTGTATCACCAGATCCCGAAGAAGATGTAGCCTTGGCTGTTCTTTGGGAGTTACGTGGCCTCTGCTCTTTATTACTGCCACCATCACCATCCTCCTCTGATGTTGCCTTCTCCTTAGCACCCAGACACGGCTCCCAGGTTCTGTCCAGCACATCATTGTCATCTGAGTCCTCACCGTCCCTTTCGCTGCTATCACACTGTAAGATATCATGGTGGGTTCTTTGGCCACCCTCCCATGTCGCTGCCCCCAGCACCAATAGTGTGGCTAAGGGGGCCACTACTACTGCCACCACCAACACGGCTATGCCTGGGTTCTGCAGCCTCCTCTTCCACCTCCTCCTCAGGGCAGTACAAACGCTGACTGCTCTCACACAACAGGGTTGTCTTGTCACTTCTTAGGATAAAAGAAGGTGCCCCTCTAGGAAGAGGCAGTGAAGACTCAGAAGACTCCACTGAAATCCTTATCTGGGGCTGCAAAGAGGAGGCTCAGGAGGAAAGCTGTGACCCCTGGCTCCATAGCATGGTGCCGGACTCTGAAGTCTCCTCCACATCATCCTGCTGAGAATTAACTAATGTCATAGCCAGACCCTTATTTCAGATATTTAAGGACTTTATATTGACAAGGAGTGTTCCACAGAATTGGCGCATAGCAAATGTGATGCCAATATTTAAAAAAGGTCCAAAAACAGAGCCCGGAAACTATAGGCCGGTACATCTGTCATGGGTAAACAGTTTGAAGGTTTTCTAAGAGATGCTGTCTTGGAGTACCTCAGTGAAAATAAGCAAATGACGCCATATGAGCCTGGCTTCATGAGGGATTGGTCATGCCAAACTTGACCGCGGCTAATCAATGGATGTCGTATGTGTGGACTTCTCAAAAGCATTTGAAACTGTACCACATAAAATATATAAAATGAGAATGCTTGGACTGGGTGAAAATGTCTGTATGTGGGTAAGTAACTGGCTCAGTAATAGAAAACAGAGGGTGGTTATTAACAGTACACACTCCGATTTTGTCACTGTCCCTAGTGGAGTACCACAGGGGTCGGTATTGGGCCCTATTCCCTTCAATATATTTATTAATGATCTTGTAGAAGGCTTCCCCAGTAAAATATAAATTTTTACAGTTGACACTGAACTGTGTAAAGTAATTAACATTGAAGTGGAGTGTATACTGCTACAGATTGATCTGGATAGATTGGAGGCTTGGGAAGAGAAGCGGCAAATGAGTTTTAACACTGACAAATGTAAGGTGATGCACATGGGAAGGAAAAATGCATGTCACCAGTACATACTAAATGGTAAAACACTGGGTAACACTGACATGGAAAAGGACTTAGGAATTTTAGTGGACAGCAAAGTAAGCTGCAGAAAGAAGTGTTAGGCAACTGCTGCCAAGGCCTATAAGATAATGAGTTGCATAGATGCCAGTGATAAGCATATAGTCCTGACACCTTACAAATCACTAGTCAGACCACACATGGAGTATTGTGTACAGTTCTGGGCTCCTGTGAACAAGGCAGACATAGCAGAGCTAGAGAGGGTGCAGAGAAGGGCAACTAAAGTAATAACTGGAATGGGTTGACCTAATAACTATGTATGAATATATCAGAGGTCAGTACAGAGATCTCTCCCATCATCTAGTTATCCCCAGGACTGTGACTGCGACGAGGGGACATCCTCTGCATCTGGAGAAAAGAAGGTTTGTACACAAACATAGAAGAGGATTCTTTATTGTAAGAGCAGTGAGACTATGGAACTCTCTGCCTGAGGAGATGGTAATGATGAATTCACTAAAAGAGTTCAAGAGGGGCCTGGATGTATTTCTGAAGTGTAATAATATTACATGTTGTAGTTACTAGAGAGGGGTCGTTGATCTAGGGAGTTATTCTGATTGCCTGATTGAAGTTAAGAAGGATTTTTTTCACCCAAAGTGAGGAAAACTAGCTTCTACCTCACAAGGTGTTTTTCTGCCTTCCTCTGGATCAACTTGCAGGATAACAGGCTGAACTGGATGAACAGATGTCATTTTTCAGCCTTATAAACTATGTTACTATGTTACCTAAACTCGGTTCAGTCCAAACTGGTTCTCTCATCCTTACTCTACACCTTTCCTTATAAACTGCTTTAGTCCTTCCATTTTTCCCCCAATTTCATTACCTCACACTAGGTCTCTATATGCACTGTCTTCCCCTCCTATAATGTAATTACCTTCCCTCCCAGTCCCTAGTTTAAACACTTCCCCAACATTTTAGCCATCTTCTCTCCCAACCCAGCTGCACCTTCCCCATTAAGGTGCAGGCCTTCCCTACAATAGAGCCTGTAGTCAACAGAGAAGTCAGCCCAGTTCTCCAGGAACCAAAACCCCTCCTTCCTACACCTGTTCTTGAGCTACTTGTTAACCTCCCTAATCTCCTGCTGCCTCTCTGGTGTGGCTCATGGTAAGAGAAAAAGAAAATACTACCTTTGCAGTCCTTGCCCTGAGCTTGTGCCCTAAGTCCCTGAAATAGGTTTTAAGGATGCTCTACCTACATCTAACTTTGTCAGTGGTTCCAATGCGGACCATGCCTGCTGGGTCTTTGTCAACTCCTCCCAGTAATCTATCAACCTCATCCACAATATTGAACTCGAGTGCCAGGAAGACAATAGTTCGACGATCCCGGTCTTTTTGACAGATCGCTGTATCTGTACCCCTAATAAAAGAATCTCCCATTACGAGCACCTGTGTTGCCTGCCCTGCTCTCCTGGTCCCCTGCTTACTGGAGCTGACATTCCCTTGACTGGCAGAGGAAGTGTCTAGCTGCAGCAGTTCCCTCCATGAACTGACACCCCCCCTCATCTGCCAAACTTGCAAACTTGTTGTGGTGTGTCAAATCAGGGATAGTCTCCCTGGCCCACTGCCCTCTACTCCTCCAACTCTCTCCTTGATCCATTGCAATCTGGTTTTCACACCCTACATTCTACAGAAACTGCCTTCATCAAAGTGACTAATGACTAATGATAAGCGGAAGGTGCCATATTCGATTTTGCGATATATCGCGAATATTCGAATGAATATTCGTTATATATTTGCCAAAATCAAATATTCCTCATTATTTTAGTTATCGCAAATAATATGCTAAAAATGTATTCAAGTAATGCGAATTGAACTTTCAATTGGGTATAAAGGCAACTTTCCTATTGGCTTGCTAGTATTAACGAATGCTCTAAGTTGGATGCGCAATGTGAAAAAAGATTACTTTATCAATTTTTTTTTCAATAACTAGATCTGCAGTGGAATACTTAGTCATTGTTCTGTTTATTTAAAAAAAAAAAAAAGGTAGTAATATTTTTGCATTGCGCATCCAACTTAGAGCTGTGTCTATAGGCAACTTTCCTATTGCATTTTTTGAATTAGAGAATATAGCGATATAATCACATTCGTCATATTCGCTAATTCGAGCAAGCCAATCGTATTTGTACTGTATCCGTACAAATCGACTATAATGTGAATAATTTTCATAGAAATATTCGTGTGCGTACAGATGGTATTCAACTTTGATATTCGGCAATCAGCAATAACTTATTTGTATGTGCGCATGCACACGCGCACATACGGGCTTGGCCTCTTCCTGGGAGCGGTTACAACAAGTTTTGTTGGTGGATACGATCCATGCAAAAAAACATGGTTGGGAACAATTTCACAAAAGAGGAGGAAGATGTCCTAATCACAATAAGTTATTGAACATTACATTACAGCTGTTAGTACAGTTCACACGCTTGTAACATTCAAATGTATGTTTATGGAGATAAAATTTTCTCAATACATATAAAATCTAATTTCACATAGTTTGCTTACTGCAGTGCTTACATATAAATGATTTGTGGAAACAAGTATTGTTTGCAGTCAAAAACAATACTTATTGCCCCAAATAATTAATATCTACTCTTCTCTTACATATATATAAAAATGAGTTTCTGTCTGGATGTCTAGACGTCTGTCTGTTATTTATGGGTGACCAAATGACTGGACCGATCTCTACTAAATTTGGCACACAGGTACATCAGGTGTCCGGGAAGGGTTTAGACTGGGTCTCAGCATTCTAGGACGTACCGTTCCTGAGATATTCCCAAAAAATGCATTAGCCAATAGAAGCCAACTGTCGTACACATGGTCACATGTCCCTTATCAGCCAATAGAAGCTTGCAGGTCCTACTCCAGGTTGCCATAACAAGTGCTCACAGGTTTTAATAGTTTGCAGGTCCTTAAATATTTAGTAATATGACGAATGACGACAAAACTACACTGCTACATGCATAAGGGGCAGGGGCCACTATTAAAGGGGTGGGCATTGTGAAGTTCACTGTCATTAACCCTTTAACACAAAACGCCGTGCATGTACGCCAGGGTAACTTGTGCCACAACACATTCCGCCGTACATGCACAGCGAGATGATCGGGCGGGGTGCAGGAGCTGCGCCCGACCGATCACTGCAGGGGTCCCGCAGTCCCTGATAGCCGAGCCCCTGCTGTATCTGCCGGCATCGCTGTTTACAGCGATGCCAACAGATTAACCCCTTCTATGTCGCGATCAGCGCTGACCGAGACATAGAAGTGGTTTGCAGTTAGTGAACGAGCGCATCCCATGATTTTTTTTATAAAAATTATTTTAAAAAAACAACAACTCATATTACGTATCGCCGAGTCCGTAAATACTGGCTCTATAAATATATCACATGATACACCCCGTCCAATAACCAACATAAAAAAATATAATAAAAAAGGTGTAAAAAAAAGCCATTTTTGTAACCATACATCACTAAAAGTGCAACACCAAGCGATCAAAAAGGCGTATGTCACCCAAAAAAGTACTAATCTAACCGTCACCGCATCCCGCAAAAAATTAGCCCCTACATAACACAATCGCCTAAAAATTATAAAAACTATGGCTCTCAGACAAAAACATGTTTTTTTCGGTTTCAAAAATGATATTATTGTGTAAAACTTAAATAAATAAGGAAATGTAAACATATTAGGTATCGTTGGAATCATACATATTAGGTATCGTTCCAAAAATGGCCTGGTCCTTAAAGTGAAATATGGCCGTGTCCTTAAGGGGTTAAAGGGGAGGGCACTATGGAGGTCACTGTTATTAAAGGGGCAGGCACTGTGGAGGTCACTGTTAAAGGGGTGGCACTGTATAGGCCACGATTAAAAGGGCGACCACAATGAAGGTTACTGTTAAAGGGGTGGTTAATGTTAAAGGGGCGGTGGCCACTGTGGAGGTTAAGGTTAAAGGAGTGGCCACTGTGGAGGCCACAGCGGAGGTTAGATTAACACGTGCAAAGCCGGGTTCTCCTGCTAGTACAAGATAAAATGTAATTTTATATGTCTTGATAAAAAATATATTTAACATTTTTTGCTAGCACAGGATAAACGGTTGGTCTGACATCACAGAACTATGTCAGTGTCATCTGATATATATTTATATGCTATTTATACATACATGTGACCGACATAATGTCCTTATGTATGGATAGCAGACAAATATATATATGTGATAAACATTGCACATCTAATTTCCGGCCTCACACAATATACCCACACAATATACCCACCACTACATACCACCAGACCCCCCTCTCAAACCTCAAACCCACACCACCTCTAACCACCCCCAACACACACACACACACACACACACACACACACAGTCTATAACAGGCATTCTCAAACTGCGGCCCTCCAGTTGTTGTAAAACTACAACTCCCATGATGCCCTTATATAGGATGATAGCTGTAGACTATCATGGAATGATGTTATTTTTATTTTTGAAACAGCTGGAGGGCCGCAGTTTGCTGGAGGGCCGCAGTTTGGGGATGCCTAGTTTATAGATTCTAATAAGTGTCTCGTTGGTCAGTAGAAGTAATGTTTGACATTCAGCATTTGCTTGTTCATTTAGCATTACCCAAAGTGCACCACGTGGAGTCGAACCAGCCTTACACCCCATACTGTACCGTCACTTCACTAGATAGGTACATCTCTCCTCAGATGGCCAATATCCAATATCTCATACTACACACACATACAATTTCAACACAAATCCAAATATTTAAAAAAATAAGATTAGGCAAATTCAACATTAGCGACAGGGGAGTATGTCTGACTATTCCAGGAAGGTGAAAATCCTGTCGGATCCGTACTGCCGCTAGTTCACCTACGCCCCTCGAATGACGCTTCGTCCCTATTGACTATAATGGGTGCGGGGGCGGCGTACCGGCAGCAGCAAGGCAGCACACGGCGAGAGACAGTCTAACTAAAAGCTCTGCATGTCGTAGTTTAAGCCCGGGGAACCTCTTGCCGTGCGCTGCCTTGCTGCTGCCGTAACTTAGCCATAGTCACCAACATTTATTCATCCATCATCTCAACCACCAAACCAAAAATTATTAGTGTTTGAAAGTGAAATATTAGATTTAAAGTTACCATTATAAAATGTAATTATATGCTTGTTTGTTTATACTGCAGCGCATGTTGGAGAAGGGGTATGATGAGACCCGCTCCCATGGCGAAAAACAATCAATTGTGCGCAGGATTGGAAATGAGCTATGGTGGGAGCACGAGGCCGGACCCTCAGAGCAACAACATGCTCCTAGCCCCCCAGAGGAGTCGATGGCTGGAGTTGAGGGCGGACCTTCACCCCAACCGGCCTCACCCCCTCAAGTGTCTGATGACGGGGACGAAGAGGAGGAACTTATAACCACCCCCCACAAGTATGTGCTGTGGCTGTTTTCATTCATTCACTGTTCACACACACACACACACAACCACATGTCAGTTTAGTCTTCACCATAGACATACTTTTTTTGGAGCAAAAAATAAGCATGTTAAAGCTTTACTAATAATCTTTCTTCAGCCCACACATATTGGAGAACCTATAGTCCCACACTTACAGTTCCGTACAAGCGGGATATCAAAAACGTACTATCGCAACACTCTTTACAGTCTTCCAGAGGTCTGGTTCCCCTCTATGATTGTTCTGCGTTCCAATCGACTATCCACACTGTATTTTAACAGCCTTTTTAACCACAATGCTATGAAAACCCCAAAATGTAGTACAGGTGTGACCTGACTCACCCAATGTCTCTGTTGACTATTAAAGCCCAGGCCCAAAATAATTTCTAAAGAAAACCTCCCCGAAACCTATAGTTACAGGCGTACTGATTCACCGAAGTTATCTCACTGAGGCATACATTCTCACATTCCCATTGAGACATACCGAGCAGCCATGATTCTTCCCCAAACTCGGACCAGATGTTGTTGGTGTCAACCCGAATAATAGGGTATATTTGGCGGGGGACACCCCAAAGTGGGCGAAGCTACCAACGGCCAATGAAAATTTTGCAATTTTCTATGCGCTACTCCTCCCACAGTTTTATGAGTACAATTACCAAACTTTGCACACTTGTTTGGCACATACCCGAATAGGTTGCTTGTGCTTTGTTAACTGATCCCACCCTCCGGGCCCCTGGAGCGGCCCTCCGAAGACCCCAGTTTTGTCACTCGTACAGCTTTGAAGTTAAGTCACCAAACTTGGGTAACTTAGTCATGGGGTCACCCTGAAAATTTCTGTCACATTTTGGGGGATGTTAAAAAGTGGGCAGAGCCACAAACAACCTATCAAATTTGTACTATTGACTTCAATGTGAAAACTTTAAAAAGCTGTCTACAATGGTCAATCAAATTTCAGCCATTTGTTTAAATGGGAAAAATTTAATATGCCGCTGCTCTTAGACTTTTATTGGCACAGTCTTCAAACTTGGCACAGTTGGTCACTGGAGGACTGGGATTGAAATTCAAAAAAGGTGGAGCCACCAACAGCCAATCAGATTTCAAGCCAACTTCCTGTGGTTTCTTCAGAAACGACACCATCTAGTTTATTTTTTTTATTTTTTTTTATTTTTTTTACAGTATTGAAAGAAATGCACCATAACATCGAGGAGCTCGAGAGGGAGCACCAAAAAGCAGTGCAGGCGTTCCGGGAGCAGCATCTACGGAAGCTGAGGGAGATTAAGCTCCAGTTTGCCAACGGCCTAAGGCAAATCGAAGAGCAGCATGCCAAGGCGATGGCGCAGCTTAAAAAAACAAATAAAAAAGTAGGGCATTTCCTTATTGAGAATTGTTCACTTTACTTTATTTTTTTTATTTAGTAATTATATTGTTTACTGTTTTATTTTTTTAATTAAAAAAATTAAAGTTTTCTGTATAATTGTTCAAAAATTTTTTAAAGTAAGGGGCCCTTAAAGTCCATTCCCAAACTCATCAGTATCCTGACATACAGCATCCGCAGGCATAGACAAATTGGGTAGTATGAGGCCTACACATAACTCCAATGGATCATAATAATAATAGTAGTCATTTGTAACGGTTGTGTAAATGGGCTACAAATCATTCGTAAGGATCAGGATAATAGCATCAGTCATTGTTATAATGCCTAAATCAATCTCAAAATCATTTTGACAAAGCAGCAGGCAGATGGTTATTTAACATTGTTGTTTAAGCTCTACACATAGTCCTGACTAACTCTGGCAGAACAAACAGCAGCATGTAGTTTGTAGCTGTATTGTATTCCCTGTAATGTGCTCCCGACATACATGTGCTCCCGACATACATGTTAAATAACGACAAAAAAAGTATACTACAGAAAAAGAAGCATGTTAGTAGTTATTTCATTACATCCATAATTCTATCCCAACCCCCAAAAAATAAAAATATTTGGTTGACAATCATTTTATTTGGTGAGCTGATTGATTTAATTTGAATTCTAAAGGCCACTTTAAATTTTTGACAACTAGCATATCACAATAGCCAAATGGCCCATATGTTCAATTTCAAATGGTGTGTTTATTAAATATTAAGTGCAAAGCAAAGCATTCTAATAGTCCAGAGTTACATTAATTTGTTAATTTTCCTAATAACTAAATTATTTTATGTACTAACATAAATTTCATATCGTAAATAACAAATGCATTTTTTCATCAAACAATTAACTATTAAAATCCAAAATTGAGTAATAACTACCAAAAACATTTTTAATTTATCAAATGTGCTAAATTATTAACTTTTACAAATTTAAAAAATGTACAATTAAATCTTATTATCAGAAATATAAAACAAAAAAAGGAACAATGTTGGAACAATAAAATGTTAGGGGTAAGGACTAACCAGCATGGATCTTCGATAGCGTAAATTTTTTTATACTTTGCGTGTTGCAGCATTGCTTCCGCCGTACAGGTAGAAACGTGATTACATGACTATGATTATATGAATTCTCTAACCGGTGACATGGCTCCAAGAACATCATATAGTACACAGTTTATACTTAAAATTTTAAAGCAATGGTTATATATAATTAGCATGTGCAAATCCTCATTACATAATTGCCAATAAGTAAAATAAACAAGAAAAGTACCTATACATATTTACATGTTGCTATACGGCTCCATTCACAAAACCGGATTTCCACACGGATGAGTATAACGCCAGTCACACCCAGCCATGTAGAGAGGTCAACAAGGAAGTCAGCCATCCCTCCTAGAACGACAGACAACACCGTGTTTGATCCTAAATCCGTGTGACAAAAAAATAAATAAATATATACATTTTAATAGGTTCATCAATCAGTCCTGTACAATGTTAACTGCTCAAGACCTTTTGACAAAAGAAGGCCACACCATGCTACAGCGTGAACCACAAAATGCCCCAAACCACACTTATTTTAAAATAAAAAATAATAAAACAAAGTAAAATCATGTCATTTTGTGAATGAAGCCGAACAAAGCTTGATAAAATGTATTTTTAAAAAGAATATTTAAATACATATTTGCATGTCTAAATATTGAAAATACATAAATTAGCAGAGCACATGCGAGAATACAAAACATGCAAACCAGGTTAAGAGAATTCATAATTCTACACTTGTTAAACTGCAAAGGAGAAAATCAGGTCCATGATGGTTGTCTACGCATGATCAGGATATACAGCATCTATACTAGAATCAGTACTAGAATGCTGACTCATAAGTTACCATTTGTAACTAGGCAGAATAATGGCAGGCACTTGCAGGTAAGTACACTTCCAGTTTATAAAAAAAAAAAAACAATTGAAATTTTATTAAAAAAGGTGTGAAGGTCTGGACTCTGTGATTGTTCCCTGTGAGAACATGATATCTTATGCTCCGGTAACCACAATTGCACAATGTGAGCATGATGCATGCTAACAGTATAATCTTGAAAATTGCACCTGCCAGCTGTTTTTCAAAAAATGCATTTATATATTCATACATTGGTCACTAGATCGGTTCAACTACTCTGCGGAACAAATTATTGGATAACATACTGTTGCTGAACCTCAACAAGACCTGACCAACTGCAGCAACCCCAGATTATTGTAATGTCCCCACAGGCTTGTACAGTGGGCTCTAGGCATGATGGTGCATGTCTTCATCTGCCTCTCTTCTTCCCCTGATGCGCCCTTAACTCTTGATCAGGGTAAATCTGGACTTATCTGACCACATAACATTATTCCATTGCTCCAGAGTCCGATCTTATGCTCCCTAGAAAATTTAGGTTTTTATTTTGGTTTTAATTCACTAGTATGTGTTTTTCTGATGGCTACCCAACTGTTCAGTCACAATGCCTTGAGTCCCATTTGCATTGCATTTTAGAAAAGGAGCTATCTTAAACTAATAAACATAGCCCTGAGTCTGACAGTTTTTTTTTTTAAGATTGCATTTTAAAAAAACATTGCATTTATGACCACACCGTACATTCAAGTATATATTTCCAGCCCTCTTTACTATTCATCTATGTTTTCATGTCCACTTTATTCTTACACTTGTTAATAATGTTTTTGACAGTTCATACCCGAATATTAGGACTCTCGGCCATCTATTTAGGTGTTTTGTCTTAGCTCTGTGCTTGACAATGATTTGAACCTTCTAAAACTGTTTAACCAATTTGTACAAGAGCAGAAGATATGTTTTTTAACATGCGTGTTTAACAAATTAAAATATAATGAATACGGACACTAAACATATTCGTCCATGCAGTAACTATCCAATCAGAGCCTCAAACTATTATAGTATTCAAATCGCATACTGAGTTTTGAAAGTGGGGCGAAAGGCTATGCAGTAACGCAACTGTTTAAGGTGTAAAACACTACCGCCCTAACATCCTAGTATGTAGTGCAAGGCCAAAAACATTATCAACTCAACAAACCAGGTAATGTTGTTTTAAAAATCCCCTAGATAACTCAGCATGACATACTGTAGCACCAACAGCAGGATTTCAGAAGTGGTCTATTATTATGGCTACGTGTAGCTTGGCACAATTCAGCAGCACAGGCAGCAGCAGACGTTATGTTAAAAGGCCCAAATGTAACTCAACATGTTCAAGACATGCAGCAGCAGCATCAACAGCAGGATTTAAGAAGTGGTCTATTATTAGGGCAACATGTAGCTTTGCCCAATTCAGCAGCACAGGCAGCAGCAGCAGACGTTATGTTAAAAAGCCCAAATGTAACTCAACATGTTCAAGACATGCAGCAGTAGCATCAACAGCAGGATTTAAGAAGTGGTCTATTATCAGGGCAACATGTAGCTTGGCCCAATTCAGCAGCACAGGCAGCAGCAGCATACGTTATGTTAAAAGGCACAAGTGTAACTCAAACTGTTCAAGACATGCAGCAGCATCAACAGCAGGATTTAAGAAGTGGTGTATTATCAGGGCAACATGTAGCTTGGCCCAATTAGGCAGCACAGGCAGCAGCAGACATTATGTTAAAAGGCCCAAATGTAACTCAACATTTTCATGACATGCAGCTGCATAAACAGCAGAATTTAAGAAGTGGTGTATTATTGGGGCAACATGTAGCTTGGCCCAATTCAGCAGCACAGGCAGCAGCAGACGTTATGTTAAAAGTCCCAACTGTAACTCAACATGTTCAAGACATGCAGCAACATCAACAGCAGGATTTAAGAAGTGGTCTATTATCAGGGCAACATGTAGCTTGGCCCAATTTGGCAGCACAGGCAGTAGCAGACGTTATGTTAAAAGGCCCAAATGTAACTCAACATGTTCAAAACAAATTCATAATTAATTTAAAAATTAAATTAATAAATACATGATAAAAAATTGACAATAAATATCAATCAAATAAATATCAATAAATAAATAATCAAATTAATTAATAAAAAATTAAAAATAGAGGAAAAATTTAAAAACAACGGAGTTTGGGAGGGAGAGCAAAGGAGAGGGATGGACAAGGGACCCTTCAGCACCCTTAACCGACAGAGGGGGCCATGAAGTCACTGCCGATCCAGGACTCATTCATCTTAAGGAATGTGAGTCTGTCCACGGAGTCTGTGTTCAGACGGGTCCGCTTGTCCGTGACCACCCCACCTGCTGCGCTGAATGCCCGCTCAGACAGTATGCTGGAGGGGAGGCAAGATAGTAACTCCAGCGCATACTGAGTGAGCTCACGACAGGTGTCCAGCCTGGCAACCCAGTACTCCATGGGGTCGTCGGTGCTAATACTGTCAGAAACACCTACCAACCCCATGTAGTTTGCCAACATGCGGGCCAGCCGCTGGTGGCGACTGATGCTGCTGCTGGTACTGGGTCACGCAGACTGGTAGAAGAGCCTCATCTCACCCAGAAGGTCACCTGCTCGGCTGGTGCTGCTGGTGCCAGCCGCCTGCTGGGTGAGATGGGTCGGGAGAACTGGAGCTTAAGGCTGAGGGTTTGCTTCTTCCAGCCGGTGGATCAGAAAGGCCAGCAATTTTTTAAGACGGGCCTGCCTCCGGCTGGCTGGGATGAACTGCTGCAGTTTCCCCTTGCAGCGAGGGTCTAAAAGGGTGGCCAACCAAATGTCATCCCTCTCACTAAATTTCTTGACCCGGGGGTCCCTCCTAAGGCATTGCAGCATATGGGCAGTCATGGGGAAGAACACATCCCGCTGTGACTCTTCATGACTGCCCGGGACCATGACCTCTTGGTCCTCCTGCTGCTGATGCTGCTGCTCCCGGTCTGAGATGCCCCGCCCCCAGACTAACGGTGGCCTCAGCATGGCTATCCCTCCTGACCAAGCCCAGACTCATGGACATCCACTAATTCCTCATCCTCCCCATTGTCCTGGGCCTGGTCCTAGTGGAGCATGGTTGACTCTTCATGCTCCACCAAGGTACTCACCCCAGCCTCGAGTAGGCGATCTAGTGTCCTGTCCAGTTGGCATGGCACAGCTTACAAATGCCAACTGTGACATCATCTGTTGCCAGGGCGAAGTAAGCCCCAACAGGCAACTTCCGCACTGACCTCCTGTCAGATGGGGTGGTGCTGGCTTGCGCCTGTTCGGGCTCGGTGCACACAGGTGGAGCTGGCTGCTGCTGCCTACTCCTGCTGCCATTACCAGTGGAGCCACTGACACTGGACTCCCTGGTGACCTGGCGCACCATTTGGCTCGGGTTCCTACCTTTATCGGTGCTGCCGTCACCTGACAAAGAAGGTCGCCCCCTGATATGTCAGACCCAGGGCCAACCTGTGGTGGACTGACGGGAACAGCTGACATGGAGCCTCTGACCAGGCTCCGCTATCCCCTCGCTGACACCTGGGTCTGACTAGGTGCAGTGGTTGTGTGGCTAACACTACCCGCACCAGTTGGAAGGGATTTCACAGGGGGATTTATAGGCCCCTCCTCCTCACCCCCTATCCCTTCCAACAGGTCCTGCCCATCCCCAGGGCTGAACAGTATTTCCGCCTCGTGCATTGCCTCCCCCAAGATGTCCTTCTCAGTGTCCAAGTCTCTGAACATGATGGGACAATTCTTGGGAGCTGGGGGTTGGCCCTACAGGAGGCGGAGTGCTGCAGTTGCTGGCAGCCTGTGCAGAGGACTCCGTGGCACTAGAATCGGCCACGAGAGCAAAGACAGCCTCTGCATCCTGGGAAGTAATGGGCCGGCTGCCACTAATGAAAAAGTCACGGATCAAGTGGACGCCCCTGCCACCTGCGCCCACCTGTCCGTGGCATGAGGAGCGGCCCCGTGCTGGGAGTGGTCCAGCACGGGAACCAACTCCCCTGTTACCCCGACCACGTCCGCGGCTACCTGCATGGCCCGGTACATTCATACTGCTGGGGATTAGGGGAAAACTTTATTGGGGTGGGGACGATGGGTGAAAAATGAAAAGGACATAAACTGTAACACACTACACTAAACACGTAAGGCTATCAAACTTTTTTTTTTAACCTAAGACTAAGCTAACAGACACACAGAGACTAAAAAACAGGTTTTTTTTTAACGGAGGACTGACAAAACTAAACTAAACACAAAACACAAAACACGTAAAACTTTAAAACTTTTTTTTTTTACCTGAGACAGACACTAACTGACACACAGAGACTAAAAGACATTTTTTTTAAACGTAGGACAGAAAAAACTACACTGAACACCTAAACCTATAAAACTATTTTTATTATTTAAACCTAAGACAGACACTAACTGACACACAGAGACTAAAAAACGTTTTTTTTTAGCGGAGGACTAAAAAAAATACACTAAACGCAAAACAAGTAAAACTTAAAAAATTTTTTTAACCTGACACAGACACTAACTGACACACAGTGACTAAAAGACGGGGGTTTTTTTAACGTAGGACAGAAAAAACTACACTAAACACGTAAACCTATAAACTTTTTTTATTTTCTTTTTCTTTTAACCTAAGACTAGAGTTGAGCGAACACCTGGATGTTCGTGTTCGAGAAGTTCGGCCGAACTTCCCGAAAATGTTTGGGTTCGGGATCCGAACTCAACCCGAACTTGATTCCAAACCTGAACCCCAGTTAAGTCAATGGGGACCCGAACTTTTGGGCACTAAAAACGCTGTAAAATAGTCCAGGAAAGGGCTAGATGGCTGCAAAAGGCAGCAAAATGTAGGTAAATCCTCTGCAAACAAATGTGGATAGGGAAAGGTATTAAAATAAAATAAATAAAAATTAAGCAATATCAATTGGAGAGAGGTAAGGCCACTGCCAGATTTTTAGCCCACGGCACCCAGACAGAGGACAGAGGTCGCATAGCATCCCCCCAGCCACGCACCAGTGATGGGCCTGAGCTGTGTTGGGTGACACCCCGCTGTGAACCTGCTTCATCCTCATCCTCCTCCACCTCCTCCTCATCCTCCTCATCCTCCAGTAGTGGGCCCTGGCTGGCCATATTTGTACCTGGCCACTGCTGTTGCAAAAAACCTGCCTCTGAGACACTTCTAACAGACTGGCCTGAAAGTGCTAAAAATGACCCCTCATTCTTCTCCTTCTCCTCCTCCTGGGCCACCTCCTTTTCCATCATCACCCTAAGTGTTTTCTCAAGGAGACATAGAAGTGGTATTGTAGCGCTGATAACGGCGTCATCTCCACTGGCCATGTTGGTGGAGTACTCGAAACAGAGCAACAGTTCACACAGGTCTCGCATGGAGGCCCAGTCATTGGTGGTGAAGTGGTGCTGTTCCGCAGTGCGACTGACGGGTGTGTGCTGCAGCTGAGACTCCACTATGGCCTGCTGCTGCTCGCACAGTCTCTCCAGCATGTGCAAGGTGGAGTTCCACCTGGTGGGCACGTCGCATATGAGGCGTATGAGCGCCATATGAGCGCAGACAGACGAGCAACGGCAGGATGTGAACGCCGGAAGCGCGCACAAATGACCCGCACATTATGCAGCAGCTCTGAAGGGCTGCACAGCAGCCAATCAGCTAGCGTTTTACTTCTTGCCTTAAGGAGCCATAACAGCCATGCCTACTAATGGCATGGCTGTGATTGGCCAAGTGCAGCATGTGACACAGCCTATATTTAAACTGGAGTCACGTAGCGCCGCACGTATCACTGCTCTGATTAGTGTAGGGAGAGAAAGCAGCTTCTGTGAGGGCGAGATTAGGCAGGGAAAAGTCAGCAACAACACCTAATGAAGTGGTCGATCTACAGCTGCGAATCATTCAACTTCTGCTAGTTAATTGCTCACTGGTTTTTAGGCTGCACAGAGCGTTTTTCTGTAACTTTGATAGGCGGCCATTTTGTGTCTTGTGGTGCACCAGCACAAGCTGCCACCAAGTCCATCAATACTAGTTGGTTTTTTTACTATATCCTACATCAGGGGTTTGTCTGTGCTTATTGTCACCCCTAGAAACTCACGATAGAAATTTCTATATTTTATTAAGGGGTTAAACGCAATTGCCAAAATAGCAATCCCCTAAATCTGGTGTTCCAGCTGTGGCTAGCCAAGTATAATACTGTCTGCTGTCTGGCAAAGGATAGATTTTTTTCTGTGGTGAAATTCAATTGCCAAAATAGCAATCCACTAAATCTGGTGTCCCAGCAGTGGCTGGCAAAGTTTAAAAGTGTCCGGCAAAGGATAAATAATTTTCTGGGGTGAAATTCAATTGCCAAAATAGCAATAACATAAATCTGTTGTTCCAGCTGTGACTGGACAAGTTTCGTAATGTCCGTCATAGGATATATTATTTTCTGCGTTGAAATTCAGTTGCAAAATTAGAAATACAATAAATCTGGTGTTACAGCTGTGGCTGGACAAGTTTAATAGTGTCCGGCAAAGGATATTTTTTTTTTTCTGGGGTTAAATTCAATTTCCAAAATAGCAATACCATAAATCAGGGGTTTCAGGTGTGGCTGACCAAGTTTAATATTGTCCGTCACAGGATAGATTATGTTCTTGGGTGAAATTTATTGCCAAAAAAGTAATACCCTGAATCTGGTTTTCCAGCTGTGACTGGACAATTTCCCTAGTGTCTGTCAAAGGATATATTATTTTCTGGGGTGAAATACAGTTGCAAAAGTAGAAATACAGTAAAACTGTTGTGCCAGCTATTACAAGCCTAGTTTAAATCTGTCCGTAAAAGGGTATATTTTTTTCTGGGGTGAAATCTAATTGCCAAAATAGCAATACCCTGGATCTGGTGTTCCAGCTGTGACTGGACAATTTCCCTAGTGTCCGTCAATGGATTTATTATTTTCGGAGGTGAAATTCAGTTGCCAAAAAAATTCAGTAAATCTGGTGTTCCAGCTGTGACAGGACAAGTTTAATAGTATCTGTCAAAGGATAGATTTTATTCTGGGGTGAAATTCACTTGCCAATATAGCAATACCATGAATCTGGTGTTCCAGCTGTTGCAGGCCAAGTGTTAATCTGTCTGTAAAAGGGTATATTACACTCAGCGTGCATCTACAAGTATATTTCTTTCCGTAAAAGGGTATATTACAAAAAGTGTTGCATTACAATTGCTGAAAGCATAATCCTGTAATTCTGCACGCACTATTGTGCATCTCATAGTGTATTTCTGTCCGTTAAAGGGTATATTACACAAAGTGTTAAAATATAATTGCTGAAGGCGTAATCCTACATATTTTTTCTCCCGCTACTGTGCATCTCCAAGTGTAAATCTGTCCATAAAAGGATACCTTTCATCCAGGGACTAAATACTAGGCCTACAATTGATATTCCCCTAAATTAGTGATTACTGCTGTTCCTGGATTAGTGTAATAATGTACATAAATAAATAGGCAGATAGTGTTAGGTGCCTGTAAAAACAGGTCTGAATTTGAAATCAATACATTCGGACAATTTTTTTCTTTTCTTATTGTGGTGCTTGGTGAACGGTAACAATGAGGAAAACATCTAGTAAGGGATGCTGATGCGGTCGTGGTGGTGTTAGTGGACCCTCTGGTGCTGGGAGAGGATGTGGCCATTCTGCCACAGCCACACGTCCTAGTGAACCAACTACCTCAGGTTCCAGTACCCGCCAGAATTTACAGCGATATTTGGTGAGGCCCAATGCCGTTCTAAGGATGGTAAGGCCTGAGCAAGTACAGGCGCTAGTCAATTGGGTGGCCGACAGTGGATCCAGCACGTTCACAACATTATCTCCCACCCAGTCTTCTGCAGAAAGTGCACAGGTTGCGCCTAAAAAACAAGCCCATCAGTCTGTCACATCACCCCCATGCATATCAGGGAAACTATCTGAGCCTCAAGTTATGCAGCAGTCTCTTATGCTGTTTGAAGACTCTGCTGGCAGAGTTTCCCAAGGGAATCCACCTAACCCTTCCCCAGTGGTGGAAGACATAGAATGCACTGACTCACAACCACTTATTTTCCTGATGATGAGGACATGGGAATACTACCTCATTAGAGTCCACACGTCTCTAATGATGACGAAACACAGCTGCCAACAGCTGCGTCTTTTTGCAGTGTGCAGACCGAACAGGAGGTCAGGGAGGAGGACTGTGTGGAAGACGATGCAGGGGACAATGAGGTCCTAGACCCCACATGGAATGAAGGTCGTGCCACTGACTTTCATGGTTCAGATGCATCACCGAGAGATTATCACTAAAATATAACTTTTAATTCAACTTTTGATAAAAATGGAACAATATGATAAAGTCTCCAATCCGAGTAGGGAGGGGAGGTGGCAGTGGAGGGAAATAAATTACCCTAGTCTGTCCACTACACACTATCGACCCTGCCTATAAACGGAATAGCCGCCCCCATAGGGGCGATCCCGTGTCAGGAACCTCCTAGTGTCCCTAATAAGGCCCTGACACAGAAAAGTACCCACCACCTATATACAAGTGCAAAAGGTCAAACAACGTCTGTCAAAAAGTCAAATATAGTGTATTTACTAAAACAGACTCAATAGATAATATTTCATAGGGACCAAATATAGCGTTTCCTTCCTGGTATTCAAAATCCCAACGCGTTTCACTGCAGCCATGCAATGGGTTGCAGATCATCAGGGGACCAACTTCACAATGATGGTGTCTTAAATTATCACAAGCACCATCCATCAAATAGATACGCTCAATCTGCTGGATAACAAATTCAGCGACCAACTTGCATTTTAAACCAACATTAAATACCCCTCACATACACAGGATATGTATGAAATACAATATGACCGGCAGGGGAGTAGTTGATGTGTCTATCAACGATATATTCTGCAAAACTCAACTCTCATATTGCAGAATATGCCACAGATAGTTAACTTCACACCCAAAGGATATAAAATGACCCACAATGGAATGAAAAAACTGGCATATAAATCAATATTGCATGATATAGCATGATATAGCAAAAACCACAGATGCGGCTATAGGCGTCTCATAAAAATATATCATAACACTGATATAATCAAAATCAGTGTCTGAAATAAGGTGCAAAGATTCAAGATTACTTCCCTTATCTGGGTCAGCAGCAAGATGATAATGCTGGCCAGAATAGATGTGTAGGCTGTATCTTGATGTCCCAGTGCCGCATGCAGTGGTGTGTTGTGTTGGTAGGGCCGGGCATGAACGCTTACTGTCGCTGGGTTTAAATAGCGCGCGCCTCTCCACATACCAGTTCCGGTCACGTGATCAAGAATGGTCACATGATCGGCTGGGCGTGATGTGATTACTCATGTACTGCGTACCACAAAGGCTCCCAATGCGCTCTACGCAAATCCTAAAACAGAAGGAAGCACGTTGGACGTTTAAGTTGGAGACTCGGGCTCCCCTGGGTCTCAATGAACAAATCGATTATACATGTTATATATAAGTGACTGGGTTTCTTTTCTTATTGTTTAGATTGGGGTGCGGCAGGCCTGCGTTATCTGCTGGACTGCGATTAGCGTTTTGGACACCCATATTTTGGGTGATCCCTGACGCCCTCAATAAGGGTAAACATTTTGCCCCCATTCATAATTTCTCTGATCGCGGAGAATCATTGTGGATATACTTCTATCATTTTATAAAGAAATTTGTCCCTATCTATTGGTTTCCTGAACTTAATAACACCTCTATGATCTACCTTTCTACCATCTGTGCCCCCTTTCCTTTCGAACATATAAGCAGGTGGAACGCATGTTTGGCGTCCGTGGAACGCAAGCTGACGTCACTGCCTGCCGCCTCTGGCTCACGATACTTGCGTAGAGCGCATTGGGAGCCTTTGTGGTACGCAGTACATCAGTAATCACATCACGCCCAGCCGATCATGTGACCATTCTTGATCACGTGACCGGAACTGGTATGTGGAGAGGCGCGCGCTATTTAAACCCAGCGGCAGTCAGCGTTCATGCCCGGCCCTACCAACACAACACACCACTGCATGCGGCACTGGGACATCGAGATACAGCCTACACATCTATTCTGGCCAGCATTATCATCTTGCTGCTGACCCAGATAAGGGAAGTAATCTTGAATCTTTGCACCTTATTTCAGACACTGATTTTGATTATATCAGTGTTATGATATATTTTTATGAGACGCCTATAGCCGCATCTGTGGTTTTTGCTATATCATGCTATATCATGCAATATTGATTTATATGCCAGTTTTTTCATTCCATTGTGGGTCATTTTATATCCTTTGGGTGTGAAGTTAACTATCTGTGGCATATTCTGCAATATGAGAGTTGAGTTTTGCAGAATGTATCGTTGATAGACACATCAACTACTCCCCTGCCGGTCATATTGTATTTCATACATATCCTGTGTATGTGAGGGGTATTTAATGTTGGTTTAAAATGCAAGTTGGTCGCTGAATTTGTTATCCAGCAGATTGAGCGTATCTATTTGATGGATGGTGCTTGTGATAATTTAAGACACCATCGTTGTGAAGTTGGTCCCCTGATAATCTGCAACCCATTGCATGGCTGCAGTGAAACGCGTTGGGATTTTTGAATACCAGGAAGGAACCGCTATATATGGTCCCTATGAAATATTATCTATTGAGTCTGTTTTAGTAAATACACTATATTTGACTTTTTGACAGACGTTGTTTGACCTTTTGCACTTGTATATAGGTGGTGGGTACTTTTCTGCGTCAGGGCCTTATTAGGGACACTAGGAGGTTCCTGACACGGGATCGCCCCTATCGGGGCGGCTATTCCGTTTATAGGCAGGGTCGATAGTGTGTAGTGGACAGACTAGGGTTATTTATTTCCCTCCACTGCCACCTCCCCTCCCTACTCGGATTGGAGACTTTATCATATTGTTCCATTTTTATCAAAAGTTGAATTAAAAGTTATCTTTTAGTGATAATCTCTCGGTGATGCACCTTAAGCTACATTATCACTTTCTATCTCACCCACTGACGGTTGACATGTCGGAACGTGATTAGTTTCATGGTTCAGAGAAAGAGGCAGTGGTGAGACCGAGCCAACAGCGTAGCAAAAGAGGGAGCAGGGGGCAAAAGCAGGGACCAAGCACCCCAAAGGTAGCTTAAAGGAGTTCCCTGGCATGGCACTTCTTTAAACAATGTGATGATGACAAGACCCGAGTGGTTTGCACGCTGTGCCATCAGAGCCTGAAGCGAGGCATTAACGTTCTGAACCTTAGCACAACCTGCATGACCAGGCACCTACATGCAAAGCATGAACTGCAGTGGAGTAAATACCTTAAAAACAAGGAACTCACTCAGACTCCCCCTGCTCCCTCTTCTGCCGCTGCCTCGGCCTCTTCCTCTGCCTCGGGAGGAATGTTGGCACCTGCCGCCCACCAAACAGAGGATGTGCCACCGACACCACCACCTGCGTCACCAAGCATCTCCACCATGTCACACAGCAGCTTTCAGCTCTCCATCTCACAAACCATGGAGAGAAAGAGTAAATTCCCACCTAGTCATCCTCGAACCCTGGGTCTGAATGCCAGCATTTCTAAACTACTGGCCTTTGAAATGCTGTCATTCAGGCTGGTGGACACAGACAGCATCAAACAGCTGATGGCTATGGCTGTCCCACAGTATGTTGTTCCCAGCTGCCACTACTTCTCCAAGACAGCCGTGCCTTCCCTGCACAACCAAGTATCCAATAAAATCAAGTGTTCACTGTGCAACGCCATCTGTGGCAAGGTCCACCTAACCACAGATACGTGGACCAGTAAGCACGGCCAGGGACGCTATATCTCCCTAACTGCCCACAGGGTAAATGTAGTGGCGGCTTGGCCCCAGGCTGAGAGTTCTTTGGCGCACGTTAGTCCGCCGCCAAGGATCGCAGGGTATCATTCTTTGCCTCGTGTAGCAGCCTCCTCCTACTCGTATTCCTCCTCCTCTTCTTGCACCTGCTCATCCAGTCAGCCACACACCTTCACCACCAACTTCAGCACAGCCGGGGTAAACGTCAGCAGGCCGTTCTGAAACTCATATGTGTGGGGGACAGGCCCCACACCGCGCAGGAGATGTGGCGGGGTATTGAACAACAGACCGAACAGTGTTTACTGCCAGTGGGCCTAAAGCCCAGCCTGGTGGTGTGCGATAATGGGCGAAATCTCGTCGCAGCTCTGGGACTAGCTGGTTTGACGCACATCCCTTGCCTGGCACATGTGCTGAATTTGGTGGTGCAGAAGTTCATTCACAACTACCCTGACATGTCAGAGCTGCTGCATAAAGTGCAGGTCGTCTGTACGCCTTCCGGCGTTCCCATCCTGCCGCTGCTCGCCTGTCTGTGCTACAGCGTAACTTTGGCCTTCCCGCTCACCGCCTCATATGCGTCGAGCCCATCAGGTGGAACTCCACCTTGCACATGCTGGAGAGACTTTGCGAGCAGCAGCAGGCCATAGTGGAGTTTCAGCTGCAGCACACACGGGTCAGTCGCACTGCGGAACAGCACCACTTCACCACCAATGACTGGGCCTCCATGTGAGACCTGGGTGCCCTGTTGCGCTGTTTCGAGTACTCCACCAACATGGCCAGTGGCGATTACGCCGTTATCAGCGTTACAATACCACTTCTATGTCTCCTTGAGAAAACACTTAGGGCGATGATGGAAGAGGAGGTGGCCCAGGAGAAGGAGGAGGATGAGGGGTAATTTTTAGCACTTTCAGGCCAGTCTGTTAGAAGTGCCTCAGAGGGAGTTTTTTTGCAACAGTCGAGGCCAGGTATAAATGTGGCCAGCCAGGGCCCACTACTGGAGGACGAGGAGGATGAGAAGGAGGTGGAGGAGGATAAGGATGAAACAGGTTCACAGCGGGATGGCACCCAACACAGCTCAGGCCCATATACACAGTATTTTCAGATTCAGTTCAGTATGGGATACAAAAACCCACAGATTGTTGACACTTTACTAGGCCCAGATTAATGGAAGTTTTAATATACACACTTTTTCAGATTTAGTTCAGTATTGGATACAAAAAGCCACAGATTCTTTACAATTTACTAGGCCCAAATTAATGGAAGTTGTACTATAGACAGAGTTTTTAGATTCAGTTCAGTATGGGGTACAAAAATCCACAGATGGTGGACACTTTACTAGGCCCAGATTAATGGAAGTTGTAATATACACAGTATTTTCAGATTCAGTTCAGTATGGGATACAAAAACCCACAGATTGTTGACACTTTACTAGGCCCAGAAAAATGAAAGTTGTAAAATACACACTTGTTTAAGATTCAGTTCAGTATTGGATACAAAAAGCCACAGATTTTGGACAATTTAATAGGCCCAGATTAATGGAAGTTGTTATATAGACAGAGTTTTTAGATTCAGCTCTGTAAGGGATGCAAAAACCCACAAAGTGTGGACACTATACTAGGTCCAGTTTAATGGAAGATGTAACATGGACAGAGTTTTTAGATTCAGTTCAGTATGGGATACAAAAACTCACAGATTGTGTACACGTTACTAGGCCCAGATTAATGGAAATTGTAATATACACAGTTTTTTCAGAGTCAGTTCAGTATGGGATACATAATCGCACAGATTGTGGACACTTTACTAGGCCCAGATTGAAGGAAGTTGTAATATAAAAACTTTTTTCACATTCATTTCCGTATGGGATACAAAAACCCACAGATTGTGGACACTTTACTATGCCCAGATTAATAAAAGTTGTAATTTACACACTATTTTCAGATTCAGTTCAGTATGGGATGTAAAAACCCACAGATTGTTGACACTTTACTAGGCGCATATTAATGGAAATTGTAATATATGCAGTTTTTTTCTGATTCAGTTCATTATGGGATACAAAAACCCACAGATTGTGGACAGTTTACTAGACCCAGATTAATGGAAGTTGTAATATACACACTTTTTTTCAGATTTAGGTTCATTATAGGAAACAAAATACTACAGATTTTGGACAATTTACTAGGCCTAGATTAAAGGAAGTTGTAATATACACCCTTTTTTCAGATTCAGTTCAGTATGGGATAAAAATACCCACGGATTATGGTCACTTTACTAGGCCCAGATTAAAGGAAGTTGTAATATACACACTTTTTTCAGATTCAAGTCAGTATGGGATACAAAACCCACAGATTGTGGACACTTTACTAGGCCCAGATTAAAGGAAGTTGTAATATACACTGTATTTTAAGATTCAGTTCAGTATGGGATACAAAAACCCACAGATTGTTGACACTTTACTAGGCCCAGATTAATGAAAGTTTTAATATACACACTTTTTCAGATTTAGTTCAGTATTGGATACAAAAACCACAGATTCTTTACAATTTACTAAGCCCAAATTAATGGAAGTTGTGCTATAGACAGAGTTTTTAGATTCAGTTCAGTATGGGGTACTAAAACCCACAGATTGTGGAGACTTTACTAGGCCCAGATCAATGAAAGTTTTAATATACACACATTTTTAAGATTCAGTTCACTATGGGATACAAAATCTCACAGATTGTGGACACTTTACTAGGCCCAGATTAATGGAAGTTGAAAAATACACAATTGTTTAAGATTCAGTTCAGTATTGAATACATAAAGCCACAGATTTTGGACAATTTAATAGGCCCAGATTAATGGAAGTTGTAATATAGACAGAGGTTTTAGATTCAGCTCTGTATGGGATACAAAAACCCACAAATTGTGGACACTATACTAGGTCCAGTTTAATGGAAGATGTAACATTGACAGATGTTTTAGATTCAGTTCAGTATGGGATACAAAAACCCACAGATTGTGTACACGTTACTAGGCCCAAATTAATGGAAGTTGTACTATAGACAGAGTTTTTAGATTCAGTTCAGTATGGGGTACTAAAACCCACAGATTGTGGAGACTTTACTAGGCCCAGATCAATGAAAGTTTTAATATACACACATTTTTAAGATTCAGTTCACTATGGGATACAAAAACCCACAAATTGTGGACACTATACTAGGTCCAGTTTAATGGAAGATGTAACATTGACAGATGTTTTAGATTCAGTTCAGTTTGGGATACAAAAACCCACAGATTGTGTACACGTTACTATGCCCAGATTAATGAAAGTTGTAATATACACACTATTTTCAGATTCAGTTTAGTATGGGATATAAAAACCCATAGATTGTTGACACTTTACTAGGTCCAGATTAATGGAAGTTGTAATCTATACAGTTTTTTTCTGATTCAGTTCAGTATGGGATGCAAAATCCCACAGATTGTGGACACTTTACTATGCCCAGATTAATGAAAGTTGTAATATACACACTATTTTCAGATTCAGTTTAGTATGGGATATAAAAACCCACAGATTGTTGACACTTTACTAGGTCCAGATTAATGGAAGTTGTAATCTATACAGTTTTTTTCAGATTCAGGTCAGTATGGGATAAAAATACCCACATATTGTGGACACTTTACTAGGCCCAGATTAATGAAAATTACAATATACACACTTTTTTCAGATTCATTTAGGTATGGGATACAAAAACTTACAGATTGTGGACATTTTACTAGGTCCATATTAATGGATGTTGGAATATTGACAGAGTTTTCAGTTTCAGTTCAGTATGGGATACAAAAACCCACAAATTGTCGACATTATACCAGGTCCAGATTAATGGAAGTTGTACTATAGAACGAGATTTTAGATTCAGTTCAGTATGGGATACAAAAACCTACAGATTGTGGACACTTTACTAGGCCCAGATTAATGGAAATTACAATATACACACTTTTTTCCGATTCGGTTCAGTATTAGATACAAAAACCCACAGATTGTGGACACTTTACTAGGCCCAGATTAAAGAAAGTTGTAATATACACACTTTTTTCAGATTCAGTTCAGTATTGGATACAAAAACCCACAGATTGTTGACACTTTACTAGGCCCAGAATAATGGAGGTTGTAAAATACACTATTTTTTCAGATTCAGTTCAGTGTGGGACACAAAAACTAACAGATTGTGGACACTTTACTAGGCACAGATTAATGGATGTTGTAATATTGACAGAGTTTTCAGTTTCAGTTCAGTATGGGATACAAAAACCCACAAATTGTCGACATCATACTAGGTCCAGATTAATGGAAGTTGTACTATAGACAGAGATTTTAGATTCAGTTCAGTATGGGTTACAAAAACCCACATATTGTGGACACTTCACTAGGCCTAGATTAATGTAAGTTGTAATATACACACTTTTTTCAGATTCAGTTCAGTATGGGATACAAAAACCCACAGATTGTGGACACTTTACTAGGCCCAGATTAAAGGAATTTGTAATATACACACTTTTTTCCGATTCGGTTCAGTATTAGATACAAAATCCCACAGATTGTTGACACTTTACTAGGCCCAGAATAATAGAGGTTGCAATATACACACTTTTTTTCAGATTCAGTTCAGTATGTGATATAAAAACCCACAGATTGTGGACACTTAACTAAGCCTAGATTAATGGATGTTGTAGTATTGACAGAGTTTTCAGATTCAGTTCAGTATGGGACACAGAAACCCACAGATTGTGGACACTTTACTAGGCCCAGATCAATGGAAGTTGTACAATAGACAGAGTTTTTAGATTCAGTTCAGTATGGGTTACAAAACCCCACATATTGTGGACACTTTACTAGGCCCAGATTAATGTGAGTTGTAATATACACACTTTTTTCAGAATCAGTTCAGTATGGGATACAAAAACCCACACAGTGTGGATACTTTACAAGGCCCAGATTAATGGAAGTTGTAATATACACACTTTTTTAAGATTCAGTTCAGTATGAGATACAAAAACCAACAGATTGTGGACACTTTACTAGGCCCAGATTAAAGGAATTTGTAATATACACACTTTTTTCAGATTCAGTTCAGTATTAGATACAAAAACCCACAGATTGTTGACACTTTACTAGGCCCAGAATAATAGAGGTTGTAATATACACACTTTTTTCAGATTCACGTCAGTATGTGATATAAAAACCCTCAGATTGTGGACACTTTACTAAACCTAGATTAATGGATGTTGTAGTATTGACAGAGTTTTCAGATTCAGTTCAGTATGGGACACAGAAACCCACAGATTGTGGACACTTTACTAGGCCCAGATTAATGGAAGTTGTATAATAGACAGAGTTTTTAGATTCAGTTCAGTATGTGTTACAAAAACCCACATATTGTGGACACTTTACTAGGCCCAGATTTATGTGAGTTGTAATATACACACTTTCTTCAGAATCAGTTCAGTATGGGATACAAAATCCCACAGATTGTGGACACTTTACTAGTAGAGTTGAGTGAACCCGAACATTTTACTGAATGTTCGGGTTCGTGTTCGGCCGTTTTATAGCGCTTGTTGAAAAGTTGCAGGGCAGCAAATCAACAAGCGTAAAACTAGTCTGTCCTTAGATGCTATCACAGTCATGTCTTCTAATGGCATGTCTGTGATTGGCCAAAGCTGTGATTGAAGCATGTGACCCAGCCTCTATATAAACTGGAGTCACGTAGCGCCGCATGTCATTCTGATCTAACTAGTGTAGGGAAAGGCTGCTGCTGCTGCTCCTGCTGTTGTGAGGGACAAATTAGGCAAGAATCCAGGTGTTCTTGGTGTACTGCAATCTTCAAACTACAGCGATTATAGAGGGTGCTATGCTACATTTTTGTACCCAGCCCTGAGCCCATTGACACTCCAAATAAACTTTTAATCCATCTGTTAGTTAGGTGGGTGTCGGCGGCCATTTTTGTAAGTGCATTGCCCTTGCAACTGCATGTGAGCTGCATGTGTGCAGGGCCGGGCCGACACAGAGGCTGGGGACGCTCCAGCCTCAGGGCGCTCCAGCCTCAGGGCGCAGGCAGGGGCCGGCCAGAGGGAGAGGGACTGACAGGGGGGAACCGCTCAGCGCTCCCTCCTGTCATTCCCTGAGCCGGGCCCCGTCAGAGCGCTCCTCTCACCTGCATTATGTTCACTGCTTCAGACCTCCAGCATCAGGGCCCGCTGCCTCTAACTAGAAACACAGTAAGCAGGAGGGCGGAGCCTAACAGACCTCCATTAGGCTCCGCCCACCTGCTTAATGTGTGGCAGCGCTGGGGCCTGATCCCGGAAGCCTGGAGCAGTGAACATAATGGAGGTGAGAGGAGCGCCTGACGGGCCCAGCATTAAGTACAGTGAAATGCCGGGCCCCTTACATGAAGTCTGTGGGCAGTCGGGGGCACTTCTGGAGGCGGTGGGGGCACTACTAGGGGTTGTGGGGGCACTACTGGAGGCAGTAGGGGACACTACTAGGGGCAGTGGGGACACTACTAGGGGCTGTGGGGGGCACTAGTGGGGTGCACTATTGGAGGCAGTGGTAGACACTACTAGGGGCTGTGGGGGGCACTTCTGGAGGCAGTGGGGGGCACTACTAGGGGCTGTGGGGGCACTAGTGGGGTACACTACTGGAGGCAGTGGGGGACACTACTAGGGGCTGTGGGGACACTACTAGGGGCTGTGGGGGCACTAGTGGGGTGCACTATTGGAGGCAGTGGTAGACACTACTAGGGGCTGTGGGGGGCACTTCTGGAGGCAGTGGGGGCACTACTAGGGGCTGTGGGGGCACTAGTGGGGTGCACTACTGGAGGCAGTGGGGGACACTACTAGGGGCTGTGGGGGGGCACTTCTGAGGGCTATGGGGGGCGCTTCTAGGGCCATTACTGGAGGCAGTGGGGGACACTACTAGGGGCTGTGGGGGGGCACTTCTGAGGGCTATGGGGGGCGCTTCTAGGGCCATTACTGGAGGCAGTGGGGGACACTACTAGGGGCTGTGGGGGACACTAGTGGGGTGCACTACTGGAGGCAGTGGGGGACACTACTGGGGCAGTGGGGTACACTACTGGGGACATTATTAGGGGCAGTGAGAGGCATTACTGGGCGATCAGGGGCGTGACAATTGCGGACACAGAGGGTGTGACCGGGCACGGTGTCTGGGAGGGGCCCCGATCCAAAGTTTGGCATAGGGCCCATAGCACTCTAGTTACACCACTGCATGACAACATGGGGGGGCAGAAAGAGCATGACAACATGGGGGGGCAGAAAGAGCATGACAACATGGGGGGGTATAAAGAGCATGAAAAGATGGGGGAGAATGACAAGGGGCAGAAAAAGCATGACAAGAAGAGGGGATTATGACAAGAGGGGGGAGAATGACAAGAGGGGAGAGCATGACAAATTACTATGTGGGGGCACTGCTGTGTGGTTGAGGGGGTGTGGGGACATTACTGTGTGGGGGCAGTGTGGCGGACATTACTGTGTGGGGGCAGTGTGGCGGACATTACTGTGTGGGGGTGGGGACATTACTGTGTGGGGGCAGTGTGGCGGACATTACTGTGTCGGGGGCAGTGTGGCGGACATTACTGTGTCGGGGGCAGTGTGGCGGACATTACTGTGTGGGGGCAGTGTGGCGGACATTACTGTGTGGGGCAGTGTGGCGGACATTACTGTGTGGGGGGTGGGGGACATTACTGTGTGGGGGGAAGTGTGGCGGACATTACTGTGTGGGGGGCAGTGTGGCGGACATTACTGTGTGGGGGCAGAGTGGCGGACATTACTGTGTGGGGGGCAGTGTGGCGGACATTACTGTGTGGGGGGCAGTGTGGTGGACATTACTGTGTGGGGGGCAGTGTGGCGGACATTACTGTCTGGGGGGCAGTGTGGAGGACATTACTGTGTGGGGGACACTACAGTGTGGGGTGGCATTATACAAAAGCTCTGCAGATGCAACTCCCATGTATTGGGTCACCACAATTTGGGTGGTCATTCACTAAATTAACCCTGTTATGGGGAGAATCTGTGGATGATATCCCCCCACCCCCTCAAAACAGGGTGAATTTACTGAATAACCACCAATAAAAGAGGTGGGGTCACATATGCTATTTCATAATGACAGCAGGGCCCGTGCAGTGACTGTTTTCTACTACACCCCCCATCCCCCCCGCTCACTGGATATAATCTTATTAACTATATAACTGTAGTAAATCACTACAGTTATATAGCTAAGATTATATACAGTGTGGGTGGGGGGGGGGGTGTAGTAGCATACAGTCACTGCACGGGCCCCGCTGGCACTGTCATCAAAAAAGCAGATACAACCCCACAGCCTCACCCCTTGTATTGGGGGTCATTCCTACACGGACCCTGTTATGGGGAGGGGGGATCTGTCATCCACAGATTCCCCAATAACAGTGTCATCCATCACAGATCCCCCATAGCAGTGTCATCCACAAGTTGGAGGGGGGGGGGGCGCACTTGGGCAGCTTAGCCTCTGTTGGTGGTGGACCTTGTCCCAGCCCTGCATGTGTGCCAGGGACTTTAATTTAATTCTGTTCTGGTAGCTCAGTGGAGGACAAATTCCCTTTTTTGGCCGGTCAAGTACCCCTGTGCCCTGCAGTGCATACCTGGCCGTGAATAATATTCTATTACATTAGTCTGTCACATATTTTTGTGACCTAAAGCAATTTTTTTTTATCTATGTGCTACAAGCACTGCATATCTGACAGTCCTAAAGAACTGTTAAATACTGCAGTTACCTTGCTTCTGTAAAAATGCACACTTTTTGTGCTAGATAGCAAATTTGCGTTTTATGCTGCATTTCAGATATTCCAATTAACCAGTGAAACACTGCATTTTAATACTTAGTTGCAAAAAACACAGTTTTAGTGCCACATAGCACATTAGCGGCCTAGTCTGCATTTCAGATATTGTGGACAACCACTCAAATGCTCAATTTTTATAGTTGGTTGCAAAAAAAACACTTGTTTTGTGACACATAGCACATTTGTGGCCTAGTCTGCTTTTCTGATATTCCAATTAACCAGTGAAATACTGCATTTTTATAGTTGGTTGCAAAAAGCACAGGTTTTGTGGTAGATTGCACATTTGCGTCCTAGTCTGCATTTCAGATATTCCAATTAACCAGTGAAAACTGCATTTTTATAGTTGGTTGCAAAAAAACACTGGTTTTGTGACACATAGCATATTTGCGGCCTAGTCTGCATTTCAGATATTCCAATTAACCAGTAAAATACTGCATTTTTATAGTTGGTTGCAAGAAATCCTGCTTTTGTGCTAGATTGCACATTTGTGGCCTAGTCTGCATTCCTGATATTCCAATAAAACCGTAAACTACTGCATTTACATATCTGGTTGCAAAAAGCACAGTTTTTGTGATAGATTGCACATTTGCGGCCTACACTGCATTTCTGACAGTCCAATTTAACAATTAACTTCTGCTGTTACATTGTTGGTTGGAAAAATCTAATTTTTTGTGATAGTGAAGTGATTGTATTGAATTACTTGCTATGTTACACTGTCGTGTCACCTAAAGAATTTTAGTCTAGTTATGACACCGGCACTGCCTTACAGTTAGTGAACTTAATTGTTGACTATTGTCAGTTGAATTGTCACCTGAGATAAACCATCTGTTAGTTTGGTGGGTGAATGCAAATAATGAGGAGAACGTCAAAAAAGGGACGTGGCCCTAGTCGTGGTGCTGCTGGTGTTGGTGGAGCTCCTGTTGCAGGGAGAGGACGTGGCCGTTCTGCGCCAGCTACAGGTCCAAGTGAAACACCTTCCTCAGGTGCATGTAGGCGACAGAACCTTCAGCATTATTTGGTAGGCCTGAATGCCGCTCTACGAAGGGTGATTCCAGAACAATTACAGGCGCTAGTAGATTGGGTGGCTGACATTGCCTCCAGTTCCTTCACATTGTCTCCTACCCCGTCCCCTGCCCCAGAAGTGGAAGATATTGAGTGCACCGATGCCCAACCACTTATGTTTCAGAATGAGGACATGGGAAGACCACCGCAGCACGTCTCTGATGATTAGAGATGTCGCGAACATAAAATTTGCATATAGGATGAGGTCGATGATGTTGCCTTGGGTTTGACTGACCAGGTTTGTCACCTCCGCAAAAGGACGCATGAGCCTACAGCCATTGTGCATGAGCATTCAGTAACGCGGCCAAAAAATACCCAGCTCTGCAGAGGCTGTCCTCTTTTTTTTTTAAGTTAAAAAAATCTGTTCTTACCACTTTAATCTCTGTTTTGTCCCCTAGCAGGGGCCGGTGTATGGAATAGATTTTAGGAACCGGGAGATGGAAAAAGATGGTTGGTCGGTCCTCTTCCTTCCAATTTGGGGCACTGCACGTGCGCCGTGCAATGTACTGTGCCACCCTATATGAGTGGTATGTTAAGTAGTACAATTCCTATCAGTTTAATCCCTGTTATATCCCCTATCAGGGGACGTGTATCGAATAGATTTTAGGAACCGGAAGATGGAAAAAGATGACTAGTCGGTCCTCTTACTTCCAATTTGACAAAATTATTCAACCTCTTAAAGACTATCACTCTTAAGAACAGAGGTTCATTCAAGTGTTTTTGATCAGGTATTGAAAACACTTGTAGATGTCAAGGAGCAGCAATTAAGCATAATAAGCACCAATTAGGCAGATTTACAATGACTGTGATGCTCAGCTCCTTCTAGACATTTACTGGTGTGTTTACAAACATGGTGAAGTCAAGAGAATGGTCCAGGAAGACAAGAGAAGAGGTGATTTCTCTTCACAGGAAGGGCAATGGCTATAAGAAGATTGCAAAGATGTTAAACATACCAAGAGACACCATAGGAAGCATCATTCACAAATTCAAGGCAAAGGGCACTGTTGAAACGCTACCTGGTCGTGGCAGAAAGAAGATGCTGACTTTGCTGTGCGCTACCTGAAGCGCAAAGTGGAGACAAGTCCCCGTGTGACTGCTGAGGAACTGAAAAAAGATTTGTCAGATGCGGGTACTGAAGTTTCAGCTCAGACAATAAGGCGCACACTGTGTAATGAAGGCCTCCATGCCAGAACTCCCAGGCGCACCCCCTTGCTGTCTCCAAAGAATAAGATTAGTCGACTGCAGTATGCCAAAAGTCATGTGGACAAACCACAAAAGTTTTGGGATAGTGTTCTGTGGACTGATGAAACAAAATTAGAACTGTTTGGGCCCATGGATCAACGCTATGTTTGGAGGACGAAGAACAAGGCCGATGAAGAAAAGAACACCTTGCCTACTGTGAAGCATGTCGGGGGGTCAATCATGCTTTGGGGCTGTTTTGCTTCTACAGGTACAGGGAAGCTTCAGCGTGTGCAAGGTACCATGAATTCTCTTTAGTACCAGGAGATATTGGATGAAAATGTGATGCAGTCCGTCACAAACCTGAGGCTTGGGAGACGTTGGACCTTTCAACAGGACAATGATCCCAAGCATACCTCCAAGTCCACTAGAGCATGGTTGCAGATTAAAGGCTGGAACATTTTGAAGTGCCCATCGCAGTCACCAAACTTAAATCCGATTGAGAACCTCTGGTGGGACTTGAAGAAAGCAGTTGCAGCGCGCAAGCCTAAGAATGTGACTGAACTGGAGGCTTTTGCCCATGAAGAATGGGCGAAGATACCCGTAGATCGCTGCAAGACACTTGTTTCAAGCTATGCTTCACGTTTAAAAGCTGTTATAACTGGAAAAGGATGTTGTACTAAGTACTAAGATTGAATGTCACTTGGGGGTTGAATAAAACTGATAGTGATGAGCACAGAAAAGACATTTGTGGTTATTTCATTACAAATGTTATGTTATATTTGTCTGATTTACTAGTGCCTCTTTGATTTAATTGTAAACAAGATTACTGAAATGATCAAAATCAATGTCAAACTGGCCAAAACACTCAATTTCAGTGGGGGTTGAATAATTTTGAGCACACCTGTATATATATATATATATATATATAGAAAAAATAAATAAAAGTAGACTGATGTACCAGCCCTAAAAAGGGCTTTTTGGGGTGCTGTCAGGACGCTGTCCTTACAGCAGATGGCCTCTTTCACTCGAGCGAGTTTTCCGCTCAGGTGCAATGCGTGAAGTGAACGCACAGCATACACACTGAATCCTGACCCTTTCATTTCAATGGGTCTGTGCACATGAGCATGTTCTATATTCTGCGTTATATAGGTGCGGGTGCGGACAAGAATAGGCATCTCTATGGGGAGTGCCGGCATGGTGTGTTGAAGATCTGCAATTTGCTTTAGAATTAATCTAAGATGGATGCTGTCCTTGATTTTTGATAGGAGGTGGGAGGGTCTGGGAGGGAGGGTATGCTGATTGGCTGGAATATGTCTGCTGACTGTACAGGGTCAAAGTTTGCTCAATGATAAAGTATAGGGGGCGAATCGAACATCGCATATGTTCGTTCGCCGAGGCGAACGCGAACATGCGATGTTCGCCGGGAACTGTTCGCCGGCGAACAGTTCGGGACATCTCTACTGATGATCACGGAAAACAGGTGCCAAATGCTGCAGCTTTCTGCAGGGTGCAGAACGACAAAGAAGGCAGAGGTGAAGACTGGGAGGAAGATGATGTGGAGAACGATGAGGTCCTACACCACATAATATTTATTTATTTTAAGTTATTTCCCTATCCACATTTGTTTGCAGAGCACTTGCCTTGATCTTAAGCACATTTTGCTGCCTTTGGCAGCCCTTTTTCCATGACATATTTAGAGCCATTTTAGTGCTCAAAAGCTCTGGTCCCCATTGACTTCAATGGGGTTCGGGTCCAGTTCGGGTCCCGAACTCAAACTTTTTTGAGAAGTTCAGTCGAACTCGTCGAACCCGAACATCCAGGTGTCCACGCAACTCTATTTACTAGGCCTGGAATAATGGAATTTGTAATATACCAACTTTTTTCAGATTCAGTTCAGTATGGGATACAAAAACCCACATATTGTGGACACTTTACTAGGCCCAGATTAATGGAAGTTGCAATATACACAGTATTTTCAGATTCAGTTCAGTATGGGATACAAAAAGCCACAGGTTGTGGTCACTTTACTAGGCCCAAATTAATGAAAGTTGTAATATACACACTTTTCTTAGATTCAGTTCAGTATGGGATACAAAAACCCACAGATTGCGGACACTTTACTAGGCCCACATTAATGGAACTTGTAATATATACAGTGTTTTCAGATTCAGTTCAGTATGGGATACAGAAACTCACAGATTGTGGACACTTTACTAGGCCCAGGTTAATGGAAGTTGTAATATACACACTTTTTTCAGATTCAGTTCATATGGGATACAGAAGCCCACAGATTGTGGACACTACTAGGCATAGATTAATGGAAGTTGTAATATACACACTTTTTTCAGATTCAGTTCAGTATGGGAGACAAAAACTACAGATTGTGGACACTTTACTAGGCCCAGATTAATGGGAATTGTAATATACACACTTTTTTCAGATTCAGTTCAGTATGGGATACAAAATCCCACATATTGTGGACACTTTACTAGGCCCAGATTAATGGGAATTGTAATATACACACTTTTTTCAGATCCAGTTCAGTATGGGATACAAAATCCCACAGATTGTGGACACTTTACTAGGCACAGATTAATGGAATGTTGTAATATATACAGTGTTTTCAGATTCAGTTCAGTATGGAATACAAAAACCCACAGATTGATGACAATTTACTAGGCCCAGATTAATAGAAGTTGTAATATACAAACTTTTTTCAGATTCAGTTCAGTATGGGATACAAAAACCCACAGATTGTGGACACTTTACTAGGCCCAGATTAATGGAAGTTGCAATATACAGTGTTTTCAGATTCAGTTCAGCATTGGTTATAGAGCACCACAGAACATAGACATTATATGAGGACCAGATTATTGGAAGTTGTAATACTGATAGTGTTTCCTGAGGCAGGACAGTATTGGTTACAGAGAACGCCACAGATTATGGACACTAAATGTCACCCAGATAATTAAATAGTCAGTCTGCCGGTTATATACAGTATATGTCACTAATAGTTATAAAATAAAAATATCTTGCTGCTGTGAAACACACACCTTAAAAGGATTTTGAGTTTTTTTAAAAGCTTTTGGTATTAAATGCAGCAAATTTCTCTCCCTGCACTATCTGTCCCTTCCTTAGCATGTATGTCCCTGACACTTTTGTTAAATATATTGTTGATCTAAAACACATACACAGTAGTCCTTAAAAGGACTTTTGGGCCTTTGAAAAGCTTTCTGTAAATAAAATCGCTGAAATTCGCTCCCTGCTCTGTCCTTCCCTTCCTACCCGATGCTATCCCTGACTACGTCTGATCCGAACATGCGCCATCGGGTGCTATATAGCCTCTGATGACGTGTTCCGGCCAGCCAATCACTGTAATGCCAGCAGCTAACATGGCTTTTGCCATTACAGTGAGAGCAGTACTTACCTGCACCTTTATTGGCTGCTTAAAACCCGTAAAACATACGGGGCTAAGACTCGAGCATTTCGCTTGAGCAAATAAGGTACTCGGCCGAGTACAGCCACGTGCCGAGCATAGCGATGCTCGAGCCAAACTGGTGCTCGGCCGAGCATGCTCGCTCATCTTAAAAGTGACCCATTTTGGAAACTACACCCTAAAATAATATATTATTTGACCCCTAAGCGCTTTACAGCAGTTGAAAACACTTGTCTTCGAAATTAAAAAAAGTTTTATTTCTTCCAATAAAATGTTGCTTTTGCCCCACATTTTTTATTTATAACAGTAGAAAAAGCACCCCTGCCATATGGGGGCATATGGCAGGACTCAGAATGGAATGATCGCCATATGGCTTTTGCAGAGCATAATTTGCTGGATTGGTTTATGGGCGCCACTGGTTTTTATTTTTTGAGTGATTGTCCTATTTGGTGGCTAATATTTTGCAGGATGAGGTGGGCTTTTCATTGGTAACATTTTAGGGTACATCAGACTTTTTGATCGCTTGGTATTACACTTTTTGTGAGGCAAGGTGAAAAAAAGTCTGTTTTGGTGTCGTTTTTTAAAACATTTTTTACAGTATTCACCTAAGGGGGGATGTAATGTTATATTTTTATATAGCAGGTTGTTACGGACGTGGCAATACCCAATGTGTCTGTTATTTTTATTTTTGTTAAGTTTTACACAGTAAATGCACTTTTGAACAGAATGAAATCTTGTTTTTGTGTTGCCATTTTCTGACTGCCCTATTTTTCAATTTTTTTCGCTATTGTCTTAGGTAGGTTCTCATTTTTTGAGGGATGAGATGGCAGTTTGATTGGTACCATTTTGTGTACATAGGACTTTTTGATCGCTTGGTATTACACTTTTTGTGAGGCAAGGTGACAAAAGGAGCTGTTTTGGCATAGTTATTTTATTTTATTCTTCTACAGCATTCACCTGAAGGGGCACCTCATGTGATATTTTTATAGACCCAGTCAATATGGACGAGGCAATACCTAATATGTATACTTAATGTTTTTCCTATTTTTTACAATCTTTTTAATTACTTAATTATGGGAAAAAAACGCATTTTTTACTTGAAACTTTAATTTTTTTATATTATGCAAAACTTTATTTAAACTTTTTTTTCCCCACAACTTTTGGTGGTCTGATCCCCTGTACAAGGCATTACAATACTTTTGTATTGTAATGCATTGGCTATAAGTGTATTACACACTGTTATACACTTACAGCCTTCCTGCCTGTAAGATCCAGGGTGCTGGATCTCACAGGCTTACATGGAAGGCAGCCACGATGGCTAAGGAAGGCATTGGGCTGCCTTCCCTGCCATCAGGTCCCCGTCACAGCAGAGCGGGGACCCAATGGGGAAGGGGAGGGAGCTCCCTCCATCCACACACCCCACACATGCCACGGTTAGCGCTGACCATGGCATAGTGAGGGTTAATGCGCTGGCATCTGTGTTTTCACCGCTGCCGGCGCATACAGCAGGGGTCCAGCCAACTTAATGTCATAAGAATCAACGGCTTGTTCTGCAAAAGCATCTAATAATTATGTATTAATGGAGCAGAATGCCTGTCTATATTTTTACACACCGGTGTCAATTTTCAGAAGAAACAGTGTCTTGTTCTGAAGTTAAACAAGCCTATAAAAATGATCTATTTTATTTGGAGCAGCAGCAGTACAGTGTGGATGTAGAAAGGGTAAGTTGAGTAAGGGTAATAGTGACGGCAATAGTAGCACCAGCATGGAACAGATAAGGCATTAAGTAGATATATGTGTGGCTGTGTTAGGGCAGTAGTTGTTGTAGAGGTGGCTATATAGGGGCAATGGTAGTGGCAGTAGGGGTAATAGAAATGGCAGAAGGGGCATTAGCAACAGAAAGTAGCAGCTGCAGTGGTGGCGGCAGCAACCATCATACAGAATGGAATATAATGGTAGTCAGGCAGACAGAGGCAGTGTCATGACTGAGCACCATTAGCATTGACAGATTTGTTCATCAACCTCTGGCAGAAGTATATTAAAATCCTCAGGGGTAAGGTACATATCTGATTTATTTTGACAAAAGTAATATTTTGTACATTTGGGGAGGACAAGTTTGTCTGTTTGAGTTTGATGATGCCACCTGGTGGGTGGAAAACTCCTTCTGATATGACACTGGAGGTTGGGCAAGACAGTACAGAGAGAGAAAATTTGTCCAGTTCTGGCCACTATTTCAATTTGCCTCCCCAGACGTCTATGGGGTCAGGGAACTGGGTAAGTGCCATGTTCATTTAAACTTTAAAAATGAGACAATATTAAACAATAAAAAAAAATGGACAGTCTGACAGAAGTATGAATATCATACAGCAGAATTAAATTCTAGTGAAGGTATGGAACTGCCTACATTTCCATAATGACAAGGCAATTTTTACAGGTGCCAGGCTAGAAAAAAGTCCAACTGATAGCATACAGAAAAATTTAATTTTGTCAATGACTAGAGAATTTTTATGGGCACCTGCCTCACAAAAATTCAGAGGGAAAAGGATTATAATTTGGTAAAGGCAAAGAATTGCACCACTACGTACACCTGGGCAAAAGTCTAAGGGATGGCATATGGCAAAAACAGTGGTTGATGACAGAGAAAAATTTAATTTTTGAAAAGAATTACATTTTGATGAAAGTGTGGAACTTCACTATTACAGACACCTGGACACAAATTAAATGTAAATAAGTTTCTCATGGCCAAACATTCTATTAAAGATGTCTTGTGATTGAGTGGAGGACAAGGAGTAGGAGGAGCCTGAGCAGGAGAAGAAGCAGCTAATGATGATGACAAGGGCACTGTACGGCTTGGGGAATCAGGCTGGCTGTCACACAGAAGACCAGGAGAAGGAGGACAGAATTCTTTGGATTTGGAATACTGGGCAGTTCCAATTTCCCATAGGATCTGGTGATGGCCACAGGACCAGTGTCATCACTGTTTCCAAAGTTGACCACAATAGAAGCAGACTAGGCCCGGGTTCTTTTGGCCACCACTCTTCTGATGTCTTCTTCTCCACTTCAGCACCCTGATCCAGCTTCCAGGTCCTGTGAAACACACAATCTTCATCATAGTCCTCACTCAAAATGCAATAAGTTATAATGGGTTATTTGATCCTCCTCATAATTTTCTGCTTTATATTTGCTCCGAGTGTTACTGTTGCTACCACTGAGTTTACTGCCAGCACTGTGGCTACAAGTGCCACTACTATCACCACCAACGTAACTATCCATGGGGTCCTCTGCCTCTGCCTGAACCTACTCCTCATGGCAGTCCAGATACTGACAGTTCTCAGTCATTAACAGGAAGACTCTGTTAAGTATCTTCTATAGCTCGTGGGATTTTCTTGCATCTTCTTAGGAAAAAAAGCAGGCTTCCCACAAGGTGTGGGCAGCAAACACAGAGAGGATGCAAGTGAAAGCTTTTTTCTGGAACCACAAGGAGGAGGGGCAGGAGGTATGCTGTGACCTCTGGCTGCAAGGCACAGTGTTAGACTCTGAAGTAATATCAATATCATCCTCTTGTGACTTTAAGGAGGAGTGAGCCATCCAGTCCACAATCTTATCCTTTGTCCTCATTAAAATTGTAACATATTTTAGATGCCAGCGAGAATGGTAGCCTACTTCTACTACTATTGGCTGGATGGCTAGTGCTTCTACTGCTGCTAATACTCACAATGTAACTCTCGGATGCCGAGGTCTTGGTCTTTTGTTTTCCACTCTTTTATTTTCCAGATATTTTATTATGAGAACTGTAAATGAAAAGTCATGGCTTTGTTACATTTGTTATTGAACACTACTAGCAAAATATCAAATGTTTTAATGTAATTTAAAGACAGAGGTGCAATTAAATGTCCGTTTCCTTCTACAAACACAATGAACATTGGTATTGATAATTTGCTTTCGTAATATTTAAATTTTTACAGTAAAATATGTTTTATACTACTTGGTATATTGCAGCAATAGAAAGTAATAAAATGCATTCACTTAGGATTCAGCCATGTGGCGTGGCTGTGATGCGGTCATGATGTGGATAGGAAATGCATGTGGTCGGTTACTGCATGCATAATCATGCATTTTGAGTGCATTTTTTATCTGCCACTGTTGTTTGAACTATGAATTTTCTTGGTTCTTTAACATTCTGATTAACTACAAATAATAAGATCTGTGGTAAAACATATTCAGCTATTATTGTATATAGTATCTCATGCAGTTAGCAGCCACAAGCAGCAGGACATTTTTTATGTGCCGTCAATAAGGTGTAGTCATCCCAACTTTAAAAGTGCCAGGTCTGTCTCAGAAACCTATTTTTCCAATAACTTGAATTGGTAAATTAGATGCTGCGTGCGGTGTAGCGGTACCCTAACACAAGTAAAACAATTCAGTTTTTGCAGTAAATGTGTTTGAACTATACGGTATAATGTAGTAATACACAGCCTTCACTAAGGGAGAGTTCACATCTCCCTTTAATTTTCCATTCTTATGATCCGTCAGAAAAACAAAATTAAAAGAAAAAACAAAACAGGATCATATTAAAAAAACTGATACTTATGTCAGTTTGAGCTTGAGCCATTCCTATCTGAGATCCATATTTTTAGACAGAAAAAAGTCCTGCATGCAGTACTTTTTACCATCTAAGAAAACGGATCTCAGACAGAAATGGCTCAAATGGATGCCAAATCTGCAAAAGAACCTTTTTTTTTTTTTTTTTTTACACGTTCCTCTTTTTTTCTTTTCTTATGATGGTGATGCGAACTCTCCCTTACACATGTATGACAAAGCATTTTTTGAAAGTAAACATGTTTAAACTACACAGTATATTTCAGTAGTAGAATGCATTCACTAACAGAGGCATGCAAACTGTAGAAACCTTTTTTTTATTAAAAGAAAATAAAAAAAAGCTGGCTGGCTGTTCATACAAAAAAATATGATTTTCCTGCAGGTGTTTCTGTAATACAGACCTAGTTGCCAGCAAGCTGCTTGAAACAACTGAGAAACTGTCCAGTCCCTAACTCTGGCTCTAAAATGTACCCAATTATATCTCTCTATTCTCTCCTATACTCTCATTATAGCGTACCTATTACACTAGATTAGTCAGTTTTTGTAATAGCTTTTTGTCAGACACTGCCACAAGTAATCCTTTCAATTTGCTATCTGAATACAGAATGGCATTCTATGATGTTCTTTTCAAAAGGACCTTCTTGAATCCTACCGCTGTCTATCAACCTCTGAGCCAATCAGGGTGAACCCTCCCTCCCCCCCATTTACTTCTTCCCATTGTTATGCGATCCTCTATCTTTTTCTTCTCTTCACAATAAAATTGCAAAATGTTTTTATGCTATTTATCCAAAACAAACTTTGAATTCCTTTTTCTGTTAAATATGTAACAAATTTGTTTAGAATTAATTCTTTCATCTCCAGTTATAGTGATGAGCAAGCATGCTCGGCCGAGTACCGATTCGGCTCGAGCATCGCTATGCTCGGCACATGGCGGTACTCGGCCAAGTACCTCATGTGCTCGAGCAAAATGCTCAAGTCTCAGGGACCCGCATGTTTCGCGGGTTTTAACAGCCAATAAAGGTGAAGGTAAGTACTGCCCTCACTGTAATGCCAGTAGCCATGTTAGCTACTAGCATTACAGTGATTGGCTAG
Organism: Bufotes viridis; assembly: GCA_033119425.1. Lineage (NCBI taxonomy): Eukaryota > Metazoa > Chordata > Amphibia > Anura > Bufonidae > Bufotes > Bufotes viridis. The sequence goes on from CM065593.1 coordinate 57,561,670, forward strand.
CTGTAACACGTCATCGGAGATTATATAGTACCCGATGATGCATGTTCGACGTAGTCAGGGATAGTATCGGGTAGGAAGGGAAAGATAGAGCAGGGAGTGAATTTCAGCAATGTTAGTTACAGAAAGCTTTTCAAAGGCCCAAAAGTCATTTTAAGGACTACTGTGGGTATGTGTGTTTTAGATCAACAATATAGTTAACAGCAGTGTCAGGGACATCTGTGTTAAGGAAGGGACAGATAGTGCAGGGAGAGAAATTTGCTGTATTTAATAACAAAAGCTTTAAAAAAAAACTCAAAATCCTTTTAAGGGCTACTGTGTGTGTTTCATAGCAAAGATATTTTTATTTTATAACTAATAGTGACATATACTGTACATCATCCGCAGACTGACTCTTTAATAATCTGGGTCACATCTAGTGTTCATAATCTGTGGTGTTCTCTGTAACCAATACTGTCGTGCCTCAGAAAACACTGTCAGTATTACAACTTCCATTAATCTGGGCATAGTATAGTGTCCATAATCTGTGGGTTTTTGTATCCCATACTGAACTGAATCTGAAAAAAGTGTGTATATTACAATTTCCATTAATCTCGGCCTATTAAAGTGTCCACAATCTGTGGGTTTTTGTATCCCATACTGAACTGAATCTGAGAACACTGTGTATATTACAACTTCCATTAATCTGGGCCTTGTAAAGTGTCCACAATATGTGGGTTGATGTATCTCATAATGAACTGAATCTGAAAACTCTGTCTATATTACCACTTGCATTAATCTGGGTCTAGTAAAGTGTGCACAATCTGTGGATTTTTGTATCCCATACTGAACTGAATCTGAAAAAAGTGTGTACATTACAATTTCCATTAATCTGGGCCTAGTAAAGTGTCCACAATTTGTGGGTTTTTGTATCCCATACTGAACTGAATCTGAAAACATTGTGTATGTTACAACCTCCATTAATCTGGGCCTAGTAAAGTGTCCACAATCTGTGGGTTTTTGTATCCAATACTGTCCTGCATCAAAAAACTGTGTCTGTGGTCGGTTGGATTGCTGATGATAATGCTTCCAGTCGGTTAAGCACCACCCTCTCTTCCACTAAGTTCAGTCTCTGTAGCCAAGAGTCTGGTCAACCGAATTCTCACTCTGATCCTCCTTCCTCCCACCATGTCGCATCTAGCCAAACAAGTGATCCCACACTCTGATATTCATATTACCTCTTTTCATCGCCAGTACTTGGTTTGGCTCTCTCGCCAAGCACGCTTGAAAAGGTACCTGAGATATTGTGTCCTGATTCGCAACCTCACAGTCTCAAGAGGATGACGGTGGTAAACGGCAATCATTCGTTCATGAGGTGGATGATGATGAGACACAGTTGTCAATTACTAAGGTTGTGGTTAGATCAAGTGAGGAGGATGAGCAGAGTGAGGAAGTGGAAAAGTAGGTGCTAGACAATGAGGTCACTGACCCAACATGGGAAGGTGAAAAGCCAAGCGAGGACAGCAGTACAGAGGGGGAGGGATCCTCAGCACCGCAACAGTCTGGAAGAGGCAGTGGGGTTGTAAAAGGGAGACGTCGGCCAACACCAAAAAGGGCGGCAGACATTACACCGAGCACGCCTATGTGTAAATCTACCTTGCCAGGGAGAAAGTGTTTTTCAGTATTGCGCTTTTTTGTAGAAAGCGCAGACGACAAAAGAGTGGTAGTTTGCAACCTGTGCCGTACCAAAATTAGCCGGGTGTGAACACTAGCAACCTCACCACCAGATGCATTATCCACCACATGGCATTCAAGCACCCTAATAATTGGGCCGAATGTCTGGGTCCACAATCTGGGTCTGCCAATGACACCACTGCCTCCTCTTCCCTTGTGTTACGCACTGCCGGAAAATCACCTGTCGAAGGCGCAGGCCTCGATGCCCCTCACCCTGCACCTGGACCTTCGCATGAACTGTCAGCAACAACATCCAGTTCCCACAACCGTGAGTAACAACATCCCAATGCCCTGAGTAGGCATTGATGTCAAACCTCTGTGAGGTTTTAAAAAACTTTGATGAATCCACACAGATGGTTAGTTGTGATAATCCCATTATCAGCGTAACCATCCCACTGCTGTATCTACTCAAACGATCGCTGCTCACAATTAAGGAGGACGCTTAGAATGTGGCAGACGAGTAAATAGGGGAGAACATTACACAGGGTGATAGCCAGACCACCCCCAGTTCGTCTTCTAAGTGTAAATTGGGCCATGAAGAAGAGGAGGAGGAGCTTGAGACAGTTGCCTCTGCTACAGAGGGTCGTACCCATGGAACTTTAATTCCATCTGTTCAGTGTGGATGGACAGAAGAGGAGGAGGAGGAAGATGAGGCGGTGGAGAGTCATCCTGATGTTGACATTGACGTATTGCCTGTTGGTACTCTGGCACATATGGCTGACTTCATGTTAGGCTGCCTTTCCTGTACTGCAAAGATCAAATCAGTCAGGTTTCATTGGTTCCATATGTAATTCTGGTCATGCATAATAAATAACTGAGAGCTGGTATAAGAATAGATAAGAAAAAAATGTTTGCTTACTGTAGGAGAATAATCAACTCTCAGGTAAATGCAGCACTATATATTTTCAGGGGAAGGAAGGACTACTATGGTGAAACCCAATATACTCAAGCCTTTTTCTACCAATAACAAATCTTGGAGGATGCTTTGCACTGTACCCCAACTTCCCCACACTCCCCCCTCATTCTCCAGCCCTCCACTTATAGCATCCATGTTCTTTGTATTCCTACATACCAGGTCAGTTTCCCCCGTTTAAAATACATCAGTTTTTTTTTTTTTTACAGTCATCATCGTTATCTATTCATCCTCGTCTCTATATGTCAGGTCTATTTCTATTTACTGTCCGTACTTATCTTTTCTTCCCCCTGTTTATGCACTGGCTATTTCTGTTTTTATCCTCATTTGTAATTTCCCCCTTGATCTTTTTTAATATTTTTTGTTATCATCTCTTGCTATATATATGATATGGTGCCAATGTGTTTTAAGTCTACATTTATTCATACTCCCTATTCTGGACACAGATGCAATTTGATAAAGGTCACACTGACCGAACATTGTTGCTTAGCTATATGTGGATTTGAATTAATAAAAAGATGGAAAATAACAAGAGAAATTACACATTCAATGCAGTGCAGTGCAGTGCAGTGCAATCAACAATTTGTTGAGTGTGAGTCTCAATGGCCACAGTCAGTCACGATACACTCTGTGCTCCCATTGTCATCCAAGGTGTCTGCAGTGTCAGCCACAATACCCCACTAAGTCACTGTTTCCTAGTAAAGCACATTGCCTCACTATCAAGCAAACTGTTCACAGTAAGCCACAGTAGTCATACCTTTAGTCACAGTGTCAATACTAAGCCACAGTACCCATAATAATTGACTACTACTGTAATCCACAGTAGCCAAAAAATCTCCAATAACTCAATATACCGCCAATATGTCAAATTGTAACTATGATAACTTTGATAAATGTGGTTAGCACTGCAAGTTATAAATACCATAGATATGATAAACATGTGCATTTTTTAAATAAATAAAAAAATCTGTTTCAAACATCTTCTATATAGCCATTTGAATATCCTAGAATTAAGTCTGGCATACTGTTGCACATTGAAAATGTTATGCATTTGTGGAGCCATAAAGAATTTTTTTCACAACTTGAAATATCTGTGCATGTGAAATTTAATATAAACAGAAATTGATATTTGGTCCCAGTTCAAATGTATTCCTATTGTAAATGTGTTGTGCTGGTGAGCAAAACAAAACAATTTGAATATAAAATGATAGATAACTTTCACTTTTTCAGCTCACAGTTCCATTTGTTGTCTGAAGCTTTTATAATTGGAGGTTGATTATATTATCTTGCTGCAGAGCGTGATTTCCTGTTATTTGGCTAATGTTTTTTTAAAGCACCATAATTGAATAACAGAAGACATGATCATCCCCAGCTTTTAGCAAATGTGCCATTTCAGTGGCATTGTTTAGGAAAGAAATTTATTTATTCTACATCATTCACTTGACAAAAAGTCAGGGTTGCTACTTTATGAGCCTCTTGATAATCATATTTATGTATCATAACTAAGATGGCCTCTTACAGTCTACCATTGCTTTGTTTAATAAGAAAAAAGCGGAATATATGATTTAAGAGGATAGTGAGGAACATGTTGATGATTATTTTTTTTATGGCCTGGATAAAGATGCAAAAAGCTTAGCTGGCCCAAGAACTATATTGTCCTAATCTACTATAGGTCTCAATGCGCTAGATGTCTAGAAGAGGTGAAACCGGAATACAGAGGAATGAGTATGAGATATAGTTGGTAGGGGCATTGACAGCAAAAAGCCAATCTTAGACTATACATACAAGTGATAATAGCTTAATAAGATAGGGGTACAGGAACATAGTAGAACAAGCCAGAAGTCCGGTAACAGAGGTTAGGCAGAATCGTATATGTGATACCCAGAAAAACAGGTATTTAGTGCTGTAGAGGACCCTAAAAGTAGCCAAGGAAGACAGGTTACAACAAATTAGGTCTAAAAGCTGAAGTAAAAAATAGATTAATAAAATGCATTATACTCATTAAATCATGTTTCACATTTGGTGGTGCAAGTTCAATCTGGTATATCAATCCAAATGCCACATCATATCCAAATACTGTAAGGTAGAATGCATCAGGATATCATCAAAGGGTACATACGTTTTTTCTTACAAATACAGATAAACTATGGAAAGCAAATACATTTGAAACAAACCTGATTCATTATGAATTTCGCAAAAAAATCCTCTGTTAACCCCTTAAGGACATAGAACGTATGGGTACGCCCTAATGTCCGAGTCCTTAAGGACACAGGGCATACCCATGATAAAAATCGAATGTATTTAAAAAAATAAAATTATAGTAACATGGTTCCTGCTGCGATTGTGCAGCAAGAATCATGTTCAAATGCTGAGGGGGGTCCTGTGACCACCCGTAACGGCAATCGCTGCAAACCGCAGGTCAATTCAGTCCCGTGACCGCGGGATCAGAAACTACAAATTATGTTTTTTTTATACCCCGGGTTCCGGGCTGTCCAGGGGGCGGCCGGAGGGGCTGGCATTGCGGCGGGCGGTGCGTTGCGGGGGGAGGGCGGGCACGCAATCCTCTGCCCGCCCCCCGATAATTTTCAGGATGTCCGAGCGTTTTAGCAGAGTGTCAGCACATTACTGACACTCTGCTTGAAACGGCTGACATCCGTGCAGGATGTCAGCTGTTTAACCCCTTCCATGCCGCGGTCCATAGGAACCGCTATATGGAAGGGGTTAAGAGAGAGAGAGCTGCTGTGGGGGGCTGCTGTGAGTGTTGCAGCCCCCCTAGCTCCATTCCCCAGCTTCCCTCTCTCCCCATCCTCCGCTGCTCTGTTATAGAAGCGGAGGATGGTAACCATGGCAACAGGACGCCTTCAGGCGTCCTGCTTGCTATATTAACAGAAGTCAGATCAGACTTTTGCTAAAGGCAAAAGTCTGATCAGACTAAGTGTAAAGTAAAAAAAATACAGTACAGTACATTATATAATGTACTGTACTGTATTATACGGCCACCATATCCACTGGATCTTTAAGAACCAGTGGGTCTGAGTCAAAAAAAAAATCAAAAAACACATTTATCACTAATACAAATTTTAAAAAATTAAATACACTACACATGTTATATATCACCGCGTCCGTAACGACCAAATCTATGAAATTGGTTTGTTATTTTCCCTGTATGGTGAACGTCATAAAAAAAAAAAAAAAAACTATGATAAAATTGCAATTTTGCCCACCTCACTTCCCAAAAAAGGTAATAAAAGTGATCAAAAAAGTTGTATCTACACCCAAATGGTACTAATCAAACCGCCACCTCATCCCCCAAAAAGTGCTACCTTACCTAAGAAAATCGCCCAAAAAATAAATTATGGCTCTCAGACTATGAAGACACTAAAACTTTATTTCTTTTTTGTTTAAAAAATGATATTATTGTGTAAAATCTAAATAAATAAATAAAACTTGTATATATATTTATCGCCGCGTCCGAAAGAACCTGAACTATAAAAATAACACATGACCTAACCCCTCAGGTGGACACCGCAAAAAAAAAAATACTGTAAAAAGTTTTTTGTCACCTAACATCACAAAAAGTGTAATAGCAAGCGATCAAAAAGTAATATGCACCCCTAAATAGTGACAATAAAACCGCCATCTCATCCCGCAAAAAATGAGCCCCTACCTAAGACAATTGGCCAAAAAAAAAAAGACTCTCAGACTTTGGAGATACTAAAATGTTTTTTTGTTTGTTTAAAAAGGAATATTTTACTGTAAAACCTAAATAAATTTAAAAGAGTAGACATATTAAGTATTGCCGCGTCCGTAAGAATCTGCTATATGAAAATAACACATAACCTAACCTTTCATATGAACACAGTCAAAAAAATAAAATGAAAACGATCCCAAAACATCTATTTTTTTCAAATTTGCAATTTAAATCCATTTTTTCCGGTAACAAAGCAAGGGTTAACGGTCAAACAAAACTCTATATTTATTGCCCTGATTCTTTAGTTTACAGAAACACCCCATATGTGGTCGTAAACCGCTGTATGGCCAAACTGCAGGGCGCTGAAGGAAAGAAACGCCATATGGTTTTTGTAAGGCAGGTTTTGCTGGACTGATTTTTTGACACCATGTACCATTTGAAGCCCCCCTGATGCTCCCCTAGAGTAGAAACTCCATAAAAGTGACCCCATATAGGAAACTACACCCCTCAAGTTATTTAAAACTTATTTTACAAACTTTGTTAACTCTTTAGGTGTTCCTCAAGAGTTTATGGCAAATGGAGATGATATTTCAGAATTTCAATTTTTTGTTACCTTGCTTCACAAAAATATAATATAGAGCAACAAAAAATCATATGAACCCTAAAAATAGTACCAACAAATCTGCCACCTTATCCCGTAGTTTCCAAAATGGGTCACTTTTATGGAGTTTCTACTCTAGGGGTGCATCAGGGGGGCTTCAAATGGGACATGGTGTCAAAAAACCAGTACGGCAAAATCTGCCTTCCAAAAACCATATGGCGTTTCCTTCATTCTATGCCCTGCTATTTGGCGATACAGTTTACGACCACATATGGGGTGTTTCTGCAAACTACAGAATCAGGGCAATAAATATTGGGTTATGTTTGGCTGTTAACTCTTGCTTTGTTCCTGGAAAAAATTTGATTCAAATGGAAAATTTGTCAAAAAGTGAAATTCTGAAACTTTATGTTGTGGAACACCTAAAGGGTTAACAACGTTTGTAAAATCAGTTTTGAATGCCATGAGGGGTGTAGTTTCTAGAATGTGGTCATTTTTGGGTGGTTTCTATTATGTAAAGTTTCACAAAGTGACTTAAGATCTTAACTGGTCCTTAAAAAGTGGGTTTTTGAAATTTGCAGAAAATTTTCAAGATTTGCTTCTAAACTTCTAAGCCTTGTAACGTCCCCAAAAAATAACATGGCATTCCGAACATGATTAGTGTTGAGAAAACAGTTCGAGCATAGTTCGGGTTCGTACCGAATTTTGGGGTGTTCGGGACCCGGACCCGAACATTTTCAAAAAAGTTCGAGTTCGGGTCCGTTGTTAGGCGATTTCTTCCTGCTTTCTGAAGAGCTGCACAGCAGCCAATCAGCTAGCGTTTTACTTCTTGCCCTAAGAAGCCATCACAGCCATGCCTACTAATGGCATGGCTGTGATTGGCCAAGTGCAGCATGTGACCCAGCCTCTATTTAAGCTGGAGTCACGTAGCGCCGCACGTCACACTGCTCTGATTAGTGTAGGGAGAGGACGCAGCTTCTGTGAGGGTGAGATTAGGCAGGGAAAAGTCAGCAAAAGCACCTAATGAAGTGATCGATATACAGCTATAAATGATTCAACTTCTGCTAGTTAATTGCTTACTGGTTTTTAGGCTGCACAGAGCATTTTTATATCACTTTTTTCTGGGGTGATCGGCGGCCATTTTGTGACTTGTGGTGCACCAGCACAAGCTGCCACCAAGTCCATCAATCCATCAATACTAGTTTTTTTTTTTTTTGCTATATCCTACATCAGGGGCTTGGCAATGCTTATTGTCACCCCTAGAAACTCAGAATAGAAATTTCTATATTTTATTAAGGGGTTAAATTCAATTGCCAAAATACCAATCCCCTAAATCTGGTGTTCCAGCTATGGCTAGCCAATTGTAACCCTGTCTGGCAAAGGATAGATTATTTTCTGTGGTGAAATTAAATTGCCAAAATAGCAATCCCCTAAATCTGGTGTCCCAGCAGTGACTGGCAAAGTATAATAGTGTCTGGCAAAGGATATATTTTGTTCTGGGGTGAAATTCAATAGTCAAAATAGCAATATCGAAAATCAGTGGTTTCAGTTGTGGCTGGCCAAGTTTAAAAGTGTCCTGCAAAGGATATATTTTGTTCTGGGTGAAATTCAATTGCCAAAATAGCAATATCGAAAATCTTTGGTTTCAGCTGTGGCTGGCCAAGTTTAATAGTGTACAGCAAAGGATATATTTTTTTCTGGGGTGAAATTCAATTACCAAAATAGCAATACCAGAAATCAGTGGTTTCAGCTGTGACTGGCCAAGTTTAATAGTGTACGGCAAAGGATATATTTTTTTCTGGGGTGAAATTCAATTGCCAAAATAGCAATACCAGAAATCAGTGGTTTCAGCTGTGACTGGCCAAGTTTAATAGTGTCCGGCAAAGGATAGATATTTTTTTGAGGTGACATTCAATTGCCTAAATAGCAATACTGTAAATCTGGTGTTCCAGCTGTGTGTGGACAAGTTTCATAGTGTCCGTCATAGGATATATTATTCTCTGCGGTGAAATTCAGTTGCAAAAATAGAAATACTGTAAATCTGGTGTTCCAGCTGTGACTGAACAAGTTTCATAGTGTCCGTCATAGGATATATTATTTTCTGCGGTGAAATTCAGTTTCAAAAATAGAAATACCGTAAATCTGGTGTTCCAGCTGTGACTGGACAAGTTTCATAGTGTCCGTCATAGGATATATTATTTTCTGCGGTGAAATTCAGTTTCAAAAATAGAAATACCGTAAATCTGGTGTTCCAGCTGCGACTGGACAAGTTTCATAGTGTCCGTCATAGGATATATTATTTTCTGCGGTGAAATTCAGTTTCAAAAATAGAAATACCGTAAATCTGGTGTTCCAGCTGTGACTGGACAAGTTTCATAGTGTCCGTCATAGGATATATTATTTTCTGCGGTGAAATTCAGTTTCAAAAATAGAAATACCGTAAATCTGGTGTTCCAGCTGTGACTGGACAAGTTTCATAGTGTCCGTCATAGGATATATTATTTTCTGCAGTGAAATTCAGTTTCAAAAATAGAAATACTGTAAATCTGGTGTTCCAGCTGTGACTGGACAAGTTTATTAGTGTCCGGCAAAGGATTTATTATTTTCTGGAGTGAAATTCAGTTGCCAAAATAGCAATACCATAAATCAGTGGTTTCAGCTTTGGCTGGCCAAGTTTAATAGTGTACGGCAAAGGATATATTTTTAACTCGGGTGAAATTCAATTGCCAAAATAGCAATACCTAAAATCAGTGGTTTCAGCTGTGGCTGGCCAAGTTTAATAGTGTCCGGCAAAGGATATATTTTGTTCTCGGAAGAAATTCAATTGCCAAAATAGCAATACCCTGAATCTGGTGTTCCAGCTGTTGCAGGCCTAGTTTAAATCTGTCCGTAAAAGGGTATATTTTTTTCTGGGGTGAAAGTCAGTAGCAAAAAGAGAAATACCCTGAATCTGGTGTTCCAGCTGTGACTGGACACGTTTAATAGTATCCGTCAAAGGATAGATTTTGTTCTGGTGTGAAATTTAATTGCCAAAATAGCAATACCCTGAATCTGGTGTTCCAGCTGTGACTGGACAATTTCCCTAGTGTCCGTCAAGGATATATTATTTTCTGGGGTGAAAATCAGTAGCAAAAATAGAAATACAGTAAATCTGGTGTCCCAGCAGTGGCTGGCCAAGTTTAATAGTGTCCGGCAAAGGATATATTTTGTTCTGGCATGAAATTCAATTGACAAAATAGCATTACCATAAATCAGTGGTTCCAGCTGTGGCTGTCCAAGTTTAATAGTGTACGGCAAATGATATATTTTTTTCTGGGGTGAAATACAATTGCCAAAATAGCATTACCATGAATCTGTGGTTTCAGCTGTGGCTGGCCAAGTTCAATAGTGTCCTGCAAAGGATATATATTTTGTTCTGTGGTGAAATTCAATTGCCAAAATAGCAATAACATAAATCAGTGGTTTTAGCTTTGCCGTACTAGTGTACGGAAAAGGATATATTTTTTTCTGGGGTGAAATTCAGTTGCCAAAATAGAAATACAGTAAATCTGGTGTTCCAGCTGTGACTGGACAAGTTTAATAGTATCCGTCAAAGGATAGATTTTGTTCTGGGGTGAAATTCACTTGCCATTATAGCAATACCCTGAATCTGGTGTTCCAGCTGTTGCAGGCCAAGTGTTAATCTGTCCATAATAGGGTATATTACACTCAAGGTGTATATACAAGTACTGAGAGGGTCATCCTCAATAACTTCACACGCTACCGTGTATCTCCCATTGTATTTCTGTCCGTTAAAGGGTATATTACACAAAGTGTTAAAATAAAATTGCTGAAGGCATAATCCTACATATTTTTTTCACACGCTACAGTGCAACTCCAAGTGTAAATCTGTCCATAAAAGGATACCTTTCATCCAGGGCCTAAATAATAGGTCTACAATTAAAATTCCCCTAAATCAGTGGTTACTGATGTGCCTGGATTAGTGTAATACGGTACATAAATAAATAGGCAGATAGTGTTAGGTGCCTGTAAAAAAAGGCCTGAATTTGAAATCAATATATTGGGCCAAATATTCTTATTGTAGTGCTTGGTGAACGGTAACAATAAGGAAAACATCTGGTAAGGGATGAGGACGCGGTCGTGGTGGTGTTAGTGGACCCTCTGGTGCTGGGAGAGGACGTGGCCATTCTGCCACAGCCACACGTCCTAGTGAACCAACTACCTCAGGTTCCAGTACCCGCCAGAATTTACAGCGATATTTGGTGGGGCCCAATGCCTTTCTAAGGATGGTAAGGCCTGAGCAGGTACAGGCGCTAGTCAATTGGGTGGCCAACAGTGGATCCAGCATGTTCACAACATTATCTCCCACCCTGTCTTCTGCAGAAAGCGCACAGGTGGCACCTGAAAACCAATCAGTCTGTCACATGACCCCCATGCATATCAGGGAAACTGTCTGAGCCTCAAGTTATGCAGCAGTCTCTTATGCTGTTTGAAGACTCTGCTGGCAGGGTTTCCCAAGGGAATCAACCTAGCCCTTCCCCAGTGGTGGAAGACATAGAATGCACTGATGCACAACCACTTATGTTTCCTGATGATGAGGACATGGGAATACCACCTCAACGGAGTCCGCACGTCTCTGATGATGACAAAATACAGGTGCCAACTGCTGCGTCTTTTTGCAGTGCGCAGACTGAACAGGAGATCAGGGAGGAAGACTGTGTGGAAGATGATGCAGGGGATGATGAGGTCCTAGACCCCACATGGAATGAAGGTCGTGCCACTGACTTTCATAGTTCAGAGGAAGAGGCAGTGGTGAGACCGAGCCAACAGCGTAGCAAAAGAGGGAGCAGGGGGCAAAAGCAGAACAGCCGCCGCCAAGAGAGTTTGCCTGCTACTGGCCACCGCCACCAGGGACCGAGCACCCCACAGGCAGCTTCAAAGAGTTCCCTGGCATGACACTTCTTTTAACAATGTGCTGACTACAAGACCCGAGTGGTTTGCACGCTGTGCCATCAGAGCCTGAAGCGAAGCATTAACATTCTGAACCTTAGCACAACCTGCATGACCAGGCATCTACATGCAAAGCATGAACTGCAGCGGAGTGAACACCTACATACAAGGAACTCACTCAGGCTCCCCCTGCTCTCTCTTCTGCTGCTGCCTCCGCCTCTTCCTCCGCCTCGGTGAGGAATGTTCGCACCTGCCGCCCACCAAACAGAGGATGTGCCACCGACACCACCACCTGCGTCACCAAGCATCTCCACCATGTCACACGGCAGCGTTCAGCACTCCATCTCACAAACCTTGGAGAAAAAGCGTAAATTCCCACGTAGCCACCCTCGAGCCCTGGGCCTGAATGCCAGCATTTCTAAACTACTGACCTTTGAAATGCTGTCATTCAGGCTGGTGGACACAGACAGCTTCAAACAGCTGATGGCTATGGCTGTCGCACAGTATGTTGTTCCCAGCCGCCACTACTTCTCTAAGACAGCCGTGCCTTCCCTGCACAACCAAGTATCCGATAAAATCAAGTGTGCACTGCGCAACGCCATCTGTGGCAAGGTCCACCTAACCACAGATACGTGGACTAGTAAGCACGGCCAGGGACGCTACATCTCCCTAACTGCACACTGGGTAAATATAGTGGCGGCTGGGCCCCAGGTGGGGAGTTCCTTGGCGCACGTCCTTCCGCCGCCAAGGATCGCAGGGCATCATTCTTTGCCTCCTGTAGCCTTCTCCTCCCAGAAAGAACTTGGTTCGATCAAAACATATTCGCGGCAAATTACATTAAAAAACTGCTATTTCCTGGCTGCTGAGAGCCTTTATTGTGGTGTAGAACACTGTGCCTTGCAGTAACAAGCATAGGGAGTCTGTTTTGGTAGTGAAATAATGCTGTGAGTCCGTATGACATGCAGATAACAGGCGCCACAAGGCCGAAACTGACCAAAAAACTGAACTCAGCCTTCTAGGTCAATGTTAGTGTCAAGAAGAAGAGCACTCCTTTTACACCGTTGTCAGCTGATTACACATAGATGTAAACAGAACATGTGCTATTAAAAGTAGAACCCCTCGCTGACAGAGTGGAGAGGGTGTCAGCAGTAAGTTTGTGTTGACGGTACTGATTATTTTACCCTTCCTCTGATCCGTCAGAACAATAACCCCCCAAAAATCGGTTCCTGTCTGTTGAGCATTTGCCTTCACTCGGTCAGCATTTGGTCAGTAATCCATCAGTATTGCTAATACAAAAAAAAAACAGGAGTGGATCCAAAACAGAGGTGACAAGTGAACTGAATATTTGCATGGCTTCTGTGTTTTGTACCCACTCCTGCTTTTGGCTACCACATCACAAGCCGATTCTGATGGGACCATACAGGCCTTACAGCTGCTACACAGAGAGGATCCATTGTGTGTCTCAATTTTCTTTCCTTCTGACAGATCAGAAAGAGGGTCAAATAAAAATTGATGTGAGCCAAGCCAAAAAGGCAAAATAGTGTCCCAGTCATGAAGTGGGGATTGTGGGAACAGGATGAGAAGTCCACAGAGTGGCCCTATAACATAGTGGTAAGTGAAAGCAGCATGAGGAGGCCACAGATTGGCACATGGACAGAGTCTTAAGGTGGCGGCAGCATCAGAAGGTCCCAGAGTGGCACAATGACAGAGTCTGGAGTTGGCAGCAGCATGAGGAGGCCACAAAGTCGCATTATGATGCGAGATTGAGGAGGTGGCAGCAGCATCAGGAGACCACAGATTGGAACAATGACAAAGTCAGGAGGTGGCAGCAGCATCAGGTGGTCACAGAGTGGTACAATAACAGAGTGTGGAAGTAACGACAGCATCAGGAGACCACAGAGTGGCACAATGACAGAGTGTGGAGGTGGCAGCGGCATCACAAGGTCACAGAGTGGCACAATGACATAGTCTGAAGGTGGCGGCAGCAGCATCAGGAGAAGGCCACAGGGTGGCACAATCACAGAGTATGAAGAGAACAGCAGTATCATCAGAAGTCCACAGAGTGGCACAATGACAGAGTGTGGAGGTGGCGGCAGCAGCATCAGGAGGAGGCCACAGGGTGGCACAATGACAAAGTGTGAAGGTGGCAGCAGCATCGTCAGGAGGCCACAGAGTGGCACAATGACAGAGTGTGGAGGTGGCGGCAGCATGAGGAGAAGGCCACAGAGCGGCAAAACTACAGAGTGTGGAGGTGGGTGGCAATAACAGTACCCGCTGACGATGGTGGGTGTAAGAAGAAGCACTTGGCATCAGATTTGTGGCATCAGGTGGGTGGCAGCATCAGATTAGTAGCTGAGGCAGGTAGCCAGAAGAAATCGGTCTCTTTTGTCAAGGTTTGGGTGAAGCAGCATGGATGATCTAATCTGATGCATCAGGCATTGGTGGGTAGAAATCCTGGCTGATCCAGGCCTGATTTATCTTGACAAAGGTCAGTCTCTCCCCATTTTAGGTGGACAGGTGAGTTCTCCTTTGGGTAACTATGGGCCCTACCGCACTAAACACCCGCTCTGATGCCACACAGGGAAAACTCTGCTAGTTGTGGCCACAAATCCTGTTTGGCTGCCCAGTAATCCAGCGTATCTTCAATGTGGGGTGGCAGGGTTCTGTCCAAGTATGCCACCACATGCTGGATCAGGTCCTGCTCTAGGTCTAGGTGCTGATGAGTACTTTCTTCACTATGGGGGTGAAGAAAGCTGCTCGACAGCGACTCTAGACTCAGGCTGCTGCTGATAGAGCTGGTACTGCTCCTGCCGCCCCACCCCTCCCCAGCAGCCATGGCAGTGGAACAAAAGCGAAGAGGGCCCTCCCGGTCGGACGTGCGAGAGGATGGCTGATGGCGCAGATAGGCAGTGGCCAACTGACTACATGGGATATCTCTATAGTAGTTCAGTTTCTCCTCCCTCTCATCAGGTGCAAAAAGGCCCCCATTTTGCACTGGTAGCGAGGGTCCAACAAGGTGGAGAGCCAGGAGTCATCCCTCCGCCAAATGGTTACACGTCGGCTGTCACTACACAAGCAAGTGAGCATGCATCGGGCCATTTTTGCAAGTGATTCAGAGGGACTCCCTGCCTCCATCTCCACCGCATACTGCCGCTGTGTGTTTGGGTCCTCTGCATCATCTTTTTCATCACCCTGTAGCTCTTTTAGCTGCTCCTGCTCCTCCTCTCCTGTCACCTGTGTAGAAAAACCACCCATTTCACTACACGTTGCTTGTGCTCCAATATCCTACTCCTCTTCTTCAGTTCAGTCCCCACAGCCAGATTTACCAGCATCTCATCCAGGACATGAAGCAGTGGAATGACATTGTTCATCCCATAGTCCTGGTGACTGACAAGGGCCTGAGCAAACGTCAGGTGTCACGCATGAGCTGCCACTGGCTGACATCGATGTTACACAGGGGAGTACTCCTGTCTGCTTGGATCCTTAAGAAGTCATTTATGGCCTTTCTCTGTTCATATAGTCAGTCTAACATATGGAGGGTGGAATTCCAACGGGTGGAAACATCGCATATCAGACTATATTGGGGGATGCCATTCTACTGCTGCAGCTCAAGAAGGGTATGCTTTGCGGTGTACAAGTGGCTGAAGTGCATGCACATTTTTCTGGCCATTTTTAGGATGTCTTGCAGATGGGTGGAAGAAGTCAGGAACCGCTTCACAACCAGATTGAACACGTGTGCCATGCAGGGAGCATGGCTCAGCCATCCTTGACACAGCGTCGACACAATGTTCTTCTCGCTGTCGGTCACCATGGTTCCGATTTTGGATGGCGAATATATTTTTATTTTGCCACTAATACACGGCAAACTGGGCTTCACAATATGTCACTGCACCGCAGAACGTCAAATAGGCCCAAATTTTGTTTTACTTTTACACAACAGGTTTTTTAACAGATAAGTCCAACGCTGGACGGCGAATATATTTTTATTCCGCCATTAAAACACGGCATACAGGGCTTCCGAATATATCACTGCACCACTGAGCATAAAAGATATTTTTTCTTTTTCCATTAATACACGGAAAAAAGGGCTTTAGAACAGGTAACTGCACCGCTGAGTGGCAATTTTTTTTTTCTTTTTCCAGTAATACCCGGAAAAAGGGCTTTTCAACTGATAAGTCCAACGCTGGACGGCGAATATATTTTTATTTCGCCATTAAAACACGGCATACAGGGCTTCCGAATATATCACTGCACCGCTGAGCGGAAAAGATATTTTTTCTTTTTCCATTAATACACGGAAAAAAGGGCTTTAGAACAGGTAACTGCACCGCTGAGTGGCAATTTTTTTTTTCTTTTTCCAGTAATACCCGGAAAAAGGGCTTTTCAACTGATAAGTCCAACGCTGGACGGCGAATATATTTTTATTTCGCCATTAAAACACGGCATACAGGGCTTCCGAATATATCACTGCACCGCTGAGCGGAAAAGATATTTTTTCTTTTTCCATTAATACACGGAAAAAAGGGCTTTAGAACAGGTAACTGCACCGCTGAGTGGCAATTTTTTTTCTTTTTCCAGTAATACACGGAAAAAGGGCTTTAAAACAGATAACTGCACCACTGAACGGCAAATATTTTTTTTCTTTTTCCACTAGTACACGCAAAAAAGGGCTGTAATTTTCGCACTTCACAACACAACGGCTAATAAGCCCTTTTTTCCCACTAATACAAGCCAAAAAATGCTTTAGAACATATACCTGCACCGCACAAGGGCAAATAAAACGTAGAAATATTTCCTTGTAATAAACCCTGTTAATGCCTATATCAGACAGCACTTGAACCTAATAAAACAGGTTTGCTGGAATTACAGAGCTGTATAATGGCAATTTGTCACCTCCTGATTGAACCCTGTTCAACACAAATGCTGGTGGAAAGATTCCTCCCTATCCTTTACCTATACCTTGAGTAATCTTTCCCTGCACTTTTAAATCACCATTTTTTGACAACAATCAAGTCTTTCATGTCACTTTCCCTAGCGCCTGCAGACATGTCTCTCCCTGCAATAAGCACGCTAGTGAATGGCAGAATCTAAGATGGCCGCCGTATTTATAAGGTTGTGAGTCTGTGACATCACAGGGCTAACTGGCTTTTGGTTGGCTGCATGCATGTCAGTGTGGGTGATCCCGCCTTCCCAGGGTTCCTTGCCTCATGTCCTCAAACGTGTAGGAGCCATTTAAGGAAACAACGTGATTCGTTACCACGAAGCACGAGGAAATTCTCATTTGGTGCAAATCTAATTTTTCCTGAAATTCGGATTGAATTCCACTTCGTCAGCTTCGATTCGCTCTTCTCTAGTTTAAGGCCTATCAAAGTGCCAATATCGCGCCCACTGGGGTCATGTAGATCTAAATATGGCATCATTTGTAGTTTCCCATTTAGCTATTTCCTACAAATGATACAAGGAGTCCACCCTATCTATCGACTGGGTGAGGGTTGAAGTGATTTTGACTTCCACAGTGTAGTGAGGAGTATCCTAGTTGCTGCTAGTAGATGCTTAGTCAGCAATAAGATGTGTTTCTGAATTTTATTTGGGAATAGATGTAAGATGCAAATTCCTGGAATGTGCGAAAGTCTCAGTCATGTGATGGAAGAAGTGATCTGTTGTATTATAGTGGACCGATAAGGAAGTATATGTGGACACATCCACCATAAGTGGAAATATGTGCCTAAAAAGGAGCTGCATCTCCAACAATGTGGGTTATAATTATTCCACCCTGGCCTGTCTGTGCGTGGTTCTAAATTGTATAATTGACTATAAAAGTTACAACATTCTTGTGCAATGTCCTCTGTTTTTTGTCACACAGTAAATGAGTTAGCTTTTGATTTTTAATCTGCGCTAACACTCAGATGGGCTACAGCTAGAGTTCTTTTATGTAAACCTTTCTTCTTCCATACCTCGTAGATTGTAAGTAGAGTTGAGCGAACTGTATAGTTTGAGTTCGTTCCGAATTTTAGGGTGTTCGGGACCCGGACCCGAACCCGAGCATTTTCATAAAAGTTCGGGTTCGGGTCCGTTGTTCGGCGATTCTTCCCGCTTTCTGAATGGCGGCACAGCAGCTAATCAGCAGTTGTTTTACTTCTTTGCCCTAAGAAGCCATCACAGCCATGCCTACTAATGGAATCGCGGCGATTGGCTGAGTGCAGCATGTGACCGAGCCTCTATTTAAGCTGGAGTCACTTAGAGGCACACATCACTCTACTCTTCTGAGTGTAGGGATAGGATGCTGCCGCTTCTGTGAGGGACAGATTAGGGAAGAGCTCTGCAGAACCTGTTGTACATTGATCCACAAGGTACAGCAAATAGAGAGGGAGGAAGCTTCAGCAATTCTACGTTTCTGTACCCAGCTACTGGCAAGGAATTTTTTTTTTTAATCCATCTGTTACAGAGGTGGGAGTCGGCGGCCATTTTAGCCACTGCAGTGTACTGCATCTCTGCCAGCCTGGCAGGGACATCAGCTTTATCCTTTTTGGTAGCTCAGTGAAGTAGAAAATGCTTTTTTTCTGGCTGCTCAAGTCCACTACATTACCTTTGGTATAATTAAGGTATGACATAGTCCATTTGTCTAGTCTGGGACCTGTGGTGCCACAGAGCACTAAATGCACTAAACCGTATATTCAATTTCTGCAGTATTTTTGTGAAAAAAATCTGTGATTCTGGTCCCCAAAGCAGTTTGAAATACACCGCCCAAATACACATTTGACATTTCTGCAGTGAAATAGTGAATCATTTTTTTTTTTTTGTGGGAAAAAAGCAATATTCTTGTTTGACAAAGCAGTTGTGCATACAGCATACAAATACATATTTAATATTTCTGCAGGGAAATAGTGCATCAGTGTGTTTCCTGGGAAAAACAAGTTATTCCTGGTCCACAAAACTGTTTGAAATGCCCCGCCCAAATACACTTTTGACATTTCTGCCGTGTAATACAGCCTCAGTGTATTTTTGGCAAAAATAGAAGTATTCCAGGTACACAAAGCAGTTCCAAATATAGCACCCAAATACACATTTGACATTTCTGCAGTGAAATAGTGAATTCAAATTATTATTTTTTTGTGGGGAAAAAGCAATATTCTTGCTTCACAAAGCAGTTGTGCATATAGCATAGAAATACCAATTTTTTTGTGTTTTATTAAAAAATCCTTGTTCTGGGTAAACAAACCATTTGTGCATACAGCGTAGAAATACCAACCGTAGAAATAGTTTTATTAATAGCAGTGAAATACTGATTTTCTGTGTTTTATTGAAAAAATCCGTGTTCTGGGTCCACAAACCACTTTTGCATAAACCGTAGAAATACCTAAGTTTTATTAATAGCAGTGAAATACTGTTTTTCTGAGTGTTATTAAAAAAATCCTTGTTCTGGGTCCAGAAACCACTTTAGCATAAACCGTAGAAATAGCTACGTTTTATTAATAGCAGTGAAATACTGATTTTCTGTGTTTTTTTGAAAAAATCTGTGTTCTGGGTCCACAGACCACATTTGCATAAACCGTAGAAATAGCTAATTTTTAGTAATAGCAGTGAAATACTGATTTTCTGTGTTTTATTGAAAAAATCTGTGTTCTGGGTCCACAGACCACTTTTGCATAAACCGTAGAAATAGCTAAGTTTTATTAATAGCAGTGAAATACTGCTTTTCTGTGTTTTATAAAAAAAAATCCTTGTTCTGGGTCTACAAATCACTTTTGCATAAACCGTAGAAACAGCTAAGCACGTCTCTGATGATGACGAAACACAGGTGCCAACTGCTATGGCTTTCTGCAATGTGCAGACTGATGAGGAGGGCAGGGGTCATGAATGGGTGGAAGATAATGTGGAGCATGATGAGGTCCTAGACCCAGACTGGACTGAAGGTTGTGCTAGTGACATGTGCAGATCTGAGGCGGTGGTCGCACAGAGGCAACAGCACAGCAAAAGAGGGAGCAAGGTGCAAAAGTGGAGTGGCCGTTCCATAGACAGTATGCCTGCTACTGCCCACCGCACCCAGGCAACGAGCACACCAAGGCCTGCTCCAAGGAGTTCATTGATGTGGCAGTTCTACACACAATGTCCTGACGACAAGACATGAGTGGTTTGTACGTTGTGCCATCAGAGCCTAAAGCGAGGCATAAAAGTTCTTAACCTGAGCACAACCTGCATGACCAGGCATCTACATGCAAAGCACGAGCTACAGTGGAGTAAACACCTTAAAAACCACAAAAGGTCTCAGGCTCCTCCTGCTTCCTCTTCTACTGCTGTCTTGGCCTCTTCCTACACCTATGGCATCAACGTGGCACCTGGCAACCAGCATACAGAGGATGTCCCAAAAACACAACCACCACCTCCTTCACCATCACCAAGCATCTCCACCATGTCACAGGCAAGCGTTCAGTTTTCCTTCTCCCAAATACTGGAGAGAAAGAGAAAATACCCACCTACCCTCCCTCGATCCTTGGTCCTGAATGCCAGCATTTCAAAATTACTGGCCTTTGAAATGCTGTCATTCTGTCTGGTGGGGATGGACTGTTTCAAACAGCTGATGCTGGTGGCTGTCCCACAGTACGTAGTTCCCAGCCACCGCTACCTTTCCAGGCGAGTCGTTCCTTCCCTGCACAACCAAGTGGAGGATAAAATCAAGTGTGCACTGCGCAACGGCATATGTGGCAAGGTCCACATCACCACAGATACAGGGCCGCTATATCTCCCTAACTGCACACTGGGTAAATGTAGTGGCGGCTGGGCCCGAGGCAGATAGCGGTTTGGCGCATATCCTTCCACCACCGACGATCGCAGGGCATTATTCATTGCCTCCTGTTGCTTCCTCCTCCTACTCTGCATCCTCCTCCTCCTCTTCTACCACCCCAACATCCGGTCATCGAAAGAACCTCACCCCCAACTTCAGCACAGCCAGGGGTAAATGTCAGCAGGCGATTTTAAAACTCATGTGTTTGGGTGACCAACCGCACAGGAGCTTTGGAGGGGCATAGAACAACAGACCGATGAGTGGTTGCTGCCAGTGAGCCTCAAGCCAGGCCTGGTGGTGTGCGATAATGGGGGAAATCTCGTTGCCACTCTCGGACTAGCCGGTTTGATGCACATCCTTTGCCTGCCACAAAACTAACCAGACAAGTCAGAGCTACTGCAGAAAGTGCGGTCTGTCTGTGCTCGCTTTCGGAGTTCTCACCCTGCTGCTGCTCGCCTGTCTGCGCTTCAGCATAATTTCGGCCTTCCCACTCACCGCCTCATATGCGACGTGCCCACAAGGTGGAACTCCACCTTGCACATGCTGGAGAGACTGTGAGAGCAGAAGCAGGCGATAATGGAGTTTCAGATGCAGCACGCACGAGTCAGCCGCTTTGCAGATCAGCACCACTTCACCACCAGTGACTGGGCCTGCATGCAAGACCTGTGTACCTTGTTGCTGTCTTTTGAGCACTCAACCAGCATGGCCAGTACTGATGATGCCATTGTTAGCATTACAATACCACTTCTATGTCTCCTTGAAAAATCAATTATGTTGATGATGGAAGAGGATGTGGCAGAGGAGGAGGAGGAATAGGGGGCATTTCACAGGGCTTCAGGCCAGTGGGTTACTGCATCAGCAGAGGCTTGGTACACATGTGGCCAGCCAGGGCACAGTTCTGGCGGATGAGGAGGAGGAGGATGAGGTAGAGGAGAAATAACCAGGTTCATTGCAGCGTGGTACCCAACGCAGCTCAGGGAAACTGGAGCTTGGCTGGGGGAATACGGAGGACACAGATAATACACCACCTACAGAGGACAGGTTATCCCTACCCTTGGGCAGCCTGGCACACATGAGTGACTACATGCTGCAGTGCCTGCACAACGACAGCAGAGTTGCCAACTTTGTAACTTGTACTGACTACTGGGTTGCCACCATGCTGGATCCCTGCTACAAAGACAACGTGCCCACCATAATTCCCCCACTAGAGCGTTATATGAAGATGTACGAGTACAAGCGCACGCTGATAGACATGCTCCTGAGGGCATTCCCAACTGAAATGGGGGGACAAGAAGAAGCACAAGGCGAAGCCATTGGAGGAGGAGCAAGAGGTCTCCAAAGCAGCTGTGTCACGGCCAGCTCCTCAGAAGGCAGGGTTAGCATGGCCGAAATGTTGAAAAGTTTGTTCATTGCGGATTGTTGATTTGTGCTTCGCAAAGCGGTCTTTCATGCGCATCGTAGTCTCACCTACATAGCATAGGCTGCATAGACACTTCAACAAATACACAATGAATGTGCTATTGCAGGTAAAATACCACTTTATTGGGATTTGTTTCCCAGTATGTGGATGTGAAATATAGGGGCCTTTTATTATGCTAGACCAATGGATGCAGCTTAGACAAGAGAAGGTGCCTTTCCTTACTGTGGACAATACCATTTGTTGGGGGCCCTTTCTGATGGTGCCAATATCCGCTCTGATAATTTTATCTCTTATGTTACCAGCCTGTTTTATAACATAACATTGGGGGGCTTGGAAATTCTGGGATCTGTGGATAGGACCTGGTCACTATATTCTAATGTTTGTTGATAATGGCCTTCACACGGTTGATCCAGGGGTAGTATGGCACAACTAGGGGAGTCTCTTTTGTGTTGTTTTTACATTGCTTCCTGGAGCTGTCTCACATTTATTTCTCTGTTGTTGTAGTAGCCATTCTGGATATCCTATTTGCTTGAATTTATTAGTCATCTCTTCAAGACAGGTTTTACAGGTAAGTGGGTTACTGACAATTCTGTTAACCCTTTGGAACTGTGAATAGGGTAAAGACCTTTTAGTAGCTGGTGGATGATTGCTCTCGTATCTAAGTAGGCTATTGCGGTCTGTATCTTTAATGTGCAGGTCTGTGACACATTTACCATCCTGGCCTTTTATGACCCAAGTGTTCAAAAAAGGTATTTTTAAGGGATCACAGTGTACCGTGAATTTTAAGTCGGGCCATACATCATACATCCAGCTATATATAGAGTTGAGAGGCAGAAGTTCATTGCCAGCAAGAGAATATATTCCAGAGGAGGTTTCCGTTACCCAAGGATAAAGCCAGCTATAGGACATACAGGCCTTGGATGAATGCCAGACAGGATCTTCAGAAAGTATAGCCTGATCTGGGAGTTAAAATTCCCTCTGAGTCACCTTGCTAGGATTCTACCTGCCACCTTTGTAACGCCTGCATGTAACCAATTGTCTTCTAGTGGAACTATCTGGAGTTTGTACATAGTTGAACTGTTCAGTAAAGAAGAATTCTGGTTCACTGCAATCGTGTGTACCTCCATTATTCCTACTAACAATCGGTGTGCCACTGTTACCGGCACTGGTGTCACGAACTGTTAGGGACCTTGCCACCAGCACGCTAAACCTTCAACACCCAGGGCACCTCACCTACCACCTGGCCTGGTCCCTATACCTAGAGAGTGCCCCAGAGGATCCACATGCCACCTCTCCATCACTGACTGCACGACTGCCCAGGGTCTACTACAAACTGTGAGTACCAAGAGCAACCCTCGGTCTAGCTTCTGACCCCTGTGACCTCACACTCGCTCACCCTGAAGGTCTTGCATACTGCATTACTACAAACCCTAAGCAGCCACACACACACACATGTACTGCCTTGTCTGCTCTATACTGTGCTACTAATGCCTCTACTATTACAGCCACATGCCCTGCCACTATTATCCTACCCTTTCCACATCCACAATGTACTGTTGCTTAGGATTCTGGCTAACCGGGAGCAATGCCTTGGAGACTACTCAAACAAAGCAATAGCTGATCTCAGGGAGACCAGCTACAGAAAACACTGCAGAGCCTTTTAGGGATATCTGGCTTTCATTGTGTTGTAGACCCAATACTGGGGCTTCACATTTATTTTCATATTACTGTTTCCCAGGGATCTTTGCACTTTGGATTGCTGTGTTGAGACTCTTAAATGAGGCTCCGCGGTGTTTTCTGTAGCAGGTCTCCCTGAGATCAGCTATTGTTTTGTTTGAGTAGTCTCCAAGGCATTGCTCCTGGTTAGCCAGAATCCTACTCCACACTTATGAGGAGCAACACCCTGAAACAGCTGTCTGTGGATGGATAACTGGCTTAGGTCTTCCCCATCACATCCTTAAAGCTTGTAAAAAAAAAAAAAAAGCGAGATCTTGACATAGGGGGCAACTTAATATTGTGGCTTTGGTGATCTCTGTAATGGGGACACCCCTTTGCTCAGTTTGCCTTCCTTTGAGGGATATCTGGCTTTCATTGTGTTGTAGATCCAATACTGGGGCTCCACATTTATTTTGCATCATCACTAAGATAAACATATTGATTATCATATTGATACACTTCAATTCTCTTTGGGATGTAAGATACAGTCAATGTATAACTTTTGGACTACATGTGGATACGTTTTCTTAATTTACTGTATTGCCATTGACTGTGTTGAAAGCAGGAGGAAAAACAATAGGTAATTTGCTACCGGAAGCACATCCTAATTTGAACGCCAAAGAATACTTCCGGATAATCATCAAATCACTTTTTTAACAATAATAAATAAAGTATTAAAAAGACATATAGAATTTAAGAATATGACACACTGGTGGTACAAGAATAGCACAGAAAACAACAGGAGATATGTCACAATTTAAACCGTGAGCCATTACCCTACTCAGTCTTAATATAGGTATTCATAATACCCAAACAGATTCATCGTATAAAGTGCATAGTGCCACATGATCATACAAGTAATGACCAAATAAGAGTTGGCTATCTGATAAAGAGCGTATAGGTGACCTCCTGCGCCATTCTCCCAACGCGCATTTCGCCAGTACAGCTTCCTCAAGGAAATGATGCAGTGCTGTCTGGGTATAATGTCCCTCACCTTATAAGTACCCCTCCCCTCCTTCTGATTTTATAGTCTATTGTTGCCACACCTCTAAAACCTATCTACGTGAATGTCCACCGGAAGTGACGTTCATGCGCTCCAGGTTGGAACGCAGACGTCACAACCCGGAAGAAGAAGGCATGCGCTCCAGTATGGGTAATTTGTCATTGCCGCACTTCTAGGACTTATATTCGTGAGTGTCCGCCGGAAGTGACGCTCATGCGCTCCAGGTTAGAACACAGAACGTCACAACCCGGAAGAAGGAGACGTGCACTCAAGCATGGAGCGCACGCCGCCCGCACCAGGACCGGACGCAACACTGGCCGAAATGGTCAGTCATTCAATCAAGAAAAATAAAGGAACATATATAGAGCATAAGTGTCAGCTCTAGTGTAAAATAATCATAACTATTATATGCAAATAGTGCAAAAGTGAAAAGAAAGTGCTAGAGTGCAAAGTGCAAAGTGCAAAAAGTGCGAGAGACCCGATGCCAGTGTAAAAAACAAAGGTGAATAAATTACAATTCATATAAATACATAATCAAGGTGCAGCGATTAAGTTGACTAATATCATATATACGTGAATGCACAAAACTATCAATTAATCACAAGACATCAATAAATCAATAAATACATTAATAAAAATTATATGGATTCATCCCAGTGATAAATGTATATACAGATGCCTAAAAAGGTGTATACACTGAAAAAATTAATTAACTCGACAGTTAAATAAGACGAGAGTGTGAACATAACAAAAATGTAAAATACTGAATCAAAACATTGAACTTGATTGTATGAAATTCATCCCATACTGGATCCATAATCAGAAAGTGCCGGTGCTTGGTAAGTCAATTACATTCTGCAACAAGAAACACATAGTTAGCGGCCAAATTACAGCAAACACAACAAGGGGGAGCGGAGAAGAAAAACCAATACAAGTCAGTTAAAAACATCTAAAATAAACACACAATATATTGTGAGTTATAAAGAGAGATTACCCCAACAATACCCCTTATTGACCCTGAATTACCTATTACAAAAATGGAGCAAAGTTAATTTTTTAAGACCCCTGGGGGACACTGTGCCAAGCTTAAGTATCCATTTCATTTCGCGTTGTGCCAACACCCATTTACAGTTGCCTCTCCTCTGATCAAAATATATCCTATCAATTCCACTCACTTTAGTAGTCGCTCATCACAATTATGGGACTCCTTGAAATGTCTCGAGATAGTTTTGAGATTGGTGTGATCCTGTTCCTCTTTGGCCGCTATTATTCCCAATACATGTTCTCTAACTCTTTTCTTCATACTTCTCGTTGTCATTCCTACATATAATAATCTGCAGGAGCCACACGGACGGCATCCCCATCTGGGACACTTGGACCCAAAGGCCCTCTCCGGCCTCTCTCCCTCGTAGTGGCTCCTGGTAAGTATGTCTTTAAGGCTCTTATTCCTTCTGTATGTAATGTTAGGAGTCGTTGGTAAGTAATTTCTTAGGGTCACATCCGATCTCAACACATTCCAATATTTGGCCACACATGGTCTAATTCTCTGATGGTCACCTGAGAAAGTTGTGATGAATCTTACTTGGTCATTCCAAATTCTGGTCTGTTTCTTCTGTGAGTAAATGAGGGTTTCTTTTTTTCATTTGTGGCTCTTTGTAGACCACGTTTTATTGAGGGTTTGTCATATCTCCTTCGCCTAAAATCGATCACTTAATTCCATCGCACGTGTTCTAAAATCCTCTTCCCTAGAGCAAATTCTCCGTATTCTCAAAAATTGTCCAACTGGTATGTTCGATATTTGTTTACGTGGGTGGGCTGACTTCACCTGCAATAGGCTGTTAACGGAGGTCTCATTCCGATATAGGTCAGTTTGGATATAACCATCATTATCCACATCCAATCGTAAATCCAAAAAATCCATCCTTGTTCTGCCCATCTTATAGGTTAACTTTATATTCAAGGGGTTGTTATTCAAGATTTCCATGAAGTCTTGCAATTCGGCCTGTGATCCCTGCCAAATAAACAGGATGTCATTGATGTACCTGTACCATGACTGTACCTGTGCACAGTGCTTTACTGGATCTGTAAAGAAGATCCTCCTCTCCCACAACCCCAGAAAGAGACCCGCATAAGAGGGCACACAAGGCGCCCCCATAGCAGTTCCCCGGAGCTGCAGGTAGAAGGATCCCTTAAACAGAAAGAAGTTGTGGTGCAAGGCAAATTCCAATAATTCCACAATCAAATCGCCAAACTCACCTTTCCATTTAGAGGCCGAAATGAAAAATCGGACAGCTTCCAACCCATCTTTATGATCAATGGACGTGTATAGTGACTCCACATCACATGTGACAAGTAGCATATTCTCTTCCAAGTGAATCCCATCCAATTTCTTTAGAATATCACTTGTATCCTTTAAGTATGAAGGTAAGTTGATGACTAAAGAGTTTAGGACATGATCGATCAATTTACCAATAAGAACACACATACCGTCCATCCCTGCCACAATTGGGCGTCCCGGTGGTACTTTATAATTTTTGTGTACTTTTGGCAGCAAATAAAAGGTTGGGATCTTGGGATTTTTGTCAATCAAATATTCCACTTCTTTTTTAGAGATGATGTCCCGTTCGACAGCAGCCAGCAAGATACCCTGCAGGAGGCATTGGAACGTTGTTAACGGATTGTAAGTTAATTTTTTGTAACATTTCACATCTCTCAATTGTCTAAAGGCCTCCCTCTCATACATGGCTGCCGGCCGAAGAAC
Organism: Bufotes viridis; assembly: GCA_033119425.1. Lineage (NCBI taxonomy): Eukaryota > Metazoa > Chordata > Amphibia > Anura > Bufonidae > Bufotes > Bufotes viridis. The sequence continues at coordinate 57,589,214 of CM065593.1, forward strand.
TACATTACCGCCTTTAACGGTGGGCTTAATGATCGCCCCCTTCAGATCTTTTAACTCTTGGAGGGCCTGTCTCTGGGAAGGGGTCAAATTATCCTGTTCTCCTCTTCCTCTGTCCTTTTTCAACGCCTCCATAACCAATTCTACAAACATTTTAATATTGGGAAAAGTAGAAATTGGAGGAAATTTCTTAGATTTTGGGATCAGTTCAGATAGTAACTTACTTGTATTTTCTTCCTGTTCCTCCAATTACTGTTGGAGTATCCGAATCGCCTCTTGTTCTTCTGGGGTATCAAGTGCAGGAATGGCATCTTTGTGGAAAATTTTTAAAAAAATCAACCGACGGGCGAACAGTTATTGTTGGGGTAATCCCTCTTGTATAACTCACAATATATTGTGTGTTTTTTTAGATGTTTTTAACTGACTTGTATTGGTTTTTCTTCTCCGCTCCCCCTTGTTGTGTTTGCTGTAATTTCGCCGCTAACTATGTGTTTCTTGTTGCAGAATGTAATTGACTTACCAAGCACTGACACTTTCTGATTATGGATCCAGTATGGGATGAATTTCATACAATCAAGTTTATATGGTTTGATTTTTTTATCCTATCAATTTTTTACACTAATTCAGTATTTTACATTTTTGTTATGTTCACACTCTCGTCTTATTTAACTGTCGAGTTAATTAATTTTTTCAATGTATACACCTTTTTAGGCATCTGTATATACATTTATCACTGGGATGAATCCATATAATTTTTATTAATGTATTTATTGATTAATTGATGTCTTGTGATTAATTGATGGTTTTGTGCACGTTCACGTATATATGATATTAGTTAACTTAATCGCTGCACCTTGATTATGTATTTATATGAATTGCAATTTATTCAGCTTTGTTTTTTACACTGGCACCGGGTCTCGCACTTTTTGCACTTTGCACTTTGCACTCTAGCACTTTCTTTTCACTTTTGCACTATTTGCATATAATAGTTATGACTATTTTACACTAGAGCTGACACTTATGCTCTATATATGTTCCTTTATTTTCCTTGATTGAATGACTGACCATTTCGGCCAGTGTTGCGTCCGGTCCTGGTGCGGGTGGCGTGCGTTCCATGCTTGAGTGCACATCTCCTTCTTCCGGGTTGTGACGGGTTGTGACGGGTTGTGACGTTCTGCTATAAGTCCTAGAAGTGCAGCAATGATAAATTACCCATACTGGAGCGCACGCCTTCTTCTTCTGGGTTGTGACGTCTGCGTTGCAACCTGGAGCGCATGAACGTCACTTCTGGTGGACATTCACGTAGATAGGTTTTAGAGGTGTGGCAACAATAGACTAGCAAATTAGAAGGAGGGGAGGGGTACTTATAAGGTGAGGGACATTATACCCAGACAGCACTGCATCATTCCCTTGAGGAAGCTGTACTGGCGAAATGCGTGTCGGGAGAAGGGCGCAGGAGGTCACCTATACGCTTATTTGCCAACTCTTATTTGGTCATTACTTGTACGATCATGTGGCACTAGGCACTTTATACGATGAATCTGTTTTGGTATTATGAATACCTATATTAAGACTGAGTAGGGTAATGGCTCACGGTTTCCATTGTGACATATCTCCTGTTGTTTTCTGTGCTATTCTTGTACCACCAGTGTCATATTCAGGAATTCTATATGTCTTCTATATGCGATTGTATTATTTTTAATATTGCCAAGACGGATTTGTCATTAACTCCGTTGAAAGTCAATGGGGGACAGATCAGTTTTCTATTATGTCAGATTGTCCCCATTGAGTTACATTGGGGATCATGCTGGATCTGTCTTGCTCCGCATCCCAGGATGGAAATAAAACTGCAGCATGTTGAGGTTTGCTCTCAGGTCTGGGAACGCAACTAAACGGAACAAAATGCATTTTGGAGCATTCCATTCTGTTGAGTTCAGTTTTGTCCCCATTGACAATGAATGGGGACAAAACCGAAGCATACGGTGTCCATATTAGGACATCGTCAGACATCATCCACAACTCCATCCTACGTCAGGCAAAACAACCTCCTTCTTCAGCCCAAACTCCATCAGTCCTCTTCCCTCAGGCAAAACTCCATCCTCTGTCAGCCAAAACTCCTTTCTCCCTCATACAAAACTGCCTCCTCCCTCAGACATCAGCCAAAAATGCCCTCCTCCCTTATCCAAAACTGCCTCCTCCCTCAGACTTCAGCCAAAATGCCCTCCTCCCTCATCCAAAACTCCATCAGATGTCAGACAAAACTCCCTCAGACCTCAGCCAAAACTGCCTCCTCCCTCAGACAAATCTCCCTCATCCAAAACTGCCTCCTCCCTCAGACAAATCTCCCTCATCCAAAACTGCCTCCTCCCTCAGACCTCAGCCAAAACGCCCTCCTCCCTCATCCAAAACTCCATCAGATGTCAGACAAAACTCCCTTCTCCCTGACTAATCAGCCTTACTAACATGGGGTCAGGGCTACGGCCGAGAGATATACGAGTGAACACTAGGGAGAGAAAACAACAGGAACCACCGAACTCAGCTAGGCGTGTCTTAGATAACCTGACTAAATGGCTTGTTGTGTGCCCTAAGCCATGATCGTGGGTAGGCCTTTAAGTGGGCAAAAACCAAGCCAAGTAGGGTAGAAAAGGAATGGCATGAACAAACTAATCCCCAAGCCAACTGCAAGGCGTCAGGGATCGTGAGCGAAATTTCGGGGTGTATGAGGCAAGACCAGAAGGAGACCTACAACCCATCTTGTGGATGACAAGGCCGGAGACATGATGCTCAATATTGCGGATACTGCCCCAAATCGGAATGGAGGACTGGGAATACGTTGTGAAATGGATCATGAAAAACCACCTGAACCTTGTAAAGTTTTGGTTCTAGTGTGAGTACTGGCAATGCCCTAGCCTCAGGAGATCATGGAACCGAAACCTGACTGCCTAGACAATGCAGGAATGAGGGCCAGAAAGAACCATGTAGATAGGAAGAGAATTCTTGAAGACCGACCTACTATCTAAATCTTCTAATGTGAGGGAATGTCGGACCTTGTCCAGACCCAATTCGATGTGGTTGTAGGAAGTCTGAGGTTAGTGCGGCAAGAAGCCATAAAGATTCTGTCTATGCCCTCCCATGAGCAAGGGAAGCAATTGCAATGAAGCTACTGACGAAAATTAATTCCTGGTCGTAGTAAAAAGGCAAAGACTTTGCACAGGGACCTGGTTGACCAGATATTATCGACTATGATCAGAGACTGAAATCCTAGAGATAATTACCCTACTTGTTCCTCCTCTGGCAGGACATGAACGAAAGCATGAACAATTAAAGCAAGACGAAATATCTGCGTAAGACATGACAAGGATGCTGTAGGGCGAACCGGACCAGTTTGCGGACAAAACATAAAGTGAGTGATCAATATGGATTATTAGGACATTAGGGAAGCAGGTATGTATCTGATACATATGGGCCAAATCAATCTAGATGCACAGATGGGCAACCAACCAGGCAATCAGCCCAGCAGGACTGAAAACAGTCATCGGGCCCCCGAAGCCATGGGACCGATGCCGTCATCGGGCCTCCGAAGCCATGGGGCCGACGCCGTCATCGGGCGCCCAAAGCCACGGGGCCGATGCCGTCATCGGGCCCCCGAAGCCACGGGGCCGACGCCGTCATCGGGCCCCTGAAGCCACGGGGCCGACGCCGTCATCGGGCCCCCGAAGCCACGGGGCCAATGCCGTCATCGGGCCCCCGAAGCCACGGGGCCGACGCCGTCATCGGGCCCCCGAAGCCACGGGGCCGAGTTTTTTTTTTTTTTTTCTTTAACAAGAAATTATAACTATAATTAATGACCTGAATAAGGTGCAGGGGAAATTAAACCATAAGACCTGGTGAAATGAAACCAACGAGACCTGACCGGACCGACAAGGAAGGTGACCCCCAACATGAGTTCAACTGCATGACCTGAAAAGACCAAGGAAAACGTGACAGAAAATGGAGATAATAATGGACATGAACTAAAATGAAACCTAAATAACATAAGTTGGCAAGCAGGTAAAGATGAGAGTCATTCAAAACTAAAAGCATAGCTGCACAGGTGTACAGACAACCATTGGTCGGACCCCTGAAGCCATGGGGCGAAACAACCGCCAGGGCCCATGGGATCGGGCAGCCGCCGGGATGCGAACCTTAAGAATTAAGGATGGCTGGGGAAAAGATTGGGGCTTAACCCGACAGGTTTAGTAATCAACCGGTACTAAATAACCTGAAAAGACAAAGACATGGGGTAAGCTTCTTAATGAAATGAGGTTGAAATGAACCGCAAATACTAATCTGTAAAATATAAATGAACAAAAGAAACTTCTGAAAGGTGTGCCATGGAAAATAGCATCAGATGGCCGTATGAGCTACCAATGTCAATGTCAATTGTGAATTCCTCTAAGCCAAGAGCCACTCCAGCGAGTCTCTTATGGCAGGAGCCATGCGTGCGAGTCTCTTAGGGCAGGAGCCATGCATGCGAGTCTCTTAGGGCAGGAGCCATGTGTGCGAGCCTCTTATGGCAGGAGCAAGTATCAGATGACTGTGCGAACTACGAATGACGATACCAGTTGGGAGGTCTTATAGCGAAAAGCCACTTGTGCGAGCCTCTTATGTCTTTTTTTTTTTCAAAATAAATCACTTATGCAGCACCAGAATGCCTTGGGGACTTGCATAACCATGACTGCCTCCAACAGCAAACCTGGGACACTAACCAGCCTACAACCATGTTGTTCCCCTAACGAACAAAACATGAAAACCGGTCATGGGGCCCCCGGAGCCATGAGGCCGGATCAGTCATAGGGCCCCCGAAGCCAGAGACCGAAGCAGTCATAGGGCCCCCAAAGCCGAGAGACTGATCTAAATGACGTTGCGGTGACGATAAGTAAATAAAACGTAAACCGGACCTGATGGGATATGCAGCGGCTTGAATGATTGGATTGGCTAGAAGGTGGCCTAAGAAACATAACTGCCAACAGGCGTTGAAAATATAGACATTAGTAATCCTAAGTACGGGCATACATGAAACACTAACCACCGTGAACCATAAAACGTAAACATGAAATTGAAACAGAGATAGGAGAAAAAACAGAGCCTGAGGCATTGCAAGTTCGCTAACAGAAGACTCTTATCATGACAAACAAATGAACAGCTTGTGAAAACATAGTAGGAAACTTACTCCTATTGGCCCACTGACCTCCGCTGAGGAGCTGTTTGGTAAACAGGGGCAGGAGACTAATCTGAGTGAATACGAACCAGAAGTAAAAGGGGACCAGTCTGAGTGAATATGAACCAGGATTAAAGAAGACCAACATAATTATTTTTTTTTTTTAAACTGAAGTGAACAGAAAAGTAGGCCTATGGAATGTAACAGACCACCGAGGAAAGGAACGCAAGCCTGAAAAGAATGCAGTTATGTTTGTCGGGAGAGAGGTACCAGAGCGGTGGGTGCAGACTGCCCCGGTGAGATTATTGAGTTAAATCATGACATAGCAATGAACAGGAGAATGCAGCTTTGAGTGGGAGCACAGTACAACACATGATGTAACGACAAATGGGTGAATGCAGCTTTGGATGTGAATGGTACCTAAAACACGTGGTATGGGCGCAGCTCTGAGTATGGGTAGAGCATGAAAAGCATGGTATGAAGCAGACTTATAAATGCAATCTGAAAGTGAGCAGTGTATTGAAGTGATGCAAAAGCGGACATGAGAACGCAGCTCTAGTAGTGAATTGAGTATAGGACAAGATATAAAAGCAGACATGCAGACCCAGCTTTGGATGTGAACGGAATGTTAACTTGAAGTGACAGCCGACATGGAAAGCGGCTCTGGCGATTGGGGTATAAAACCTATTGTAGCAGTAGAAGTGTGAACACAACTCTGGGTATAGGCAGAGCATAAAATTGGTATAACGGCAGCTCTGGTTGTGAATGGAACATGACACATGGTGTAACAGGGACATGAACGCCGCTCTTGAAATGGGCCTGGAAGAACCTGTAGTAACAGTGGACTTGTGAACGCAGCTCTGGGTGTGAGTAGAGAAAACCTGATATACCAATAGACGTAAGAACGTAGCTCTGGTCGTGAGTTTGACCGCGTAAGTGTAAATGTATCTCTGGGTGTGAGCCGAGAATGAAATTGGTATAACAGCAGCTCTAAATGTGAGTGGAGCATGAACATGATGTGACAGCGAACGTGAACGCATCTCTGAAACAAGCCTAGTATAATTCTGTTGTAACAGCAGACATGTGAACACAGCTATCACTGTGAGCAGAGCAAATATGGTATACTAGCCGATGCATGAACGCAGCTCTAGTTGCGAGTGGAGTAGAAAAAACATGATGTAACAGCAAAGTGTGAACACCGGTCTGGTGCGGCCAGAGACTAAATTGGAGTAACAGTAGCAGAGTATCAGAGTATGAAAACATGTAATAGCAGGCATGTAATACAGTTCCAGATGTCGGCTGGGTACGGAATTTGATGTAACAGCCAACAGGTGAATGCAACTCGAATGTGATTGACGTATGAAGCATGATGAAAATAGCAGACATGTGGACACAGCTCAGTTAAGCAGAGAGTAAAACATGCGCAACAGCGAAATGTAAAGACCGGTCTTGGAACGATATAATGAAAATCAGGGGGGCAAGATTAATAAAACTTAAATTTTACTCGGTCAAACAAATAAAATCATACACATATATGCCTTTAGAATCAGCACGCCACTGCTGGCTGGCAATCCAATAGTAAAAATTGACAACCAGAAACCGCACAGTACTATCTTGTCGGTCAAATGTAGTTAAAAAACTCCAACCAAAAATGCATGTACAGGATAGTTAAGGGCATGACCCCATATAAAGGGGAGTACAGCAGAAAAAGAGCAGGTTAATCCACCGGCCCTAGTGCCACCCTACTTGGCCTAGCACCCCCTATACCTATTAACAGTGTCCCACCGCGCAAGGGATAGCACCGTTTCCGGAACCTATCCCTGAGCCAACTTTCCCTGTTGTAATCCTGCTCAGTTCAGAGAACCTCCTGGCATGCAGCTAATTGCCAAAAAAGGTGGTAGTATAGGGCAGACGTGATTCTTTACCCAACAAAAACCACCTTATGACATTGAAAAAATCTAACATGTAAACATGGTTATACTCATCGGTTGATGTGTCATCACTCATTGATACTCCGTCCCATAATCGACCTTAGCCATTATAGGTAGTCCCGATGCGTTTCATCAATCATCGGCTAAAGATGTGGCCCATCAGGGGACATAGGGCCATCAGTGGACATTGGAGTGACCAGGTTCAAATAAGCTCCATATATATGTGACCTGAAGTGGCGTATGGCCGAAATCACAGCAGTCAAATGGAGCCCAGTGGGAGCCGGTATCTCCCATAAGCCGGCTAGATAGCCAGCGCACGGGAACGAGCAGCGTGAAAGTGATGGACAATAAAAGACGTGCAATGCATCGGAGGGTGTGAGGCGTGTGAAGCATGGTGCAATAGCAGGCATAAGACAGAAGTAAAAGCCGAACGTGGAAATGCCGCTCAGGATAAGAGCAGAGCTAGTGCATCAAGGTATTTTTTTTGCTTTTTTTTTAGCTGGGGGAGTCACATGGCAAGGAACAGCTACAGCAATAGGCCTGAACAACAACAGCTGCGTCTGATTTCCAAACATGACGTCATGTTCAGCCCGGGTAACTCTTCCTTTACTGCGTACAAGCTGAAGTAACTTTCCATACGCGACAAACAAAGTGAAGTAAAATTAGCAAGATATATAGGAACTAACTCCTGTTATCAAACAAACAAAGCTGAGAAGAAATAGAAATACTTAGCCCCCACGAACCAACCTGAGGCAGCAGATTCTGAGGCGAAGCCTCCCGTTTGCTAGCAAAGTTGGGTTCCGACCGGCTAGGAGAGACGGCCATGACCCAAATTACTTACATATTACAGCGCGTGCATTGCTACGGTAGAAGCGAGCGAAATAAAAGCTCAGTTCTGGCTCCATGCTGCAAAGAAAGAAATCCTTCCACCAGAGAAGCTAATTCACTAATGATACCCAGGTGCACCTGAGAACACACGCCCGAGAGTGAGGCTGTGGCTTGTATATGAAGAGCCTCCGCCCCTCCCACAAATGCAGGCCGATTAATCAGCCTTACTAACTAATATATATATATATATATATATATATATTGTGGGGAGTCGCTCTGGTAGACAGCGGTGCGGGTGCAGTACAGAGGCAAAGGGAGTCCAGTAAGTGCAGCAAACAGTGTTTAATTCACACTTGCATAAAAACAGTCACTTGGTGTTAATTCACACATAGAAAAACTTAGGGCAAAACATAAAGTCCAAAACAGGATTCAATCACCTGCGAGGTTTAGGTGCAAGTTCGCACCTGGCTGTCAGCCCAGCCACCGGAGAATCCACCCTCGGGCTTCCAGGATAAACACCTCTTTGCTGAGCTCTTTCTTCCAGCCCTGAGAGCTCCACAGCGTTACTAGCAGCTCCTGGACAATCACTCCCCACCTGCTGAGGTGGCTGCCTTTTAAAGGCCCGGCAAAAGTCCGGCCTGGACCGAGGGGAATAGGCACCCGCCCAACTCTTTGCCTACTCCCAGTAAGAGCCGGCCCGGACTGGCTTTGCAGCCAAACTAAATACCAATGTGTCAAGCAGCACTAGCTGCTGCTGACACACAAAAACCCGGCTCTTACCTCACCGAGGCCAGGAACCTCGGTGACACGTACCTTCCGTCGACGACAGATCCTTGCGCCCTCTTACACCCCCCCCCTTTGTTCAACCCTGAGGGGGTGAACACATGTGAGGCAGTGGACGCGGGACAGGGCATCTGCGTTACCCTGCAAGCGGCCTGCCCTGTGTTCTACGGAGAATTTGAAGTTCTGCATGGATAGGAACCACCTGGTGACCCGAGCATTCCTCTCCTTGGCCTGGCTCATCCACTTATATATATATATCTTTGTTCAGGGTTCTGTGGCGGCCATATCATCACTTTGTGCTGTTCTTTGTGTTGAAGGTAGTTCTTAATGATTAGTTATTTGTTTGGGGTCATTGCTCTGCTGCAGAATAAATTTAACTTTAAACTATTGACACTTCTATTTGTGAAAGTATTCTTACTTTGTGGCATCTTTTAGACACCTGCCTAAAATGTTTTCACACTACTGTGTATATATTTTTATTTTTTTTTCCTACACAGTGTTATGACTATATTGATATATGAGACACTCAAGTTAGGTTCAATCCAGAAAGACTAGTGATGAGTGAGCACCAATGTGTTCGGGTTTTCAGGTACGTGGTCCGAACACATAGCGATATTCGTGCACTCAGCCGAGCACTCGAGTATAATGGAAGTCAATGGGAAACAACCAGGCACCCCCTGTTCTGAAGAGGGGAGTGCACCTGGTCCATTGGAAAAGGTATGAAAGTTACAGAAACACCACCGAAATTGATCGGGAACAGCATGGGGACGATGTATGGATGCATTTTGGACTCCCAGGTCGCTGCTGGGAACCATGTTGTCCGAGTTGTATGGGAATTTTTCCACAAACATACGTATCATACCCTGTGGAATTCCGATACCATTATCCTTTGTAACCCTCCTGTACATTGCTTCAAACCGACTACACAGAGACAGAGGTTCGCCATGTATGGTGGGTCTGAACTTGGAGAGGATATCTGGAGTGATGTCCCAATGACCCGTTGCCAGTCTCATGAGTATGGAGAGACGTTCCTCCTTATCATAAAACTGTCCATTCATGGGTTGCGTCCTCCCCGTTACCTCATACCTTTGGTTTAGGTGTGTAGGTAACCATAACTTGAATAACTCCATGCAATATTCGGGAGCCACTGAATACTTGTTACATTGACCCTCGAAGATATCATATGAAGTAAACGGATCTACACTGGGATTGTATTTTGGAATCTCCTTGCAAATCCGTAACAGGAAGTTTATCCTTTCCATACTAAAATGGTTAGGATAGAAGTCTTCCTGTCTTTCCGGACACAATGGAGGATTGGAAGTGGTAAATGGCCAACCACTTTCCTCTCCCCAATTGTTGTCTTGATCCTGGAACCGGCTGCTATATCTATTCTCCCTGGGTGTTTGGGTGAAATGTAGTGTCCGTTCCACCTGACCTCTAGTGTCTACCCCCTCGGATGTTTGATCCGTGGGAGACCTTGGCGCCGACGCCGCTGTTTCCCCCTGTGCCATTCCCGAAACACAAACCTGTTTTGTGAGCATCATGCTGTTAGCACCAGGCCGTGACAGGTTCGAAATGACCTGCTGCAAATCCGCTATGGTTTGCGTTTTTGCAGCCAGGTCCTCTCGAAGTTGAACCATCATGGTATCCGTAAATATTGCATTGTTCCTGAACTGATTTATCTCAGTGTACAGTCTGAGCAGCTCTCTGTCCATGTCAGAGTAGAGACACGCCTTGCCCGAGAGTCTAGACTCTAACACGCAAATCTCTCTGCCCCTCTCGACTGTACACTGGTGCTTTTCTTGTAGTTGTGTTTGTAATGTGTGTAACTGTTTGATGTTCTCAACACAACAATTGCAGTAAAAGTTTGCTGTGTTGGAAACTTCCTCTGCCCTTGTAGTGCTGGTGAGTTTTTCAAGATGTTCTGGCTTCCAAATGGTATCCTCAAAGGTGAGAACCAATTTGGCTAACATTTGGAGCCGTTTTTTGGTTTTCTTGAAAATACTATTATTGATACAGATTTTATCATGAGCGTATGCCTGGTCCAATAAAGTGGACCATAGCAGCTCAGTGGATTTGTAAGTGGTGGGGATGATGGGATTGAACGTGCTACGTTTACTGAGGTGTTGCAGTGTTGAGAAGCCCATACTCACTTTTTGACGAGAGGTCATCTTCTTTGGTGCCGTTCTTTGTTGTCCTATGTTGCTGCATAGAGGAGGTCCTTCAATATCCGGAACGCCTTCTCCCGTCCAGCCAGGCGACTTCTGTTCAGCTCCAACGATGATGTTTCTCTCTTCAGTGATGTATGATGACTTCTCTCCGATGTTCAGTAGGCGAGTAAGGGAAGCACCAAAATACTTAATATAGAAATCAGAAAGATTTAAATTCTCTGCTGTAGATTTTGGCCCGTGCCCAGCTTTGATCGAAAAGCTGCGTTCTGTTTGAATTATCAGGCCCTGGGCGCTCAGTAACCACTGACCGCGTCTTTCTTGCCTGACTAATTCACAGAATGAGCGACTTTCTTCACCAAAGCTAAACACGGACACAAATTCCTAGCCAGTGGGCCTGGCTCGCCAATGTTAAAGGAAATATTAATTGTTAATATTTTATGCAAAATATTCATAAATAGGCGTGAGTTGTCTAGTGATGTCTCCGCCTATTTATACCAAATAATCAAATAAACGCTGATTACCTCACTCTGCAATGAACTACCTGCGGCTATTGCTGCGACTCCTACTATAACAAAAGACTTCACACTGTACTTAAAATAAAAGGGTATTTATTAATACTCTACACGTTACAGTCTAATAATAGCTTATAAATATATATATCTAAATCAATGGGAATAGATATATATTTATAACAGCTAACAGCAATATATAAAATCACACTGCAACAACACAGCAATATGATCCTATCTACCCTAACACAATCCCAATTTCCCCGCAAACTATCTAATACATATACTCATACACACACACATAGCAACCCACCCCACCTGGTGCTAAACTATCCCTAAGGGAGCAAACTGTGGCGCTGCAGGGGTATGCAGACCACAGACACAGGGTTACAGGGGTGCGGCAGGGGTAAAAGGGGTCCTGTATAAAGGTAGCAGGGGTGCTCCTGCAGGGCAGCAGGGGTTAATGGGGCCGTTGGTGGTATAGGGTAGGTAGGGGTTACATGCTGGGATAGGGTAGGTAGGGGTTAATGCTGGGGAAGATCGTTGGTGGTATAGGGTAGGGTGGGTAGGGGTTAATGCTGGGGACGATCCTTGGTGGTATAGGGTAGGTAGGGGTTAATAATAATGATACTTAATATTTGCTAGTTGTCCAGGGGTTGCTCGTCTTCTAGGGGGTGCTCGTCTTCTAGGGGGGGGTCCTCAGGGTCCGGGCTGCAGGCTTCTTCTGCCTTAAGTGCAGGGGCCGCCAGATATTTATATCCAGCATCCCGCACTCCCGAGCCAGGACATGCTGTGGCGCACCCATGCGCGCCACAGGCAACGACACGTGGGCCGGTGCGGTGATATGACGTCACCGTGCCAGCCCGCGTGTCCCTGCACGCGCACAGCAGGGCCGCGACATTTTCTGACAGGCAGGAGAAGTCTTTGATCTCCCGCGTGTAGCACTTTGCATTCCGGGCAGCGCAATAGTAATCGTGCTGCCGGAATGTGCATAATAGAAGGAGGGGAGGTTTCTCCCCTCTTCCTATCATGTATAATTATCTCCAGCAGCGCTGGAGATAATTACTACAAAGGACTCTGATTCTATTTAATCGGAGTTCTTTGAAGCATGCAGGATGACCGGACTCTTGTCCGGTCATTCTGCTGCAATTAACAAGATGTCATCAGTGTGAATGCTTGGGGCACATTCACACTGATACATCTGGCTTCAGGTGAACCAGGGGACATGAGATACATGTATATGGATACTTGGGGCAAATCCATATACATGTATACACTAAATATATATTAATTTGGGAGTATACACGCATATGGATGCTTGGGGCACAATCATACACGTGTATATATCCAGTATATACAGTACATATTCTGGGAGCATACATCTATATGGATGCTTGGGGCACATCCATACACATGTATACATCCGTTATGCATATATACATAGATATATGCTTTACACCCAGGCCAGTGGCCCACATATATTTCCGGGGGCACTTCTCTTAACACCCAGATTAATGGAAATTGTAATATACACACTTTTTTTCAGATTCAGTTTAGTATGGGATGCAAAAAACCCTGAGATTGTGGACACTTTACTAAGCCCAGATTAATGGAAGTTGTAATATACACAGTGTTTTTAGACTAAGTTCAGTATTAGGATACAAAAACCCACAGATTGTGGACACTTTACTAGGCCCAGATTAATTGTATTTGTAATATACTCAGTGTTTTCAGATTCAGCTCAGTATGGAATAGAAAAACTTACAGATTGTGGACACTTAACGTAGGTATTGTTTATATGTTGCTCGCCCCGATTCAGTCCACACCGGCTTTCTCGGCCTGCCCACCCAACACCACCACATTCCTTAACCACCCCTCACCCCAAAATAAGACTCCGACAACCGACTGGAATGTAATGGCCACAGCAGTCGTTTATTAATAGAAATTAATATAAATGAACACATAGACCATAACAATAGTAAACAACAATAACAATAACCAGACTCAAATGGAAGGAGGTCCTTGAAGCCACAAAGAATCCTGAGTTGCCGAACCAGGGGTGAGCCATAATCTGCCTCTAGCCATTATCTCCCCAGCTTGGAGGTACCACTGAATGCCACCCCCCCCCCCAATCCAACCACAACCGCTCGCCCACCAAGAGAGTCCAGCCCTCACTGTGGGGCCCTCCCAATGGCCTTAAGTTCCACCGTAACCAACCCCAAGAACCCCCTCCCATCTGCCCCAGCCGCCGTGACAGAAACAAACCTCCCAACCTGCCTACCCCCCCCACTCTCCCTAACCAGGGAGGGCAAGCGAGAGCTTCAAGCTTTTACCACAAATGGCTACCTTTTCTTCCCTACCTTCGCACTTAACTCCTCCCCACACTAAACTGGCCTATCCTGACCTCCCTGCATCCCCTTAACCCTCCTTCTATCTCCTCTTCAAATCACCTAACCCCCGGGCTCTCTAACCAAACCCCCGTCATGAGTGCCTCCCTTACGGGCTTTGCCCTTCCCAGTCCGGCCATTGCTTGACGGGGTTATTGGTTATATGTCGCTCGCCGCTATTCAGTCCACAACGGCTTTCTCGCTTGCCCACCCAACACCACCACATTCCATAACCACACCTTTGGGTTTGGTTAGGGGCTCCTAACCAAACCCCCATCATGAGGGCCTCCCTTACGGGCTTTGCCCTTCCCAGTCCGGCCATTTCTTGACGGAGGTATTGGTTATATGTCGCTCGCCCCTATTCAGTCCACACCAAATTCCTCGCTTGCCCACTCAACACCACCACATTCCATCACCACCCTCACCCCAAAATAAGACTCTGACAACCGACTGGAATGTAATGGCTACAGCAGCCGATTATTAATATAAATAATATACATTAACACAGAAACCATAACAATGGTAAACCATAATAACAATAACCAAAACCAAATGGAAGGAAGTCCTTGAAGCCACAAATGAATCCCGAGTTGCTGAACCAGGGTGAGCCATAATTTGCCTCCAGCCATTAATTCCCCATCTCGGAGGCACCTCCCAGTGGCCTCAAGTTCCACCGTAACCAGCTCCAAGGACCCCCTCCCATCCGCCACCCAAGACCGGATTTGACACCTCAACTCCGGGCATTCCTCCACATCCGCAGGGCAATCTCGATACCCTCCTGCAACGCCAAGCTCCACATATCCAACCCCACAGCATTCAAGTGCACACCATCCGCCCTTCAAAATACACCCTCACCGCTCTCCAACTCCTTATGCCGGACCTTCACCCTGGCCTTATTCACCACCTCCACCGATCTCGTCTCCCTCCACGTACGTCTCGGGACAATGTCGCACAACACAGTCACCAAACCAGGGAACAAAGACATGTCCCACTTAATGTCCTTCACCAGCTCCAGAATAGGCCTAGCCGCCAAATCATTACCACCTGCGTGAACCACCAGCACAACTGGCACCCTGTCCATCTGGACAAAACGGTGTACCTCCGGCAACACCCCCTTCCAAACCATGCCCCTGCGCCCTATCCATCTTACCAATGCCGATGTACGATCAAAACCTAGCTGCTGGCCATCCGGCCGAACCGCTGCTCGGACGGCCCCCCAGAAGACATACGAATGCCTCGATATCAACACCAACACGGGCTCCGCTCCTGAAACGAGAAACCATGCAAGAACAATACCGCAAGTTATGAACAACAAAATTCCCCTATCCCTTCAACCAGCCAAACCCTCTACAAACGATGCAGGTGCGCATAGGACCAAAAACGCGCTGATTCCCACCGCCCTATCCGCTTAATGACCTCCTCCCCAGGCCCAATCGTGCCGCCTCTGTAGCCGCATCAATCCTAAAGGAGTGGCTTGAGTAACCCTCCCGGTCCAACCCAACCACCCCAAACACTTATAAAACACAGTTTAAAATTAAAACCGGGACAAAGAGAACCATCGGCGTGCCTCAATAACGGAGACACTCCCGACGGCCCCCGCTCCATATTCCTGAAGACATTTAACTGGACACATCTCACAGCCCATAACCCTGAACAACACCATGCGCCACCCCCAACCCCCCACATCCGTCTTCGAGCGGCGGATCACAAATTCCAGCCTGTCCAGGAACAAATCAACGTCGTCCCTCAAAACCCCCCCCACTCTGTTAACTGCCGGGCAAACCAGATCCCCCAACCAAAGAGACCCAAAAAACACCAGCAAGAAGGCCAAACGAAACAACCGGACCTCCCATTCCGAACTACACACTCCTCGCAACTGACTACCAACCTGCAACAACAACGCAAACAATACAGGCCTCCTGGAGTCCTCCCGTGTCCGCAACCTGCGCCACCCTTTCAAAGCCTGAACCACCAAAAACGACTTTGTAACACCCATTCATCTTGCTCACCGACCAACCCTCCTCCTTACAGTGGCCCACAAACATTAACAATGCAATTTTCAAATCCTCCAGGTTCCTACCCAAGCCACCACACCACTCTTCCCAAGAACGCCATGCCCTCAAGTACATCGCCCACGTACCGGGTGCCAAGGATGCTTGCAAGAGCCCCATCACAGTTCCTGCAACAGGTCCCACAGGCAGGTCAGACACTTCAAACCCACCAAGTCCGTACCTGGAGCCAACCGATGGAAAAGGTCTCACTGTGAACGAGAAAGGGCGTCAGCGATACAATTATCCACCCCCCCATCACCCAAGCATTAACTTCTTCAGGACCGCCGTATGCAGGATTGCGTCCTGCGGGCGGTCCTGTTCTTCTGATCGGACGCGGCGGCGCGTCATCTCGCGAGACGCGAGACTTCCTGTCAGGCGTCTGAAGAGTTGTATTACAGCCTGCCAGCGATGATCAATCGCTGGCAGGCTGTAGATGCGATATAAATCGCATCAAACAGTATATCAGACGCTGTTTTGTGAACAGCGCCTGATATACCTGCTACCTGGTCCTCTGGTGGTCCCATTTGCTGGGATCGACCACCAGAGGACCAGGTAACACAGTAAAGTTGCACCAAACACTACACTAACCCCCACCCCCTACCCCTCACCTATTAACCCCTTGATCACCACATCTAGACCCCCTGATCACCCCCCTGTCATTGATCACACCCTTGTAAGGCTCCATTCAGACGTCCATATGTGTTTTGCGGATCTGTGGATTCACGGATCCGTGGATTCACGGATCCGCGGATCCGATCCACGGATTCGATCCGCGGATCCGATCCACGGATTCGATCCGCGGATCCGATCCGCAGATCCTCAAAACACGGACACCGCAATGTGCTTTCCGCATTTTGCAGATCCAGCACATTGCCAGAACTATAGTAGAAAATGCTTTCTTGTCCGCAATTACGGACAAGAATAGGACATGTTCTATATTTTTGTGGAACGGAAGTGCAGACTGGAAGCGCGGATCCGTAATTACGGATCCGAGCGGGACAAAGTCTGTCCTCATAGAATAAATGGGTCCGCAATTCCGTTCCGCAAACAGAATTTCGGACGTGTGAATGGGGCATAAGGGTCCCTTATCACCGCCAGTTAGTTAGCTACTTGTTAGGTAGCTAGCGCCCAGCCCACCGCACCGCAGTCACTGATTTGGCAGAGATTTTTTCATCCACATTGACCGACGCGAATGAAAAATCTGTGCCGTCTCATTTTTTTTTTTCAGCGCAGAGGCTGAACGGAAAAAAATCTCATTACCCGTATGCTCAATATACGGAGAATCGCAGAAACTCCTAATGCTGGCCATACGTGTAATGATTGCGGAGACCCTCAAATGCCAGGGCAGTACAAAAACCCCACATGTGACCCCATTTTAGAAAGAAGACACCCCAAGGTATTCCGTCAGGGGTATGGTGAGTTCATGCAAAAAAAATTTTTTGTCACAAGTTAGTGGAATATGAGACTTTGTAAAAAAAAAAAAACAATTTCCGCTAACTTGTGCCAAATTTTTTTTTCTGTGAACTCGCCATGCCCCTCACGGAATACCTTGGGGTGTCTTCTATCCACAATGGGGTCACATGTGGGGTATTTATACTGCCCTGGCAATTTAGGGGTCCTAAAGCGTGAGAATCCAAATGCGTAAAAATGCCCTGTGAAATCCTAAAGGTACTCATTGGTTTTAGCGAGGCTAATTGGAGTCGCCATGTAAAACCTAGAGGTACTGTTAGATTTGGGCCTTTACACCCAGGCTGCAAAAAGTGGCACACATGGTAGTCGCCGTACTCAGGAGAGTAGGGCAATGTGTTTTAGGGTATTTTTATATATACCCATACTTTGTGTGAAAAATATCTCTCTAAACAACAACTTTTAAAAATTTTTATACAAAGTTGACAATTTACAGAGATATTTCTCTCACCCAACATGGGTATATGTAAAATACACCCCAGAACACATTGCCCTACTTCTCCTGAGTACGGCGATACCACATAAGTGAGACTTTTTGCAGCCTGGGTGCAAAGGGGCCCAAATTCCAACGAGTACCTTTAGGTTTTACATGGCGGCTCACAATTAGCCCCGCCCAAAATGCCAGAACAGTAAACACACCCCACAAATGACCCCATTTCGGAAAGTAGACACCCCAAGGTATTCACTGAGGGCATAGTGAGTCCGTCTGAGATTTATTTTTTGCCAGAAGTTATCAGAAATTGAAACTTTTTTTTTTTTCTCAGAAAGTGTCATTTTCCGCTAATTTGTGAAAAAAATGAAATGATACATGAACTCACCAAGCCCCTCCGCGAATACTTTGGGGTGTCTTCTTTCTAAAATGGTGTCATTTGGGGGTATTTTTACTTTCCTGACATTCTAGCACCTGAAGAAACATGACAGGTGCTCAGAAAGTCAGAGCTGCTTCAAAATGCCGAAATTCACTTTTTTGCACCATAGTTTGTAAACGCTATAACTTTTACCCAAACCAATAAATATACACTTATTGGACTTTTTTTTATCAAAGACATGTAGAACAATAAATTTAGAGAAAAATTTATATAGAAATGTAGTTTTTTGAAAAATTTTACAACAGAAAGTGAAAATGTCATTTTTTGCAAAATTTCGGTCATTTTTGATTAATAGCAAAAAAGTAAAAATGTCAGCAGCAATGAAATACCACCAAATGAAAGCTCTATTAGTGAGAAGAAAAGGAGGTAAAATTCATTTGGGTGGTAAGTTGTATGACGGAGCAATAAACGGTGAAAGTAGTGTAGTGCGGAATTGTAAAAAGTGGCCTGGTCATTAAGGGTGTTTAAGCTAGGGGCTGAAGCGGTTAAGAGATAGGCACCAACCTCTGTAGAGGCCGCACCACCAACGCCAACGATGCCGACAGACCATTAATCACCTGGACCACCCCTTGTTATCACAGTGGAACCGTATTTTCCTATCCCGGAACCAATCCCCTACAACAAAACCGCCAGCACAATCGGGAATAGCTCCAACAAAGCCAAATTCCTCACCCAGCCCCGCTCAACCCACGTAACCGGCCAGCCCCGCGCATCACTGCCCATCGCAAACGCCCCAAACCCGGAACCCCTGCGTCGTCCGTAAACAGTTCAAAGTCGAACAATTAACCGTCTCCCCCATAAACAGCGAGCGACCATTGTACCGCTCCAAAAGGAGCTCCACACCTGCAAGTTCGCTCGTAAAGCCTTCTCCAACCAAATGTAATGATTCGGCGCAACCACCCCCGCCGTCGCCTGAGCCGACCGTCGTCAAAAGCCCTCCCCATCGGCATAATCCGGCAAGCAAAGTTAAGTTACCCCAGCAGCGACTGGTGCTCCCTCAACTGCAGCTTCTTCACCCGGCGAGCCTTCGCCACCACCGCTTCAAATCCTCCAATTTATCCGCCAGCAACCTACACTCCATCCTGACTGAGTCAATCACAATCCCCAAGAAACTCAACGCCGTTACCCAACCCACTGTCTTATTCGCAGCTAACGGGACGCCAAACGACCTAAAAAGTGAACATAACGTTTCCAACAACAGTGCGTAAACCCGCGACTCCTGGAGGACCGGTGCACAAAAATTGTCCAGGTAATGAATCAGAGATTTACAAACTGACGAGTCTACAACGGCCCATTCCAAAATGAACTGAAGGCCTCAAAGTAAATGCACGACAACGAAAACCCCATGGGCAAACAACGATCAATGTAAAACCCCCATCCCAAAAACAACTCAACAAATGGTGACACTCGGATGCATCAGCAACAACCTAAACGCCGCTTCGATGTCCGTTTTGGCCATCAGCGCCCCTTCCCAAAACGCTTTACCCAATCCACCGCTGCGTTAACGGCGTATAGACCACCGAACAAACCGCTGGGTCAATCCCGTGATTCACCGAAGAGCCCTTCGGGAACGACAAATGATGGATTAGGCGAAACTTATTCGCCTCCTTCTTGGGGACGACCCCGACGTCGACACCCGCAAATTGGAAATGGGCAGCTCGAAACGGGCCCGCCATCCGCCCTAGTGCCACCTCCTTCCTCAACTTATCTGCCACCACTTCTGGATGCTCTCTTGCCGACCACAAATTCCTATCCAACAAAACCCGCCCCGGTATGTGCGGAATCCAAAAACCCTCCGAAAACCCTGCCCCCAGCAATGCTGTCGCCTCCCTGTTAGGGCACCTATCGAGGTAAGGCCCCATCCTTACCAGCTGCACCGGCGTCACCCCTTTGTCAACAATATCCCCCTTTTTGCCTCCTGCCTCTAAAGCATCTTGTCGCCCCATGGTTACCCCGCAACTACACTTTGCTTAGAACCTACAATTGTCCTCATTAAAGACGAAACACAATCCCTTTGCTGACGCCGCAGCCGTATTAAGGCCCCCGCTGCCCTCCCCTGTCACCCGAAAGGGCTGCCCCGATCGCACAGGTGCCGTCACCTTCAAACACAAAGAATTACCTTTATAGTTCCCCGTATTTCGGGACGCATCCGCCTTCGCTGCCGAAACTGCTCGTCGTACCGCAACCACACCACGGATTCATATACCCGGTACGCCTCCCTATAGCGTCTAAATAACAAAACAGGCCTGAACAGTTTTCCGCGCCTTCTCCCCAATGACGCTGGCTAATATCGCAAATGCATGCAGCCAATTAGCAAATTTCCGCGGTATCAACCTAAACCTCCGTTTCTCCTCCTCATCCTTCTTCCCTCATCCTTACTCTCCCTTGGCTTTATCATCCACCAGCACATTATCCTCATCTCCCACACCCCCACCTGTCTCACAGACACGCCCCGCCCTTCAACACCCGCCGCTGGTCGCCCTCCGTACCGACTCCCACCTGGCGCACCCTGCACCCTCAAGCCTGCAGCGGTGACCCCACGCCCATCCCCTTACTGGCCACTAAACCCGCCTAAACCACCCAAAAGCTGTTTCAGACCCTCCCTAAAACTGTCTGAGGACCCCGTCCCGCCAGCCCCCATGCTCTGCACCACCTGCGCTAATTGTCCCCAAGTGATCTCACCTGGCTGCCTGGGTGCTATGTGCCCACCAGCCATGATTCCGGAATCCGGATGATCGCCCCTCTGCGCTGCACTTCCGGACCTCGCGACGGCGCCACCTTCAAGCGGTCCCCTTGGCACACTGGGTCCAGGGACGTCACAATCTGGAACATGGGGCACGGACCTGAAGTCTTCACTCTTCCTCCTGCCAGATCTGGAACCAGAGCTGCCAGGACTGTGCTCTCTTGCTACATCATCCATGCCACTGCTGTGTCTCCCTTCCTGCAGTCCCCTGGCCCTGCCCAGACCAGGGATGTCGGGGTTAACTCCATTCCCGCCCGCAGACCGGGCGGGGCTTCTGAACTCCAGGGCCTGGGGCCTGCTGCCACCTGCCTCCTCACTAGCAGCAGCCTCGCACCGCCGATAATTCCTCCCACGCCGAGGGCCGCCTCCCTGCCAGGAGTTAAGGAGGCACCTGCTGCTCCAGGTCCCGATCCCCGAAGCCGCCGACATCAGAAGGAGATGGCCTCCGCCTACAGGTAGGATTCCTTCCACGCCGGGGGTAGCTGGCACAGGCGGCACCCGACGTGAAGGGTTCGGGAAGGGCTACTAATCCGGCCGTGTCCGGATAAAAGATGAATGAGGCATAACAGGGGCCTCACCCGCCCCCTCAGCAGCCGCTGTATCTGCTCCTGGGCACAGTCCGAACTCCGCAACTCTGCTGCCGCAACCAGCTCCGCAATCGCCGCCTCCAACTTCTCCATCCAGCTTCAAGCTTTTACCACAAATGGCTACGTTCTTCCCTACCTTCGAATTTAACCCTTAACTCCTCCCTCCACCTTCAAAATGGCCTATCCTGACCTCCCTGCATCCCCTTAATTCTCCTTCTATCTCATCCGCCAATCACCTAACACCCCTGGGGCTCCCTAACGAAACTCCCCATCATGAGGGCCTCCCTTACGGGCTTTGCCCTTCGCAGTCTGGCCATTGCTTTACTAGGCCCAGATTAATGGAAGTTGTAATATACACAGTGCTATCAGATTCAGTTCAGTATGGGATACAAAAACCCTCAGATTGTGAACACTTTACCAGGCCTAGATTAATGGAAGTTGTAATATACACAGTGTTTTCAGATTCAATTCAGATTAATGGAAGTTGTAATATATAGTGTTTTCAGATTTTGTTCAGTATGGGATACAAAAACACAGATTGTGGACACTTTACTGGGCCCAGATTAAAGGAAGTTATAATATACACAGTGTTTTCAGATTCAATTCAGATTAATGGAAATTGTAATGTACACAGTGTTTTCAGATTCAGTTCAGTATGGGATACAAAAACCTACAGATTTTGGACACTTTACTAAGCCCAGATTATTGCAAGTTGCAATATAGACAGAGTTTTCAGATTCAGTTCAGTATGGGATACAAAACCCACAGATTGTGGACACTTTACTAGGCCCAGATTAATGGAAGTTGTAATATACACAGTGTTTTCAGATTAAATTCAGTATGGGATACAAAACCCACAGATTTTGGACACTTTACTGGGCCCAAATTAATGGAAATTGTAATATACACACTTTTTCAGATTTAGTTCAGTATGGAATACAAAAACCCACAGATTGTTGACACTTTACTAAGCCCAGATTATTGGAAGTTGTAATATACACACTTTTATTAAGATTCAGTTCAGTATGGGATACAAAACCCACAGATTATGGACACTTTACTAGGCCCAGATTATTGGAAGTTGTATATTGAGCAGACTAGATGGGCCAAATGGTTCTTATCTGCCGTCACATTCTATGTTGTAATACAGAGTTTTTAGATTCAGTTCAGTATGGGATACAAAAACCCACAGATTTTGGACACTTTACTAGGCTCAGATTAATGTAAATTGTTATATACACAGTGTTTTCAGATTCAGTTCAGTATGGGATACAAATTTGTCTCAAATAAAATGTATTCTCTGCTGGAATACTGTATATATGGTTGCGGCCTAAACGCACACACAGATGAGCCCAAAACTAGGTAAATTTGCACAAAATATAAATAATTCTCTGCTGGGTTAATGAATATAACAGTTGCGGATTGAACGCACACATAGATATGCCCCAAACTAGTTAAATTTGTCCCAAATACAAATAATTATATGGAATACTGAATATATGGTTGCGACCTAAACGCACATGCAGATGTGCCTAAAACTAGTTAAATTTGTCCCAAATAAAATTTATTCTCTGCTGGAATACTGTTTATACTGTACGGTTATGGCCAAAACGCACACACAGATGTGCCCAAAACTAGTTAAATTTGCCCAAAATCTAAATAATTCTCTGCTGGAATAATTAATATAGTGGTTGTGGACTGGACGCACACACAGATGTGGCACAAATTAGGTTAATTTCCCCATTAAAAAATTATTCTCTGATGGCACGGTGTATATCTCACTAGCAGGCACACTCTAGTAAATAAGCCCCTGTTTATAATGTCTGCTAAACATACTGCTTTCTGATGGCGTATTGTAGATCTCACTTGCAGACACACTCTAATGAATAAGCCCCTTTTATAATGTCTGCTAAACACACTACTTTCTGTTGGCGTACGGTAGATCTCACTTGCAGACACACTCTAGTGAATAAGACCCTTTTTATAATGTCTACTAAACACACGGTTTTTTGATGCAGTACTGTAGATCTCACTAATATCAAATCTTTCAGTCTTTTAAAAGATTTTGGGTACTTAAAAAGCGATTTTGCATCCCTGCACTATCTGTCTTTCCCTGAAGACGTATGTCCCTGATACTGCTGAATTTAACCCCTGGTAAAAGAAATTATAAATGGTGCTGCACTGTTGTCTAACACACACTGTTGTCCTTAAGAGGACTGTTTGGTCTTTCAATAGTTTTTGGAGTTAAATCTGTGAATTTCCAGCAAAAAGCTATCTGTCCCTGCCTACTGTCTGCTCTCCTGACGGTGAATCATTCGAGAGCGGGACATTGGCTCCTATATAAACTGGTATCACGTGTACTGGCCAGCCAATCAGTGTAAGGCTTTTATCTAACATAGCTATGGCATTACACTGAAGGGAATTACTTACCAGAATGTTGACTGGCTGCTTAGGAGGCGCAAAATGTGCGGGAGGAGACTCGAGCAATGCGATGAGCACACGTGGTATTCGGTGAAGTACAGCCACATGCCGAGCATAGCAATGCTCGAGCCAAACTGGTACTCGGCTGAGCATGCTCACTCAACTCTAAGGCCTAATTCACACGTCCGTAGTGTGTTTTGCGAAACACGGATCCGCAAAACACGGACGGCTGCAATGTGCATTCCGCATTTTGCGGACCGCACATTGCTGGCACTATATAGAGAATGCATTTTCTTAAATAGATCATGTTCAATTTTTTCACGGAAACGCGGATGCGGAAACACTTATGCGGAAATGCGGATGCGGACATCATATAGTGTGCTGTCCACATCCATTCCTGCCCCTTTGAAATGAATGGGTCTGCAACCCTTCCGCAAAATTGCGGATGGGATGCGGATCCATTTTACGGACGTGTGAATTAGGCCTAAGAAAGACCTATTTGGCATTAATTGTTGTATTGCTTTTTATCTTTTAAACCTATTATATATTTCACTTATACAGTTCCTGAAGCAGCCATAGAAGCCACAGTTATAAGGGAACAGAACCATAACAAGTGATAGTTGTCACTGTCTAGGATGTGCTGAGTCTAGTTAGACCCAGCAGCATGCTCATATGACCTGCCACTTTGCGATCACGTCATGGTGTTGCCTCCTACTGATGAAGCTGCCTCATTGCATACACAGCAGTCATGTGAGTGCTGCATGTAGAATAATCAGGGTGGGTGCTAGTCTGTCTCTGACAGACAAGTATTGACCTTGGCTGCAGGATCTTCCATTTACCTATTATTTTACAGCTCCACAAAAACACAACACTTAAGAAAAAGGCCCAAAATTACTGCTGTATAAAGGGCAACCCTAATCTCCAATTCTCATTTGTACTTGTTTTATTTTGTGCATCGGTACCAGTATTTCATCAATTTATTAAGATATATTTATTAGCAGCTAACTGTTCCACAAGGATCCAAGATCTGTATAAATCTCACAATTATTAAATATAATGTCATCATTATCTTTTTGACGTGTTTAGTCATTGGACACCTAAGAGTTAAAAAATCTAGACAATGCCTTCAATCTCTGCAATTCACGACATCCATGGTAGATTTCTTTTAAAAGAAATAATTCAACAAAAAGTTGTAAATGCACATTCAATTCTGACTATGGCAGCCTTAATATTTTAAATTTACCTTCTCAACATGTGCAAGGGCCAGAATAGTTAACTTTCAAACGTTTGGTCCTACAGCATTAACAGATGTGACTTTCTAGACACAATAAGTAAAATATGCTCTTACCACTTAAAAGAAATACCCCATGTTGAAGAGGAGTTGCACTTACAAAACAAAGATTAGGTTTTTAACCCTGTCAAACAAAAACTATGTTTCAGAATAATGCGAACAAATCAAATCAGTTTCAAGCCTCTTTTAAACACTGAGCCTTTAATGTCTGTGGGACTTTAGTCTTTCCTCCTATTATATTTACTTTCATCCTTATAACCATTGACACTAGCAGTGTGAAACTCACTCATCAATGACCCATACAAAGAATTTAGGACAGAGTCATAGAGCTGGGAATTTTAAATGGAAAAAAGAAAAGAAATAGAATAATATTACTTATTTCTCCTGAAACGTTTGCACTTGATTTAAATTTTTATGCAAAAACAAAAAATAAGGATTTTTAAATCTGTTATAAAATGTTTTGAATTGTAGTAAATTAAGTAAGTACAAGGGATTCTACGCAAAAGACAAAAAAATAAAATAATCAAGAGCTTAGATATACAATAAATGTTAGTTGGAATAAGCGTTAAGGATTATTGTTTCAAAGGTAAAAAAATTTATTTATTTAGCGTCAAATGAACTATGACTTTTATGTTGGTAATATCTTATTCATAGAATACATTTTACAGTTAAAAATTGCATGACAGACTGTCAGCACCACAGAATCCAATGATGATTCAGATGATACCCTATCAAAACAATAGATATAATCAAGATCTTTCTGATTGGAAAACCATAGGGTGCCAAGGCACCTTCCATCAATTGTGTTTTTTTTTCCACTATAAGCCTCACATTTTACAATCTCTGAAAGCTGCTTCTAGATTCTAGATTTAAAAAATACCAAGTAGCAGGTATACTATACAAAAATAGCGATATAAAGCATTGTTTTGTCTATAAAAAAGCCAACATTTAAGCTTACTCCATAGGATTTATATAATATGGCTGCTGTGGCATGTGGTGTACTATATAGAGACGTAAAGGGGTTTTCCAGGAGTACAATATCAATTACCTATTTTAAGGATAGGTCATCAATACCTGATCATGGGGGTCTGACACTCAGCATTGCCACCAATCAGCTGTTACAAGAGGCCAATGCAATTTGGTGAGCATTGAGGCCATCTCAAAGCATACTAATCACAGTGCTAGAGATTGTATAGTGGTGGGTTATTGCAGCTGCACATAGGCCAAGTGACCAATGACCGCAACTACACGGCCCCCGCTTGTAATATTACACGGCACTCCCTGCATGCAATATTGCACAGCACCCCCTGCATACAATATTGCACAGCACCCCCTGCATACAATATTACACGGCACCCCTGCATGCAATATTGCACGACAACCCCCTGCATGCAATATTGCAATGCACCCCCTGCATGCAATATTGCACGGCACCCCCTGCATACAAAACTACCCTGCATCCCTCCCCTGCATACAAAACTACACGGCACCCGCCCCCCAGCTGCATACATCACGACACGGCACCCCCTGCATACAAAACGACACGGCAGCCCCCTGCATACAAAACTGCATTATTACACCCTCCAAACCCCCCGCATGCAATATTACACGCCCCTTCTGCAGACAATAATACATCCCCCTGCAAAATATTACAATGCCCCCTACAAATATTACACAGCACGACCCCCACCCGTATGCAATATTAAAGGCATCCCCACCTCTGCATACAGTCTCACACAGACTCCTTCACCATACAGTTTTCGGGCCCCCTCCCTCAGCACGTCCACAGCACACATTCACTCTCTCTCTCCCTCTATGAGTTAAGAGCAGCCATCTGTGACCTGCTCTGCAGACAGCCTGAGCTCTGAGCTCTCTGGATTCCGACCCTGACTGCCGCTGCGCTGCCAATTCAGAGTCACGTGACAAGAGTATGTCACATGACCCAGTGAAGTCAGGAGGTCTGTTTCATGTCTGGAGTTTTTAGCCACTACTGTCAGTGCAGCGCCGGGGTGCGGTGCCCGGGATGCTACTGGTGTTGGGTGGGGGTCCGAGTGTCACCCCATCAGACTGGTGTCACCCGGTGCGGCCCGCACCCCCGCACCCCCTCGCAACGCCACTGTACCCTCTTCAAATAGCTAAATCAGCGGGATGCTGGGAATCAGATTCCCATTAAACAAAGGCCCCATGCACACGACCGTTGTTTGTTTCGCGTCCGTTCCGTTTTTCACGGATAGGATGCTTCCCCATTCATTTCAATGGGTCCGTCAAAAATGCGGATGGTCAACCGCTTTTGTTCCGCATCCGTGATCCGTGTTTTCATTCCGTCAAAAAAATAGTGCATGTCCTATTTTTTTCACGTTTCATGGACAAGGATAGGCATTTTTACAATGGATCTGCCATAAAAATCGGATCCGTCAAAAAACGGTCCGTCATCCGTTTTTTTGACGGATGCAAAATTTCAAGGAGGAGCGGACGCGGAGGCAGGCAACGGTCGTGTGCATGTAGCCAAATATTTATGGCCTATCCTGAGAGAAAACGCCAAAATGTATCTACCAAACAAAACCAAAGTTTGCTTTGGAAAAATCTAGATAAACAGCAGCAGTGCAAATTTACTGCACATGTTGGTGGGCAAAACCATGAAAGATCACAGAAAGCTTAGAGAAGTAGAGTTGAGCGAACACCTGGAAGTTCGGGTTCACTGGGTTCGGCCGAACTCGTCGCAAAGTTCGAGTTCGGGACCCGAACTTGACCTGAACTTGCCCCAGAACCCTATTGAAGTCAAGGGGACTCGAACTTTGGGGCACTAAAGTGGTTATAAAAAAGTAATGGAAAGGGCTAAAGGGCTGCAAAAGGAAGCAAAATGGGGGTATAAAGCTAGACAATTGCAATGCAAACAAATGTGGATAGGGAAATGATTTAAAATAACATAAAATACATAAAAATTAAAAATGATAATCTTGAACTAGGAGGAGGAGGTCCATATGGAGTAGGAGCTTGAGGAGGCAGTGGATTTGGCGGTGAGTTTGCAAGCGGTTGAGATTGTATCGTGGCGGGTTATTGCAGCTGCACATAGGCCAAGTGACCAATGACCGTGATATCACTAGCCTAGGAAAGGAAGAGAAGTCTGTACCCACTTCAAATACCTAAATCAGCGGAATGCGGGAATCATCATCATTGACCCGAACTTTCGGGCACTAAAATGGTTATAAAAAAGTAATGGAAAGGGCTAAAGGGCTGCAAAAGGAAGCAAAATGGGGGTAAGAGTTAGACAATTGCACTGCAAACAAATGTGGATAGTGAAATGACTTAAAATAACATAAAATAAAATTAATTTAGAAAATTAATAAAAATTAAAAATGATAATCTTGAACTAGGAGGAGGAGGTCCATATGGAGTAGGAGCTTGAGAAGGCGGTGGATGTGGTGGTGAAGGTGGAAGCGGTGGTTAAGGAGGTAGTCGCCAACAACAGTGTTTTATTTTTTATTTTTTAAATTTGGGTAGACCCCAAAATATTGGAAAATATAGAAAAGAAAACAAAGAGAAAGTGCGCTGGAGTAGAACAAAGGCTGGGTGAGGCCAGTATATATGTCTATTCTACACCAGGTATGGATAAGTCCTGTGGGATCCATGCCTGGTTCATTTTAATGAATGTGAGCTAGTCCACATAGGCTGTGGACAGACGGCTGCGCTTGTCTGTGATAATGCCCCCTGCTATGCTCAACACACGTTCAGACAATACACTGGCTGCAGGGCATGCCAGCACCTCCAAGGCGTAAAAGGCAAGCTCAAGTCATGTGCCCAATTTGGAGACCCAGAAGTTGAATGGGGCAGACCCATTAGTCAGTACGTGTAGGCGTGTGCACACATACTGTTCTACCATGTTGCTTAAATGCTGCCTCCTGCTAAGATGTTCCATATCAGCTGGTGGTGCATGTTGTTTTGGCGTGCTGTCAAAGCTTTTCCACATTTCGGCCATGCTAACCCTGACTTTTGAGGTGCTGGCTAGAGATGAGCGAACACCTGGATGTTCGGGTTCGAGAAGTTTGGCCGAACTTCCCGAAAATTTACGGGTTCAGGATCCGAAATCGACCCGAACTTTATCCCGAACCCGAACACCATTGAAGTCAATGGCGACTCAAACTTTTAGACACTAAATAGGCTGTAAAATAGTCCAGAAAAGGGCTAGAAGGCTGCAAAGGCAGCAAAATGTAGGTAAATGCCCTGCAAACAAATGTGGATATGGAAATTAATTAAAATAAAATAAAATAAATAAAAATTAACCAATATCAATTGGAGAGAGGTCCCATAGCAAGGAATAAGGCGTCATATCACCCACCACAAGAGAAGGCCACTTTCAGTTATTTCGGCCCCAGCACCCAGACAGAGGAGAGAGGTCCCACAGCAAGGAATCATGCATCATATCATCCACCACTGGAGAAGGCCACTTTCAGTTATTTCGGCCCAGCACCAAGACAGGGGAGAGAGGTCCCACAGCAAGGAATCATGCGTCATTTCACCCACCACTGGAGAAGGCCACTTTCAGTTATTTCGGCCCCAGCACCCAGACAGAAGAGAGGTTCATTCAACTTTGGGTTGCACCTAGAGTTGAGCGAACACCTGGATGTTCGGGTTCGACGAGTTCGGCCGAACTTTCGAAAAATGTTCGGGTTCGTGATCCGAACTCGACCCGAACTTCATCCCAAACCCGAACCCCATAGAAGTCAATGGGGACCCGAACTTTGGGCACTAAAAAGGCTGTAAAACACACCCGGAAAGGGCTAGAGGGCTGCAAAAGGCAGCAAAATGTAGTTAAATCCCCTGCAAACAAATGTAGATAGGGAAATGATGAGTTAACATAAAATAAATAAAAATTAAACAATATTAATTGGAGAGAGGTCCCATAGCACAGAATCAGGCTTCAAGTCACCCACCAATGGAGAAGGTCACTTACTATTATTTTGACCACAGCACCCAGACAAAGGAGAGAGGTCCCACAGCAGAGAACCAGGCATCATATCACCCACCACAGGAGTAGGCCACCATTTAGTTACTTTGACCCCTACACCCAGACGGAGGAGACAGGTTACACAGCAGAGAATCAGGCATTTAGATCACCCACCACAGGAGTAGGCCCCAATTTAATAGGACCCCGGCAACCATGTCAGATGGCACAACCATCAGCTTCATATCAATCAGCACAGGAGAAGGCGACTTTGAAAGACTTTGACCCCTACACCCAGATGGAGGAGAGAGGTTTCACAGCAGAGAATCAGGCATCATATCAACCACCACAGGAGAAGCCACCATTTAGTTACTTTGACCCTGCACCCAGGAAGAGGAGAGAGGCCCCACAGCACATATTCTGGCATCATATCAGCCACCACAGGAGAAGCCACCATTGAGTTACTTTGACCCCGCACCCAGGAAGAGGAGAGAGGCACCACAGCACATATTCAGGCATCATATCACACACCACAGGAGAAGGCCTCTTTCAGTGATTTAGGCCTTTGGACCCAGACAGAGGAGAGAGGCACCACAGCACATATTCTGGCATCATATCAGCCACCACAGGAGAAGCCACCATTGAGTTACTTTGACCCCTGCACCCAGGAAGAGGAGAGAGGCCCCACAGCACATATTCTGGCATCATATCAGCCACCACAGGAGAAGCCACCATTTAGTTACTTTGACCCCTTCACCCAAACAGAGGAGAGAGGTTCCACATCAGAGAATCAGGCATCATATCAACCACCACAGGAGTAGGCCACAATTTAGTTTATTTGACCCCTGCACCCAGGAAGAGGAGAGAGGCCCCACAGCACATATTCTGGCATCATATCACACACCACAGGAGAAGGCCTCTTTCAGTGATTTAGGCCTTTGGACCCAGACAGAGGAGAGAGGTCAGAGATTAGCTTCATATCCCCCAGCACAGCAGAAGACCGCTTTATTTGACTTAGGCCTCAGCACCCAGACAGAAGACAGAGGTAGCATGGCAGAGGTTATGGCTTCATGTCACCCGTTAGTTTAACCGGCCACTTTCATCTGGTTAGGCCCGGCGCCCAGACAGAGAAGAGTTTCATTCAACTGTGGGTTTCATAAAATTTGTATCAAATAAAGAAGTGGCCTGTAGCACAACAAGACATGTTTTAGTCAGTTAATAAGGACTACTCTGCACAAGGGAGGGACAGGTCCTGTGGGATCCATGCCTGGTTCATCTTTATGAAGGTCAGCTTGTCCACGTTGGCTGTGGACAGGCGGCTGCGCTTGTCAGTAATGACGCCCCCTGCCGTGCTGAATACGCGTTCAGATAAAACGCTGGCCGCCGGGCAGGAAAGCACCTCCAAGGCATAACATGCTAACTCTGGCCACGTGGACAATTTCGAAACCCAGTAGTTGAATGGGGCCGAACCATCCGTCAGGATGTGGAGGAGTGTGCAGAAATACTGTTCAACCATGTTAGTGAAATGCTGCCTCCTGCTAACACGTTCCGTATCAGGTGTCGGTGCAGATAGCTGTGGCGTGGAGACAAAACTTTTCCACATTTCTGCCATGCTAACCCTGCCCTCAGATGAGCTGGCCGTGGAATGTAACAGACCACCGAGGAAAGGAACGCAAGCCTGAAAAGAAATGCAGTTATGTTTGTCGGGAGAGAGGTACCAGAGCGGTGGGTGCAGACTGCCCTGGTGAGATTATTGAGTTAAACCATGACATAGCAATGAACAGGAGAATGCAGCTTTGAGTGGGAGCAGAGTACAACACATGATGTAACGACAAATGGGTGAATGCAGCTTTGGATGTGAGTGGTACCTAAAACACGTGGTATGGGCGCAGCTCTGAGTATGGGTAGAGCATGAAAGCATGGTATGAAGCAGACGTATAAATGCCATCTGAAAGTGAGCAGAGTATTGACGTGATGCAAAAGCAGACACGTGAACGCAGCTCTAGTAGTGAATGGAGTATAGGACAAGATGTAAAAGCAGACATGCAGACGCAGCTTTGGATGTGAACAGAATGTTAACTTGAAGTGACAGCCGACATGGAAAGCGGCTCTGGCGAGTGGGGTATAAAACCTATTGTAGCAGTAGAAGTGTGAACACAACTCTGGGTATAGGCAGAGCATAAAATTGGTATAACAGCAGCTCTGGTTGTGAATGGAGCATGACACATGATGTAACAGTGACATGAACGCCGCTCTTGAAATGGGCCTGGAAGAACCTGTAGTAACAGTGGACTTGTGAACGCAGCTCTGGGTGCGAGTAGAGTAAACCTGATATACCAATGAGACGTAAGAACGCAGCTCTGGTCGTGAGTTTGATCGCGTAAGTGTGAATGTACCTCTGGGTGTGAGCCGAGAATGAAATTGGTATAACAGCAGCTCTAAATGTGAGTGGAGCATGAACATGATGTGACAGCGAACGTGAACGCATCTCTGAAACAAGCCTAGTATAAATCCTGTTGTAACAGCAGACATGTGAACACAGCTATCACTGTGAGCAGAGCAAATATGGTATACTAGCCGATGCATGAATGCAGCTCTAGTTGCGAGTGGAGTAGAAAAAACATGATGTAACAGCAAAGGTGAACACGGTCTGGTGCGGCCAGAGACTAAATTGGAGTAACAGTAGCAGCCTAGTACTGGGCAGAGTATGAAAACATGTAATAGCAGGCATGTAATACAGTTCCAGATGTCGGCTGGAGTACGGAATTTGATGTAACAGCCAACGGGTGAATGCAACTCGAATCTGATTGACGTATGAAGCATGATGAAAATAGCAGACATGTGGACACAGCTCAGTTAAGCAGAGAGTAAAACATGCGCAACAGCGAAATGTAAAGACCGGTCTTGGAGCGATATAATGAAAATCAGGGGGCAAGATTAATAAAACTTAAATTTTACTCGGTCAAACAAATAAAATCATACACATATATGCCTTTAGAATCAGCACGCCACTGCTGGCTGGCAATCAATAGTAAAGATTGACAACCAGAAACCGCACAGTACTATCTTGTCGGTCAAATGTAGTTAAAAAACTCCAACCAAAAATGCATGTACAGGATAGTTAAGGGCATGACCCCCATATAAAGGGAGTACAGCAGAAAAGAGCAGAGTTAATCCACCGGCCCTAGTGCCACCTACTTGGCCTAGCACCCCTATACCTATTAACAGTGTCCCACCGCGCAAGGGATAGCACCGTTTCGGAACCTATCCCTGAGCCAACTTTCCCTGTTGTAATCCTGCTCAGTTCAGAGAACCTCCTGGCATGCAGCTAATTGCCAAAAAGGTGGTAGTATAGGGCAGACGTGATTCTTTACCCAACAAAAACCACCTTATGACATTGAAAAAATCTAACATGTAAACATGGTTATACTCATCGGTTGATGTGTCATCACTCATTGATACTCCGTCCCATAATCGACCTTAGCCATTATAGGTAGTCCCGATGCGTTTCATCAATCATCGGCTAAAGATGTGGCCCATCAGGGGACATAGGGCCATCAGTGGACATTGGAGTGACCAGGTTCAAATAAGCTCCATATATATGTGACCTGAAGTGGCGTATGGCGAAATCACAGCAGTCAAATGGAGCCCAGTGGGAGCGGTGTCTCCCATAAGCCGGCTAGATAGCCAGCGCACGGGAGCGAGCAGCGTGAAAGTGATGGACAATAAAAGGCGTGCAATGCATCGGAGGGTGTGAGGCGTGTGAAGCATGGTGCAATAGCAGGCATAAGACAGAAGTAAAAGCCGAGCGTGGAAATGCCGCTCAGGATAAGAGCAGAGCTAGTGCATCAAGGTATTTTTTGCTTTTTTTAGCTGGGAAGTCACATGGCAAGGAACAGCTACAGCAATAGGCCTGAACAACAACAGCTGCGTCTGATTTCCAAACATGACGTCATGTTCAGCCGGGTAACTCTTCCTTTACTGCGTACAAGCTGAAGTAACTTTCCATCACGCGACAAACAAAGTGAAGTAAAATTAGCAAGATATATAGGAACTAACTCCTGTTATCAAACAAACAAAGCTGAGAAGAAATAGAAATACTTAGCCCCCACGAACCAACCTGAGGCAGCAGATTCTGGGCGAAGCCTCCCGTTTGCTAGCAAAGTTGGGTTCCGACCGGCTAGGAGAGACGGCCATGACCCAAATTACTTACATATTACAGCGCGTGCATTGCTACGGTAGAAGCGAGCGAAATAAAAGCTCAGTTCTGGCTCCATGCTGCAAAGAAAGAAATCCTTCCACCAGAGAAGCTAATTCACTAATGATACCCAGGTGCACCTGAGAACACACGCCCGAGAGTGAGGCTGTGGCTTGTATATGAAGAGCCTCCGCCCCTCCCACAAATGCAGGCCGATTAATCAGCCTTACTAACTAATATATATATATATATATATATATATATTG
The DNA here is from genome assembly GCA_033119425.1 of Bufotes viridis. Taxonomy (NCBI): domain Eukaryota; kingdom Metazoa; phylum Chordata; class Amphibia; order Anura; family Bufonidae; genus Bufotes; species Bufotes viridis. The sequence continues at coordinate 57,623,855 of CM065593.1, forward strand.
TGGGGAGTCGCTCTGGTAGACAGCGGTGCGGGTGCAGTACAGAGGCAAAGGGAGTCCAGTAAGTGCAGCAAACAGTGTTTAATTCACACTTGCATAAAAAACAGTCACTTGGTGTTAATTCACACATAGAAAAACTTAGGGCAAAACATAAAGTCCAAAACAGGATTCAATCACCTGCGAGGTTTAGGTGCAAGTTCGCACCTGGCTGTCAGCCCAGCCACCGGAGAATCCACCCTCGGGCTTCCAGGATAAACACCTCTTTGCTGAGCTCTTTCTTCCAGCCCTGAGAGCTCCACAGCGTTACTAGCAGCTCCTGGACAATCACTCCCCCACCTGCTGAGGTGGCTGCCTTTTTAAAGGCCCGGCAAAAGTCCGGCCTGGACCGAGGGGAATAGGCACCCGCCCAACTCTTTGCCTACTCCCAGTAAGAGCCGGCCCGGACTGGCTTTGCAGCCAAACTAAATACCAATGTGTCAAGCAGCACTAGCTGCTGCTGACACCACAAAACCCGGCTCTTACCTCACGAGGCCAGGAACCTCGGTGACACGTACCTTCCGTCGACGACAGATCCTTGCGCCCTCTTACACCCCCTTTGTTCAACCCTGAGGGGTGAACACATGTGAAGCAGTGGGCGCGGGACAGGGCATCTGCGTTACCCTGCAAGCGGCCTGCCCTGTGTTCTACGGAGAATTTGAAGTTCTGCATGGATAGGAACCACCTGGTGACCCGAGCATTCCTCTCCTTGGCCTGGCTCATCCACTTATATATATATATCTTTGTTCAGGGTTCTGTGGCGGCCATATCATCACTTTGTGCTGTTCTTTGTGTTGAAGGTAGTTCTTAATGATTAGTTATTTGTTTGGGGTCATTGCTCTGCTGCAGAATAAATTTAACTTTAAACTATTGACACTTCTATTTGTGAAAGTATTCTTACTTTGTGGCATCTTTTAGACACCTGCCTAAAATGTTTTCACACTACTGTGTATATATTTTTATTTTTTTCCTACACAGTGTTATGACTATATTGATATATGAGACACTCAAGTTAGGTTCAATCCAGAAAGACTAGTGATGAGTGAGCACCAATGTGTTCGGGTTTTCAGGTACGTGGTCGAACACATAGCGATATTCGTGCACTCAGCCGAGCACTCGAGTATAATGGAAGTCAATGGGAAACAACCAGGCACCCCTGTTCTGAAGAGGAGTGCACCTGGTCCATTGGAAAAGGTATGAAAGTTACAGAAACACCACCGAAATTGATCGGGAACAGCATGGGGACGATGTATGGATGCATTTTGGACTCCCAGGTCGCTGCTGGGAACCATGTTGTCCGAGTTGTATGGGAATTTTCCACAAACATACGTATCATACCCTGTGGAATTCCGATACCATTATCCTTTGTAACCCTCCTGTACATTGCTTCAAACCGACTACACAGAGACAGAGGTTCGCCATGTATGGTGGGTCTGAACTTGGAGAGGATATCTGGAGTGATGTCCCAATGACCCGTTGCCAGTCTCATGAGTATGGAGAGACGTTCCTCCTTATCATAAAACTGTCCATTCATGGGTTGCGTCCTCCCAGTTACCTCATACCTTTGGTTTAGGTGTGTAGGTAACCATAACTTGAATAACTCCATGCAATATTCGGGAGCCACTGAATACTTGTTACAGTGACCTCGAAGATATCATATGAAGTAAACGGATCTACACTGGGATTGTATTTTGGAATCTCCTTGCAAATCCGTAACAGGAAGTTTATCCTTTCCATACTTAAATGGTTAGGATAGAAGTCTTCCTGTCTTTCCGGACACAATGGAGGATTGGAAGTGGTAAATGGCCAACCACTTTCCTCTCCCCAATTGTTGTCTTGATCCTGGAACCGGCTGCTATATCTATTCTCCCTGGGTGTTTGGGTGAAATGTAGTGTCCGTTCCACCTGACCTCTAGTGTCTACCCCCTCGGATGTTTGATCCGTGGGAGACCTTGGCGCCCGACGCCGCTGTTTCCCCTGTGCCATTCCCGAAACACAAACCTGTTTTGTGAGCATCATGCTGTTAGCACCAGGCCGTGACAGGTTCGAAATGACCTGCTGCAAATCCGCTATGGTTTGCGTTTTGCAGCCAGGTCCTCTCGAAGTTGAACCATCATGGTATCCGTAAATATTGCATTGTTCCTGAACTGATTTATCTCAGTGTACAGTCTGAGCAGCTCTCTGTCCATGTCAGAGTAGAGACTCGCCTTGCCCGAGAGTCTAGACTCTAACACGCAAATCTCTCTGCCCCTCTCGACTGTACACTGGTGCTTTTCTTGTAGTTGTGTTTGTAATGTGTGTAACTGTTTGATGTTCTCAACACAACAATTGCAGTGAAAGTTTGCTGTGTTGGAAACTTCCTCTGCCCTTGTAGTGCTGGTGAGTTTTCAAGATGTTCTGGCTTCCAAATGGTATCCTCAAAGGTGAGAACCAATTTGGCTAACATTTGGAGCCGTTTTTGGTTTTCTTGAAAATACTATTATTGATACAGATTTTATCATGAGCGTATGCCTGGTCCAATAAAGTGGACCATAGCAGCTCAGTGGATTTGTAAGTGGTGGGGATGATGGGATTGAACGTGCTACGTTTACTGAGGTGTTGCAGTGTTGAGAAGCCCATACTCACTTTTTGACGAGAGGTCATCTTCTTTGGTGCCGTTCTTTGTTGTCCTATGTTGCTGCATAGAGGAGGTCCTTCAATATCCGGAACGCCTTCTCCCGTCCAGCCAGGCGACTTCTGTTCAGCTCCAACGATGATGTTTCTCTCTTCAGTGATGTATGATGACTTCTCTCCGATGTTCAGTAGGCGAGTAAGGGAAGCACCAAAATACTTAATACAGAAATCAGAAAGATTTAAATTCTCTGCTGTAGATTTTGGCCCGTGCCCAGCTTTGATCGAAAAGCTGCGTTCTGTTTGAATTATCAGGCCCTGGGCGCTCAGTAACCACTGACCGCGTCTTTCTTGCCTGACTAATTCACAGAATGAGCGACTTTCTTCACCAAAGCTAAACACGGACACAAATTCCTAGCCAGTGGGCCTGGCTCGCCAATGTTAAAGGAAATATTAATTGTTAATATTTTATGCAAAATATTCATAAATAGGCGTGAGTTGTCTAGTGATGTCTCCGCCTATTTATACCAAATAATCAAATAAACGCTGATTACCTCACTCTGCAATGAACTACCTGCGGCTATTGCTGCGACTCCTACTATAACAAAAGACTTCACACTGTACTTAAAATAAAAGGGTATTTATTAATACTCTACACGTTACAGTCTAATAATAGCTTATAAATATATATATCTAAATCAATGGGAATAGATATATATTTATAACAGCTAACAGCAATATATAAAATCACACTGCAACAACACAGCAATATGATCCTATCTACCCTAACACAATCCCAATTTCCCCGCAAACTATCTAATACATATACTCATACACACACACATAGCAACCCACCCCACCTGGTGCTAAACTATCCCTAAGGGAGCAAACTGTGGCGCTGCAGGGGTATGCAGACCACAGACACAGGGTTACAGGGGTGCGGCAGGGGTAAAAGGGGTCCTGTATAAAGGTAGCAGGGGTGCTCCTGCAGGGCAGCAGGGGTTAATGGGGCCGTTGGTGGTATAGGGTAGGTAGGGGTTACATGCTGGGATAGGGTAGGTAGGGGTTAATGCTGGGGAAGATCGTTGGTGGTATAGGGTAGGGTGGGTAGGGGTTAATGCTGGGGACGATCCTTGGTGGTATAGGGTAGGTAGGGGTTAATAATAATGATACTTAATATTTGCTAGTTGTCCAGGGGTTGCTCGTCTTCTAGGGGTGCTCGTCTTCTAGGGGGTCCTCAGGGTCCGGGCTGCAGGCTTCTTCTGCCTTAAGTGCAGGGGCCGCCAGATATTTATATCCAGCATCCCGCACTCCCGAGCCAGGACATGCTGTGGCGCACCCATGCGCGCCACAGGCAACGACACGTGGGCCGGTGCGGTGATATGGCGTCACCGTGCCAGCCCGCGTGTCCCTGCACGCGCACAGCAGGGCCGCGACATTTCTGACAGGCAGGAGAAGTCTTTGATCTCCCGCGTGTAGCACTTTGCATTCCGGGCAGCGCAATAGTAATCGTGCTGCCGGAATGTGCATAATAGAAGGAGGGAGGTTTCTCCCTCTTCCTATCATGTATAATTATCTCCAGCAGCGCTGGAGATAATTACTACAAAGGACTCTGATTCTATTTAATCGGAGTTCTTTGAAGCATGCAGGATGACCGGACTCTTGTCCGGTCATTCTGCTACAATTAACAAGATGTCATCAGTGTGAATGCTTGGGGCACATTCACACTGATACATCTGGCTTCAGGTGAACCAGGGGACATGAGATACATGTATATGGATACTTGGGCAAATCCATATACATGTATACACTAAATATATATTAATTTGGGAGTATACACGCATATGGATGCTTGGGGCACAATCATACACGTGTATATATCCAGTATATACAGTACATATTCTGGGAGCATACATCTATATGGATGCTTGGGGCACATCCATACACATGTATACATCCGTTATGCATATATACATAGATATATGCTTTACACCCAGGCCAGTGGCCCACATATATTTCCGGGGCACTTCTCTTAACACCCAGATTAATGGAAATTGTAATATACACACTTTTTTCAGATTCAGTTTAGTATGGGATGCAAAAACCCTGAGATTGTGGACACTTTACTAAGCCCAGATTAATGGAAGTTGTAATATACACAGTGTTTTTAGACTAAGTTCAGTATTAGGATACAAAAACCCACAGATTGTGGACACTTTACTAGGCCCAGATTAATTGTATTTGTAATATACTCAGTGTTTTCAGATTCAGCTCAGTATGGAATAGAAAAACTTACAGATTGTGGACACTTAACGTAGGTATTGTTTATATGTTGCTCGCCCGATTCAGTCCACACCGGCTTTCTCGGCCTGCCCACCCAACACCACCACATTCCTTAACCACCCCTCACCCCAAAATAAGACTCCGACAACCGACTGGAATGTAATGGCCACAGCAGTCGTTTATTAATAGAAATTAATATAAATGAACACATAGACCATAACAATAGTAAACAACAATAACAATAACCAGACTCAAATGGAAGGAGGTCCTTGAAGCCACAAAGAATCCTGAGTTGCCGAACCAGGGTGAGCCATAATCTGCCTCTAGCCATTATCTCCCCAGCTTGGAGGTACCACTGAATGCCACCCCCAATCCAACCACAACCGCTCGCCCACCAAGAGAGTCCAGCCCTCACTGTGGGGCCCTCCCAATGGCCTTAAGTTCCACCGTAACCAACCCCAAGAACCCCCTCCCATCTGCCCCAGCCGCCGTGACAGAAACAAACCTCCCAACCTGCCTACCCCCCCCACTCTCCCTAACCAGGGAGGGCAAGCGAGAGCTTCAAGCTTTTACCACAAATGGCTACCTTTTCTTCCCTACCTTCGCACTTAACTCCTCCCCCACACTAAACTGGCCTATCCTGACCTCCCTGCATCCCCTTAACCCTCCTTCTATCTCCTCTTCAAATCACCTAACCCCCCCCCCCCCCGGGGCTCCCTAACCAAACCCCCCGTCATGAGTGCCTCCCCTTACGGGCTTTGCCCTTCCCAGTCCGGCCATTGCTTGACGGGGTTATTGGTTATATGTCGCTCGCCGCTATTCAGTCCACAACGGCTTTCTCGCTTGCCCACCCAACACCACCACATTCCATAACCACACCTTTGGGTTTGGTTAGGGGCTCCCTAACCAAACCCCCCATCATGAGGGCCTCCCCTTACGGGCTTTGCCCTTCCCAGTCCGGCCATTTCTTGACGGAGGTATTGGTTATATGTCGCTCGCCCCTATTCAGTCCACACCGGCTTTCTCGCTTGCCCACCCAACACCACCACATTCCATAACCACCCCTCACCCCAAAATAAGACTTCGACAACCGACTGGAATGTAATGGCCACAGCAGTCGTTTATTAATATAAATTAACACATACCAAAACCATAACAATAGTAAAGCATAATAAAAATAACCAAAACCAAATGGGAGGAGGTCCTTGAAGCCACAATGAATACCGAGTTGCTGAACCAGGGGTAAGCCATAATTTGCCTCCAGCCATTAATTCCCCATCTCGGAGGCACCTCCCAGTGGCCTCAAGTTCCACCGTAACCAGCTCCAAGGACCCCCTCCCATCCGCCACCCAAGACCGGATTTGACACCTCAACTCCGGGCATTCCTCCACATCCTCAGGGGGATCTCAATACCCTCCTGCAACGTCAGGCTCCACATATCCAACCCCACGGCATTCAAGTGCACACCATCCACCCTCCAAATGTCACCCTCACCGCTCTCCAACTCCTTATCCCGGACCTTCACCCTGGCCTTACTCACCGCCTCCACCGATCGTGCCTCCCTCCACTTACGTCTCTGGACAATGTCGGACCACACTGTCACCAAACCAGGGAACAAAGACCATAAACGTAACATGTCCCACTTGATGTCCTTGACTAGCTCCCGAATAGGTCTTGCCGCCAAATCATTGCCTCCTGCGTGAACCACCAGCACATCTGGCGCCCTGTCCATCAGAACAAAATGGTGTACCTAACAGTAACACCCCCTTCCAAACCATGCCCCTGCGCCCTATCCATCTTACCAGCGCTGATGCTCGATCAATACCCAACTGCTGGCCGTCCGGCCGAACTGCTGTCCGGACGGCCCCCCAAAAGACATACAAGTGCCCCACACCAAAGCGGGCGCCACTCCTGAAACGAGAAACAATGCAAGAACAATACCGCAACACATGAACAACAAAAAAATCCCCAAACCTCTCAACCACCCAAACCACCTACAATCGATGCAGGCTCACATAGGACCAAAAACGCGCTGATTCCCACCGCCCTATCCGCTTAATGACCTCCTCCCCAGGCCCAATCGTGCCGCCTCTGTAGCCGCATCAATCCTAAAGGAGTGGCTTGAGTAACCCTCCCGGTCCAACCCAACCACCCCAAACACTTATAAAACACAGTTTAAAATTAAAACCGGGACAAAAGAGAACCATCGGCGTGCCTCAATAACGGAGACACCCCCCCGACGGCCCCCGCTCCATATTCCTGAAGACATTTAACTGGACACATCTCACAGCCCATAACCCTGAACAACACCATGCGCCACCCCCAACCCCCCACATCCGTCTTCGAGCGGCGGATCACAAATTCCAGCCTGTCCAGGAACAAATCAACGTCGTCCCTCAAAACCCCCCCCACTCTGTTAACTGCCGGGCAAACCAGATCCCCCAACCAAAGAGACCCAAAAAACACCAGCAAGAAGGCCAAACGAAACAACCGGACCTCCCATTCCGAACTACACACTCCTCGCAACTGACTACCAACCTGCAACAACAACGCAAACAATACAGGCCTCCTGGAGTCCTCCGTGTCCGCAACCTGCGCCACCCTTTCAAAGCCTGAACCACCAAAACGACTTTTGTAACACCCATTCATCTTGCTCACCGACCAACCCTCCTCCTTACAGTGGCCCACAAACATTAACAATGCAATTTTCAAATCCTCCAGGTTCCTACCCAAGCCACCACACCACTCTTCCCAAGAACGCCATGCCCTCAAGTACATCGCCCACGTACCGGGTGCCAAGGATGCTTGCAAGAGCCCCATCACAGTTCCTGCAACAGGTCCCACAGGCAGGTCAGACACTTCAAACCCACCAAGTCCGTACCTGGAGCCAACCGATGGAAAAGGTCTCACTGTGAACGAGAAAGGGCGTCAGCGATACAATTATCCACCCCCCCATCACCCAAGCATTAACTTCTTCAGGACCGCCGTATGCAGGATTGCGTCCTGCGGGCGGTCCTGTTCTTCTGATCGGACGCGGCGGCGCTGTCATTCGCGGACGCGAGACTTCCTGTCGGGCGTCTGAAGAGTTGTATTACAGCCTGCCAGCGATGATCAATCGCTGGCAGGCTGTAGATGCGATATAAATCGCATCAAACAAGTATATCAGACGCTGTTTTGTGAACAGCGTCTGATATACCTGCTACCTGGTCCTCTGGTGGTCCCATTTGCTGGGATCGACCACCAGAGGACCAGGTAACACAGTAAAGTTGCACCAAACACTACACTAACCCCCACCCCCTACCCCTCACCTATTAACCCCTTGATCACCACATCTAGACCCCCTGATCACCCCCTGTCATTGATCACACCCTTGTAAGGCTCCATTCAGACGTCCATATGTGTCTTTAGCGGATCTGCGGATTCACGGATCCGTGGATTCACGGATCCGCTGGATCCGATCCACGGACTCGATCCGCGGATCCGATCCACGGATTCGATCCGCGGATCCGATCCGCAGATCCTCAAAACACGGACACCGGCAATGTGCTTTCCGCATTTTGCAGATCCAGCACATTGCCAGAACTATATAGAAAATGCTTTTCTTGTCCGCAATTACGGACAAGAATAGGACATGTTCTATATTTTTGTGGAACGGAAGTGCAGACTGGAAGCGCGGATCCGTAATTACGGATCCGAGCGGGACAAAGTCTGTCCCCATAGAATAAATGGGTCCGCAATTCCGTTCCGCAAACAGAATTTCGGACGGTGAATGGGGCATAAGGGTCCCTTATCACCGCCAGTTAGTTAGCTACTTGTTAGGTAGCTAGCGCCCAGCCCACCGCACCGCAGTCACTGATTTGGCAGAGATTTTTTCATCCACATTGACCGACGCGAATGAAAAATCTGTGCCGTCTCATTTTTTTTTTTCAGCGCAGAGGCTGAACGGAAAAAAATCTCATTACCCGTATGCTCAATATAACGGAGAATCGCAGAAACTCCTAATGCTGGCCATACGTGTAATGATTGCGGAGACCCTCAAATGCCAGGGCAGTACAAAAACCCCACATGTGACCCCATTTTAGAAAGAAGACACCCCAAGGTATTCCGTCAGGGGTATGGTGAGTTCATGCAAAAAAAATTTTTGTCACAAGTTAGTGGAATATGAGACTTTGTAAAAAAAAAAAAACAATTTCCGCTAACTTGTGCCAAATTTTTTTTTCTGTGAACTCGCCATGCCCCTCACGGAATACCTTAGGGTGTCTTCTATCCACAATGGGGTCACATGTGGGTATTTATACTGCCCTGGCAATTTAGGGGTCCTAAAGCGTGAGAATCCAAATGCGTAAAAATGCCCTGTGAAATCCTAAAGGTACTCATTGGTTTTAGCGAGGGCTAATTGGAGTCGCCATGTAAAACCTAGAGGTACTCGTTAGATTTGGGCCTTTAGCACCCAGGCTGCAAAAAGTGGCACACATGGTAGTCGCCGTACTCAGGAGAAGTAGGGCAATGTGTTTTAGGGTATTTTTATATATACCCATACTTTGTGTGAAAAATATCTCTCTAAACAACAACTTTTAAAAATTTTTATACAAAGTTGACAATTTACAGAGATATTTCTCTCACCCAACATGGGTATATGTAAAATACACCCCAGAACACATTGCCCTACTTCTCCTGAGTACGGCGATACCACATAAGTGAGACTTTTTGCAGCCTGGGTGCAAAGGGGCCCAAATTCCAACGAGTACCTTTAGGTTTTACATGGCGGCTCACATTTAGCCCCGCCTAAAATGCCAGAACAGTAAACACACCCCACAAATGACCCCATTTCGGAAAGTAGACACCCCAAGGTATTCACTGAGGGGCATAGTGAGTCCGTCTGAGATTTATTTTTTTGCCAGAAGTTATCAGAAATTGAAACTTTTTTTTTTTCTCAGAAAGTGTCATTTTCCGCTAATTTGTAGAAAAAAATGAAATGATACATGAACTCACCAAGCCCCTCCGCGAATACTTTGGGGTGTCTTCTTTCTAAAATGGTGTCATTTGGGAGTATTTTTACTTTCCTGACATTCTAGCACCTGAAGAAACATGACAGGTGCTCAGAAAGTCAGAGCTGCTTCAAAATGCCGAAATTCACTTTTTTGCACCATAGTTTGTAAACGCTATAACTTTTACCCAAACCAATAAATATACACTTATTGGACTTTTTTTTATCAAAGACATGTAGAACAATAAATTTAGAGAAAAATTTATATAGAAATGTAGTTTTTTGAAAAATTTTACAACAGAAAGTGAAAAATGTCATTTTTTGCAAAATTTCGGTCATTTTTGATTAATAGCAAAAAAGTAAAAATGTCAGCAGCAATGAAATACCACCAAATGAAAGCTCTATTAGTGAGAAGAAAAGGAGGTAAAATTCATTTGGGTGGTAAGTTGTATGACGGAGCAATAAACGGTGAAAGTAGTGTAGTGCGGAATTGTAAAAAGTGGCCTGGTCATTAAGGGTGTTTAAGCTAGGGGCTGAAGCGGTTAAGAGATAGGCACCAACCTCTGTAGAGGCCGCACCACCAACGCCAACGATGCCGACAGACCATTAATCACCTGGACCACCCCTTGTTATCACAGTGGAACCGTATTTTCCTATCCCGGAACCAATCCCCTACAACAAAACCGCCAGCACAATCGGGAATAGCTCCAACAAAGCCAAATTCCTCACCCAGCCCCGCTCAACCCACGTAACCGGCCAGCCCCGCGCATCACTGCCCATCGCAAACGCCCCAAACCCGGAACCCCTGCGTCGTCCGTAAACAGTTCAAAGTCGAACAATTAACCGTCTCCCCCATAAACAGCGAGCGACCATTGTACCGCTCCAAAAGGAGCTCCACACCTGCAAGTTCGCTCGTAAAGCCTTCTCCAACCAAATGTAATGATTCGGCGCAACCACCCCCGCCGTCGCCTGAGCCGACCGTCGTCAAAAGCCCTCCCCATCGGCATAATCCGGCAAGCAAAGTTAAGTTACCCCAGCAGCGACTGGTGCTCCCTCAACTGCAGCTTCTTCACCCGGCGAGCCTTCGCCACCACCGCTTCAAATCCTCCAATTTATCCGCCAGCAACCTACACTCCATCCTGACTGAGTCAATCACAATCCCCAAGAAACTCAACGCCGTTACCCAACCCACTGTCTTATTCGCAGCTAACGGGACGCCAAACGACCTAAAAAGTGAACATAACGTTTCCAACAACAGTGCGTAAACCCGCGACTCCTGGAGGACCGGTGCACAAAAATTGTCCAGGTAATGAATCAGAGATTTACAAACTGACGAGTCTACAACGGCCCATTCCAAAATGAACTGAAGGCCTCAAAGTAAATGCACGACAACGAAAACCCCATGGGCAAACAACGATCAATGTAAAACCCCCATCCCAAAAACAACTCAACAAATGGTGACACTCGGATGCATCAGCAACAACCTAAACGCCGCTTCGATGTCCGTTTTGGCCATCAGCGCCCCTTCCCAAAACGCTTTACCCAATCCACCGCTGCGTTAACGGCGTATAGACCACCGAACAAACCGCTGGGTCAATCCCGTGATTCACCGAAGAGCCCTTCGGGAACGACAAATGATGGATTAGGCGAAACTTATTCGCCTCCTTCTTGGGGACGACCCCGACGTCGACACCCGCAAATTGGAAATGGGCAGCTCGAAACGGGCCCGCCATCCGCCCTAGTGCCACCTCCTTCCTCAACTTATCTGCCACCACTTCTGGATGCTCTCTTGCCGACCACAAATTCCTATCCAACAAAACCCGCCCCGGTATGTGCGGAATCCAAAAACCCTCCGAAAACCCTGCCCCCAGCAATGCTGTCGCCTCCCTGTTAGGGCACCTATCGAGGTAAGGCCCCATCCTTACCAGCTGCACCGGCGTCACCCCTTTGTCAACAATATCCCCCTTTTTGCCTCCTGCCTCTAAAGCATCTTGTCGCCCCATGGTTACCCCGCAACTACACTTTGCTTAGAACCTACAATTGTCCTCATTAAAGACGAAACACAATCCCTTTGCTGACGCCGCAGCCGTATTAAGGCCCCCGCTGCCCTCCCCTGTCACCCGAAAGGGCTGCCCCGATCGCACAGGTGCCGTCACCTTCAAACACAAAGAATTACCTTTATAGTTCCCCGTATTTCGGGACGCATCCGCCTTCGCTGCCGAAACTGCTCGTCGTACCGCAACCACACCACGGATTCATATACCCGGTACGCCTCCCTATAGCGTCTAAATAACAAAACAGGCCTGAACAGTTTTCCGCGCCTTCTCCCCAATGACGCTGGCTAATATCGCAAATGCATGCAGCCAATTAGCAAATTTCCGCGGTATCAACCTAAACCTCCGTTTCTCCTCCTCATCCTTCTTCCCTCATCCTTACTCTCCCTTGGCTTTATCATCCACCAGCACATTATCCTCATCTCCCACACCCCCACCTGTCTCACAGACACGCCCCGCCCTTCAACACCCGCCGCTGGTCGCCCTCCGTACCGACTCCCACCTGGCGCACCCTGCACCCTCAAGCCTGCAGCGGTGACCCCACGCCCATCCCCTTACTGGCCACTAAACCCGCCTAAACCACCCAAAAGCTGTTTCAGACCCTCCCTAAAACTGTCTGAGGACCCCGTCCCGCCAGCCCCCATGCTCTGCACCACCTGCGCTAATTGTCCCCAAGTGATCTCACCTGGCTGCCTGGGTGCTATGTGCCCACCAGCCATGATTCCGGAATCCGGATGATCGCCCCTCTGCGCTGCACTTCCGGACCTCGCGACGGCGCCACCTTCAAGCGGTCCCCTTGGCACACTGGGTCCAGGGACGTCACAATCTGGAACATGGGGCACGGACCTGAAGTCTTCACTCTTCCTCCTGCCAGATCTGGAACCAGAGCTGCCAGGACTGTGCTCTCTTGCTACATCATCCATGCCACTGCTGTGTCTCCCTTCCTGCAGTCCCCTGGCCCTGCCCAGACCAGGGATGTCGGGGTTAACTCCATTCCCGCCCGCAGACCGGGCGGGGCTTCTGAACTCCAGGGCCTGGGGCCTGCTGCCACCTGCCTCCTCACTAGCAGCAGCCTCGCACCGCCGATAATTCCTCCCACGCCGAGGGCCGCCTCCCTGCCAGGAGTTAAGGAGGCACCTGCTGCTCCAGGTCCCGATCCCCGAAGCCGCCGACATCAGAAGGAGATGGCCTCCGCCTACAGGTAGGATTCCTTCCACGCCGGGGGTAGCTGGCACAGGCGGCACCCGACGTGAAGGGTTCGGGAAGGGCTACTAATCCGGCCGTGTCCGGATAAAAGATGAATGAGGCATAACAGGGGCCTCACCCGCCCCCTCAGCAGCCGCTGTATCTGCTCCTGGGCACAGTCCGAACTCCGCAACTCTGCTGCCGCAACCAGCTCCGCAATCGCCGCCTCCAACTTCTCCATCCAGCTTCAAGCTTTTACCACAAATGGCTACGTTCTTCCCTACCTTCGAATTTAACCCTTAACTCCTCCCTCCACCTTCAAAATGGCCTATCCTGACCTCCCTGCATCCCCTTAATTCTCCTTCTATCTCATCCGCCAATCACCTAACACCCCTGGGGCTCCCTAACGAAACTCCCCATCATGAGGGCCTCCCTTACGGGCTTTGCCCTTCGCAGTCTGGCCATTGCTTTACTAGGCCCAGATTAATGGAAGTTGTAATATACACAGTGCTATCAGATTCAGTTCAGTATGGGATACAAAAACCCTCAGATTGTGAACACTTTACCAGGCCTAGATTAATGGAAGTTGTAATATACACAGTGTTTTCAGATTCAATTCAGATTAATGGAAGTTGTAATATATAGTGTTTTCAGATTTTGTTCAGTATGGGATACAAAAACACAGATTGTGGACACTTTACTGGGCCCAGATTAAAGGAAGTTATAATATACACAGTGTTTTCAGATTCAATTCAGATTAATGGAAATTGTAATGTACACAGTGTTTTCAGATTCAGTTCAGTATGGGATACAAAAACCTACAGATTTTGGACACTTTACTAAGCCCAGATTATTGCAAGTTGCAATATAGACAGAGTTTTCAGATTCAGTTCAGTATGGGATACAAAACCCACAGATTGTGGACACTTTACTAGGCCCAGATTAATGGAAGTTGTAATATACACAGTGTTTTCAGATTAAATTCAGTATGGGATACAAAACCCACAGATTTTGGACACTTTACTGGGCCCAAATTAATGGAAATTGTAATATACACACTTTTTCAGATTTAGTTCAGTATGGAATACAAAAACCCACAGATTGTTGACACTTTACTAAGCCCAGATTATTGGAAGTTGTAATATACACACTTTTATTAAGATTCAGTTCAGTATGGGATACAAAACCCACAGATTATGGACACTTTACTAGGCCCAGATTATTGGAAGTTGTATATTGAGCAGACTAGATGGGCCAAATGGTTCTTATCTGCCGTCACATTCTATGTTGTAATACAGAGTTTTTAGATTCAGTTCAGTATGGGATACAAAAACCCACAGATTTTGGACACTTTACTAGGCTCAGATTAATGTAAATTGTTATATACACAGTGTTTTCAGATTCAGTTCAGTATGGGATACAAATTTGTCTCAAATAAAATGTATTCTCTGCTGGAATACTGTATATATGGTTGCGGCCTAAACGCACACACAGATGAGCCCAAAACTAGGTAAATTTGCACAAAATATAAATAATTCTCTGCTGGGTTAATGAATATAACAGTTGCGGATTGAACGCACACATAGATATGCCCCAAACTAGTTAAATTTGTCCCAAATACAAATAATTATATGGAATACTGAATATATGGTTGCGACCTAAACGCACATGCAGATGTGCCTAAAACTAGTTAAATTTGTCCCAAATAAAATTTATTCTCTGCTGGAATACTGTTTATACTGTACGGTTATGGCCAAAACGCACACACAGATGTGCCCAAAACTAGTTAAATTTGCCCAAAATCTAAATAATTCTCTGCTGGAATAATTAATATAGTGGTTGTGGACTGGACGCACACACAGATGTGGCACAAATTAGGTTAATTTCCCCATTAAAAAATTATTCTCTGATGGCACGGTGTATATCTCACTAGCAGGCACACTCTAGTAAATAAGCCCCTGTTTATAATGTCTGCTAAACATACTGCTTTCTGATGGCGTATTGTAGATCTCACTTGCAGACACACTCTAATGAATAAGCCCCTTTTATAATGTCTGCTAAACACACTACTTTCTGTTGGCGTACGGTAGATCTCACTTGCAGACACACTCTAGTGAATAAGACCCTTTTTATAATGTCTACTAAACACACGGTTTTTTGATGCAGTACTGTAGATCTCACTAATATCAAATCTTTCAGTCTTTTAAAAGATTTTGGGTACTTAAAAAGCGATTTTGCATCCCTGCACTATCTGTCTTTCCCTGAAGACGTATGTCCCTGATACTGCTGAATTTAACCCCTGGTAAAAGAAATTATAAATGGTGCTGCACTGTTGTCTAACACACACTGTTGTCCTTAAGAGGACTGTTTGGTCTTTCAATAGTTTTTGGAGTTAAATCTGTGAATTTCCAGCAAAAAGCTATCTGTCCCTGCCTACTGTCTGCTCTCCTGACGGTGAATCATTCGAGAGCGGGACATTGGCTCCTATATAAACTGGTATCACGTGTACTGGCCAGCCAATCAGTGTAAGGCTTTTATCTAACATAGCTATGGCATTACACTGAAGGGAATTACTTACCAGAATGTTGACTGGCTGCTTAGGAGGCGCAAAATGTGCGGGAGGAGACTCGAGCAATGCGATGAGCACACGTGGTATTCGGTGAAGTACAGCCACATGCCGAGCATAGCAATGCTCGAGCCAAACTGGTACTCGGCTGAGCATGCTCACTCAACTCTAAGGCCTAATTCACACGTCCGTAGTGTGTTTTGCGAAACACGGATCCGCAAAACACGGACGGCTGCAATGTGCATTCCGCATTTTGCGGACCGCACATTGCTGGCACTATATAGAGAATGCATTTTCTTAAATAGATCATGTTCAATTTTTTCACGGAAACGCGGATGCGGAAACACTTATGCGGAAATGCGGATGCGGACATCATATAGTGTGCTGTCCACATCCATTCCTGCCCCTTTGAAATGAATGGGTCTGCAACCCTTCCGCAAAATTGCGGATGGGATGCGGATCCATTTTACGGACGTGTGAATTAGGCCTAAGAAAGACCTATTTGGCATTAATTGTTGTATTGCTTTTTATCTTTTAAACCTATTATATA
The DNA here is from genome assembly GCA_033119425.1 of Bufotes viridis. NCBI lineage: Eukaryota > Metazoa > Chordata > Amphibia > Anura > Bufonidae > Bufotes > Bufotes viridis. Next base: position 57,640,123 of record CM065593.1, read on the forward strand.
TTTCACTTATACAGTTCCTGAAGCAGCCATAGAAGCCACAGTTATAAGGGAACAGAACCATAACAAGTGATAGTTGTCACTGTCTAGGATGTGCTGAGTCTAGTTAGACCCAGCAGCATGCTCATATGACCTGCCACTTTGCGATCACGTCATGGTGTTGCCTCCTACTGATGAAGCTGCCTCATTGCATACACAGCAGTCATGTGAGTGCTGCATGTAGAATAATCAGGGTGGGTGCTAGTCTGTCTCTGACAGACAAGTATTGACCTTGGCTGCAGGATCTTCCATTTACCTATTATTTTACAGCTCCACAAAAACACAACACTTAAGAAAAAGGCCCAAAATTACTGCTGTATAAAGGGCAACCCTAATCTCCAATTCTCATTTGTACTTGTTTTATTTTGTGCATCGGTACCAGTATTTCATCAATTTATTAAGATATATTTATTAGCAGCTAACTGTTCCACAAGGATCCAAGATCTGTATAAATCTCACAATTATTAAATATAATGTCATCATTATCTTTTTGACGTGTTTAGTCATTGGACACCTAAGAGTTAAAAAATCTAGACAATGCCTTCAATCTCTGCAATTCACGACATCCATGGTAGATTTCTTTTAAAAGAAATAATTCAACAAAAAGTTGTAAATGCACATTCAATTCTGACTATGGCAGCCTTAATATTTTAAATTTACCTTCTCAACATGTGCAAGGGCCAGAATAGTTAACTTTCAAACGTTTGGTCCTACAGCATTAACAGATGTGACTTTCTAGACACAATAAGTAAAATATGCTCTTACCACTTAAAAGAAATACCCCATGTTGAAGAGGAGTTGCACTTACAAAACAAAGATTAGGTTTTTAACCCTGTCAAACAAAAACTATGTTTCAGAATAATGCGAACAAATCAAATCAGTTTCAAGCCTCTTTTAAACACTGAGCCTTTAATGTCTGTGGGACTTTAGTCTTTCCTCCTATTATATTTACTTTCATCCTTATAACCATTGACACTAGCAGTGTGAAACTCACTCATCAATGACCCATACAAAGAATTTAGGACAGAGTCATAGAGCTGGGAATTTTAAATGGAAAAAAGAAAAGAAATAGAATAATATTACTTATTTCTCCTGAAACGTTTGCACTTGATTTAAATTTTTATGCAAAAACAAAAAATAAGGATTTTTAAATCTGTTATAAAATGTTTTGAATTGTAGTAAATTAAGTAAGTACAAGGGATTCTACGCAAAAGACAAAAAAATAAAATAATCAAGAGCTTAGATATACAATAAATGTTAGTTGGAATAAGCGTTAAGGATTATTGTTTCAAAGGTAAAAAAATTTATTTATTTAGCGTCAAATGAACTATGACTTTTATGTTGGTAATATCTTATTCATAGAATACATTTTACAGTTAAAAATTGCATGACAGACTGTCAGCACCACAGAATCCAATGATGATTCAGATGATACCCTATCAAAACAATAGATATAATCAAGATCTTTCTGATTGGAAAACCATAGGGTGCCAAGGCACCTTCCATCAATTGTGTTTTTTTTTCCACTATAAGCCTCACATTTTACAATCTCTGAAAGCTGCTTCTAGATTCTAGATTTAAAAAATACCAAGTAGCAGGTATACTATACAAAAATAGCGATATAAAGCATTGTTTTGTCTATAAAAAAGCCAACATTTAAGCTTACTCCATAGGATTTATATAATATGGCTGCTGTGGCATGTGGTGTACTATATAGAGACGTAAAGGGGTTTTCCAGGAGTACAATATCAATTACCTATTTTAAGGATAGGTCATCAATACCTGATCATGGGGGTCTGACACTCAGCATTGCCACCAATCAGCTGTTACAAGAGGCCAATGCAATTTGGTGAGCATTGAGGCCATCTCAAAGCATACTAATCACAGTGCTAGAGATTGTATAGTGGTGGGTTATTGCAGCTGCACATAGGCCAAGTGACCAATGACCGCAACTACACGGCCCCCCGCTTGTAATATTACACGGCACTCCCTGCATGCAATATTGCACAGCACCCCCTGCATACAATATTGCACAGCACCCCTGCATACAATATTACACGGCACCCCTGCATGCAATATTGCACGACAACCCCCTGCATGCAATATTGCAATGCACCCCCTGCATGCAATATTGCACGGCACCCCCTGCATACAAAACTACCCTGCATCCCTCCCCTGCATACAAAACTACACGGCACCCGCCCCCCAGCTGCATACATCACGACACGGCACCCCCTGCATACAAAACGACACGGCAGCCCCCTGCATACAAAACTGCATTATTACACCCTCCAAACCCCCCGCATGCAATATTACACGCCCCTTCTGCAGACAATAATACATCCCCCTGCAAAATATTACAATGCCCCCTACAAATATTACACAGCACGACCCCCACCCGTATGCAATATTAAAGGCATCCCCACCTCTGCATACAGTCTCACACAGACTCCTTCACCATACAGTTTTCGGGCCCCCTCCCTCAGCACGTCCACAGCACACATTCACTCTCTCTCCCCCTCTATGAGTTAAGAGCAGCCATCTGTGACCTGCTCTGCAGACAGCCTGAGCTCTGAGCTCTCTGGATTCCGACCCTGACTGCCGCTGCGCTGCCAATTCAGAGTCACGTGACAAGAGTATGTCACATGACCCAGTGAAGTCAGGAGGTCTGTTTCATGTCTGGAGTTTTTAGCCACTACTGTCAGTGCAGCGCCGGGGTGCGGTGCCCGGGATGCTACTGGTGTTGGGTGGGGGTCCGAGTGTCACCCCATCAGACTGGTGTCACCCGGTGCGGCCCGCACCCCCGCACCCCCTCGCAACGCCACTGTACCCTCTTCAAATAGCTAAATCAGCGGGATGCTGGGAATCAGATTCCCATTAAACAAAGGCCCCATGCACACGACCGTTGTTTGTTTCGCGTCCGTTCCGTTTTTCACGGATAGGATGCTTCCCCATTCATTTCAATGGGTCCGTCAAAAATGCGGATGGTCAACCGCTTTTGTTCCGCATCCGTGATCCGTGTTTTCATTCCGTCAAAAAAATAGTGCATGTCCTATTTTTTTCACGTTTATGGACAAGGATAGGCATTTTTACAATGGATCTGCCATAAAAATCGGATCCGTCAAAAAACGGTCCGTCATCCGTTTTTTTGACGGATGCAAAATTTCAAGGAGGAGCGGACGCGGAGGCAGGCAACGGTCGTGTGCATGTAGCCAAATATTTATGGCCTATCCTGAGAGAAAACGCCAAAATGTATCTACCAAACAAAACCAAAGTTTGCTTTGGAAAAATCTAGATAAACAGCAGCAGTGCAAATTTACTGCACATGTTGGTGGGCAAAACCATGAAAGATCACAGAAAGCTTAGAGAAGTAGAGTTGAGCGAACACCTGGAAGTTCGGGTTCACTGGGTTCGGCCGAACTCGTCGCAAAGTTCGAGTTCGGGACCCGAACTTGACCTGAACTTGCCCCAGAACCCTATTGAAGTCAAGGGGACTCGAACTTTGGGGCACTAAAGTGGTTATAAAAAAGTAATGGAAAGGGCTAAAGGGCTGCAAAAGGAAGCAAAATGGGGGTATAAAGCTAGACAATTGCAATGCAAACAAATGTGGATAGGGAAATGATTTAAAATAACATAAAATACATAAAAATTAAAAATGATAATCTTGAACTAGGAGGAGGAGGTCCATATGGAGTAGGAGCTTGAGGAGGCAGTGGATTTGGCGGTGAGTTTGCAAGCGGTTGAGATTGTATCGTGGCGGGTTATTGCAGCTGCACATAGGCCAAGTGACCAATGACCGTGATATCACTAGCCTAGGAAAGGAAGAGAAGTCTGTACCCACTTCAAATACCTAAATCAGCGGAATGCGGGAATCATCATCATTGACCCGAACTTTCGGGCACTAAAATGGTTATAAAAAAGTAATGGAAAGGGCTAAAGGGCTGCAAAAGGAAGCAAAATGGGGGTAAGAGTTAGACAATTGCACTGCAAACAAATGTGGATAGTGAAATGACTTAAAATAACATAAAATAAAATTAATTTAGAAAATTAATAAAAATTAAAAATGATAATCTTGAACTAGGAGGAGGAGGTCCATATGGAGTAGGAGCTTGAGAAGGCGGTGGATGTGGTGGTGAAGGTGGAAGCGGTGGTTAAGGAGGTAGTCGCCAACAACAGTGTTTTATTTTTTATTTTTTAAATTTGGGTAGACCCCAAAATATTGGAAAATATAGAAAAGAAAACAAAGAGAAAGTGCGCTGGAGTAGAACAAAGGCTGGGTGAGGCCAGTATATATGTCTATTCTACACCAGGTATGGATAAGTCCTGTGGGATCCATGCCTGGTTCATTTTAATGAATGTGAGCTAGTCCACATAGGCTGTGGACAGACGGCTGCGCTTGTCTGTGATAATGCCCCCTGCTATGCTCAACACACGTTCAGACAATACACTGGCTGCAGGGCATGCCAGCACCTCCAAGGCGTAAAAGGCAAGCTCAAGTCATGTGCCCAATTTGGAGACCCAGAAGTTGAATGGGGCAGACCCATTAGTCAGTACGTGTAGGCGTGTGCACACATACTGTTCTACCATGTTGCTTAAATGCTGCCTCCTGCTAAGATGTTCCATATCAGCTGGTGGTGCATGTTGTTTTGGCGTGCTGTCAAAGCTTTTCCACATTTCGGCCATGCTAACCCTGACTTTTGAGGTGCTGGCTAGAGATGAGCGAACACCTGGATGTTCGGGTTCGAGAAGTTTGGCCGAACTTCCCGAAAATTTACGGGTTCAGGATCCGAAATCGACCCGAACTTTATCCCGAACCCGAACACCATTGAAGTCAATGGCGACTCAAACTTTTAGACACTAAATAGGCTGTAAAATAGTCCAGAAAAGGGCTAGAAGGCTGCAAAGGCAGCAAAATGTAGGTAAATGCCCTGCAAACAAATGTGGATATGGAAATTAATTAAAATAAAATAAAATAAATAAAAATTAACCAATATCAATTGGAGAGAGGTCCCATAGCAAGGAATAAGGCGTCATATCACCCACCACAAGAGAAGGCCACTTTCAGTTATTTCGGCCCCAGCACCCAGACAGAGGAGAGAGGTCCCACAGCAAGGAATCATGCATCATATCATCCACCACTGGAGAAGGCCACTTTCAGTTATTTCGGCCCAGCACCAAGACAGGGGAGAGAGGTCCCACAGCAAGGAATCATGCGTCATTTCACCCACCACTGGAGAAGGCCACTTTCAGTTATTTCGGCCCCAGCACCCAGACAGAAGAGAGGTTCATTCAACTTTGGGTTGCACCTAGAGTTGAGCGAACACCTGGATGTTCGGGTTCGACGAGTTCGGCCGAACTTTCGAAAAATGTTCGGGTTCGTGATCCGAACTCGACCCGAACTTCATCCCAAACCCGAACCCCATAGAAGTCAATGGGGACCCGAACTTTGGGCACTAAAAAGGCTGTAAAACACACCCGGAAAGGGCTAGAGGGCTGCAAAAGGCAGCAAAATGTAGTTAAATCCCCTGCAAACAAATGTAGATAGGGAAATGATGAGTTAACATAAAATAAATAAAAATTAAACAATATTAATTGGAGAGAGGTCCCATAGCACAGAATCAGGCTTCAAGTCACCCACCAATGGAGAAGGTCACTTACTATTATTTTGACCACAGCACCCAGACAAAGGAGAGAGGTCCCACAGCAGAGAACCAGGCATCATATCACCCACCACAGGAGTAGGCCACCATTTAGTTACTTTGACCCCTACACCCAGACGGAGGAGACAGGTTACACAGCAGAGAATCAGGCATTTAGATCACCCACCACAGGAGTAGGCCCCAATTTAATAGGACCCCGGCAACCATGTCAGATGGCACAACCATCAGCTTCATATCAATCAGCACAGGAGAAGGCGACTTTGAAAGACTTTGACCCCTACACCCAGATGGAGGAGAGAGGTTTCACAGCAGAGAATCAGGCATCATATCAACCACCACAGGAGAAGCCACCATTTAGTTACTTTGACCCCTGCACCCAGGAAGAGGAGAGAGGCCCCACAGCACATATTCTGGCATCATATCAGCCACCACAGGAGAAGCCACCATTGAGTTACTTTGACCCCGCACCCAGGAAGAGGAGAGAGGCACCACAGCACATATTCAGGCATCATATCACACACCACAGGAGAAGGCCTCTTTCAGTGATTTAGGCCTTTGGACCCAGACAGAGGAGAGAGGCACCACAGCACATATTCTGGCATCATATCAGCCACCACAGGAGAAGCCACCATTGAGTTACTTTGACCCCTGCACCCAGGAAGAGGAGAGAGGCCCCACAGCACATATTCTGGCATCATATCAGCCACCACAGGAGAAGCCACCATTTAGTTACTTTGACCCCTTCACCCAAACAGAGGAGAGAGGTTCCACATCAGAGAATCAGGCATCATATCAACCACCACAGGAGTAGGCCACAATTTAGTTTATTTGACCCCTGCACCCAGGAAGAGGAGAGAGGCCCCACAGCACATATTCTGGCATCATATCACACACCACAGGAGAAGGCCTCTTTCAGTGATTTAGGCCTTTGGACCCAGACAGAGGAGAGAGGTCAGAGATTAGCTTCATATCCCCCAGCACAGCAGAAGACCGCTTTATTTGACTTAGGCCTCAGCACCCAGACAGAAGACAGAGGTAGCATGGCAGAGGTTATGGCTTCATGTCACCCGTTAGTTTAACCGGCCACTTTCATCTGGTTAGGCCCGGCGCCCAGACAGAGAAGAGTTTCATTCAACTGTGGGTTTCATAAAATTTGTATCAAATAAAGAAGTGGCCTGTAGCACAACAAGACATGTTTTAGTCAGTTAATAAGGACTACTCTGCACAAGGGAGGGACAGGTCCTGTGGGATCCATGCCTGGTTCATCTTTATGAAGGTCAGCTTGTCCACGTTGGCTGTGGACAGGCGGCTGCGCTTGTCAGTAATGACGCCCCCTGCCGTGCTGAATACGCGTTCAGATAAAACGCTGGCCGCCGGGCAGGAAAGCACCTCCAAGGCATAACATGCTAACTCTGGCCACGTGGACAATTTCGAAACCCAGTAGTTGAATGGGGCCGAACCATCCGTCAGGATGTGGAGGAGTGTGCAGAAATACTGTTCAACCATGTTAGTGAAATGCTGCCTCCTGCTAACACGTTCCGTATCAGGTGTCGGTGCAGATAGCTGTGGCGTGGAGACAAAACTTTTCCACATTTCTGCCATGCTAACCCTGACTTTTGAGGTGCTGGCTAGAGATGGCGAACACCTGGATGTTCGGGTTCGAGAAGTTTGGCCGAACTTCCGAAAATTTACGGGTTCAGGATCGAAATCGACCGAACTTTATCCCGAACCCGAACACCATTGAAGTCAATGGGGACTCAAACTTTTAGGCACTAAATAGGCTGTAAAATAGTCCAGAAAGGGCTAGAAGGCTGCAAAAGGCAGCAAAATGTAGGTAAATGCCCTGCAAACAAATGTGGATATGGAAATTAATTAAAATAAAATAAAATAAATAAAAAATTAACCAATATCAATTGGAGAGAGGTCCCATAGCAAGGAATCAGGCGTCATATCACCCACCACTAGAGAAGGCCACTTTCAGTTATTTCGGCCCCAGCACCCAGACAGAGGAGAGAGGTCCCACAGCAAGGAATCATGCATCATATCATCCACCACTGGAGAAGGCCACTTTCAGTTATTTCGGCCCAGCACCAAGACAGGGAGAGAGGTCCCACAGCAGGAATCATGCGTCATTTCACCCACCACTGGAGAAGGCCACTTTCAGTTATTTCGCCCCAGCACCCAGACAGAAGAGAGGTTCATTCAACTTTAGGTTGCACCTAGAGTTGAGCGAACACCTGGATGTTCGGGTTCGACGAGTTCGGCCGAACTTTCGAAAAATGTTCGGGTTCGTGATCCGAACTCGACCAGACTTCATCCCGAACCCGAACCCCATAGAAGTCAATGGGGACCCGAACTTTTGGGCACTAAAAGGCTGTAAAACACACCCGGAAAGGGCTAGAGGGCTGCAAAAGGCAGCAAAATGTAGTTAAATCCCCTGCAAACAAATGTAGATAGGGAAATGATGAGTTAACATAAAATAAATAAAAATTAAACAATATTAATTGGAGTGAGGTCCCATAGCACAGAATCAGGCTTCAAGTCACCCACCAATGGAGAAGGTCACTTACTATTATTTTGACCACAGCACCCAGACAAAGGAGAGAGGTCCCACAGCAGAGAACCAGGCATCATATCACCCACCACAGGAGTAGGCCACCATTTAGTTACTTTGACCCCTACACCCAGACGGAGGAGAGAGGTTACACAGCAGAGAATCAGGCATTTAGATCACCCACCACAGGAGTAGGCCCCAATTTAATAGGACCCCGGCAACCATGTCAGATGGCACAACCATCAGCTTCATATCAATCAGCACAGGAGAAGGCGACTTTGAAAGACTTTGACCCCTACACCCAGATGGAGGAGAGAGGTTTCACAGCAGAGAATCAGGCATCATATCAACCACCACAGGAGAAGCCACCATTGAGTTACTTTGACCCTGCACCCAGGAAGAGGAGAGAGGCACCACAGCACATATTCTGGCATCATATCAGCCACCACAGGAGAAGCCACCATTGAGTTACTTTGACCCCGCACCCAGGAAGAGGAGAGAGGCACCACAGCACATATTCAGGCATCATATCAGCCACCACAGGAGAAGCCACCATTGAGTTACTTTGACCCTTGCACCCAGGACAGAGGAGAGGCACCACAGCACATATTCTGGCATCATATCAGCCACCACAGGAGAAGCCACCATTGAGTTACTTTGACCCCTGCACCCAGGAAGAGGAGAGAGGCCCACAGCACATATTCTGGCATCATATCAGCCACCACAGGAGAAGCCACCATTTAGTTACTTTGACCCCTTCACCCAAACAGAGGAGAGAGGTTCCACATCAGAGAATCAGGCATCATATCAACCACCACAGGAGTAGGCCACAATTTAGTTTATTTGACCCCTGCACCCAGGAAGAGGAGAGAGGCCCACAGCACATATTCTGGCATCATATCACACACCACAGGAGAAGGCCTCTTTCAGTGATTTAGGCCTTTGGACCCAGACAGAGGAGAGAGGTCAGAGATTAGCTTCATATCCCCCAGCACAGCAGAAGACCGCTTTATTTGACTTAGGCCTCAGCACCCAGACAGAAGACAGAGGTAGCATGGCAGAGGTTATGGCTTCATGTCACCCGTTAGTTTAACCGGCCACTTTCATCTGGTTAGGCCCGGCGCCCAGACAGAGAAGAGTTTCATTCAACTGTGGGTTTCATAAAATTTGTATCAAATAAAGAAGTGGCCCGTAGCACAACAAGACATGTTTTAGGCAGTTAATAAGGACTACTCTGCACAAGGGAGGGACAGGTCCTGTGGGATCCATGCCTGGTTCATCTTTATGAAGGTCAGCTTGTCCACGTTGGCTGTGGACAGGCGGCTGCGCTTGTCAGTAATGGCGCCCCCTGCCGTGCTGAATACGCGTTCAGATAAAGCGCTGGCCGCCGGGCAGGAAAGCACCTCAAGGCATAACATGCTAACTCTGGCCACGTGGACAATTTCGAAACCCAGTAGTTGAATGGGGCCGAACCATCCGTCAGGATGTGGAGGAGTGTGCAGACATACTGTTCAACCATGTTAGTGAAATGCTGCCTCCTGCTAACACGTTCCGTATCAGGTGTCGGTGCAGATAGCTGTGGCGTGGAGACAAAACTTTTCCACATTTCTGCCATGCTAACCCTGCCCTCAGATGAGCTGGCCGTGACACAGCTGCGTTGGCGACCTCTTGCCACTCCTCTGCCTTCACCTTCCACCTGTTCCCCTGTGACATGTGGGAATGCTCTCAGAGCGCCTCTATCAGCGTGCGCTTGTACTCGCGCATCTTACGGTCGCGCTCAGTTCAGGAATTAAAGTGGGCACATTGTCTTTATACCGGGGATCCAGCAGGGTGGCCACCCAGTAGTCTGCACACGTTAAAGCGTGGGCAACTCTGCTGTCGTTGCGCAGGCATTGGAGCATATATTCGCTCATGTGGGCCAGGCTACCCATGGGTAAGGACAAGCTGTCCTCTGTGGGAGGCGTATCGTCATCGTCCACCGTATCCCCCAGCCACGCACCAGTGATGGGCCTGGGCTGCCACCCCGCTGTGAACTTGCGTCATCCTCGTCCCCCTCCACCTCCTCCTCCTCATCCTCCTCGTCCTCCAGTACAGTGCCTTGGCTGGCGACTTGTGAACCTGTCCTCTGCTGCTTAAACAAACCTCCCTCTGAGCCAATTCGAACAGACTGGCCCGAAAGTGTTAGAAGCTTGAGCCCTCATCCTCCTCCTCCTCCTCCACCTGGGCCACCTCCTCTAACATCATTGCCTAAGTGTTTTCTCAAGGAGACATAGAAGTGGTATTGTAACGCTGATAACAGTGTCATCGCCACTGGCCATGTTGGTGGAGTACTCGAAACAGCGCAGCAGGGCACACAGGTCTCGCATGGAGGCCCAATCATTGGTGGTGAAGTGGTGCTGTTCGGCGAGTACGACTGGCGCGAGCGTGCTGCAGCTGAAACTCCACTATGGCCTGCTGCTGCTCGCACAGTCTCTCCAGCATGTGCAAGGTGGAGTTCCACCGGGTGGGCACGTCGCATATGAGGCGGTGGCGGGAAGGCCGAAGTTCCGCTGTAGCGCAGACAGGCGAGCAGCGGCAGGATGTGAGCGGCGGGCGCGCACAGACGGCCCGCACTTTATGCAGCAGCTCTGACATGTTGGGGTAGTGGTGAATGAACCTCTGCACCACCAAGTTCAGCACATGCGCCAGGCAAGGGATGTGCGTCAAACCGGCTAGTCCCAGAGCTGCCACGAGATTTCGCCCATTATCGCATACCACCAGGCCTGGCTTGAGGCCCACCGGCAGAAACCACTCGTCGGTCTGTTGTTCAATACCCCGCCACAACTCCCTGCGCGGTGTGGGGCCTGTCCCCCAAACATATGAGTTTCAGAATGGCCTGCTGACGTTTACCGGGCTGTGCTGAAGTTGGTGGTGAAGGTGTGTGGCTGACCGGATGAGCTGGTGGAAGCAGTGGAGGAGGAAGCCGAGTAGGAGGAGGAGGCTACAGGAGGCAGAGAATGATGCCCTGCGATCCTAGGGGCGGAAGGACGTGCGCCAAGGAACTGTCCGCCGGGGGCCCAGCCGCCACTACATTCATCCAGTGTGCAGTTAGTGAGATATAGCGTCCTGGCCGTGCTTACTGGTCCACGTATCTGTGGTTAGGTGGACCTTGCCACAAATGGCGTTGCGCAGTGCACACTTGATTTTATCGGACACTTGCATGTGCAGGGAAGGCACGGCTGTCTTGGAGAAGTAGTGGCGGCTGGGAACCACATACTGCGGGACAGCCATGGCCATCAGCTGTTTGAAGCTGTCTGTGTCCACCAGCCGGAATGACAGCATTTCAAAGGCCAGCAGTTTAGAAATGCTGGCGTTCAGGCCAAGGGCTCGAGGGTGACTCGGGGAATTTGCGCTTCCTCTCTAAGGTTTGAGATATTGAGAGCTGAACGCTGCTGTGTGATATAGTGGAGGCGCTAGTTGACGGTGGCGGTGGTGGTGGTGTCGGTGGCACATCCTCTGTTTGCTGCTCGGCAGGTGGCAACATTCCTCTCGAGGCGGAAGCCGAGGCAGCAGCGGTAGAGGAGCAGGGGAGCCTCAGCGAGTGCCTGGTTTTTAAGGTGTGTACCCCACTGCAGTTCATGCTTTGCATGTAGATGCCTGGTCATGCAGGTTGTGCTGAGGTTCAGAACGTTAATGCCTCGCCTCAGGCTCTGATGGCAGAGCGTGCAAGTCACTCGGGTCTTGTCGGTAGGACATTGTTTAAAGAAGTGCCATGCCAGGGAACTCTTTGAAGCTGCCTTTGTGGGGCTGGGTCCCTGTTGGCGATGTCCAGTAGCAGAGCGAACTCTGGGGCGGCGGCTCGTCTGCTTTGGCCCCCTGCTCCCTCTTTGGCTTCGCTGTTGTCTCGGTCTCACCACTACCTCTTCCTCTGAACTGTGAAAGTCATCGCCACGACCTTCAGTCCATGTGGGGTCTAAGACCTCATCGTCCTCTGCATCGTCTTCCACCCAGTCTCCCTCCCTGACCTCCTCCTGTTCAGTCTGCACACTGCAAAAGACGCGGCAGTGGGCACCTGTGTTTCGTCATCATCAGAGAGTCGGTGACTCTGCTGTGGTGGTATTCCCATGTCCTCTTCATCTGGAGACATAAGTGGTTGTGCGTCAGTGCATGGTATGTCTTCCTCCACTGGGGAAGGGCTAGGTGGGCGCCCTGGGAAACCCTGGAAGCAGAGTCTTCAAACAGAAGAAGAGACTGCTGCATAACTTGTGGCTCAGACCGTTTCCCTGATATGCTTGGGGGTGATGTGACAGACTGATGGGCTTGGTTTTCAGGTGCCACCTGTGCGCTTTCCGCAGAAGACTGGGTGGAAGACCATGTGGTGAGCGTGCTGGAAGCACTGTCGGCCACCCAATCGATTAATGCCTGTACCTGCTCAGGCCTTACCATCCTAAGAGCGGCATTGGGCCCCACGAGATATTGCGGTACATTCTGCCGGCTAGTTGAGGAGTTCGTTCCCTACTGTGTGCGCCTGGGGCCGAGCGGCCACGTCCTCTACCAGCAACAGAGGCTCCACGGACACCACCACGACCGCGTCCTCGTCCCTTAATAGTATTTTTCTTCATTGTTGCGATTCAACTCGCACCACAATGAAATATATTATTTTTATAAGCAAAATCCCCTCACTGGAATACTTTCAGTCTTTTGACTGTATGGATTACAGATGGAATGACTGTTATATGTGAGTACCGCTTTCTTTGACAGATTCTAGTATGGGTACATATATGTTTTCCCAACCCCAGCACATTAGTTTGCTAATTCCAGATGTATGAAGCATGAGGCCTAACTGTATCTAGTATATTGAGCGCCAGATAAACTAACTTGGCCTTTTTTAAATAAAAAAATTCCCTCACTGGAATACTTTCAGTCTTTTGACTGTATGGATTACAGATGGAATGACTGTTATATGTGAGTACCGCTTTCTTTGACAGATTCTAGTATGGGTACATATATGTTTTCCCAACCCCAGCACATTAGTTTGCTAATTCCAGATGTATGAAAGCATGAGCCTAACTGTATCTAGTATATTGAGCGCCAGATAAACTAACTTGGCCTTTTTAAATAAAAAAAATTCCCTCACTGGAATACTTTCAGTCTTTTGACTGTATGGATTACAGATGGAATGACTGTTATATGTGAGTACCGCTTTCTTTGACAGATTCTAGTATGGGTACATATATGTTTTCCCAACCCCAGCACATTAGTTTGCTAATTCCAGATGTATGAAACGCAGGCCTAACTGTATCTAGTATATTGAACGCCAGATAAACTAACTTGGCCTTTTTAAATAAAAAAATTCCCTCACTGGAATACTTTCAGTCTTTTGACTGTATGGATTACAGATGGAATGACTGTTATATGTGAGTACCGCTTTCTTTGACAGATTCTAGTATGGGTACATATATGTTTTCCCAACCCCAGCACATTAGTTTGCTAATTCCAGATGTATGAAAGCATAGGCCTAACTGTATCTAGTATATTGAGCAGCCAGATAAACTAACTTGGCCTTTTTAAATAAAAAAATTCCCTCACTGGAATACTTTCAGTCTTTTGACTGTATGGATTACAGATGGAATGACTGTTATATGTGAGTACCGCTTTCTTTGACAGATTCTAGTATGGGTACATATATGTTTTCCCAACCCCAGCACATTAGTTTGCTAATTCCAGATGTATGAAGCTTGCAGGCCTAACTGTATCTAGTATATTGAACGCCAGATAAACTAACTTGGCCTTTTTAAATAAAAAAATTCCCTCACTGGAATACTTTCAGTCTTTTGACTGTATGGATTACAGATGGAATGACTGTTATATGTGAGTACCGCTTTCTTTGACAGATTCTAGTATGGGTACATATATGTTTTCCCAACCCCAGCACATTAGTTTGCTAATTCCAGATGTATGAAACGCATAGGCCTAACTGTATCTAGTATATTGAGCGCCAGATAAACTAACTTGGCCTTTTTAAATAAAAAAAATTCCCTCACTGGAATACTTTCAGTCTTTTGACTGTATGGATTACAGATGGAATGACTGTTATATGTGAGTACCGCTTTCTTTGACAGATTCTAGTATGGGTACATATATGTTTTCCCAACCCCAGCACATTAATTTGCTAATTCCAGATGTATGAAAGCATGAGCCTAACTGTATCTAGTATATTGAGCGCCAGATAAACTAACTTGGCCTTTTTAAATAAAAAAATTCCCTCACTGGAATACTTTCAGTCTTTTGACTGTATGGATTACAGATGGAATGACTGTTATATGTGAGTACCGCTTTCTTTGACAGATTCTAGTATGGGTACATATATGTTTTCCCAACCCCAGCACATTAGTTTGCTAATTCCAGATGTATGAAAGCATGGCCTAACTGTATCTAGTATATTGAGCGTCAGATAAACTAACTTGGCCTTTTTAAATAAAAAAATTCCCTCACTGGAATACTTTCAGTCTTTTGACTGTATGGATTACAGGTGGACTGGTATTAGTAGGGGTGACACAAGCACACCCAAGTCCCTGATGTGGGATTTCTATGGCACAGACCACTATTACAAGTGATTAATGGGCGTTGGGAGGAGATTGTGCTGCAGCACTAGTCCCGGAATGACGCCGCCCTATCAATGACATGTGCCACAAATGGTCTGCACAACCTTTAAAAAAATAGCCTTGGACTGTTGTGCTGCTAAATCGCTATTGGTCTGAATCCCAGGTGTAGATGTCTGACTTGTTTGGAGCTTTGGAATGCACACTGTGGCGCTTCTGCTGCAGCACTACAAGTGTCGCCAAAATGGCGGCGGCGGTCAGCTTAGGTGTGCATGTGGATGGAAAAATCACTCCTGGCCTCTAAAAATAGCCAATCCCTATCAAAAAAAAAAGCAGCTCAGCTGCAGTTGTTCAGATGAATCACAGGTGGAGGAGAGAAGTATTCAATTATCCCTGCCTGTTCTAGCCCTAGCATCAGCTGCGTCTATTCCTGTTCATTCACATCGGGAGTAGTGTCCCGGCGTGCGCTAAGCTTATAAAGGGAAGCCTGGGTCACATGCTGCACTTGGCCAATCACAGCCATGCCATTAGTAGGCATGGCTGTGATGGGCTTTTAGGGTAAAAAGTAAAACGCTAGCTGATTGGCTGCTGTGCAGCCCTTCAGAAAGCGCGAAGAAATCGCCAAACAACGGACCAGAACCCGAACTTTTTTGAAAATGTCCGGGTTCGGGTCCGGGTCCCGGACACCCCAAAATTCGGTACGAACCCGAACAATGCTCGAACTGTTCGCTCAACACTAGTGCTGGAGCCTAAATATCTGGAAGTGGCCTTCTCCAGTGGTGGGTGATATGACTCCTTATTCCTTGTTGTGGGACCTCTCTCCTCTGTCTGGGTGCTGGGTCCGAAATAACTGAAAGTGGCCTTCTCCAGTGGTGGGTGATATTACGCCTTATTACTTGCTGTGGGACCTCTCTCCTCTGTCTGGGTGCTGGGGCCAAAATAACTAAAAGTGGCCTTCTCCAGTGGTGGGTGATATGACGCATGACTCTCTGCTATGTGACCTCTCTCCAATTCATTTCCCTATCCACATTTGTTTGCAGGGCATTTACCTACATTTTGCTGCCTTTTGCTGCCATCTAGCCCTTTCCTGGGCCATTTTACAGCCTTTTTAGTGCCCAAAAGTTCGGGTCCCTATTGAGTTCGGGCTAAAGATCGGGTCGAGTTCGGATCCTGAACCCGAACATTTTCGGGAAGTTCGGCCGAACTTCTCGAACCCGAACGTCCAGGTGTTCGCTCATCTCTTCTCACCTCCAATGACTTATATGGTCTGCTCACTTGTAGGCCATCACTGCAGTGCTTTATTGGATTTCGCTAGGCTTTATACCCTCACGTCTAATGTTTTACATGTACTGCTCACCTGTAGGCCCTCAATGAAATGTTTTAGGGGGTTCCTTAAGCTTGAGGACCTCACCTCCAATGCTTTATACGGTCTGCTCTCCTGTAGGCCATCACTGCAATGTTTTATGGGGTTTGCTAGGCTTCAGGCCCTCACCTCCAATTACTTATATGGTCTGCTCACCTGTAGGCCATCACTGCAATGTTTTATGTGGTTTGCTAGGCTTCAGGCCCTCACCTCCAATGCATTATACAGTCTACTCACCTGTAGGCCATCACTGCAATGTTTTATGGGGTTCGCTAGGCTTCAGTCCCTCACCTCCAATGACTTATATGGTCTGCTCACCTGTAGGCCATCAATGAAATGTTTTCTGGGGTTCTGGGGTTCGCTAGGCATCAGGCCCTAACCTCCAATGCATTATACGGTCTGCTCACCTGTAGGCCATCACTGCAATGTTTTATGGGGTTCGCTAGGCTTTAGGCCCTCACCTCCAATGACTTATACGGTCTGCTCACCTGTAGGCCATCACTGCAATGTTTTATGGGGTTCGCTAGTCTTCAGGCCCTCACCTATAATATTTTATACGGTCTGATCACCTGTAGGCCATCACTGCAATGTTTTCTGGGGTTCGCTCACCCTCAGTCCCTCACCACCAATGCTTTATACGGTCTGATCACCTGTAGGCCATCACTGCAATGTTTTCTGGGGTTCGCTCACCCTCAGTCCCTCACCACCAATGCTTTATACAGTCTGCTCACCTGTATGCCATCACTGCAATGTTTTTTGGGGTTTTCAGGGCTTTAGGCCCTAACCTCCAATGCTTTTTATGGTCTGCTCACCTGTAGGCCATCACTGCAATGTTTTATGGGGTTCGCTCACCTTCAGTCCCTCACCTCCAATGATTTATACGGTCTGCTCACCTGTAGGCCATCACTGCAATGTTTTATGGGGTTCGCTCACCTTCAGTCCCTCACCTCCAATGCTTTATACGGTCTGCTCACCTGTAGGCCATCACTGCAATGTTTTATGGGGTTCACAAGGCTTCAGTCCCTTAACTCTAATGTTTTATACGGTCTGCTCAGCTGTAAGCCCTCACTGCTATGTTTTATGGGGTTCGCTAGGCTTCAGTCCCTCACCTCCAATGCTTTATACGGTCTTCTAACCTGTAAGCCATCAGTGCAATGTTTTATGTTGCTTCACTAGGCTTCAGGCCCTCACCTCTAATGTTTTATATGGTCTGCTCACATGTAGGCCCTCACTGCAATGATTTTTGGGGTTTGCTAGTTTTCAGGCCCTCACTTCCAATGCCTTATATGGTCTGCTCACCTGTAGGCCATCACTGCAATGTTTTATGGAGTTCGCTAGGCTTCATGCCCTCACCTCCAATACCTTATACGGTCTGCTCACCTGTAGGCCATCAATGCAATGTTTTATGGGGTTCGCTCACCTTCAGTCCCTCACCTCCAAATCTTTATACGGTCTGCTCACCTGTAGGCCATAACTGTAATGATTTAGGTGGTTATGCTAGGATTCAGGCCCTCACCTCTAATGTTTTATATGGTCTGCTCACCTGTAGTCCATCACTGCAATGTTTTATGGGGTTCGCTCACCTTCAGACCCACACCTCAAAGGCTTTATACGGTCTGCTCACCTAGAGGACATCACTGCAATGTTTTATGGGGTTCGCTCACCTTCAGTCCCTCACCTCCAATGCTTTATATGGTCTGCTCACCTCTAGGCCATCACTGCAATGTTTTATGGGGTTTACAAGTCTTCAGTCCCTAACCTCCAATTCTTTTTACGGTCTGCTCACCTGTAGGCCATCATTGCAATGTTTTATGGGGTTCACTAGGCTTCAGGCCCTCACCTCCAATGCTTTATGCGGTCTGCTCACCTTTAGGCCATCACTGCAATATTTTATGGGGTTCGCTCGTCTTCAGGCCCTCACCTCCAATGCTTTATTTGGTCTTCTCATCTGTAGGCCATCACTGCAATGTTTTATGGGGTTTGCCCTCCTTCAGTCCCTCACCTCCAATGCTTTATACGGTTTGCTTACCTGTAGGCCATTACTGCAATGTTTTATGGGGTTCGCTCACATTCTGGCCTTCACTATAACTTTTTTATAGGGTCCGCTGACCTTCAAGCCCTAAACTATAATGTTTTAGAGGCTAACCAGCACGCCCTTGCTTCAAATGTTTTTGAGCATCACCAGTAGGCAATCAATGATAATTTTTTCAAGTGTGTGTATGATGCCCTCTTTTATGTGTAATAAAGGGTATTTTGGAGTGCTGGTTCCTTGTAATTTTTGGCAGCCCTTTCACTTAGTACATAGGCTTTATGAGTGCAGCAGTGTACCTGAACAATTGTAGCACCATGTGAATGAGGCCCTCATTTATGTGATATACTGGCTGTACCGGAGTGCTTCCTCCCTGTAATTTTTGCCAGCATTTGCACTGTATATACAATTGAATATACAGTAAATAATGTTTCCTAACAATGTTACCTCTAAAAATGTCTTCTTTTTTTTTTGAGTTGGTGGGATTTTGGGCATGATTTTGTCGCCGTGTAAAAGTGGCAGACAACGGGGACAATATGGTTCCCAGCAGCAAAATCGGAGTCCAAGATGCACCCAGACATGGTCCCCATTCTGTTCCAGATCCATTTCAGTGCTGTTTGTAACTTTCTGACCTTTTCCAATGGACCAGGCGCCCTTCCCTCATCTGAGCAGGGGGTGCCTGGTTGTCTCCCATTGACTTCCATTATACTCGGATGCTAGGCCGAGCGAACGAATATCACTATGTGTTCGGACCGAGTACCCGAACACCCCAACACTTTGGTGCTTGCTCATCACTACTAGTAGCCATACAGTACCAAACATGATGGTAGGCAGCAGCTACAGCAGCTACATTGGTAAGATGGCAGCAGCAGCAACCATATGATACAGAATATGATGGTAGACAGGCACACAGTGGCATTGGCATGATGGGGTAATGGGGGTACCATGAGCAATGGCAGACCTATTCATTAGTCTCAGCCAGAGGTGTGTGAAAATCCTCGGAGATCCATACCTCATTAATTTTGACAAATGAATTGTACAATGGCGTCGGGCGACTATGTCCATTTGGGTGTCAGGATGCCCCCTGCCATGCTGAAAACCTTCTTGAGGTTGAAACTGGAGTTAAGTTAAGAAAGAGCACACTGGGCCAGTTCTGGCCACTGTTCCAATCTAGCTGCCCAGATATCCATGGGGTTTAGGTAGGACTAAACCTAAGTGTCGAGGGGGTACATCTCCATTTGCTGATTTGCATCAGCCTGGCACAGCACAAGAACTGACGGCTGCAGCTGACTTGGCAGGGGAGGGGCCTTCTTGTTAAACATGCAGGTGGCAGATATCTGCTTGCCCAAAGCTGTACAGAGCTGTGTATACAGTGTATCCTGGTAATAAAGCACATCCTATCAAATCTACAACAGAGAGCAGAATTTTTCTGTACATAAACACCTGCCTGCATATTGCCCCCGATTGGGTAATCAGGTTGTCAGCCTATATGCCAATCGGGGCAAGCACCCACTTCATCCCAGTGTCATGTGAAGCTCCATCATTTTCCTCACTCACGGTTTTCCACAGAAATATTCACAGTAAATTGGCCCTGAGTGCCATTTCTACCCGATTCCTCCAAAATGAATCTCCAAAACTTTGGATTTGCTTGGCGGCAAGTTTTTTGTGAAATCCATAACAAATCCAATTAGTTGAGGATAAAGTCACTTATCTTTAGAATACTTGTATGAAACAAAGAATGATTTTAAAAATTGTTACAATCTGTATGATAATCTGATTCAATAATTGATATCTAGAGGCGTTTGACAATAAACAGAGAAAATATAAAAAATAACCGCCTGGCTTTCATATAGCTGCTAGTATTAGAGTATTAAAATTGTACTATTCCATCTCCAAATCAGATCCGATCACTGTCAAGAATAAAATAATTCACTTGACTAATTTATGAACTGTAACTTCGAGATCCCAAAATAAAATCTTAAAACTTAAAGATAAACAGGCTTAAACTTGAGCCGTTGCATAAGTGAAAAGGTATCCACATTAATAAATGCATTCCCCTTCTTTGGAGTATGACTTTGAAAAATAGAGTGTCAGAGTGTGGGTCACATTTTGACAACAATTAGGAACAGTAAAATAAATAGTTGGCAATTCTTCATTGTTATGACAGGGTATGTAAAGATCTCCTCTGTAACAAATAGACATTATGAGTGCCACTTGTGTATAGTGAGACGCTGGAAAAGAGAGAGTACATTTTATGGAGCAGCAAATGATGTTTAATCTTTATATGACACAGTGTTATTTTTAAGCCAATTAGCCCACATGGCTCACAGGCTGTACTTTTTTATTTTTTTCATTTTGTCATTGCTCTTATTTAACACAAAACATTACTTGCAAACATGAGCATTGCAGAACATTCTGTATTTTCAAGGCCTTTGTTCCCATTTCATGCATTTCAATCACCATATTAGGGCCCAATATTGAAATAGTACAAATGACAAGAATATAAGCTTCTTTGGATGGCGTGGTGTAAATGCATTAGCTGTACTAAGAGACCTACTCCTGATATAATTATGTTAGAAACCAATAAGACGGCTAAAAAATCAATATGCTAAGACAGATAGGGAGTAAAGGACCATGGCTAGCAAACTGGGAATAGATTAATCTGGCAGGTCCCTAGCTGAGCCATGAAGAAGGGAATAGCTTTCCTGTTGTAACAGCCATTAATTGCAAGTTTTCCCGAGCAAGGAATCAGAAGGGGAAGGCTTATATTGCTTTTTTTTTTTTTTTTTATTGCTGTAAACTGCAACTATTATTGATCAAAAGATAAGCTTTTTCCAAATTTCTAAATCCTACAGTGATAAAATGTAAATGTGCTAAACGAGGTAAGATGCAGCCCTGTTTTCCTAAAAAAGAACAACAGGGTCAATGTCTAAGATCTGTCGAAGGGAATGTCGGCTTAGCTTTACCTAGATTATACGTCGCAAAACAGGCAACCTCGATCAATTATATTTCCTTCTTTAGTGTTTTACTAAGTGGTCCTGGACTCTGAAATATTGTCAAATGTGTTTCTAATTAGATTCAGCAGAAGGAAGTGTATAGAAGTAACACTTTAGCCAACGGCGATTGAATTATATTTGGCTACAAAAAGACTAATTTGCTTAATAAATAAAAATAGAGTATAATTTTGTGCCAATCATAGTAAAAAATAAAAGGAATTGGGAGAAAACAAAGGGGAGCTTTTGTGGTTACAGTATGGCACATCTGCTTATATCTAATCAAGCTTTCAAAAACATGGTTGAGGACAAAGGCGGCCATCAAGCAGGGACAAAGTCACAGACATAAGTGGTTTGAATGAGTGTGCAATTTCTGCCCATATGACTATCCTGACACAATTGCTCTAATTTTCCTTCCAGAAATGACTGATAAAAGATTTAGGTAATTGCTATGGAGACAGACTTCCTTCCATCACGGGGTATCTTGAATTATACAGCCTCAGGGTCAGAAGATGGAGTGTCAGTTTCTGCAGAGTCCTAAATTAATACTTGTCCCAGCTTCAGCTATACTTCCTGTACCTCTAATTAAGTGAGTATAATTTATTTTGACAAGGTATTGGAAATCACTTGATCAAATGGATATTCTGTAATGAACACAAATTACCATATACCCATGCAAAATAGACCCCCTGATATCACCTCTTTTTAAGTCTTTTTTTTTTTTTTAATGATTACAGAAAGATGAAAACTGATTTTTCTAATGGATAAAATATTGTGTTCTTTTTGACCTTCGGAACCTTTTACTTTTTATTGTATAAAAATATGGAATGTTTGTAATGACGGGCAACAAGCATATGAGGCATTAGGTTATGTTTACATGGGGGCTTTGACTCACTGTAAAAATGACACTTTTTCTGCCATTATAATTATCAATTTCTAACAGAATGCTTTAGGATTAAGTACATAACAAGAGTGATTATTAAGATTTGCGAACCTTAGATGCAAGTATGAATGCAGATAAATCCAATTAGTCCCATAAAAACAATTGACCATGATATACTGTAGAAAAGACAATAATGAACCTTTATACAAAACTTTCTACTATATGTATGATCCCGGACATATGATACTTTATAGCAATACAATTGCATACTGTATGTCTGTCATTGCCTTCTCAAGTTGAAAAATGTTGCTTTAAAAAGTGTAGTGACCTATGCTTTTCAGTATAGTTGAGGCTATGGTATACTGCCATATACAGGCCAAACATATGTCTAAAAGACATGTTTTGCTAATCATAGTCTATAGGCATGTACAGCATGTATAAGAAGAATTCTCTTGTGTATTTACCAAATGTAGTGCCCCATGTAGCATAAAAGTAGCCTACCAAACGGCAAACTCACAAAGATGTAGCTATATATACAGGACATATACTGGAGGTGGGGGGTAGCAAATGGGTCATGCTCCCGGGTGCTGAGTACAGGGGGGCACCAACATGCTACTTTGCCTTGGTCATAATATTTAGATACAGGGCTAGGGCAGTAATCAGAACCTTTGCCCCCCGTAAAAAAAAGCCTACTTACAGTAGATACAGTTCTGATATATTAAGCGTATTTGTCAAAATGAATCACTGATTTATGAGCTCTCAGCAGGTTTACCTCCAGTCAATGTGGCCCATGAATTGTGATATGGCAATAAAACGTACCGAATTACAAACTCAGTTCTTCTACGTGTATACATTGACCAAAAATGACACACTGCTGTCTTGTTAAACTGCTACATTGCAGGATTTGCTATCATTCCGCTGCTAGTGTTTGCTGCATCCTCTGGCATTTAGATTACTTAATAAAATTCATTTTCTGCTAATGCCGAACTTGTAGAATTGATATGAATTCTGACAAGATTAAATAAGTTACGGTAAATGTCACAAATCATGCTATCCCTAAATGCTAATGGCATGCTGTTCTCAGCATAATAAGTCATTACCTAAACCTCCCGATTAAGGTGAGCGTCGAGCTCAGGAATAAAGCTATGATATGCGTGTTTCACTGCCCAAGATAAAGGTATCCGCTAACTGATTTGTACGCTATTATTAGAGTATTGCATTATTTGACTTGCAAAATTTGGAACTGTCTCTATATCTCCTGTGAAAGGTGACCCGGCAAGCAGCTGTACCATGGCTGCACTGAAGCAACTGTGAGATGTTTAAATACACTCAGGCAGAAGCCAGTGGATAATGCTCAGTAATGGGTTAATCAATACTTATTATGGTTTTATTGGTTCACTAAAGAGAGAACAGAACCTAGTGAGTAGAGAGTCGAAAAAATCACTGCATCTGATCTAGATAACATCTCGCTTGCCCAAGGGATTTCCCTATTCAAGAATCCAATTTACCATGCCTGATTGACATGTATTAGAACCCAGGGAATCACATAACTCATTTTAGGACCCAATAAAATCGTAATGGATTTGTATGACTGGTCAGAAGCTCCCACCATTTCTATGGTCAGGGCAGTTATGCCTCTATCTGTAATTATTACCATTAGTTCCGCATGCACATAATTATCAGCCATTCCTCTCACTTAGGAGTAAAGGCTTATTAGTCACTCCAGGAGTACACTGCAGAATAGTCAATAGACATGTTGAAGGTTATATTCACCCACATCTTCCTACAGTTCTCAGCATAGATTATTCACTAAGTTTAGGAGACAAATAAATCAGTATTTTTGCCAAATATGATTCACCATGAACATAGAAACACTCATTTGGTGAAAGACATAATGGATCTTATTCAGTATGTATTAGATTAATTAAAAAATGCCAAGTACTTGTAAAAGGGTCTGACCTTACTAAAGGATGGTGGAAAGAGTCAGGCAGACACAACAGCAACCTGGAACAGTAACAAGAGCAAAATCCAACACCAGAAACGGGTCTATATAACATATCTTGAATTTTTTTTTTTTTAATTCACAGATCACATCCAATAGTACAACACAAGAAACCCAGAAACGGGTCTATGCATTTCAGGCTACAAACTATCCGTACTAGTGACCTAAATCTGCTACTTGGTCATTACCCTTAAAAAGTGAAAAAAAAAAAAAAAAACATGATGTGGTCACTTGATCACAAATCACCCCATTAGATCTCCATGTGATTGTATTCTGGACACACATGAACAAAATACTCATTACTCGGTAATAGGTGTTATATAAATTAGGCATAACAGAAATTTCCCCAAACGAGAAGCATTAATTAATAATAAAAAATAATTTGTCTTTAATTTTGCTATTAGGCTGACATATTTGCAACATAAATGTCCAATAGGATTCACAATTCAGTAACTTACATTATGGTTTGAAACAAAAAAGCTTAAAAATACCCAGCATACACTTCACTGAAGTGCTTGGTAAGCACGGATAAGTTCTCCTTATCTCAAGTCACATCAGAAATATGGCATCTGCAGACTTTCAAAGGGCCTGTCATATTGGAGTTAATATTTCAACTAGTAAGATATATGATCGGTGGGGGTCCAACACCCGAGACCCCCGTGTCAGTTGAGGAAACCAGTGCTGTTGCCTACTCGAAGCTTACCAAGCACAGTACCAAATATTTGCAGCAAGCCCCTATGGAGCTGGTGAAGTGAAAAAGAAAAGGTTAATGAAAGGGACCATGAAGAGCAGGGGCATAACTACCATAGCGGCAGACCATGCGACTGCTATGGGGCCCAGGGCAAGAGGGGGCCCAGTTGGGATCATCCCTTCTTCTACTGGGGTGAAAACTTGGTCAGGACTCTACCCTCTAAAAGGAAAAACTTTTTGCAAATGAGACAGTGGAAAATATGGCCCAAGGGTAATTGAAAGGGGTTTAGGTGGAAACCCTTCTGTCCTGGTGGGGGGCCTGGTTTGATCCCTGCGATGGGGCCCTTACTTCTCTATGTATATCACAGATGAAGAGAATATAGAACAAAGAACATCTTCCTTTACTGAGTGCAAAAAAACAGCAGCATATCAAGCAGCAGTTTGTGCAAAGTATGATTCCTCCTCCAAAATAGTGGCTTGTAACATCGAAGATGACACATAGAAGAAGATGACACTCAGAATTGTGCTTACTGACAATGTCTCTCTCCAGATCCTCTTCCCTATGGCTTTACTCTGGCACCTGTGGCCGTAGTTACCCACTGTATGATGCAGGCTTCTAGCTATTCCTGTCCTGAACTGCTGTGATGGTCTTTGAAAGTGTTTCCCACCACCTTGCAGCAGAGTCTTAATAGCGTAAATGCTTGATCGCGCTGCTGACACAAATCTATCAGAGTTCGTAAAT
Organism: Bufotes viridis; assembly: GCA_033119425.1. NCBI lineage: Eukaryota > Metazoa > Chordata > Amphibia > Anura > Bufonidae > Bufotes > Bufotes viridis. The sequence goes on from CM065593.1 coordinate 57,665,656, forward strand.
TTACTGAAGCCTAGTACTCTGCAGGCTCTCTGGAGAAGTTGTCCTCTGTTGTCCACATGGTGCAGAGAAGATGGGTCACATTCTCCTTCACTTTCCACTTTCTAAGAGGTGAGGAATGAGAAGGTAAGTCCCATTTCAGTTGCCAAACACTGCCAACCATATCTCATCTGCCAGTGAACAAACTGTATAGGATGACATTGATGACATTGAATTTATACTACAAACCATTTACAATAGTAGTACTCCAAGATTTGGGGGACTAAACATTGTATAGCAGCTGTGCTTGGTATAACAGCTTAGCCTCATTCACTTGAAAGGGCCTGAGCTGTGTCTAGGCCAAGTGAACGATGATTGTAATGTCACTGGCCAAAGGAAAGTTGCAAGAAGGCCATGGTGCTCCTATGAGCTGATTGGTGGGGATTGTGGTTGTCTAGAGGATGGTTCGTCGGTATAAAAAAGTGAAAAAAAAACTTTAATATGACTATGCATGCCATATGTTTGTACAGTAAAGGTAAAGTTAAACACAATAAAAAACATAATTTCTAACCTAAACATAAGCAAAAGGTTTCTGAAATAGCCCAGGTCACACTCTGCAAAGGTGTGACTAAAGGCCATGGATCCTCTCCACATGCCATATTTAAACACTCACAATCTTCAGGTGTGGCCCAATCTCAGCCATAGATTTCGGTATAAGATGACTGTCCTATCCTATCTTAGTCTGTTCTAGTGATGAGCGGCAGGGGCAATATTCGAATCTGCGATATTTCGCTAATATTTGGGCGAATATTGGCCATATATTCGCGAATTCCCGATCTTCAGGCATTATTTTCTTGATTTGTGAAAATTCGCATTAAAAAATGTGCATAACATTTGCATAAAAATTTACATAGACTGGTACTTAAAAAAAACGAATATTTGCGATTACGAATATATTTAGAGATATTTTAAATATTCGCGAATTCTCGAAGTGCTCACTCCCCTTTACTTGCTAGCTAACTACCATGCAATATGGCTGGACCTCATGGTGATGGACCATGTGATTGGACCATGTGATGTGACGTCATCACAGGTCCTTTAGTTCTTAGCTGATGCTGGGAACGAGAGGACAGATCGCAACTACGCGATCAAGTGGCTAAGGTAAGTTAACTTTTATTATTTTTAACCCCTTCATTTTACTATGCATTCTTTATTAAGAGAAAATGAAAAGAGGAGCAGCTGGCACACTCTTATCTGGGATAAAATTATAAGGTTTTATTGAATCGATTAAAATAGAAGATAAAAAAGGGATAATATTACATGAAGAGTTAAAAGGTAATGTTAAAACGACAATTGTGTCTTGGTATTCAGAGATACATCTGGTACAGTAACGTAAGAAAGGAATGGGTTAATATTGAATGATGGGTATAGACTAAAATTAGTGTAAAGTCATATAAAGGTAAAATGGCCAGAGTAAAAAAGCTTAGTCCTTTTTGGTCAGAGTCCGCTGGGGCAGCTGAGATATGTCTCTATTAACTGTAGTCTGTAGAAGGAAGACGGTGTACTGTGCCTCGGTGCGGCGTCCCACACTGTATATGGCGCAGAGCTCACTTACCGGCCGGTGCTTTCTTCTGTGGTGTAGTTGATCGCGGTCTTCGGCGTCCTCGTGGGGTTCCAATCTTCCTGTATGTGGCTTCTTCCCTTGCAGCTTGATCTCGGCGTCCTCGTGGTTCCCGTTCGCGCGCTTTTTTCTTCCGGCACTTTTTGACTTCGTATCGGTCTTGTATTCATGCGTGTTTTGGATATGATAGTATGAGTCCTGCTATATCCCCTACAGCTTAAACGCGTTTCGGGACTGTGTCCCTTCCTCAGTAAGCAGAGGATATGTGTGCTCAGCATGGATTTAAATAGGGGAGTAGTTGATTAGGTGAATCAATGCACCTGGGTGTGTGGGGGATGGAGTAGTTATTTTGAGTGATACTAAGGTAGATTGGATGATGTGTAACAAATACATGTAATAATGTAGTTCTTCTAAGTGATAAGGGGTGTCCTTGTAAATTGATAACAATGTTGGCTCAGATAGCCTAATGCTCTTTGTGTATAGACTAGTGGATGGGGTAGAATGTGTGAACTTAGTTCGTTGTGGTGCTATAATTAGTGATATCTTCTATATCTTGGTGGTTTTTGATGAATATGTGCTGGGTGTGGGTTTGTGAGTTGAGGTATTATGGGGAGAAAGTGCTGTGAAAGGTGGGGTTCCCTCAGTTATGTGTTAATCCGTGTGTGGGGTGATGCTCTGGATATGTGGTGTGATTCTCCAGAATACCCGAAACCGGACTTCAGTGATGAAGTCCGGCTTCAGGTCTGGGTACCAAACATGGTGATTTTTCTCACGAGCGTGCAAAACGCATTACAAACATTTGCACCCGCGCAGAAAAATTGCGCATATTGCCGCAACGCACCCACCTCTTATCCGGGCGTCAAACATGACGTCCGTGTGAAAGAGGCCTTACACCACCAATCAAGATGCTGCCTGAGGGTGTATGGTTCACAGAGGTATTACTGTAACTTCATTTCACAGGCACCATTAAAGTAACTAGATATGAGCGAATTTTTCAAAAATTCGATTCGGCCGGTTTGCCAAATTTTCCAGAAAAATCTTCGTAGATACGAATTTATTGGCAGTGAATTGCATTAAAAAATGTCTATTTCCGGGCTGTAGAGAGCTTTTATAGGGGTGTAGAACACTGTGCCTTGCAGTAACACGCATAGGGAGTCTGCTGTGGTAGTGAAATAATACTCTCTGTTAGTATCACATGCAGATGACAGGGATCGCTCTTAGAATCACTACATACTTCACTTATTTGGGCAGTCACGGGGCCAAAAGTGACCAAATAACTCAAGTATCAACTCAGCGTTAGAGATACATGTTAGCGTCAAGAAGAAGAGCACTTCTTTTACACCCTCGTCAGCTGATTCCACATAGATGTCTACAGAACCTGTTCTATTAAACACTTATACAAGTAGAGCCCTCGACACAGTGGAGAGGGTGTCAGCAGTAAGTTTGTGTTGACGTCACTATTTAATTTTCCCTATTCTCTGATCCGTCTGAACAATTACCCAGAAAAAATGGATCCTGTCTTTGGAGCATCTGCCTTCACTCGGATAGCATTTGCTCAATAATCCATGAATAAAATAGGAGTGGATCTAAAACAGAGATGACACGTGAATAGAATATTTGCTGTTTTCTATCCACTCCTGCTTTTGGCTACCAAATCATAAGCCAATTCTGATGGGGCCATACAGGCCTTAAAGCTGCTACACAGACAACGGATCGTTGCACGTCTCATTTTTCCTTACTTCTGACAGATCAGAAGAAGTGTCAAATAAATGAGGAAGTCAGCCAGGTAAAAAGCCGAAATGGTGGACCAGTCATAATGTGGAGAGGGTGGGAACAGCATGAGAAGTCCACAGAGTGGACCTATGACATAGTGGTGAGGTGGAAACAGCATGACGAGACCACAGAATGGCACAATGAGTGTGGAGGTGGCAGCAGCATGAGTAGGCCAGAGAGTGTCACAATGACTGAGTCTGGAGGTGACAGCATGAGGAGAACACAGAGCGGCACAATGACCGAGTCTGGAGGTGGAAGCAGCATGAGTAAGCCAGAGTGTAGATAGACCAAGAAAATTCTGGGGGAACCTTTCTGGCATGAACAGGCCTCTAGTAGCTACAGACAATGAGAAGACAAAGCGTCAAGATTAGGGATGAGCGAACCCGAACTGTATAGTTCGGGTTCGTACCGAATTTTGGGGTGTTCGGGACACAGACCCGAACATTTTCAAAAACGTTCGGGTCCGTTGTTCAGCAATTTCTTCCCGCTTTCTGAAGGGCTGCACAGCAGCCAATCAGCTAGCGTTTTACTTTGTGCCCTAAGAAGCCATCACAGCCATGCCTACTAATGGCATGGCTGTGATTGGCCAAGTGCAGCATGTGACCCAGCCTCTATTTAAGCTGGAGTCACGTAGCGCCGCACGTCACTCTGCTCTGATTAGTGTAGGGATAGGATGCAGCTGCTGTGAGCGCGAGATTAGGCAGAGAAAACTCAGCAAAAACACTTAATGAAGTGATCGATCTACAGCTGTGAATCATTCAACTTCTGCTAGTTAATTGCTCACTGGTTTTTAGGCTGTAGTAATCCCCTAAATCTGGTGTTCCAACTGTGGCTAGCCAAGTGTAATACTGTCTGCTGTCTGGCAAAGGATAGATTTTTTTCTGTGGTGAAATTCAATTGCCAAAATAGCAATCCCCTAAATCTGGTGTCCCAGCAGTGGCTGGCCAAGTTTAATAGTGTCCGTCAAAGGATATATTATTTTCTGGGGTGAAATTCAATTGCCAAAATAGCAATACCATAAATCAGTGGTTTCAGCTGTGGCTGGCCAAGTTTAATAGTGTCTGGCAAAGGGTAGATTGTTGGGTGAAATATTACCATTTTTACCAGGTACATACCCCTGCACTGCATAACTGACAGGGAACTTACAATTGGCGGTTGCATTCTTGCATGAAATAAAGCCTTTTTGGGCTGAGAAGCTAAAGGTAGTCGCCAATAACTGTTTTTTTATTTTTAATTTAAAAAAAAAAAATTGTGTAGACCCCAACACATTGGGAAAATATAAAAAATAAAACAAAGTGTAAGTGCACGGTAGTATTACAGTGGTTGGGTGAGGCCGGAATACATGTCTATTCTGCATAAGGTACAAACAAGTCCTGTGGGATCCATGCCTGGTTCTTTTTAATAAACGAAAGCTTGCCCACATTGTTTGCGGAAAGGCAGCTGCGCTTGTCTGTGATAATGCAACCAGCCATGCTAAACACACGTTCAGACAATACAGTGGCTGCAGGGTAGGCCAGCACCTCCAAGGCGTAAAGGGCAACCTCAGGACATGTGCCCAATTTGAAGACCCAGAGGCGTAGCTAGAAATGATTGGGCACCACAGCAAATTTTTGAATGGGGCCCCCCTCCCCCAATAATTTTTGCGCAAACCCCTTCCTTTCATGCCGCCATGCCTGTGGCTACTAAAGATTGCTCTCTCAGACCAGGCCCAGCAGCTGATCCATTCGATTTCTACACTGTCTATACTGCCACTGTATATTATTTCATTGTATAATACTGTTAGTCCTCCTCCTACTCCTGGATGGGCCCTTTCTAGGTCACTGCCCCAAAGCGGTTGCTTCCTCTGCTTCCCCTGTAGCTATTCCCCTAGGCCGACCCATCAGTCAGTACGTGTACTGTTCCACCATTCTTCCTCCTCCTCCTCTGCCTTCACCTTGTGCTTCCACTGAGTCCCCAGTGTCAGGTGTGAATGCCATCAGCAGCGTGTCTACTAGCGAGCTCATCTTCCTATTACACTCCAGTGAGGGAATTAAGGACAGCATGTTGTCCTTGTAATGGGGATGCAGCAGGGTGGCCACCCAGTAATCAGCAAAAGTTAGAATGTGGCAGTAACTGGGCGGTCGTTGCGGAGGCACTGCAGCATGTAGTTGCTCATGTCTGCCAGGCTGCCCAGAGGCAAGGACAAGCTATCCTCTTTGAGGGAGGTATATCGTCTGTGTCCTCTGTATCCCCCAGCGTTCCTCCTACTCCTATTCCTCATCCTCCAGAACTGTGCCCTGGCTGGACAATTGTGTTCCAGACCAGGGCCTATGTTGGTGCAGATACCCACCATCTGAGCCACTTGTATTTGGTTGGCCTTAAGTTAAGGATAAGGGGTGTGTATTGTTTTGTTTCTGTTATATGGTTAGTTCAGCTGCCTTATAGTTATTTTAATATGTTTTTAAGTAAATTTGTAAATAGTTTGTTAATGGTTTGAGTGAAAGGGTGGGGGGGTGTTGGGTGTGTACAGTGTGAGGCTGTTTGGGTTTGTCTTCCATCCGCTTTCTACACTGTCTATACTGCCACTGTATCTAATTTCATTGTATAATACTGTTGAGGGGGCCCTGACAAAGTCTTTTAGTCTTCCTCCTCATCCTCCTCCTGGATGGGCTCCTTCTTCGTCAGGGACCCAAAACAGTGTGCTTCCCACGCTTCCCTGTAGCTACGCCCCTGGGCAAACCTATCAGTCAGTACGTGTACTCTTCCACCATGTTGCTGAAATGCTGCCTCCTGCTAAGACGTTCCAGATCTGCTGGTGGTGCAGGTTGTTGTGGCGGGATGACAAAGCTTTCCCACATTTCGCCAATGCTAACCCAGCCTTCTGAGGTGCTGATGGTGACCCAGCTGCCCGTGAGCTGGCTTGGGTGCCACCCTGCTGAGAACACGGTTCCTCCTCATCCTCCTCATCCTACTTATCCTCCTCATCCTCCACTCATCTCCAGAACTGTGCCCTGGCTGGACAATTGTGTTCCAGGCCAGGGACTATGTTGGTGCAGGAACCCACCCTTCGAGCCACTTGGATGTCACTTGCCTTAAGTTAAGGATAAGGCGTATATATAGTTTTTTTGTTTATATAGTAAGTTTAGCTGCATTATAGTTATTTTAATATGTTTTTAAGAAAATTTGTAAATAGTTTGATGGTTTGAGTGAAAGGGGGGGTGGGGGTGTTGTGTGTGTTCGATTAACTGAATTGTTTTTCAGTGTCTGGTGTTTAGGAATTTCTGCACCCCAAATTCAGCACATGTGGCAGGCAGGGGATGTGTCTCAAACCGACTAGGCCCAGACCTGCTAGTATATTTTGCCCATTAGCGCACAACACCAGGCCGTGGCTCAGTGGCATCAACCAATGGTCGGTTTGTTGTTCCATGCCTGTCCACAGCTCCTGCACGGTGCGGGGTTTGTCCCACAAACACACAAGTTTTAAAACAACCTGCTGTCGTTTCCCCCTAGCCGTGCTGCTGTGGGCGGTGAAGGTGTTACGCTGAGTGGATAAGGAGGAGGTAGAGGAGGAGGAAGCCGAGGAGGAGGAGGTAACAGGATACAAGGAGAAATGCCCAGCAATCCTCGGGGGCGGAAGGACATTAGCAAAAATGCTATCCGCCTTTGGGCCAGCCGCTAGATTTACTCACTGTGTTGTTGGTTATGTGGACGTTCGCACAGAGAGCGTTGCGCAGTGCACACTTGATTTTCTCCGCCACTTGGTTGTGCATGGAAGGGATGGCTCGCCCGCAAAAGTTGCGGCGGCTGGGATACACGTACTGTGGGATAGCCACCACCATAAGGTTTTTAAAACTGTCCACCAGACAGAATGACAGCATTTCAAAGGACCAGGAAGTTTGAAATAAGGCATTCAGAGCCATGGGTAGGGGGGTACTTCCTTTCTATTTCTTTTTCTCTCCAGTGTTTGGGAGATGGACAGCTGATAGCTGAACACTTCCATGGGATTTGGTGGAGATGCTTGGTGACAATGACAGATGTGTTGGCGTTGCTGCCACATCCTCTGTTTGCTGGGTGACAGGTGCCACTGTCACTCACTTGAGCTCAAGTTTAGAATGTTTATTATTTTTCTGTATTGTATTTTAAGTCATTTCCCTATTCACATATGTTTGCAGGGTATTTACCTACATTTTGCTGCCTTTTGCAGCCCTCTAGCCCTTTCCAGGGCTATTTTATAGCCATTTAAGTGCCCAGAAGTTCGGGTCCCCATTGACTTCAATAGGGTTCGGGGTGAAGTTCGGGTCAAGTTCGGATCCCGAACCCGAACATTTTCGTGAAGTTCGGCCGAACTTCTCGAACCCGAACATCCAGGTGTTCACTCAACTCTAGTCAAGATAGCTTTGAGCCTGGAAGAGTTGCAAAGTTCATCAAGATACGTCATTAAATATTTTACCGTATTTAAGCACAGCGCTGACCGCAGAATAAATTTTGTTTTTCCACCGAAATAAGTCCCAAAAGATTTTACCACATATAACTGCAGTGCTGAACGCAAAATGAATATTCATTTTTTGACCGAAATATGTTACTAAAGGTTTTACCACATATACCTGCAACAGTGAACGCTGAATATATCTTGACATATGGGCCACTTAATATGTGGATTTGGTGATCTCCGTAACGGAGACACCCCTTTGCCTAGTTTTATTCCTTTGAGGGATATCTGGATTTCATTGTGTTGTAGACCCAATACTGGGGCTCCACATCTATTTTGCATATTACTGTTTCTTAGGGAGCTTTGCACTTTGGATTGCTGTGTTGAGACACTGCTGGCCAGTGCGCCCTAACCCCCCCCTCCCCAGTATTAAAATCATTGGTGCCCAGTGCACCACCCCCCCCCAGTCCCAGTATTAAAATCATTGCCCAATCATTGGTAGCAGTGGCAGTAGACCTGTGAGTTTTCAGAAGAAGGAGAGCCCGGTGGCGACAACGCAGGTGAGTATGATGCTGCTGAGTGACTAACTGACCATGGCAGCCAGGACTTCAGTAGCATCCTTGCTGCCATGGTAACTGATCGGAGCCTGGCGATTACACTGGGACTCCGATTGGAGCTGCCGCTGCCACCAATGATGGGGGGAGACCCTGTTGCCACTGCCACCAATGATTTTAATACTGGGGGGGGGTTAGGGCGCACTAGCCACCACTGATTTTTATACTGGGGAGGAGGGGTTAGGGCGCACTGGCCACCAATGATTTTAATACTCGGGAGGGCGCACTGCTGCGGCACCTGAGGGGTTAATTGTGCGGATCACAGCGCCCTGTCAGAGGTCGGGTGCCACTGGGCAGCAGAGGTCCGGTATGTACGTGCCTGTTGGTATATTCTAACTTCAAGCATCCCCATCACCATGGAAACGCCTTGGTGTTAGAATATACCGTCTGATTGGATAAACCTCCGATGCGATGGTATATTTTAACTGCAAGCGTCCCCATCACCATGGGAATGCCTCTGTGTTACAATATAGCATTGGGTGCCTAGTGCCTAGTTTTCTCCCATTGACTTACATTGTGCTCAATGGCACACGCGCGCATGCAGTGTTCGGCCGAATACTCGGCTGAACACAAGCATAGCAATGGTCAAGCCGAACACCAGTTCGGCCGAGCATGCTCCCTCATCACTAGTCACTAAATGTTTTAGCACATATAACTGCAGCGGTGAACTCTGAATAAAATTTGGTTGAGATAACCAGTGGCTACACCCAGTAACTGCCAAAGATGATCGTGGTGCACAACCCTTGGTGTGCCCTGTTACCAATAAAAGTAGATAAATAGAGAAGATGGGAGGCACTCTACAAACACCTGGGATATATGGAGGACACAAGGGCAGTGTTACAAAGAAGTGGTATGCCCTTTATTGTATCTAAACATAAAATGCAAAAACGTATTAAAACGCTGATAAATCAACAATGTTAAAAAAACAATATTGAAACAATAATAAAATAGCGGGTTGACCTCAAAACAAGTCCGAAATTGCGGACCAGTGTTCTGAGTTTGTAAATCAAGTGGAATAGTCCAGAAGTGATAGTACGTCTAGTAACTCCATATGCTTGCTAGATCCACCGTTATTACTAGAGTAAATGTCCAGTTTGCATGTAAAATAATAGTGCCGTTGCATGTAACACCCAATTATATATTGTGGGGCATACGGCAACCAAGAAAGTTCAGTACAGTGTTCCAATGTTGCCCATAAATTGTATATTGTAATATATAGAGAGATGTTTACATTACCACCAGCGCATGTGTCCGCGGCAACCTTATCTCTTCAGAGCGTTCGCTCTATGTGTCTTCCAGGACCTGTCGCGGCGTCCCACGTGATCCCTACGTCATACGGTGGCGTCCCACCTGACGATAACAGCGGCGTTTGATTGGTCAGTGCTCTCTTAGACCATAATGCTGTATTGTGCCGTTTCAGACAGCAGATCGAGTGGTATATCTCTCAGGGCAATCTTGTATTGGTGTGTAGTATCAAATCCTCACTCTCAGAACCCAAACGCGTTTCGGGGCAACCGCATCTCTGGCCCCTTCATCAGTGGTAATTTTAATGAGGATGATCGATGTCCTTTTATTGGTTGACCTCATTTCCAAGGTTCACTGGGAAATGGGATATTTCAAAAACTTGGAGCTGTGTTCCAGTCCTTGGAAATATCAGGGGAAACTCCCAAAATTGGAATAGATTTGTCTGTTGTACATTGTTTGATGTATATCACAGTATTTACATTGAATATATGTATCTCCAAAGAAGACACAAATATGGTCATATAGATAGTCATCAGATTGGAACCTATTAAGGTCATAGGATATATCAATATATATTAACATCGCGGGGATCAGGTTGTGACCAGAATTTGAAACATTTGTGACATAGATGAAAAAGGGGGCAAAGGCCCAAACAGGGAGGAGGGGTCGTGGTGTTGATAGACAACCAGACCACGATCCCCCATCCCTCAAGGGCCCCAACCCCATGATGTCACAAGAAGCCAAACAACTCCATCTCCGCGTTGAGCCCTTTTGGGATCAATGAATCAAATTCAAATATTATTTTCGTTTCTGTTCTCGACATGTGAGCTATATGGTTCCCTCCCCTCCATGGACGTCTCACCTTTTCAATTGCTATAAATGAGAGACTGGAGGGGTCACTACCATGTACCTCTTTATAGTGCCGTGATACAGAATGTAATTCATAGCCATTCTTTATTTTACGAATGTGTTCTGCTACTCTTTCTTTTAAGGACCTCTTTGTCCGTCCTATATATTGACGTCGACAAGGACATTGAAGCATATAGATTACATCTGTGGAATTACAGGTGAGTCCCTCCTTAATGGTCATACTAAACGTGTTTTGGGTGGACTCTATACTCGTGATTTTTCTTGGGGTGGGATTGTTTTTGCAGCATATGCATCTCCCACATTTAAAGAAACCTTTAAATGTGAGCCAATTTTGGTTGGGTTCACATCTTCTCTTTTTAATAGATGGAGCTATTTTTATTCCCAGATTTGGGACTTTTGTATAAGTAATCTTTGGGGTAGTTGTCAAAACAGTTCCTAATACTTTATCTTCTAGAAGGTATCCCCAATGTTTTCTGACAATTTTCTCTACTTGTTTATGATGAGTATTATAGGGAAGTATAAGTCTCATAATCTCTCCATCTTCTTTATCCTTTCGTGGTTTGAAGAATTCTTTCCTATCCATTTTTTCTACCTTCTGTCTAGGAGGGTAGTCTCTGTCTAGGAATTGTTGTTTTAGGGACTCTGCCTCTTTTTTGTACTGATGTTCTTCGGTACAGTTGCGTTTCAATCTTCTCAGCTGGCCAGTTGGAATATTCACCAACCAGCTGGGAAGATGACAACTTGAATATTTGATAAAACTGTTCTTGGCAGTAGGTTTAATATATGTACTACAAACTATTTTGTGTTCTTTCACCCTAATGTTCAGATCCAAAAATTGGATTTCCCTCCTGCTGACCATAGAGGTGAAAGAGAGACCTTTGTCATTGATGTTTATTTCTTTTAGGAAATCCTGCAGTAATTCCTCCGTGTCCTGCCATATGAAGAGTATGTCATCAATATATCTCCGCCATAGGACCAGACTCGCCCCCAGCCTAGGCGCAATGGTCTCCCTTTCCCATTGGGCCATAAATAGATTTGCATAGCTGGGGGCGAATCTGGTCCCCATGGCGGTCCCTCTCTGCTGCAAAAAGAAGTCCCCTTCATAAAAGAAATAGTTATGAGTCAGTATATATTGTACCCCCTCTATTATATATGAAATTTGTTTGTCTTTCAATAATCCATGCAGGATAAGTTGTTCTTTTAATGCTGTTATACCTGCCTCATGCTCTATAATGGTATATAAGGAACCAACATCGAGTGTGCCGAGAATCCAGTCCAATCTATGTCACAAATGTTTCAAATTCTGGTCACAACCTGATCCCCGTGATGTTAATATATATTGATATATCCTATGACCTTAATAGGTTCCAATTTGATGACTATCTATATGACCATATATGTGTCTTCTTTGGAGATACATATATTCAATGTAAATACTGTGATATACATCAAACAATGTACAACATATAAATCTATTCCAATTTTGGGAGTTTCCCCTGATATTTCCAAGGACCGGAACACAGCTCCAAGTTTTTGAAATATCCCATTTCCCAGTGAACCTTGGGAATGAGGTCAACCAATAAAAGGACATCGATCATCCTCATTAAAATTACCACTGATGAAGGGGCCAGAGATACGGTTGCCCCGAAACGCGTTTGGGTTCTGAGAGTGAGGATTTGATACTACACACCAATACAAGATTGCCCTGAGAGATATACCACTCGATCTGCTGTCTGAAACGGCACAATACAGCATTACGGTCTAAGAGAGCACTGACCAATCAAACGCCGCTGTTATCGTCAGGTGGGACACCACCGTATGACGTAGGGATCACGTGGGACGCCGCGACAGGTCCTGGAAGACACATAGAGCGAACGCTCTGAAGAGATAAGGTTGCCGCGGACACATGCGCTGGTGGTAATGTAAACATCTCTCTATATATTACAATATACAATTTATGGGCAACATTGGAACACTGTACTGAACTTTCTTGGTTGCCGTATGCCCCACAATATATAATTGGGTGTTACATGCAACGGCACTATTATTTTACATGCAAACTGGACATTTACTCTAGGAATAACGGTGGATCTAGCAAGCATATGGAGTTACTAGACGTACTATCACTTCTGGACTATTCCACTTGATTTACAAACTCAGAACACTGGTCCGCAATTTCGGACTTGTTTTGAGGTCAACCCGCTATTTTATTATTGTTTCAATATTGTTTTTTTAACATTGTTGATTTATCAGCGTTTTAATACGTTTTTGCATTTTATGTTTAGATACAATAAAGGGCATACCACTTCTTTGTAACACTGCCCTTGTGTCCTCCATATATCCCAGGTGTTTGTAGAGTGCCTCCCATCTTCTCTATTTATCTGAATAAAATTTGTTTTTCCACCGAAATATGTCCCAATAGATTTTACAACATATAACGGAGCACGGAGATGGAGAGGGTCTTCGGATTCTACCCGCAGTATACGGACATCTCAGAAATGAACCACTGCTCCCGACAGCAGCTCCTGGGAAGGTCATGGAGCATCCCGGTTATCCGGCATCTGCTGAAAGATTATTTTGAAAGTGTGTAGAAGCCACACGGGGCCCCCACGCTGCAGATTTATCATGGAGACATCATGGAGATATTACCGCAAAATTTGTTTTTCCACCAAAATAATTCACAAAAGATTTCACAGCATATAACTGCAGCGCTGAATGCTTAATGAATTTTGTCTTTCCACGGAAATAATTCACAAAAGATTTGATTGCATATAAGTGCAGCGCTTTACGCTGAATACAATTTTTTTTCAACCAAAATTAGTCCCAAAAGATTTTAACGCATATAACTGCAGCGCTGAACGCTGAATGCAATTTTTTTTTCCACCGAAATAAGTCCCAAAAGATTTTACCGCATATAACTGCTGCACTGAACGTTGAATACAATTTTTGTGTCCACCAAAATAAAGCACTAAAGATTTCATCATTTATTACTACATCCCTGAACGCTGAATAAAATTGTTTTTTTGACCGAAATATGTCACAAAAGGTTTTACCACAAATAACTGGAACAGTGAACACTGAGTCTATTTTTCTTTTTCCACATATATACGCCACTAAAGGCTTTTCAACAGAGGTTATAGGCTGTCAGTTTAAAAAAAACCCCAGCGCCTGAGACGGAGTGATCTGAAGTGAACCGGAAGCAGCGGAGGAAGTAAGTCCGCGCTGGAAGAGCGAGATGTGGTCCTCGTGCAGGTTTCTGTGCTGCAGAAAAGTCCCCGTAGTGTCCAGTAAGCAATACCGCAGATAGATGCGGGCTGGCGTGAATTAGTTCACATTTTTGTGCAGGGTTAATGCATAGTGTATTTACCTCTATTGGTGCGCCGCTCTTATGGATGTTGTCACTTAAGCCCGCAGTGTAATAAAAAAAATTTCACCACAACGTAATACAGGCCATACCACAAAAAGGACTTTCCCACATATAACTGCAGTGCTGAACGCTGAATATATCCTAATTTTTCTACTCAAATAAGCCACTAAAGGCTTTACCATATATAACTGCAACAGTGAACTCATAATATATTTTTCAACATAAAGGCTTTTCAACATAACACTTGCAGCCCAATAACAAGAAGCTGGAATAACAGAGCTGTCTAATGACTATTTGAATCCCGAAATAATTTTTTCCTGCACTTGTAAACCACTTTCCTATCAATGTCCCTAGCGTCTTCTGACGTCTCTCCCTGCACTAAGATGCTGTGAAATGATTCCTTCCTATCATTTCCATGCACTTATAAATCGTTTTTTCTGTCTTTTTTTTCCACAATCGTTTTTCCTCTTGCTGTCCCTAGCTAATTCTCTCATCTGTCCCTGCACTGTGAACGCTGGTAAAATGTCTGAATCTGAGATGGCTGCCGTATTTATAGAGCCGTCTTCCCAGAGTTCCTTGCCCCATGTCCTCAGTCCTCACACGTGTAGCCGCCATTTTAGGAAAATTGTGATTCGTTGCCACGAAGCGCAAGGAATTTCGCATTCGTTGTGAATCGAATTTTTCCTGAAATTCTAAATGAATTCCACTTCATCAGCTTCAATTCGCTCATCTCTAAAAGTAACCACTCACAAAATTCATCTTACACATGGCCTAAATATTCAGTGGCATCTCACAGCAGCATGAGGCACAACAAATTATTTATTGGGCATAACCTATTTAGGTATACACCAGGTAGCAAGTCACTTAAATATCACATTACAGCTGTAACAGAGTCAATGGTAACCCATAACAACTGAGCATATGTGTTCATAAGAGGGTGTGAGATCAATTTCAACCCACTTATAAATACCATATGTACTGTATGAAAGTTCTCCTGGTATTGTCCAGTAAGGTGGGCCATATTCCACAACTAGTGTTAAGCGAATCGAAGTATCCGAAGTGGACTTCCATCCTAATATCAGCACATTTTCGATTCACCATTTTTAACCCCTGAGCAGCTGAATGTGAGTCACAGATGCTGAAATCAGCGTTGAAAGTGATTAAATGAGGACGGATGGTACGATCGCCGTTCCCCATCATTTCACCCGGTCAATACAATGGAAAGCGATTTGTGACCAAGTAATTTATGACGAATTGAATTGAGGGTGCCAAATCAAATTTTTCACGTGGAATTTGACAGAAAAAAACTGTGATATAATCCATAAAATGTTACATTATAATTTTTCTATAATTTAGTAGTGTATTAGTGGCATAGCCAGAACTGACTGGGCCTCACAGCAAATGTTTCTACACCCCCCCCCCCCTCCCATGACCATCCTGGCATTGCATGTGTGCATATGTAAGAGTGGGTTCACATCACCTTTTTCCCATCCGCCTGATGTATACATTGATTAAAAAAAAAGTACAAAAAAGTGCAGTACACCACGTTTTTGTATCCTGCAGAGTCTAGTAAAAAAATGCCTACATTAATGTATTGTTTACAATGGAACTATATGGTGAACAGATGCCACTGCCTGTATGGTATCAGTATGAGAGATCTGTTAACGTATACAGTATTTTTTGTATACATTAAACGGGTGGCAAAAATGTGATGTGAACCCAACATAATTTGCCAGAATAAGCACTAGTACACGACAAAGCAGGGGGGCAGAGATGGGAGACCGCCAAGTACTGGTGGTCTTGGTAGTTAGTGGCGTGGACTGTGTTTCCCAAGGTAATACAGGGCACAGTATAATATACTAGAATCTATACTATAAAGATTTTAGCCCATCCCATTCCCCACCCATGATATGCCCACTTTTTTAGACCTGGCGTGAGCGGGGAGAAGTCGCAGGCATATTTCAGTATCATGCCAAAATACGATGGGTCAGTGTTTTGCACTGGTGCCTTGCAGTGCTTGGGTCCTAGGTTCGAATTGATAGCTGCAAGTAGACTGTATTTTCTCCCTGTGTTCGCGTAGGTTTCCTTTGGGTACTCCGGTTTCCTCTCACACTCCAAAGACATACTGATAGGGAACCTACTGTAGATTGTGAGCCCTGCTGGGGTCAGTGTGAGTGGAATACAAAGCAAGTAGTTGGAAGGGGCTCTGAGGGAGATTCATACAAGAAGTTAGGGGCAGGAGGTCTATGCAGGGCAGCAATAGGAGATAGGAGGCGTGCAACAGTGGAAGGAAGAAAGGTGACAGGATCTCAGGATACATGAGGGAGAAAAGTTGACGTAAACAGAGCAATAGTGTGCATGAGTGTTCAAGGTATGTAGCTGACCACAGTGCGCTATTATCAGTTGTCCACACATGCACAATACTGCCGTATTCATATGAGAGACTCATGGATCCTTATTCTCATGATCATCGAGGTATCAGTGGTTGGACCCTTAGCTATTCTACATTTATCATCTATTCTCTGTGATTTGAATAGTTGCTTAAAAAAAAAATAGATGCATTAAATGCATTGCTTATTTGCAGTGTCTGGGCAACCCACTGCATAAAGGAGTTACATTTCATTCATGCATTGGTCTAAATAGAGGATGCAAACAGGGCTAACAGCCTTTGGAGACAGCTGCTAGATGGGGCTTCTGTACCCTCTCCATAGAGAGTTGCTTAGATTTGGTAGTGAAGTGAGTAAGAGACAGTGAGAGAGCAGGAAGCAAAAAGCAGCCATGGGGAAACATACTACCCAGCTAAGGGATTAGTGTGAGGCCGAGCATAACACCACCTGCTGAGGAAGAAAATGAGACTTATGCTGGAATGTATAACAACCATTAAGAGAAGTTGCACATAATAAAGCACCTTCCAATGGCTGGACAAAAGTGATAATATACAGAAATATTGGAAGATTCACTGGTCAGTTACCTGTAGCTCCTTACTTTATTTGCAGCCTCTAGAATCGAAAGAATTTTGAGATATTTAAGATCTGGTAGTCTATGCTTTATAAAACCTGTGACTACCACATGGAGGACGCATATTTGAATTTTGTCACCATTATTGCTTGTAAAGGACTATAATGTGCTACAAAACAGGCCTTGTCATTGTGAACAGTCGCCTGAGCCTTAAGCTCATCTGCCTGTCTTGCACCCACCTCCCAACACCCACCAACATTTAGGGCACCCCAAACCACCACCAGGCAAGACACCAACCAAATCCATTGTTTGCCCTGAGGGGAATAAAGGTTGCGCCCCTCTGGTTATTGTAGTGCGTTGGCCCAGGGAGAGCTGGATAAGGATTGTCACTGTAAGCACTGCTACTTCCATTTTTGCCACAGCCACCTCTCCCATCCTCTTCGTCTCATGCCTTCTCCCCTGTGAGCCGCTGCACTTTACACATTGAGGCATACTGTTTAATTCAATAGCACGCTTGGCTTTGATTGTTTTTTTATGGTTTTGAAATTTATTGATTAATGTATTTTTTTATATATGTTTATTTAGTCCTATATTTTAGTTGCGTTTTGTTTTTACAATTTCTCATTTAGTTTTTTAAAGTTTAGATATAAGATGATAACATTTATTGGCTCCTGACAGCAAGAACTTACATGGTTAATACTGATCTATTTTAGAAGACAGCTGAAACACAAGTTTCTGCTCTGACCTTGATTAAGGGTCCTCTCTGGATCCTGTTTTTGGTTTTATTCCTAGTGTAGCAGCTTTTGACTTTTTCCAACCGTTTATCCTTTAGCTCAGTGGCATTCTAGAATCTCTATTTTTGTATTTATACTCCTATCACACATTGCTATACATCTTGTCACCTCTTCGTGTCCATGATGATTGTAGATCTGTATAGGTAGAAAGGTTATTTGCAGCAAGGCAAAGGCAGCTCACCCCTAATGACCGCTGAATGGGAGCACGGAATAGTCCTCTGGTAGACACATCGAAATAATGCGAAAAAAGTCCAGCTCACCAAAATCCAAGCGATTCTTTATTATAGTTCATAAAAAATTCCAATACATCAGGACAGACATACGACACCGTTACGCGTTTCGGGCCTCTTACAGATATGGGCCCTTCATCATGACTGGCTATACATCTTGTCACCTCTTCATGTCCATGATGATTGTAGATCTGTGTCTGTACCAGTTGCTTCTGTGATATGCACACCACCCTGACCTGTCTGGTGGAGATAGTGTAAAAAAAACATACCGCACCAACACACGTGTTATACTTTTTTATATTCCAAAGCTTCCAAAAATTGTACCTTATCAGGCTCAGGTGATGTTTGAACAATCACAGTATTATGGGATGAAAAAAAAAAAGCAATGACTTTTTATATGGAACACATGTCCAAAAATGATGCCTTGATTGAGTTAGAATGCCTGCCCATATGACACATAAAAGTATTAATTGTGAGAAGAAAATGCGGCTTGTTGTGAAGGAGCCTATAAAAATTCTCCCTTTTAATTGGGAGAAGCAGTAATGCGGTGTGGATGTCAAAACGATAGGGTATTAGAGACACATAGCCATAATATTATCGGCAGCAAAAGCTGCATGGGGCATACAGTATACATAGCCATAGATCGGCTGTCTGTGGGTAGTAGTAGTATTAGTAGTAGTAGTGGTAGCAGTGGAAGATGTGTAGCATTAATTGTGGTGTCAGTAGGGGATTATGAGCGGGGAGCAGCAGTTGAGGCGGTGGCAGCATCAGCAGCCATATGGTACATGTTGGCAGGCAGCGGCATGATGGAGGCAGAAGCCTTATGGAAGATAATAAAAGGCAGACAGCAGCTGTGGCATAATGGTAGCTGCATTGTAACAGAGGCAGGAGCAGCCATATGGAACATGATGGGAGGCAGGCAACATATTGCTAGACAGGATAGCAGGCAGACAGCAACAGTGGTAAGATAGGGCACCGTCAGCAGAGCAAGACTTATTCATCAGCCTTAGCCGGAGGAGTGTGAAAATTCTTCCCAATCCAGGATTTTCTGTGATAGACCAACACAAAGTAGAAAGTATGCGTAGAGTGAAAAGAAAATTAAAAGTGTGGTATGCATTTATATTCAGCTTCTTGCATTCTGATACTGTCATGGACGTTACTGTGACAGGTGGCAGGAGATCGGTGAGACTGTCAACACATGGTTTGATCTGACATGTTTTTCATTTGGATCAGATGACGTCTGTGCTGTTTCTGGTTCTTGCCACACCTTCTTTCCCCAGGTGTGGCTATTGGGGTCATTTAACCTTCTCTATTTATAGTTTCTTCTCCCACAATGCTGTGCGGTTTACAGCTTCTGTTTGGACCTTTGTATAGATTGTGGTTGGATCTCGGCTGAGTTCCTGGTGCTTCTATTGCTCTTTTGAAGTTAAGTCTTTTCTTTCCCTTCTGTATTTTGTTTGGGTTCTGTATGTTGCATTTCCCTATTGTTTGTATTAGGCCTGAAGGAGACTCCTGTTCATTCTTCCTTTTTGAGAAACAGGTAGTCTCGTCCCTGCCATTAATACCAGGGTCCTATAGGGCTAGATACGACTCTAGGTATTCCTGCCTATGAACTCACCTACCTTTTGAGGTCTGTTCATGCTGGTAGTCATTGTATATTTGAATCAGTCGGCACTGCAGATAAAATAAGGGGTGCAAGTCTGCTAGGGTTGGCATCTTATGTAACAATATTAACAAAGAAGGACCAACACTCACATTTTAGCATCTTACAAAATGTTTCTTTATTGCCACATATTCATTCTGTGATGCATTTCAAAACAATCTGTGTCTTTGTCAAACAGTTAAGAATTCCGGATACAAACACACTTAAAGGATCAAATTGAATTTCTCAATGTCCAAAATAATGTCCTTATATGGGGTACAGTTCATATTACTTCAACTTCACTGTTGAAAATAATGATATAAATTAGAGATATATCAAGCATTATTGTGAATCAAGAAAAGAAAGAGAAAAAATATATTTTCATAAAAGACATCTTATAAAAAGCTATTTAACTCATAATCACATTTTTTTTTAATGAAAATGATAAGGTATAGGTAACAAAAAATTGCCTTTCCTAATAGTAGATTTATGTCTACAAAATCTATCTTTCATGCGGGTAGACGTCTCACCCACATACAACAAGCCACATGGACACTTGAGGATGTAAATGACAAATTTACTATCACAAACTGTGTATTGGTATTTGCTCTCCAGTGTGTGGATGGGTCAAATGAGTGCCCTTAATGACACTAGAACAATTGATACAACTTAAACATGAAAAGGTACCCATTTTAGAAGTGGGAAGAACACACTTTCACTCTATTACTCCCCAAATCAGCCCATACTGGTAGTCAGTCAGGATTTTGGTTAGGGTTTTCACTAGGAGGTGTCCATTTTCCTTTCCTAGTTCTCAGGCCTGATTCCCTGTTCCCCCCTTCCCTCCTATGCTCGGTGTGGTGTTTTCCTCCCGCACCGAAGCGTGACAGATACCCCTAAATAAAATCCAGTGTGACCAATTGCCTTCAGAAGTCACCTAATTCATAAATAGAGTGCACCTGTGTGTAATTTATTCACAGTATAACTACAGCTGATCTCTGAAGGCCTCAGAGGTTTGTTAATGAACATTAGTGATCAAACAGCATCATGAAAACCAAGGAACACTTCAGACAGTCAGGGATAAAGTTGTGGAAATGTGTAAAGCTGGGTTAGGTCATAAAAAAAAAATATCCCAAGCTCTGAACATCTAGTGAAGCGCTGTTCAATCCATCCTCTGAAAATAGAAGGAGTATGGCACAACTGCAAACCAACCAAGACATGACTATCCACTCAAACTGACATCCCAGGCAAGGATAGCACAAATTAGAGCAACAGCCAAGAGGCCCATGGTCACTCTGGAGGAACTGCCGAGATCCAGAGCTCCAGAGCTCTGAGAATCTGTCTACAGGACAACTATAAGTTGTGTACTCCACAAATCTGGCCTTTTGTGGAAGAGTGGCAAAAATAACTTTGAATGCAAGAAATATAAAGTCCCATTAGCAGTTTGCCATTTAGGGGACACAGGAAACGTGGAAAAAGGTTGAAATTTTTGGCCTGCACATCACCCTTAACACACCATTCCCACTGTGGCATATGGTGGTGGCAGTATCATGCTGTGGGGATGTTTTTTTTCAGCAGGGACAGATTTGATTGGCAGATGGATTGAGCTAAATACAGGGGAAACCTGGAGAAAAACCTGGTTGTTGCTGCAAACAACTTGAGACTGGGATGGAGGTTCACCTTACAGCAAGACAATTACCCTAAACATATAGCCAGAGCTACAATGGAATGGATTAGATCAATGCATATTCATGTGTTAGAATGGCCCAGTCAAAGTCCAGACCTAAATCCCGTTGAGAATCTGTGGCAAGACTTGAAAATTGCAGTTTACAGCCGCTCTCCATCCAATCTGACTGAGCTTGAGCTATTTTGCATAGACGATTGGCCATAAATTTCAGCCTCTAGAAGTGCAAAGCTGGCAGAGACATACCCAAAAAGACCTGAAGCTGTAATTGCAATGAAAGGTCGTTCTCAGTATTGACTGAGAAGGGATGAATACAAATGCATGTCGCACTTTCCAGATTTTTATTTATTACAAATTTTGAAAATCATGTATTATTTTCTTTTCTCTTTACACATAATTGCTACTTAGTGTTGGTCTATCAAATAAAATCCCAATAAAATACATTTACGTTTGTGGGTGTATCGGTAAAAAATTAAGAAACATTCAAAGTGTATGAATACTTTTTCAAAGCAAAAAAATATGAAATTTTCTTAATGTTTTACCAATGCATCCAAGGCAGACAAAGACATTTTAGGATACTTCTACTACTGTTACTTAATGTAACAGTGCAGTTACATTATCCTCCAGTACAGTTACATTACACCATGTCAGATTATGAAGAATACGGCACATTGAATAAGGTCAATGCACTCTTTACAACTATGACATTTAAAACCTCCTATTTTCCATAGAACAGAAATGCCTTATATTTTGGTATGTTCTGTATAGTGCTGCCACTCAATAATGAGAAATACACAAAATGTTTTTCGTTAGCTTGATAGAAAAATCATGACAGTCAAAACTACAAAAAACAAAAACTGGGAAATGAAAACATAGATTTTATTTCAACACTTTAAATCTATATACCAGATACAACATTTTGGCCATATTAAATGTGGTGAAGGATACTGTATAGGCAATGCATATAAAAATGGTATAGACTTATATAACCACATCATGAATAAAAAGGTTGGTATTATTAATATCATATATGTGCTTATAATAGGTTTCTGTATGGACAGGTCTTCTCATTGCTTCATCTGCACATTATATAAATGCAGTCACATGACTGGCATAAAGCCCAATTGCTTCAGCGTAGTGCAGTTTTGCTATTTTTCTCACTTTGAATGAGAATGGCCGCACTATGCTATTAGTGGCACGCTACATAATTAAAGCAGTGCACTGGCAGTCATGTTGGCTGCTGCTGTTGCTCTATGTTCCGATTAGAACTGCAAGAAATCATATGTGTGGGTCAAAGCTAAAATGGTTTTACGATAAAATCCTTAATGTATCATCTAGATTAAATTTTCTTACTAATAAAATCATGTTTCAAGTAAAAAATGAATTATTTTCCAAAATAAATCATGTAAAAAAAAGAAAACCAGACATATTATATATTGCCGTGTCTATAACGACCCCGCTCTATATGAAAATATCACATGATTCACCCCCTCACCTGAATGCCGTAGAAAAAATAAAATAAAAATGGTGCTAAAACAATCATTTTTTGTCACCTTACATCACAAAAAGTGCAACACCAAGCGATCAAAAAGGCCTATGCACCCCAAAATAGTACCAATCAAATTGTCACCTCATCCCGCAAAAAATGAGCCCCTACATAAAACAATCAGGCAAAAAAATAAAAAAACAAGGTCTCTAAGATTTTAGAGATGAGCGAATTTCTCAAAAATTCTATTCAGCCGGTTCGCTGAATTTTCCTAAAAAATTCACATCAATCCGAATTTTTTCACGACAAATAACTTTAAAAAAACTGCTATTTCCTAGCTGCAGAGAGCCTTTATAGTTGTGTACAACACTGTGCCTTGCAGTAACATGCATAGGGAGTGTGCTGCGGTAGTGAAATAATACTGTGAGTCAGTATGACATGCAGATGACAGGCGTCGCTCTTAGAATCACTGCACATTTCACTTATTTGGGCAGTCATGGGTCCAAAACTGACCAAATAACTCAAGTATGAACTCAGCCTTACAAGTCCATGTTAGCGCCAAGAACTCCTTTTACACCCTCGTCATCTGATTCCACATAGATGTCTACAGAACCTGTTATATTAAACGCTTGTACAAGTAGAGGCCCCTGACAGTGGACATCACTGATTATTTTGCCCTTCCTCTGATCTGTCAGAACAATAACCCCCAGAAAACGGATCCTGTCTGTGGAGCATACACCTTCACTCAGTCAGTATGTGCTCAGTAATCCATCAGTATTGATAATGCACAAAATAATAATGTAATATTAGAAAATATGGTGTCTCTATGATAAATCTGCAGCGTGGGGGTCCCGTGTGGCTTCTACACACTTACAAAATAATCCTTCCGTGGGGCAAATAGATGCTGGGTGACTGGGACGCTCCATGACCTTCCCAGGAGCTGCTGTCGGGAGCCATGGTTCATTTCTGAGAAGTCTGTCTAGTGGGGTGGGAATCCGAAGACCCTCTCCATCTCTGTGCACCACAGGATATACTCCTCCTCCTGTGTTAGGAAAAAAATAATTTTTATTATAACATTTATTAAACATTTTATTACTAAATTTATTAAATATAATAAGGATGCCCTCCTTTCCATTCCATGATGACTGGGAACCCCTGACGACAGACCGGGGCCTGGTTGGTTTGAATCTTTATTAACTTTGCAACTCTTCTGGGCTCCAAGCAATCACTAGTCTGTCACTAGTAGAGGCCTTTTCATGCCAGGCAGGTTCCCCCAGAAGTATCTTGCTGGATGAGCAGCCAATACCGCACTTGCATCAATCTTGACAGGATTCGTTTCCAGGTGTTTTTTTTTGGAATGCTTTCTCCATCACGACACCACATCGTTGAATAAACAGAAGACTGGCCGATTCTTTCCTGTGTTAGGAATTTTTTTTTTTTTTTTATTAAACATTTTAATATTAAATTTATTAAAGATAATAAGGATTCTCTCCGTTCCATTCCATGATGACTGGGAACCCGTGATGCTTTCCCGGATGAAGAGACTGGGGCCTGGTTGGTTTAAATCTTGATTAACTTGGCTACTCTTCTGGGCTCCAAGTAATCTTGAAGCTTTGTCTTCGTCTCATTGTCCGTAGCTACTGCAGGCCTGTTCATGCCAAGAAGGTTCCCCCAGAGGTATCTTGCTGGATGAGCAGCCAATACTGCACTTGCATCAATCTTGACTGGATTCGTCTCGAGGTGGAGAATAATTTTTTTTTTAAATGCTTTCTCCATAGCAACACCACGTCGTTGAATAAACTGAAGACTGGTTGATTTAATTTTTACTATTAAATTTATTAAATATTTTAATATTAAATTTATTAAACCAAAACTTGATTAAAATTATAAGAAAGTATACTTAAATTTGCCAAAACTGGCCTAATAACTCAAGTATCAACTTACAGGTCGATGTTAGTGTCAAGAAGAAGTGCACTCCTTTAACACCCTCTTCAGCTGATGTCTACAGAACCTGTTCTGTTACACGCTTATACAAGTAGAGCCCCCCTGACAGAGTGCAGAGCGTGTCAGCAGTAAGTTTGTGTTGACGTCACTGAATATTTTGCCCTTTCTCTAATCCGTCAGAACAATAACCCACAAAAAACGAATCCTGTCTGTGGAGCATACGCCTTCACTTGGTCATCATTTGCTCAGTATTGCTAATGCCAATAAAAACAGGAGTGAAACTAACACAGAGATGACACATGAATGGAATATTTGCATATCTTCTGTGTTTTGTATCCACTCCTGCTTTTGGCTACCAAATCATAAGCTAATTCTGATGGGACCATACAGGCCCTACAGCTGCTACACAGACAGGATCCATTGTGCATCTCATTTTTTTCTTCCTTCTGACAGATCAGAAGAAAGGTCAAATAAATGATGTCAGCCAAGCCAAAAGCCAAAATAGTAGCCCAGTCATGAAGTGTGTGTGTGTGTGTGTGTGGGGGCAGCATCAGAATTCCACAGAGTGTCGCTATGACAGAGTGGTGAGGTGGAAGCAGCATTAAGAAACCAGGTTACATAGTGTGGAGATGGCAGCATCAGAAGGCCAGAGTGGCAAGGTGACATAGTGTGGACTTGGCAGCATCAGTAGGCCACAGGGTGGCAAGTTGACATAGTGTGGAGATGGCAGCAGCAGCATGATACATCAGAGTGGCAGGGTGACATAGTGTGGACATAGCAGCATCAGTAGGCCACAGAGTGGCAATGTGACAGTGTGGATATGGCAGTATCAGTAGGCCACAGAGTTGAAGGTGACATAGTGTGGAGAGGGCAGCAGCATGATACATCAGAGTGGCAAGGTGACATATTGTAGACATGGTAGCATTAATTGGCCACAGAGTTGCAAGGTGACATAGTGTGGACGTGGCAGCATCAGTAGGCCACAGAGTGGCAAGGTGACATAGTGTGGACTTGACCTATACCAAAAAAAGAAAATGTCATTTACAAGATGATTCAAACATGAAGTAGACATATGGGAAATGTAAAGTAGTAACTATTTAAGACAAAAATCTAAGAATAAAGTAGTCTGAAAGGCAAAAAATGCTCAAGACCCTGAATGCTCTTGACCATTGCTACCCAGGGGGGCAAATCCTGCCCATGTGAACCATTGCTAACAACAATCCCCAGAAA
This sequence comes from Bufotes viridis, assembly GCA_033119425.1. NCBI lineage: Eukaryota > Metazoa > Chordata > Amphibia > Anura > Bufonidae > Bufotes > Bufotes viridis. The sequence goes on from CM065593.1 coordinate 57,691,495, forward strand.
AATGCATACAATGGAGGATGCCGGCAGCGGACCACATGTACCACAAAAACATCCTACACAGATCTTAAAAGCAGAAAATGCTGTAAACCCTATATGCTGTTGCGTATTTATAACCGGGGGAGCAAATCCTGCACGTTATCCATTGCTAACAGCAATCCCCAGTAAAAAATTCATACAATCGAGGATGCCCACAATGGACCACATGTATGACAAATGTGTGGATGGGGCTAAAATCACTGAAAATGGTGCACTAAAATGGTAAATGCAATTTAATATATAACAATATAAAATATTTGGCTAAACCCTCGTGCTGATGTTAAAATGAGACTGTCGCCAATATATTCTTATATCAAGAACATACCAGAGTCCCCACACACCGTCAAGGTCTCTCAAAATGGCACAGGACCTAACGCTAACCTACCTATGCCGTATGGACAATTTATGATAGGTGCATAAAGTCCGACAGACAGCCAGCAGCTCTTAGTTACCTCCAGCGTGAAATCACACATACAATGGGAGGAGGGAGGAGGCTGTGAGTACCACCTAAAATTGGCTCATGTGACGCAGGCTGCCCAGGTGCATCCGAATGTTACCCATAGATCAAAATCAAGGCACATTTAAACCTGAGGTTGCCCCACCTCCAGGCATACATATAAAGACAAAAATCACAGAATAAAGTGTCTAAAAGGCAAAAAATGCTCAAGACCCCGGATGCTGAAGCTTTAGCCAAACATTTTCAATTGCATTTACCATTGTAGTGAACCATTTTCAGTTATTTTCTAATAACTATTTTAGGAGGTATCACTATCTGTTTTAAAAGCAAAGAAATAGAAATTTTGAAAATTGAGAATTTTTCTAAATTTTTGGTAAATTTGGTAATTTTTTATAAATAAAAATCAAATATTTTGACTCAAATTTACCACTGTCATGAAGTACAATATGTGACGAGAAAACAATCTCAGAAAGGCTTGGTAAAAGTATTTTAAAGTTATCACCACATAAGCTGACACGTCAGAGTTGCAAAAAAAAAAAAATGGCCTGGTCCCTAAGGCAAAAAATCTGATGCAGACCCATGGGGGGATGTGTTGTTTCTGTACACTAGAATGTACCAAATTCTTTGCGCAAGTGTCATTTTGAGGCAACATTGTGAAAACTGGTGCTCATTAGACCAGAAATCAGCTCCCTAGCTAGCGATTCTCTTAGGCAGAGATGCAAATAGTTTATTAAAATCCATCTACACATTAATAAATTAGAAGCATCTCACGGCATCACAGGGAGATGGTATGAGTAAGCCAGTCTTGATAAATCTCTCCCATTGACTTCTATGGAGAATATTCTAGGTATGTTCATCGATCTGACCAGAGGTCATTGTGCAGGAAGCAGGAGGAGTGAGCTGTTACCATCTCCTATTGTGAATGTGTGTGCCTGTCTTACCTATATCACTACTGAAATGTTATTACAGAACAGGAAGTGTCCGCCTATTAATGGCTTCAGTGACTAGAGTGATTTCCACAGGTCCCACTATTGACACCTCCAGCAAACAGCTGATTTTGCCAGGGAAGCCATAGGAGGCAAATTGCCATCCTTATATAGTTATACAAAGACAATTTTAAAGCACCAAAACTGATGCCGCTCATATAGAGGTGTGTCCTACAGATGAGGGGGTCTCAAGTTGGGCATTTCCTCTATGATATCCATATGCTCTACTAGGGTATATGGACAGGGGTTGTCTTTATGGGACAACCCATTTAATTATACAGTATTTGTGTATGACAAACAATAATAGCCAAAATGGTAAACTCTTCCATAGTTGGTGGGCTGTGTACAACTTTTGCCAGTCCAACTAGTGGAGGTATAAAATAACAACATTTTTATTATTTATGTAATTATTAGGTTTCAGTTGACCATATCTATTGAAAAAGAAATTTATACATTTTCTTCAACGTTACATAAAATACAGCTAAAAAGTACATGTATTTTTTTCCTTAATTAAATTTCTGATTGAAAATGTACAGAGAGAGGCTTGTTTTTCACACTCATGACATTCTCTTTTGCACATTTCTTTCTTTGTTTGGCCATAATTGTTTATTGCCAATTAAAACACTCGACTGGTATTATCTTCCTTCAATTCCCTTCACAACTAATGAGAGCTGTCAATCAGCACACATAACATTGATTCCAAATGAAAAGGCCAGTTATAGATGCCTTTATTCGGTTTTAAGCACAGGTGCTCTAGATACAGCTAATTACATTGGTAATTAAAGTGATTACCTTACCTGTTTATACAGGGGCACAAGGACATCTAATGGGAACAAATCAAGATATGAAGGTAAGCTGTCAATTAGCCCCATATACTTGGTCAGATAATGAAGGAAGGCAAGGGTTGAGTTACACATTGGTACAATAACAAAAATAGTAAATCAGGACTTCTTACATTTCTTGGAGATCACCCAACAGTTTAGCAGTAGAAAGACAAGAAGATTACTCTGGTAATATGATCTTAAATGTACCTTAGAATAATGGAGTGTTCCTTTAGTTTATTTCAAGGCTTATTCTGGAACTAACAAAAGATGGTGCAGCTAATATTATAAGCCTATCCACTCTAAGAAACACCACTACTTTTCATCTTCTTGTCACAGCTCCTGTCAATTTAGAAAGAAAAGATTGGAACTTTGTAATGTGACACGACTGGAGGTAGATTTAATTTAAATCCAAATGGTCCTTTATTGTAAATCCTTTTTGTTGATTTGTTCTCATATAAGGTATAAGATATTTATTATTAGTGGTATTATTGTGAGTAGTAATAAAAGCACTTACAAGAACTTGATAAGACCATAACTGACATTTTTAATAATGGTGTGCTGTGATGATGTGCAATAATAAAATTAGAGAAGATATCGGGCTAGAATGCATCTTAATTTACTAAAAGTCACATGCCTCTTAATTCTGATGCATTTGGCATTGCTGTAGTGTTTGACTACTTGATTTACCTTTTACATGTGCTACAATACAAGCAGTCGTATATTTGCACCACTAATTTCCACTTTTTTTAGTTTTTGCATTTGATAAATGTATTTCTTTAGACATGCTAAGACAAATTTTTTTGGGGGGAGAATTCGTAGTTCAATTTTTGCTCAATCTTAAATATAACTTTTTAACCTCGTGCTAATATTAGATGTAAAATGAATAATAGATGTTGGTTGGTGTTTTTTTGCAACTACTGTAGAGATATTTTGTATCTAAGCATCCGAAGATTTCAAGCTATGTGTTCTCACTCAATTGCGTATGTGTTCTTCCAGGTACATTATAAAACTACAAATATAACAAAAACTATTTTCTTTTGAGCCACTTTACTATTTAGGATACGCAAGATGAAATATTTTAGTTTAAACAGTATTTACTGTATCAATGTTGAAGGAAAGCTTTTGAATTTGTGCAATCTTATTGTGCCTTAAACTATAAGAAAATTTGCATAAATTATTATCAATCACCTTAAAGCTTAAATTTCAGCTTGGAAATAGTCACCTTTCCAACAAAGGAGATTAGCCAGTCTCTGCCCTCTAAGAAATGGTCTAGTCAATTACAAGTGCTGTTATAGAGGCTTCATTTTTCTTAGCAATGTGGGCATATATAAGCATGGGATCAACAGAGATGCCATTAGCTGCCAAAAGCACCAGAAACATGTCAGCCAGTTTCATAGGTACAAATCCGCTGATATATGCTTTTTAATGAAGAGCTAATTGAGAAAGAAAATCAGGGGCCACAAATCAATGTAGACAAGGACCAAGCTCAGTATGTAGTTCACAGTTTCTTACTCTTCAAATCATTAGCACTAGAGATGAGTTATGAACAGCACCCTCTATTGGTTGCATACAGTTTTTTTGGGAACCAGACACTCTAAGCAGGGAGGAATCATGTGTACTGTTCAGTGTTCACTTCAGATGGATGATGAAAATAGACGAATATTCTAAAAACTAATATACAGCAATATATTCTCAATATTCGCAAATTATCGAAGTGGCAATATTTGTGATTAAAATTCGAATATTCGTGCTCAACACTAGGAATGACGTAGTTCATCCCGTAGTCCTGGCGACTGACAAATAATGTGGCCTCCTCAAAGGGCCTGAGCAAACGGCAGGTGTCACGCATGAGCTGCCACTGGCTGACATCGAAGTTACACAGGAGAGTACTCCTGTCCACTTGGATCATGAAGAAATCGTTTATGACCTTTCTCTGTTCGTATAGTCGGTCCAACATATGGAGGGTGGAATTCCAAAGGGTGAAAACGTCGCATATCAGCCTATGTTGGGGGATTCCGTTATGCCGCTGCAGTTCAAGGAGGGTGTGCTTTGCAGTGTACGAGTGGCTGAAGTAATACAAAGTTTCCTGGCCATTTTTAGAATGTCTTGTAGATGGGTGGAAGACTTCAGGAAATGCTTGACAACCAGATTGAACACGTGTGCCATGCAGGGCGCATGGCTCAGCCCTCCTTGACGCAGCACTGATGCCATGTTCTTACCATTGTCGGTAACCATGGTTCCAATTTTGAGTTGTCGGAGAGAAAGCCAGGATTCGATTTCTTGATGAAGGGCATGGAGCAGTTTCTCCCCTGTGTGACTACGTTGGCCCAGGCAAACGAGGTGCAGAACAGCGTGACACCACAATGCCCTGCACATGTGGTATGCTGGAGGGGCACTGTGAATTGTCCCTGCAGTGGAGGCTGAGGACACGGGGGAGGATGAGGAAGCAGATGCCTACATTGTCGCAGGACCAACAGTGTGACAACTTGGAGGCGGAATTGGGGTCACCTGGCCAAGTTGCTGGTGAGGCTGTGCAGGAACCACATTCACCCAGTGGGCCGTAAAGGACATGTATTGTCCCTGACCTTAGTTATAGCTCCACATGTTGGCACTACCGTGGACTTTGGCAGACACCAACAGGCTCAAGGACTGGCTCACCTTCAGTTCTACATGCGTGTGCAGGGCAGGTACTGCCTTCTGCACAAAGAAATGACGGCTTGGGACTCTCCACCTTGGCTCGCCATCAGTTCTCTGAAAGGTGCAGATTACACCACTTGGAAAGGGAAGGAGTGCAGCACCAGCAACTTGGCCAGGAGCACATTCAGCTTCTGCGTCTTTGGATGAGTGTAGCAATACTTTTGTCTCTTGGCAATCGCTTCGGTGATAGATTGCTGATGGAATGACTGACCAGGAGGAGTAGAAGTAGGAGGAGCAGGAGGAGCAGGAGGAGCAGGAGCATCAGGACCAGCAGATGATTGGAAGGACAGACAGCTCCCTTCGGCTAAGGTGGTGGAACCTTGACTGCCTGAAATCGAGTGCGTGCCACTTTGTGATGCAGCAGATGTTGCAGCAGGCTGGACCACCACATCAAAGCCACGGTTCTTCAAGGCCACTTTATGGTCATGCTGCATATGTTGACGCAGGGCTGTGGTGCCAACATTGGCAACCTGGCCACGCTTCACCTTCTGCCCACAGATTCTACAAATGGACATGTTCACCTCCTCCAGCAGCTTAACAAAAAACCACCACACCTCTGAGTAGGTGATTTTACCCCCAACACTCCACGCTGACTGACTGCTACTGCCGCTGCTTCTGTGAACCCCTGCACCACTACTTTCTGGGCAGGTATGCTCCTGTGAAGCAGGTGTTCTACCCAGAGTGCGTTTGGCTCGTGACATCCCACTGCTGGGGGATCCCACTGCATCATGGTCTCTTGGTCAGGAGCCTGACCGCTCGTAACACCAGCTCCCACCCAACTCTCCTCATCACTAATTGCCCTACCATCGGAGGAAGCGGCAGATGTCTCCTCCAGATCTTGGCTGGCCAGTAGCTACTGATTGTCCTCTAGTAGCTCGTCCTCGCTGTATAGTGGAGCTGAGCCCACAGCACATAATACTTCTCTGGCTGAGGGAACAGAAAAGGACAGAGGCAGAGTGAGGACAGGTGAGGGCACAGGGCCTGCTCCCGGGTCATGCCAACTAAGGGTTGTGTCTGATGTACCCACCAACTCTTGGCTGGGGTGTCTGATGTCACTTGGGAGGAAGTGGATGTCCGAATCAACCATTTAAGAACCGCTGGGTTGCTGGTGAAGACACGACCGCTAGATGACACCGGGAGCTCAAGGCCTCTCGCTGCGACTCCTGCTGCCATGCCCCCTTACTCTGCTGCAACCAGTGCCTGCGCCAGAAACATTTAGGCCTCTTCCACTCCCCTGTGCAGGGCCTGCCACTTCTCTGTCTGACATACTGTTAGATCAAATAGTTAAATAGAAAGGAAATTAAAACGCCCCAAAAAAGGCTATAATTTTCTCACTTCACCACACGGCTGATAAGCTATTTCTTTTCCTACTAATACACACCAAAAACGGCTTTAGAATATATAACTGCACCGCTGAATGGGAAATAGGCCCTTATTTATTTCCACTAATACATGCCACTCAAGGCTTTAAAACATATAACTGCAACGCTGAAGGGCAAATATATATTTATTTTGCCACCAATACACACCAAAAAGGGCTTTAGAACATATAACTGCACTGCTGAACAGTAAATATATATATTTTTTGCCACTAATACACTCCAAAATAGGCTGTAATTTTCTCACTTCACCATACAACGGCAAATACGTTTTTTGTGCCACTAATACATGCAAAAAAGTGCTTTAGAACTTTTTACTCCACAGCTGAACAGCAAATATATATTTTCTTGCCACTAATACATGCCAAAACGGGTTGTAATTTTCTCACTTTACCACACAATGGCAAATACTTTTTTTGTGCCACTAATACATGCAAAAAATGTGCTTTAGGACATATAACTGCACTGCTGAATGGCAAAGAAGCCATTACTTTTTTCCACTTATACTCTCCACAAAAGGCTTTTAGAACATATAACTGCACCGCTGAATGGCAAACATATTTTTTTGCCATTAAAACAGGCCAAAAAGGGCTTCAGAACTTTTAACTGCACTGCTGAATGGCAAATAAGCCATTACTTTTTTCCACTTATACTCTCCACAAAAGGCTTTTAGAACATATAGCTGCACCGCTGAATGGCAAATAGGCCCTTATTTCCCCCCCTTATACACGCCACAAAAGGCTTTAGAACATATAACTGCACCGCTGAACAGCAAATAATATATATTTTTTTGCCACTAATACAAGCCAAAAAGGGCTTCAGAACAAATAACTTCACCGCTGAATGGTAAATAAGATGTTATTTTGCCACTAATACACACCAAAAAGGGCTTTAGTACATATAACCGCACTGCTGAAAGGCAAATATATTTTTTTGCCCCTAAAACACACCAAAAAGGGCTATAATTTTCGCACTTCATCACAAAACAGCTCAAAAGCCCTTTTTTCCCCAACTAATACAAGAAAAAAAATGCTGTAGAACATATAACTTCACCGCACAAGGGCAAATAAGACATAGAAATATTTCCTTGTAATAAATCCTGTTAATGACTGTATCAAATAGTACTTGCATCCCAATAACAAGAACGGTTTTCTGGAATTACAGAGCTGTATAATGGCAATTTGGATCCACAGTCAGTGCAGCGAGGTGTAATAGGATTGTTCCTATTACCCAGGGTGTAAACTCCCCTACTGAACCCTGTTCTGCTTCAATACTGTGGAATGATTCCGCCCTATCCTTTCCCTTAACTTCTATACAGCAAAATAAAAGTTTTAAAATCTTTTCTACCATTGTCCCTAGCGCCTGCTAATGTCTCTCACTGAACTATGAACACTGGAAAATGGCTGAATCCAAGATGGCTGAGGCTATTTATAGGGCTGTGACATCACAGGGCTGGCTGTCTGCTGATTTGCTGCATGCATGGCATTGTGGGTGATCCCTCATTCCGAGAGTTCCTTGCTCCATGTCCAAACACGTGCAGCAGCCATTTTAGGAAAAAATGTGATTCGTTACCATGGTGCGAATCAAGTTTTTCCTGAAATTCAACTTCTATTCGCTCATTTCTAATTAGCACATAATATTATAGTAAATATTGTTTTTCCTTTTCCTTATCTTTCCATCAAACTTCTTATGATTTCATATCTGTCCCCAAGGAGAGCATGGAATAGGAAAGTGATGCAAATTAAGTTGATATAAACTGGATTCCAGTGCGCAGGTGGTGTGAATTTTGCTGAAACAACTCAATTTCAGCAATTCAATTTATATGGAAAAGCAAAGTGTAATAAATGAAAGATGATAACGTAAAAAGCTGGAATGAAAACACATGAGAAGAATTCCTCACCATTAAAGATGAGAAAAGGTTTGAAACATTTGATTTGGCCGATTCACCAAACTTCGACAAGAAATTTGATTTGTTCCGAATTCATTTGTCACAAATTGCGATAAATCAGGTATACCCAGGCCACTCTGTCTAATTATATTCATACAACTTGGTGGCCCCATATCAGTGTGAAGGCTTGGAAGTTAAACTGCAGAGAGATTGCAGGGACAGTGTATTGACATGTGCATTACGTTTTAGTGCACCCTAAGTCATAGTTAATCCATTCTGTAAGTAGTGTGTCATCGGTATTACAGGCAGGTGTAATTTATTGCCATCTATATTACTGTGCAGTGCATCAGGATTCATAGCTAATCCCTTCAGTTAAACAAAAACAAAAGCAAACAGCACTCTTCAGTAAAGCCAAAAAAAACTGTGCAAACACCTGCAGGAGCAGTGTCCAAATGGCTCCTTGGTGAAATAAAATAAAGAAATGGAGGCAGCGCCAATAAAGTAGTGTAGAATTTTTTTTTTATTTTAATGCATGTTGTGACAGTCCAAACACGTGCTTTTTAATCCCTTCTGTTAGTTGTACATTTACTGTGCTTCAGTATTACAGGCCACGGTTACCGTACGATCCAATTTATTGCCATAGACTTAACCGTGCAGAGCCCCAAAACTCAAGTAGCAGCCCCATGACAGAGTGGGGAGGGTGGCAGCAGCATCAGCAGTGGCAATAGAGGCTCCATTACAGAGTGGGGAACATAACAGGAGCAGCAGTGGCGGTAGCAGTGACAATAAAGGCCCCATAACAGAGTGAGGAGGGTGAGAGCAGCAGCAGTGGCAGTAGCAACAGTGGCCCCATGACCGACTGGGGTGGGTGGCCTATGTACCCTCACCTATCCTAAACCTGCCTCTTGCTTTTGCTGCTCATTCTTCTACCAAGTAATGTATGCCCCCAGCTCTACTCCTTTTTTCAGCGAAGATGAGCTTTGTGAGGACAGACAGCGGTTACTGGACACCACAGACATGGAGGAGAGATCCCCTGCGGACTTCTCTAGGTGTGCAACTACCAATGATGACAGTCAGGTGGGAGCACATGTTGTGAGAGGCCAGGGACGTGCGCAACAGGCAGGTGAGGGTAACACAAGTGATGTGCCAATGTCCTCCTCTGCCTCCTCACCCTCCACCTTGTTCTCACCCTCCCTTTTAGGCACAGTGGCCCTCAAACATATCACCTATGCAAAGCTAGGCACTTTCACTTGGTTCTAAACCTGGTCTGCCCTGGCGAATGGAGCCACACCGAGGAAGAACTGCTCGACGTAATAAATAAAGGAATCGAACACTGGCTGTCTCCTTGCCAAATGGATATACTGTAGGAACCATAGTTACTGGTAACCGGAAGAATATTTTGTTTGAGCTACGTCAGGGAGGGCTGACCCAAGCACTATACATGGCGCACATCTTCAATATCCTTGTCACCTGGTTCCTCAAGTCTGAACTGAACTGCAAGTACTGTTAAAAATGTCCAGGAAACTGTGCATGCATTTCATCCACTCATACCATGCAAAATATGCCCTCCTTCAGCTGAAAAGGCAAAATGCTCTTCCCAAACAATGCCTGATATACAACGTTTTCACTGTTGGAACTCCATGCAGAATATGTTAGACCAGGGATGCTCAACCTGCGGCCCTCCAGCTGTTGTAAAACTACAACTCCCACCATGCCCTGCTGTAGGCTGATAGCTGTAAGCTGTTCGGGCATGCTGGGAGTTGTAGTTTTACAGCAGCTGGAGAGCCGCAGGTTAAGCATGCCTGTGTTAGACCAACTGAATGAGCAGAGGAAGGTGGTCAATGATTTCTTAATGCAGCAGACTGACAGGTTAACTCCCTGGTGTAACTTCCACGTTAGCGAGTGGAAGCTCAGGGGTGACACTTGTCCCTATACGCTTGAATTTACGGCTAGCTTTTGTTTTTTTGCTGTTTTTTTTGCAGATTATATGACAAAATCTGAGTATTGCGGAAGGTAGGGGATATCACCCACTACCAACTATATATGTCTTACGTTTTCATATCTAACAATTATGTGTACTTCTGTCATTTGCCTTGTACTTAATGCATGTTATCCATATTGATATTCCTGTATGTATACACACTAGATTATGTAATGCAATACTAGATTTTATTTTATTGTTCCATCATGATGTTATGTTTGCAATTGAGGCCCCATAATGTGTCATCTATTGCCTGGTGACGTTTATTGCATGAGCGCATGCGCACAGCTTCTCTACTGCCTGGCAACCCTGGTCCCTCTTTATGCCGCTCCGTTTGGCTTCAACCGAGGAAGTGCGCATGCCCGTGACGCACTTCCGGTTCCCGCCGCAGACCGGAAGTAGGATTTGAGACCATCCTGAATAAATGTTCGCTGGATGTCATTGTACTCAGCATTGAATATCTCCAGCAATCTATTTCTGAAAGCCGGGAAAAACTAATTGCAATAGAAACCAAGCTGACGTCTACTCTCCCTCTACAAGAGTGGACCGAACTTAAGAAAAAAAACGAAAAAGTGTTGGAGGACCATAAGAAGTACATAGAATGCACTAAACGATCAAAATATTTACGTGACACCGAAGATTACCAATTAAAGAGGGTATACCGCTGGCAATGGCAAAATCCCGAAAACTCTGGATACCGGTCCTATGGGGACTATGCTTCATCCTCCTCTGGGAGCGAGAGATCTACTCGGTATCGTCCACAACGTTTTTTTCGCGGGAGAGGATCCCGCCCACGCAGAACACACGAATACGAAGGGGGCGAGGCTCAAGACACACCGGAACCAACCAGTATGACAACCCGATCACAGACACGGACTTGATTGTCAACATCTCTTCTCGGTCCCTTACGTCTACCGAACTCTCAGTACTAGCAAAGGGATTATCCTTTTGCCCTACAAGCCCTTTACATACATTTGGCGTTACACAGGATTTACATAGATTTTTTAGAACTCTGCGCCTTAAAGCCCATTTTGCACAGCATGTGACTGCTGATAGACAAGATAAGGTATGCCAATCACCTCTCTCTATTGTATTCTTAGGCTTACGGAACAAGAGCGACTTTTCACCTCCTAAAACATACCATGGTGTTGAGGCCTACATCGATATCATTAATAGGGAAATACAAAAAGAATTGGAGGCTTATAGAAGGGGACAGTACCCATCGCATGGCAATTTGACACCCTCTGAAAATAATGCTTTGAAAGCCCTCATAGAGGACAAGATGATTACAATAAAACCAGCCGATAAAGGCGGTGCCATTGTCGTGATGGATACAACCTTCTATAGAACTGAAATTCTACGTCAACTATCTGACCAGGAAACATATAAGTTGTTATCTCATAATCCTTCCTTTCAGATACAGAGAGAGATTGATAGCTTCTTACAACATCATCTTACACAGGGCACCATTGATAAGGCTACTTACACCTTTCTGAACAGCAAAAATCCTATCACACCTGTGTTTTATGTGTTGCCTAAAATACATAAAGATTTACATCACCCCCCTGGGCGTCCGATCGTGGCCTCTTCTGAGTCACTTCTGTCACCCATATCCGTTTACCTGGAAAAAAATCTTGACTCCATTTGTACGTTGCACTAAGTCCTTTCTCCTTGACACTTCACATTTCTTGCTACTTATAAGTTCCCTGGATATTCTTCCATCAGATACCCTCCTTGTGACCCTAGATTTCAGCAGCCTATACACCTCCATCACTCACGAAGAGGGTGTACAGTCTGTTCGGACATTGCTCAAAGGTAGTTTATTGTCGGTGAACCAACAACAATTTTGTATAGACCTACTACGTTTCGTGTTGGAAAACAATTTTTTTATGTTTGGCGATCAATTTTATTTACAGTAGAAAGGGACAGCAATGGGGGCAAATGTAGCCCCGCCCTACGCCAATATATTTATGGATCGCTTTGAACAAGATCATGTATATCCACACAGCCTATATCGATCACATGCCATAATATGGCGTCGATATATCGATGACATATTTTGTATTTGGCGTGGTGATCGGGCATCCTTTGACAATTTTTTCAAGGAACTCAACACGATGGTAGGGGTCTACAGTTTACTGCACATGTTGACACCAGCTCCGCCAGCTTTCTTGACACTACAGTGTCTAAAAGTACTGACGGAAGCCTGTCAGTTGACTTTTACACCAAGCCAACTGACAGGAATACTTTGTTACTATTTTCTAGTAATCATCCTAGAAATACCAAGACCTCTCTACCTCGTTCACAGTTCTCACGCGTTTCTAGAATTGTCAGTGACCCTGTACGTAAACAACAGCGTCTGACTGAAATGGCATCTAGATTTGCAACTCGGGGTTATCCACGTACACTACTTGATACTGAATTGGCCTACTCAAACCAATGTCACCCCAAGGAACCCAGGATAGATCCTCCACGGATTCCATTGGTGACAACATATCACCCGTTCGTTCCACGTCTACGGCACATCATACAGAAACATTGGTTGTTGTTAACCAAGTCCTACCCGACAATTCCTGAATTTACGCTACCATTACGAATGTGCTATAGGCGTGCCTAAAAACATCAGAGATTCTCTGGTTCAGGCTGACATTGGTTCCACTAGGCCTAACATGATCCAAACGACATTGGCCAAGACCAAATGGGGCACTTTTCCCTGTTTAAATTGTGCCCAATGTACTCATTTGAAGAAGGGTTTAACATTCACACATCCACACTCTGGAAAAAAACTACCAGATACGAGGCTACTTTACTTGCCTCACAACATTTGCGGTTTATCTGATTAAGTGCCCGTGCGGTCTCGCATACGTTGGGGAGACTCCTCAATGTGTGCGAGACCGCATATGCAAACATAAATCGGATATGCGATGCGGTAAAATTAAGCTCCCTATCCCCCAACACTTTACTGATAAGAAACATCAGATTAGTCAATTGCGGTTTCAAATTTTAGAGCATATTCCCCTCCCCCGTCGAGGTGGCGATCGCAAATTGCTTTTACGAAGGCGTGAAGCCTTCTGGATCCACGAACTAAAAACATTATATCCATTAGATCTGAATAGGGACTTTGACTTAACGATCTAGGAATCCCTTGATGTCTTGTAATGAATTTTGATAGAATTATAATTTTTGGTTCTACTATTATCTCTATATCTTGATTGAATTTGCGGCTAGCTTTTGTTTTTTTGCAGATTATATGACAAAATCTGAGTATTGCGGAAGGTAGGGGATATCACCCACTACCAACTATATATGTCTTACGTTTTCATATCTAACAATTATGTGTACTTCTGTCATTTGCTTTGTACTTAATGCATGTTATCCATATTGATATTCCTGTATGTATTGTGGGGAGTCGCTCTGGTAGACAGCGGTGCGGGTGCAGTTTAGAGGCAAAACAAGGAGTCCAGATGGTGCATCAAACAGTGTTTTATTCACACTTGCACGCCATAAATGAAAAGCAGTCTCTTGGTGACAGTTCACACACAACGGAAATACTGTGGCAAAACAAAAACAGGTCAACACAGGGTCCAGTCACCTTGGGTGGTTCAGGTGCGGGTTCACACCTAGCAGTCGGCTCAGCCGCAGGCGATTCCACCTTCAGGTCGCAGGGAAACACCACCTTGCTGAGCTCCTTCCTCCAGGACAGAGAATTCCTCAGCCCTGTTTGCAGGCTCCAGGATAATCACACCCTCAGACACAGCTGCTGGCTGCGTTTTATACCCAGCCCAAAACATGGACTGGACCGTGGGGAGCAGCCACCCACCCTACTCTTTAGCTGCTCCCAGTAAGAGCCGGCCCGGATCGGCTTTGCAGCCATGCTATTTAACAGAGCAGCACTAGCTGCTGCAGACAAAAACCCGGCTCTCACCTCACCGAGGCCAGCAACCTCGGTGACACGTACCTGCTATCAAATACAACACCTTGCACCCTCTTACACCCCCCTTTGTTCAACCCTGAGGGGTGAACACACGTGAGGCAGTGGACGCGGGACAGGGCATCTGCGCTGCCCTGCAAGCGGCCTGCCCTGTGTTCCACGGAGAATTTGAAATTCTGAAGAGATAGGAACCACCTGGTGACCCGAGCATTCCTCTCCTTGGCCTGACTCATCCATTTGAGGGGGAATGGTCGGTCACCAGACGGAACCTCCTCCCTAACAAGTAGTAGCGGAGAGATTCGAGTGCCCACTTGATAGCCAGGCACTCCCTCTCCACTATACTATATCTGGACTCGGCGGGATTGAGCTTACGGCTCAGGAAGACAACGGGATGTTCTTCCCCGTTGACCTCCTGAGACAGTACCGCACCGAGGCCTACCTCCGAGGCGTCGGTCTGTACGACAAACTCCTTGTTGAAGTCGGGTGTCACCAAAACCGGGGACCCACACAGGGCCGACTTCAACGCGGCGAAAGCCTCCTCCGCCTTCTCACTCCAGCTAACCCTCCCAGACTTTCGCCCCTTCAACAGGTCTGTCAACGGCGCTGCTATTGTGGCAAAGTGGGGCACAAACCTCATGTAGTAACCTACAATCCCCAGGAACGACTTTACCTGCCTGGTGGTGACCGGTCGGGGCCAGTTACGAATGGCCTCTACCTTGGTTACCTGAGGTTTGATGACTCCCGCCCAATTACATATCCCAGATATTTTGTCTCCTCTAACCCTATGGAGCACTTCTTTGGGTTAGCGGTCAGTCCGGCTTTCCTCAGGGCATCCACTACCGCCTGCACCTTGGGTAAATGGCTTTCCCAGTCGGTGCTGTGGATGACTACATCATCTAAGTAGGCCGAGGCGTACCGACGATGTGGTCGCAGCACTATGTCCATTAACCTTTGGAAAGTGGCGGGGCGCCATGCAGGCCAAAGGGTAACACCTTGTAGTGATACAGGCCCTGCGGGGTAACAAATGCGGTTTTTCCTTAGCCGACTCCGTTAAGGGTACCTGCCAGTACCCTTTGGTGAGGTCTAGCACAGAAAAATAACGGGCTTGCCCTAAACTCTCAACAAGCTCGTCTACCCGGGGCATGGGATACGCATCAAACTTGGACACTTCATTTAACTTGCGAAAATCGTTGCAGAACCGCAACGTCCCATCCGGCTTAGGAATTAGGACTATGGGACTGGCCCACTCACTCTTCGACTCCTCAATGACATCGAGCTTCAACATTAACTGTACTTCCTCCGCGATGGCCCGTCGCCGAGCCTCGGGTACCCGGTATGGTTTTAACCGGATCTTGGCCTGAGGCTCAGTGACGATGTCATGTTGGATGAGAGACGTGCGGCCAGGGAGGTCCGAGAACACATCCGTGTTCCGACTGATGAACTCCTGACTTCCTGAACTTGTTTGGAAGACAGGCTGTCTGCAATTTTTACCGTGGTTACTGCTTCACAGGCCTCGAACTGTGGGGCTGGACCCTTTCACCTAGAAGCCCTGGCCGGGGCTGTGGTCGTCGGCCGTGTCCCTATCTTTCCAAGGCTTAAGTAAATTCACGTGGTACACCTGCTCCGGCTTGCGCCGCCTGGCTGGTGTACTTTGTAATTTACTTCCCCTACCTTCTCGATCACCTCATAGGGGCCCTGCCACCTAGCTAGGAATTTGCTGTCAAGGGTGGGTACCAGAACCAACACTCGATCTCCCGGATTGAAGCCCCGTACCCGAGCCTGACGATTATACACCCTACTCTGGGCTTGTTGTGCTGCCTCCATATGCTCCTGGACCAGCGGCAACACCCTTTCTATCCGTTCCTGCATCTGGGTGACATACTCAATGACACTTTTGTGGGGGACAGGCTGTTGTTCCCATGCTTCCTTGGCGATATCCAACAGGCCCCGAGGGTGTCTGCCATAAAGCAGTTCGAAGGGCGAGAACCCAGTAGAGGCCTGGGGTACCTCTCGCACTGCGAACATGAGATAGGGCAGAAGCAGGTCCCAGTCCTTCCCATCTCTAGACACCACCCTCTTTAACATATTTTTAGAGTTTGGTTAAACCTCTCAACAAGACCGTCTGTTTGCGGATGGTAAACGGACGTCCGTAGCTGCTTTATACGCAACAATTTACACAGTTCCCTCATTACTTTGGACATAAAGGGGTCCCTTGGTCTGTCAGAACCTCTTTTGGCAGGCCCACACGGGAAAACATCTCCATTAACTCTTTGGCAATGAGCTTAGCTGAGGTATGTCGCAGAGGCACCGCCTCCGGATACCGAGTGGCATAGTCGAGAACTACCAGAATGTGTTGGTGGCCCCTGGCAGACTTTGGTACAGGCCCAATTAAATCCATAGCGATTCGCTCGAACGGTACTTCAATAATTGGCAGAGGTACCAGAGGACTACGGAAATGTGGCTGGGGGCTAGTTATCTGACAGGTCGGACAGGACTTACAATAATTCTCTACCTCCTTGAACACACTGGGCCAATAAAACCGCTGCAGTATGCGGTCCTGGGTTTTCTGCCACCCCAGGTGTCCCCCAAGAACATGTTGGTGGGCAAGCTCCATGACAAGCTTGCGATACGCTGTGGGCACCACCAACTGTTCAACAGGTTCACCTCGGATTTGGTTCACCCGATACAACATATCCTGCAGAACAATAAATCGTGGGAACATTAATTCAGCCCCTGGTTTCTGGGGTTTACCATCAATTTCCAGCACATTCTCCCAGGCCCTGGTTAGGGTTTGGTCCCGGTGTTGTGCGGTCCCAAAATTTTCCCGGAGACATTGAGGTCTGCCAACTCAGGCCCCGGTGGCAAGTCCTCCGTGTCTCCCACCATTACACTCAGTGGGGTTGTCTCCCCCACTACCGCTGCAGCAGTGGTCACCCCTACCGCTAGCCCTTCAGACTCGGGCTCCCAGGGTTCTGGCCTTCCAGGGGTATCAGGCCACTCTGCTAGGGTTACCCCTGTCTCAGGGCTATTAGTCACTTTCATCTCAGGCCACAGTGACGGAAAACCAGGGAAGTCTCTCCCAATTATTAGTTCATAGGGCAGCTTTGTGGAGATCGCCACTTCACAAGTCCAGGTGCCGGCCGCCGTGGACAGAGACATTACAGCCGTGGGATAGTCCTTTAAGTCTCCGTGTATACACACCACACCAACTTTCCGGCCCGTATACTGGGTGGGCTGTACCAGGGCAGCACTTACCAGGGTTACCAGGCTCCCTGAGTCCAACAGCGCCACTGCCAGGTTATCCCCGATTTGCACCTGGCACAGATGTCGATTATCTATTGTCTCGGGGTGCCGGTCGCACACAGTCTCCGGGCATACAGGGAAGCCCGGTACCCATAATTAGTCTCCATGGGTTCCCCCACTGTGGACAGTCGGCCCTTACGTGGCCAGGCTCGTGACACCGCCAGCAGACTACTGGGGAGGGATCTGCAAGGGGTACATCCCGGGCGGGTTTGGCCGGCCGCCGGGACTGGGGTGGAGGTTTCCGGGGTTTGACTGGCCTCCTCCCAAAGAACCCCCTGCAGGTTTCTGGTGGCCTCATATCGCTCCACCAGGTCGACCATCTCAAGGGCATTGGTGGGGGATACCTGGCCGATCCAGTGCTGGAGAGGGTATGGCAAAGACCTCCAGAATACATCTGCTAACAGACGGTCGAGCATAGCAGTGGGAGTCAGTATGTCTGGCTGCAGCCATTTTTGCAACCGATGTAGCAGGTCATAGTATTGTGGTCTGGCGGGTTCAGCCGGGTTAAATTCCCACTGATGCACCCGCTGGGCCCGGACCAAAACATTCACCCCCAGTCTTGCTAGAATCTCACCTTTCACGGTCGGGTAGTCAGCTGCCTGGACATCTGCCAAATCGAAAAAACTTGCTGGGGTCCGGCTGCCAGGAACGGAGCAACCACCTCGGCCCACTGGTCACGGGGTAACTTTTCCCTCACGGCGACCTTCTCAAAGACGGCTAGGTATGTCTCCACGTCGTCTGCGGGGGTCATCTTTGGGATCGCCGCACGGACCGCTTTCCGGGCATCATGGACGTGGTGGGACGCTCCTGCCGCCTGTAATGCCATCACATGTTGCAGCAATAACTGGTTGGTCTCCCGCTGCTGCACGTTAGCCTCTATGAGGGCTTTCACAGCAGCCTCCATGTTGCCAGAAATCACAGGCTGCAACTTTGCCGGCCTAATATAGGACATACACTTTTGCTCAGCAAACAAAGTTCGGCGTTCACGCCAGCCTCACTGCGCATGCCCGCATCCGACACCAAATGTGGGGAGTCGCTCTGGTAGACAGCGGTGCGGGTGCAGTTTAGAGGCAAAACAAGGAGTCCAGATGGTGCATCAAACAGTGTTTTATTCACACTTGCACGCCATAAATGAAAAGCAGTCTCTTGGTGACAGTTCACACACAACGGAAATACTGTGGCAAAACAAAAACAGGTCAACACAGGGTCCAGTCACCTTGGGTGGTTTAGGTGCGGGTTCACACCTAGCAGTCGGCTCAGCCGCAGGCGATTCCACCTTCAGGTCGCAGGGAAACACCACCTTGCTGAGCTCCTTCCTCCAGGACAGAGAATTCCTCAGCCCTGTTTGCAGGCTCCAGGATAATCACACCCTCAGACACAGCTGCTGGCTGCGTTTTATACCCAGCCCAAAACATGGACTGGACCGTGGGGAGCAGCCACCCACCCACCCTACTCTTTAGCTGCTCCCAGTAAGAGCCGGCCCGGATCGGCTTTGCAGCCATGCTATTTAACAGAGCAGCACTAGCTGCTGCAGACAAAAACCCGGCTCTCACCTCACCGAGGCCAGCAACCTCGGTGACACGTACCTGCTATCAAATACAACACCTTGCACCCTCTTACAGTATACATACTAGATTACGTAATGCAATACTAGATTTTATTTTATTGTTCCATCATGCAATTATGTTTGCAATTGAGGCCCCATAATGTGTCATCTATTGCCTGGTGACGTTTACTGCATGAGCGCATGCGCACAGCTTCTCTATTGCCTGGCAACCCTGGTCCCTCTTTATGCCGCTCCGTTTGGCTTCAGCCGAGGAAGTGCGCATGCCCGTGACGCACTTCCGGTTCCCGCCGCAGACCGGAAGTGGGATTTGGGCGCGCTATTTAAAGCACCGAGGCGGTGCGCTTTTGATGCCACCCTTTCCAATGCAACTATCAGTGTCTAGGTATGTATCCCTCAATACTTCTGAGTTGTGAGCCCCTATGGGCATTTTACTATATTCGCACTTTGGGTCCTCTTCTTGCAAACTATTTTGTCAAGATTCTATTATAGATGCAACCTAGGAGAGTTTACATGGGCCTGCAAATATACTCTGTGTTGTCAGTTTGTACTATATTGCCTATACCCCTTAATTCAGTGGAATAGCTATATACCTTGAGCTGACTTCTTTGATTTTGATTTTAGCTTGCACTATTAGATTATTTTGATATTGGTTTTATCACCGTTGGTGTTGTCTATAATCCTAATTTTCTATTAACTGTATATACATCTGTTGTATTTAGGCCCTGAAAAAGGTCTTGGTTAGACCGAAACGTCGGCCATTTATTATTATGTAACTTCAATGGTGGTTGAAAAATTAAAGATGCTATGGTATCATAATCAAGCTGTCGCCTGAGTGCCGTGTTTTTCCACTTCATATGATTTGGGACATTCCCGCAACACAGAGCACTGTCTATTAGGAGGAGTGCCAGCCATCTCTTTTGTAAATATGGAAGCTCAGGGGTGACACTTGTCCCTATACGCTTTCACCAGAAATAACTGCAACAGTGCAGTGCGTATATCTTTTTCTTGTTGGACTGAAATACACCCCTATACGCTTTCACCAGAAATTACTGCAACAGTGCAGTGCGTATATCTTTTTCTTATTGGACTGAAATACACCCCTATACGCTTTCACCAGAAATAACTGCAACAGTGCAGTGCGTATATCTTTTTCTTGTTGGACTGAAATACACCCCTATACGCTTTCACCAGAAATAACTGCAACAGTGCAGTGCGTATATCTTTTTCTTGTTGGACTGAAATAAACTCCTATACACTTTCACCAGAAATAACTGCAGAAGTGACCTGAGAATATATTTTTCTTGTTGGACCGAAATCGGCCACTATAAGCTTTCAACAGAAAACTATTAGAGTGAAGTGTGTATATATTTTTCTTTTTTTTTACTGAAATATGCCCCTATACGCTTTCACCAGAAATAATTGCAACAGTGCAGTGCGTATATATTTTTTTTTTTTAATAAAATAAGCCCCTATACGTTTTCACCAGAAATAACTGCAGAAGTGACCTGAGAATATATTTTTCTTGTTGGACCGAAATCGGCCACTATAAGCTTTCAACAGAAAACTATTAGAGTGAAGTGTGTATATATTTTTCTTTTTTTTTACTGAAATATGCCCCTATACGCTTTCACCAGAAATAATTGCAACAGTGCAGTGCGTATATATTTTTCTTTTTTTAATAAAATAAGCCCCTATACGTTTTCACCAGAAATAACTGCAGAAGTGACCTGAGAATATATATTTCTTGTTGGACTGATATACGCCTCTATACGCTGTGACCAGAAAAAAATTAAAGAGTTAAGTGCGTATATATTTTTCTTGTAGTGCTGAATAAGATACTAAGATACATATAAGCCACTAAAGACTTTTCAACATAAAACTTGCAGCCCAATAACAAAAAGCTGGAATGACAGAGCTGTCTAATGACTATTTGGATCCCCTAATAATCTTTCCCTGCACTTGTAAATCACTTTCCTATCAATGTCCTTAGCGCCTTCTGACATCTCTCCCTGCACTAAGATGCTGTGAAATGATTCCTCCTTATCCTTTCCCTGCACTTGTAAACCGCTTTTTTAGCACTGTCCCTAGCGCCTTGTGACGTCTCTCCCTGCACTAAGATGCTGTGAAATGATTCCTCCCTAACCTTTCCCTGCACTTATAAATAGTTTTTTCTGTCTTTTTTTTCCATAATAGTCTTTCCACTTGCTGTCCCTAGTGCCTTCACACGTCTGTCCCTGCACTCTGAACGCTGGAAAATGTCTGACTGTAAGATGGCCGCCATATTTATAGGGCTGTGACATCACAGGGCTGGCTGCTGATTGGCTGCATGCAGGCATGGCAATCTAGGTGATCCCGCCTTCCCAGAGTTCCTTGCTCCATGTCCTCAGTCCTCACACGTGTAGCCAATATTTTAGGAAAATTGTTTTTCGTTACCATGAAGCGTAAGGAAATTCGTGTTTGTTGCAAATCTATTTTTTCCTGAATTTCTAAACGAATTCCACTTTGTCAGCTTTGATTCGCTTATCTGTAGTCACAAGATTCAATAAAAGAACTTTTTTTTTTCTCCACTACTTTATTGGCACTGCCTCAATTTCTTTCTTTTTGTTCTACTAAGGAGCCATTTGAACATAGCTCCTGCAGGGGCGCACACAGGTTTTTTGCTTTACTGAAGGGTGCTGTATGTTTTTCCATTAATAGAATGGATTATATATGAATCTTGTTACACTGCACAGTGTTGTAGACAGTGATAAATTACACCTGACTGTAATATTCATAGCACAGTATCTACAGAATGAATTAACTATGAATATGAGTGCACTAGAACGTAATGCACACGGTGAACGCTCTCCCTGCACGCTCCATGCAGTTTGAAGAGGACCCTTCACCTGAAAATGCATGTGAAAATAAAGATATACCCTTACTTGCCTGCCCCCCATGGTGCTTATTCAGCTCTTCTTTTTTCAATATGTGCCCCCATTTGTCCGCGGTGCCCACCGCAATATTTCCCGCCTTGCATGCTAATGAGCCATCAGGCTCAACTGGGCAGGCCTGCAAAAGTTCTCCTGGGCATGTCTGTCTTCTCCCTGGCAGGGAGCGCATCCAATCAGCGTTCCGCTCTTAGCCAGGGAGATGAAGCTCCAGTTCTCGCGAGATTTGCGAGAACTGGAGCGATTTCTTCCATCCTGAACTGGTGCCATCTTGGATTCCCGCAGCGAGCAGCGTCAGAGGCGGCAGCAGGAAGGATGAAATGGCTCCAGTTCTAGCAAATCTCGGGAGAACTGGAGCTTCTTCTCCCTGGCTAAGAGCGGAGCGTGCTGATTGGATGTGATCTGTGCCAGGGAGAAGACAGACACGCCCAGGAGAACTTTTGCATGCCCGCCCAGTTGAGCTGATGGCTCATTAGCATACAAGGCGGGAAATATTGCGGGAAGCACCGTGGACAAATGGGGGCACATATTGAAAAAAGAAAAGGGAAATAAGCACCATGGGGGGCAGGCAAGTAAAGGTATATCTTTATTTTCACATGCATTTTCAAGTGAAAGGTCCTCTTTAAATTCTAAGCCTTCACACTGAGTTTGAGCCACCAAGTGGGATGAATATGATTAGGCAGAGTGGCCTGGATATACCAGATTCAACAAGATTTGTGATTAATTAATTTGGAACTAATCAAATTTCTTGTTGAAGGTCGCCAAATTTTTCTAAACGCTCGTTTCTCAGAATTCAAGTGTAAACAGGCATTGTTTACAGCACTGACGATTCCATAGGTGTTGTCGTTTCAAAATTGACAACTTGAATAACGAATTGTTTGTGGCTCGATCAATTATCTAATTCTATAAAGGGACTTTTAGAAGGACAGGATAGTCTAGGAGTCCAAGATAATGATCACCTTTAATACATTTAGATCTGCAATTAATGTGTTGCATGAATTTATGTCCTTCTACATCTCTTCCCCCATCAAACCTTCTAGGTGTAACATTCAGGTGTGGGAAGAAACACCACACCGCACATAGGAGGGAGAGGGGTAAGAGAATAAGGCCTAGAAACTAGGGAAAGGAGATTCACACCTCCTAGTAAAAGCCTAATTAAAGTTCTGGCTAACTACCAGTATGAACAGACGCCAGGGGTAGGTGAGCTCATACACAGGTATACCTAATGTCCTAATTCACCCTATAGGATCCTCGTACTAATGTCAGGACGGAGACAACCTGTTAATTCAAAAGAAAGGACAAACAGGAGTCTCCCTCAGGCCTTAATACAAATTATAGGGAAATGCAACACACAGAACTCAAACAAAATACAAAGAGGAAAAGGAAAGACTTAACTTCAAAGGAGCAATGGAAGCACCAGGAACTCCGCAGAGATTCACACAACAGCAAACCACAACTGAAACTGAAGCTATACACCGCACAGCATAGTGGGAGAAGCAACTATAAATAAGGAAGGTTAAATTACCACATAAGCAACACCTGATGCAAGGGGTGTGGCCATTTCCAGAAACAACACAGACGCCTATTGATCCACAAGGAAACCTATCAGATCAAACCATGTGTTGCCTGTCTCACTGATCTCCTGCCACCTATCATGGGAACGTCTGTGACAGTATCCCCCATTCTACACGTGACCTCCGGGCACCCAGGACTGGCCTTATCCGTGTGAGACCTGTAAAAAGCTTTCACCAAACGACTGGCATTCTCGCCAGATGTCGTTACCCACATCCTCTCCTCTGGTCCATAACCCTTCCAGTGAACAAGATACAGAAGAGATCTACGGAGAACTCAAGAGTCAATTATCTTGGCGATCTGACATTCCAAACTACCGTACACCATGACAGGAGCAGGTGGCAAGGAAGATGGCCCCAAAGGTTCAATATATCTGTTCAACAAAGATTTATGAAACACATTATGAGTTTTCAGGGCCTGAGGAAGTTCAAGATGAAAAGCTACAGGAATAATAATGGCAGTGATCTTATATGGACCAATAAACCTTGGACCCAACTTCCAAGAAGGTACCTTCAACTTAATGTTTCTTGTGAACAGCCACACAGAATCACCCACTCTTAGGTCTGGACCATTCATACGTTTCCTGTTAGCCACACATTTATATTTGTATCCCATATTCATCAAGTTATTTAGAATTTTCAGCCATATAGATGACAATGATGACGAAAAACGTTCCTACTCAGGGATACCAGAAATATCAGAACCAGAAAATGTGCCAAACTGCAGGTAAAACCCATATGCCCCAAAAAACGGCGACTTACCAGTGGACTCCTGTCTACAATTGTTTAGGGCAAACTCTGCCAAAGACAAAAATGAAAACCACTCCTCCTGGTTCTCGGACACAAAACATCTCAAGTAAGTCTCCAGACTTTGATTAGTGCGTTCCGTCTGTCCGTTCGACTGAGGATGAAAAGCCAAAGAAAAGGACAGTTGTACCTCTAGTCGAGTACAGAACGCCTTCCAGAATCTCGAAACAAACTGAGTCCCACTATCCGAGACCACATCAGAGGGAATTCTTGTGGAAGTGTTTTAGCATTAGGTAGACCCAGCAACGCAATAAAGTGCACCATTTTACTAAAGCGATCAACTACCACCAGAATAACTGCCTTTGCTGAAGAATTAGGTAGATAACTGATAAAATCCATGGAGAAGTAAGTCCATGGTCTGGACGGGTTGGGCAACGGAAGTAGAGATCCGAAGGCCGAGTATGTGTCACCTTAGCATGTGCACAGGTACTACAGGCTAACACATAGTCGTCCACACATTTATGCAACCCTGGCCACCAGAATCTACGAGAGATGAGGTTAACAGTGGATCTACTCCCAGGGTATCCCGTAAGAACCGTACAGTGATGTTCCTCAAACACCTTGTGATGCAATTCCGATGGCACAAACAGTTTCCCAGAGGGACAAGAATCAGGTGCGTCTCCCTGGGCCTCTAACACCTTCACTTCTAGGTCAGGGTAAATAGCGGATATCACCACCCCTTCCGACAGTATAAGACTTGGATTTTCAAAACCACCACCTCCAGCATCTGCCTTGACGTTCTTAACCCCAGGACGATAGGTGACAATGAAATTGAATCTGGTGAAAAAAAAGACCATCTGGCTTGTCTCTGGTTCAGTCGTCTCCAGGTAAGCCAGGTTTTTGTGATCTGTGAACACTGGGATCGGATGATTCGCCCTTTCCAACCAATGATGCCATTCCTCAAAAGCCAACCTAATGGCCAATAACTCTCTTACCCACATCATAATTTCTCTCTGCCGAAGAGAGTTTTTTAGAGAAAAATGCACATGGACGCCATTTACCAGGTAACGGGTCCTGCGATAAAAGTGCTCCTACCCCCACCTCGGACGCGTCCACTTCCACAATGAAAGGTTGTGATACATCCAGCTGCACCAATATAGGGGTGGAAGAGAAGCATTCCTTAAGAAAAGGCTTGCAAAGCCATATCAGAACACACTGAAACATCTGTCCCTTTCTTAGTCATGTCTGTTAAGGACTTGTAAAAAAATACTTCTCTAATTTTGTGTATAATTTATTGTAACAAAACTTGTGGTCCGCTGCGGGCATCCTCCATTGTATGCATTTTTGCTGGGGCCATTAGCAACGGGCTACAAGTGCAGGATCTGTTCCCATATATATATATATATATATATATATATATATATATGCACAACTGCATTTGAGTTTGAGCATTTCCTGTCTGTTTAACACCACACCATTTTTCTGTCGTTTTGTATATAGAGTTATTTGGAGGTGTATAAACTCCTATGTAAATGTGTCTGATTTTAATCCACAAGCTACATTTTGGTGCACCTGTGAGGCCTAGGCCATATTAGCCAGTCTTGGGTGGGGCTCACAGCCTCCTCGCTCCTCCTATTGCAGGCATGGCGACATGCTGGAGGTAACTTGGGAGTATGCTGCGAGTCGGCCTTTACACTCCTGCAATGCGCCTACTGGCCCCTGGTATTGCCCATACGGCACAGGTAGGTGAGTGTTAGGTCCTGAGCTACTTGAGAAACCTTGGCGCGTGCTCGGGCTCAGACATGTCATCCACAGTAGGATATGTTGGCTAATTCTCAATTTTAACATCAGAATGATGGTTTAGTAAGACCGCAGAGTGCACCTGTCTTTTTTCTATTGTTATCGTTATATTGTTATATTGTTTATCACATCCACACAACTGCCATCTTGTATAGGATGTCTATTGTGGTACTTGTGGTCCGCTGTGGGCATCCTCCATTGTATGCATTTTTGCAGGGAATCGCCATTAGCATTGTGCCACAAGTGCAGGATCTGCTCCGCTGTGTATATATGCAGAACTGCATTTGGGTTTGAGGATTTCCTGCCTGTTTAACACCGCACCATTTTTTCAGTCGTTTTGTACAATTTATTGTCCTTTAGGATCTATAACACCTGTCTAACGTGATCCTGGCGTGTCTCCAAGCCTGGAGAATAAATTAGAATGTCATCCAAATACATGACTACAAAGCTCCCCACAAGTTGATGAAAAATATCATTCACAAAATGCTGGAAAACCGCAGGAGCATTTGTCAACCCGAAAGGCATGACCAGGATTTCAAAGTGCCCCTCAGGAGTATTAAAAACCATCTTCCATTCATCTCCTTCCTTGATCCAAACCAGATGATATGCCCTCCTTAAATCTAACTTCGAGAACACCTTGGCACCAATAATCTGGTTAAACAAATCGGGAATCAAAGGAAGAGGGCAAGTATTACGGCCAGTAATCCGATTGAGTTCACTTAAATCCAGACATGGCTGAAGACCTCCGTCCTTTTTTTAACAAAAAAGTACCCTTTTGCCACTGGAGACTTGGAAGATCTTATGTGTCCTTTAGCCAAACTCTCGATAATATACTCATGGCCTGTGTTTCAGGTTCAGAAAGGTTATACAACCTAGATTTTGGCAACTTAGCTCCGGGAATAAGATTGATAGGACAATCATATTACCGATGTGGAGGTAAATCCTGGCATCCATTCTCAGAAAACATGTCGGTAAAATCAAATATAAAAGAGGGTAAGTAGTTAAAACAGAAAAAGTTGCATTCAGACAATTGTCAAAGCAAAAATCATCACACTCCAGAATTTGTCTAGCTTGCCAATAGATGGTTGGATTGTGCTTGCTTAACCACGGTAAAAACCAGAACCATCGGTGCAGGGAGACCCTCCAATACAAAACACAAGATAAATTCTTTTTGAAAGTCACCCACTCTTAATCTGATATCATGCACCACTTGAGATAAACATTTCTGAGCTAGATGGGCAGAATCAATAGCAAAAAACGGAAATGTTTCTTTTCGAATGCACTCGGGGACAACCCGTGCATACGGATGAACTGAGCATCAATCAGGTTCACCCCGGCCCCGCTGTTGATAAACACTTGAATCCCTACAGTTTTTGACTCTAGCGCCACCTCAGCAGCCAGGATAAATCGGGTACTACCAGTCAAAGACAAATGCACACCTTCTGACTCTCCTCTCACCCCTCCAAGAATCCTATGGAAATTAAATATCCCTTTTTTTTCTTTTTGCCGTTGAATGCATTGGCATACTCTGATAAAATGTCCCTTTTGTCGGCTGAAAAAAAAACACACTCCCTTCCAATTACCAGTATGCATAAAAGCAGGTCTAGGAATAGCTCTCCCTAATTGCATGGGTTCGTCCCCAGACATAAACCCAGGAGTATCTTCACCCAAAGTGTCAGAGGAAGACGATACGTTATGTGATAGTACGTCCTCAGAGTCGGGGCCCCTGGATCTCTCTCTCAGGCGTCTATCAATGCATACAGCAAGAGACATAGCAGCTTCCAGAGACTCAGGATTCTCATGAAAGTGTCCTTCAGCCTCTCTGAAAATCCCTGATAAAACTGACTACGGAGAGCCGAATCGTTCCACTCAGTATCCGTAACCCACCTCCTAAACTCAGAGCAATAGATCACAGCAGAACGCTCTCCTGACGGCCACGCAGCTTGGTATTGGTCAGGGAGGTCTGATCCAGGTCATCGTAAATGAGACCCAGAGCTTTGAAAAATTCATCCACCGACCGGAAAGACTGCAATCCGGTCGGCAGAGAAAAAGCCCATGACTGAGCGTTCCCTTTAAGCATCAAAATAACCACACCAACTCTCTGAATCTCATCCTAGATGTGTGCGGACGTAGCCTAAAATACAATTTGCACACCTCCCTAAACAAAATGAAATTATCACTTCCCCCAGAGAATCTGTTGAGGAGGGAAACATTAGGCTCGAGACAGGCCTGGTAACCACCACTAGGACCAGCAGCCTGTGGTTTCTGGATCTGCAAGATGGTAGTGCAGAGGTCAGCTACCTCCAAAAACAGCCTCTTTAGCTGTCCGGCCAGTGCAGCAATAAGATCCATGGCTGTACTGAAACAAGCAAAAATTAATGGTTTTGGCGGTTTATAATGTCATGTTCGGGTGTGGGAGGGAAACATCACATAGGAGGGAGAGGGGTGAGGGAATAAAGCCTGGAAACTAGGAAAACGAGATGAACACCTCCTAGTAAAATCCAAATCAAAGTCCTGACTAACTACCATTATGAACAGACCCCGGAGGTAGGCGAGTTCATACATAGGAATACCTAATGTTCACCCTATAGGACCCTGGTACTAATGTCAGGAATGAGACAACCTGTTAATCCAAAAGGAAGGACAAACAGGAGTCTCCCTCAGGCCTTAATACAAATTATAGGGAAATGCAACACACAGAACTCAAACAAAATACAAAGACAGAAAGGAAAAACTTAACTTGAAAGGAGCAATGAAAGCACCAGGAACTCTGCCGAGATCCACACAACAGCAATCCACAACTGAAACTGAAGCTATTAACCACACAGCATAGTGGGAGAAACAACTCTAAATAAGGAAGGTTAAATTACCTCATAAGCAACACAGAAGCCTATTGATCCTCAAGGAAACCTATCAGATCAAACCACGTGTTGCCAGTCTCACCGATCTCCTGCCACCTGTCGCAGGAACGTCTGAGACACTGGGTTCTTCAGATTCATGACCAGGATATACAGGAGATAGTAAAACTTCCCCACTTCTTATCTGTAACTGCTAAAACTATATACTGCTAAAAATGCCTACTTCTCTACTCATATTGATCTGGTTTACATGACTTGTCTCATCTACATCACTAGTGTTGAGCACGAATATAATCGCAAAGCGAATTTTAATCCCGAATATCGTGATTTCGAGATTTCGCGAATATGTCGAATACATGACCCAATATTCGCAATTATGAATATTCGCTCTTAAGATGGATAGTGATAGGGAAACTGTATTGAAAATAAAAGATTGAGACATAATTCCCCCAACCTTAATTGCTTTCTATAACAATTTCCACTATTCCTGTCAGAGTAAAGACTTAATAGGTAAAAACTGTCCTGCGAATGTTCGTCAATTGAATATTCGCATTAATCTATTTGCGGTTTGTATTCCCTTTCCTACCAAGCGTTAACAATATGTCTTTTTCGCACCTTTCCATTTGCACAAATGACTCCCGCCATTTCAAGCTTTCAATACATGTAAAGCTGTTTAAACGTTGTTAATAACGAATAGATTCTATGTGCACGTGGATATAACTTGAAAAATTAATCGCAAGTCATGATATTGAATACGAAATAACGAACATTTTGAAATTGCAAATATATAATGAATATGATGTGAATTATTGAGCAAATATCGCAAAATTGAATATGGGTCTTTGCGCTCATCACTATACATCACAAGGTAAATGTGTATAAATATGTGAATCTCTTCAGAAACTATTTTATACCATACCCGAAGAAGAGGCCTGAGTAATCTGACAACTTTGCAATATTTTTGTCATAATCCTTTCAGTTAGTTATTAAAAGTAATCTGATTTTTATATTTTCCATATACCGTATTAATGTTGCTATGAGCTAGGTTTTTAAGCATTTGCCAACTGCCCATTGACACCCGAATAATATGCGGGTGCGTTGTTTTCTGGATATAAGAAATAAAAAACAAAAATACTAAAATAAAAAATGAAAAAAATAAAGCCCCATCTATATATAAAGGAGCAAAATCTAATATATTAAGCTGAGTGTATGTGTGTGTATATATGTATATGTGTACAGTATATCTGCTAATGGAATCCACACCGTCGCATTTACGATTTGAGATACCCCAAACTATTCGATGGCGAACAGTTCCCGGCGAACATCGCATGTTCACGTTCGCCGTGGCGGGCGAACATATGCTATGATCGATTCGCCCCTATACTTTATCATTGAGCAAATTTTGACCCTGTACCTCACAGTCAGCAGACACATTCCAGCCAATCAGCATACCCTCCCTCCCAGACCCTTCCACCTCCTATCAAAGAGCAAGGAAAGCATCCATCTTAGATTCATTCTGAAGCTGCAGTGTTAGTTAGAGCAGGGAGAGTGCTGCTGCTGCTGCTGAATTCATAGGGAAAGTGTTAGCTAGGCCAGTGTTCTGTGTCCACTCCAGTCCTTAAAGACGCATCGGCCTCTTTCACATGAGCGTGTCCGGATTAAGCCCCATTCACACGTCTGTAGTGTGTTGCGGATCCGCAAAACACCATGCCGGCACTCCCCATAGAGATAACTATTCTTGTCCGCAGGCTGCGGACAAGAATTGGACATGCTCTATCTTTTGCAGAGCCGCAGCTGGATGTTTCGTTGCCGAAACCCGGAAGATCGGGGCTGGGGCTCCGCAAATATGAAAGCGGAGAGCACATAGTGTGCTCTCCACTTCACGTCCGCCCCCATTAACAATGAATGGGTCCGCATCCATTCCGCAGAATTGCGGAATGGATGCGGACAAAAATTGCAGATGTGTGAATGGGGCCTTAGGTCCGGATGTGTTGCGGATGCGTTCAGTGAAAACCGTGCAATTTCACAGGCAAAGCCATTCCGTTTTGCCTGCGATTGCGTTCAGTTGTTCAGTTTTTTCCACGCCGCTGCAATGGATTTTGATTCGTTTTTCACGAACGTGATAAAAATCTGAAGGTTTACAAACAACATCTCCTAGCAACCATCAGTGAAAAATGCAACGCACTCACACTTTTATGGGGCAAGGGCTGCGTGAAAAACAACACTCATGTACACAGACCCATTGAAATGATTGGGTCAGGATTCAGTGTGGATGCTATGCGTTCACGTCACGCATTGCACCCGCGCGGAAAACTCGCTTGTGTGAAAGGGGCCATCTGCTGTCAGGACAGCGTCCTGACAGTACCCCAAAAAGCCCTTTTTAGGGTTGTTACATCAGTCTGCTTTTATTTATTTGTTTCTAGATATATATATGTATATATATTGCAGTTGCCTGCCCGTGTGTGAGAGGCCGCAGGCCAACAGACTGTACTGTGTGCACACCACTCATGTAGGGTGGCACAGTACCTTGCAGATAAAAAAAAGTCATTTAATTTTTACCCTTTAATATAATTGCAGTTGCCTGCCAGTGTGTGTCAGGCCCACATACTGTACTGTGCCCACTGCCCACCACTCATATAGGGTGTCACACTACATTGCGCGGCGCACGCGCAGTGTTCCAAATTGGAGGACCGACCAATCATCTTTTTCCATCTCCCGGTTCCTAAAATCTATTCGATACACATCCCCTGATAGGGGACTTAACAGGGATTAAACTGTTAAGAACAGATTTTTTTAATTTAAAAAAAAGAGGACAGCCTCTGTGGAGCTGGGTATTTTTTGGCCGCGTTACTGAACGCTCATGCACAATGGCTGTAGGCTTATGCGTCCTTTTGCGGAGGTGACAAACCTGGTCAGTGAAACCCAAGGCAACATCATTGACCTCATCCCATATGCGTTTTTTCTGGAGTGTGCCCTGCGAAGAGTGCTGGATCAGGCCGTAGATGAGCATAAAGAGGAAGAGTTGTGGTCACCAGAAGCAGCCTTGTCGCCGTCGATTGCTGGACCTGCGGCAACGCAGAGAGAGGAGTTTGAAGAAGAGGAGTCAGAGGAGGAAGGTGGCTTTGAGGAGGTGGAAGACCAACCACAGTAGGCGCCCCAGGGAGCTTTTTTTCACCTTTCAGGGACCATTGGTGTTGTACGTGGCTGGCTGGAGGAAGAGACCTTCAATGATGTCAGTGAGGACAAGGAACGGGACATGGCTAGCTTGGTATCCAACCTTGTGCAAATGGGGAGTTTGCGGTTGTGCAAATGGACTGTTTGCGGTTATTTGCGGTGCGTTAAACGGGGAGTTTGGTCTGTCACTGTGAAGCGGGCGTAACCCTTACACTACCTGATCAATACAACATCATACCTGATCGTATACACACACTCGATGTTATAAAGCACGTTATGCCAAACAATTTAGGAATGTTAGGTGATTTATGCCCTTTATGGATTACAACCCGACTCTGCGTCAACTACGTAATTTTCCATGGGAGTGTTGCCATGGATCCCCCTCCGGCATGCCACAGTCCAGGTGTTAGACCCCTTGAAACAACTTTTCCATCACTATTGTGGCCAGAAAGAGTCCCTGTGGGTTTTAAAATTCGCCTACCTATTGTAGTCTATGGCGGTTAGCCCTTTCACTAACATTTGCGGATTTGAGGTTTCCATAACAAGTCTGTGGATGATACTGTTAAGCGATCAGAGTGTTGTGGAGGTCACATTTCAGGGGGCAGATTAAAACCCTGCCCCCAGGTATCACTAAGCCACGCCCCCTCTCACTCCTCAGCTGACAGGCATAAAAATGAAGTTAAAAATCAACTTCTGTCAGCTGCAGGGGTGGGAGGGATGGTGACTTTCTCCCTGCAGCTCACATTCAGACAGCAAATTTCTGCTGTCTTAGAGTGAACTGTTCAAAAGGACACGCCCCAATCTGGTTAGGCCATGCCCCCTCCCACTTAGCCTACAGGGATTGAAAAAATTAACTTACAAATCAACTTCTAGGTCCCGTTAAGCCACGCCCCAATCCGGTTAGATCATGCCCCTTCCCACTCCTTAGCCGACAGGGATTAGAAAAATGAACTTAAAAATATTCTTCTGTCAGCTGCAGGTGGGGGAGTGAGGGTGATTTTCTCCTTGCAGCTCACAATCAGACAGCACAGTGCTGCTGTCTGAGAGTGAGCTGTTCAAAAGGACATCCGTGTGTCCATCTAGGCTCTGCACCAGACGGAGGACATGGAGTCTGAAAGCCAGACTGTCAGGCCTAAAACTGGACCTCTGGCCATCCTAGGGGCAGGCTGCTTTTTGCGGTCACAGTTAAGGGAATGGTCCGCTATGAAGGTCAGTGTTAAGGGGCAGTTTGCTGTCATGGCCACTGTTACGGGGGTGGTCCCCTGTGGAGGTCACTGTCAAGGGGGTGGTGTGCTGTGAAACTCACTGTTAAAGGGGTAGACTGTTAAGGAGGTCCCATTTTAAGGGACGGGGAATTGGGGTCAGTGTTAAGGGGTTGGGGGCTGTGGAGGTCACTGTTAAGGGGCAGGTTTCTGTAGATGTCACTGTTATAGTGGATACTGTCGATATCTTTTAACGACATACACAAACATTAAATAAAATAGATTAAATATACCCGGGCGAAGCCATTTCCTTCCAGCTAGTTATTAATATAATCAAATGAAAAAAAAAAGTTTTGGATTTCAAAGCCACATGCACTTTAATTCTGGATATCAACCTTGCCAATAAATGACCCTCACCTTTGCTAATTGGTGAAACAATCATCCATGTTTCCATTTTTTGATTACAATGGCTTAAATTAAAGAAACGGCAAGCAACCTGATTTAGGATTGTTCTTTCTATTTGTCATCCTGCCTTTCAACTACCAGAAAAATAAACCTAAAAAA
Source organism: Bufotes viridis (assembly GCA_033119425.1). Taxonomy (NCBI): domain Eukaryota; kingdom Metazoa; phylum Chordata; class Amphibia; order Anura; family Bufonidae; genus Bufotes; species Bufotes viridis. Next base: position 57,725,387 of record CM065593.1, read on the forward strand.
TGTAATATGGTTGGATTTTCACAAGATGCTTTGGATGTTACTCTAAATAATTCTGGGGCAGTATCATTTACAGTGCTGGCAGGATAACTGTATCAAGGAGGGCTATCAGGGGCATTGAATATTAGTCTCCTCTTCTACATTTTGAAATGGCATTATGCTAGCAAAGAAACCAGCTTGGAGTCAGGTTTATAACCACCTGACAACCTACTCCATGATGGGTATATGCATTGATGGCTAAAAAGTACAAAGGATTTTTTACTTTTTATATGGATGTCTGTGTTTGCTTTCTAAGGTAAACTCTGTTCAGCAGGTCCTTTTGATCTTCTTTTTAAGTGCATCCTATTTTGCCTTTAATACAAGTTTGTCTTATTTCTCCTTTCATATACCTATCACAGGGAATCTTTTTGCAAAAGGAACCATTTCTTTTTGATGCAATCAAGACACTAAAGGTTAATCTGCACCCCCTAACTGTGTCTATATTGAAAAGAATGATAACATCAAAATATGTTAAAAAGACTGCAAGCCAACATCTCTGTCTGTAGTATCCTTAAATAAATCAATAGGCAGAATCAGTAAAAAGCCAAAAATCCTTTAATTCAGTTGAGAATTAGCCTTTTTCCTCACAGTGTTTACTTTGGCCATTCTAAAGTCGAGTCTCCTGCCCATAAATAGTCAATGTAGGCATTTCAATTATTTACTTTTTCAATAATAACTTGCTGTGATTCCCGCACTTATTTAGATTATTCCCTTTTTATGCTTCATTTAAAAGTGTCACGTTCTATGAGCTCAGATTCACGTATAAAAAGCAATATTAGCTAGCAAATATCTTTACTTAGGCACTGTTGGCGGCTAGGATCACTCACTACTTCCTAGCTGTGATTCATAATCTATATTGGTGCCTTTGAGACAGCATGCTATTGATTTTTTCCTGTCTATAATCTAAGACCATATACGCAGCTTGTTAGACATCAGTGGGAATATAAACTGGATTTCGAATCAACCGAGGGAGTTTCTGTTAGCAAGGCACTTAGTTTCAGTCTTTGAGAAAATCTTTACACAACTATGTCATCTTGCAGTGTTTTAAATAGAAAAATTCAATGTCAATTATTCATTGAAACATTTTCTATTCGGTTTCAAAATGAACAGGAGACAGTCCACTTTAAATATTCTCATGTAGGAGGCAACCTTATGTTATTCATAGGGGTTTTCCAGGCTCCTGACATTGATGATTAATCCTCAGAATAGGTCATTAATATCCGTTTGTTGAGAGCCCAACCACGCACCGCCACCTGCCAGGTGTTCCCCACAGCCTCTCATGCTGGAACAAGAACTAATGCAAATGTACCTCTTTGGTCCAGATATCATCATCATCATCATCTCTTTACTATCTAGAATCCCACAATGCCTATCTTCTATATCCTCCTTCTCTAAATATCCTCTTGCTTTCTAAAAGGTAACATGGAGAAAACAGAATTTATCATCTTTCCCACATCTCACTCAGTCCCCGTCCCCCAACAGACCTAGCTATGGCTTCTTTCACACTTGCGTTTTGCCTGACCCAGCAGGGATCAGCAAAAACGCTTGTGTATCAGATAATACAACCGTCTGCATGCGTTCTGAACTAATCCGGTTGTATTATCTATAAAATGGCAATGATAAATCCAGAATGAACATCATTGAAAGTCAACTGATCTGTTTTCTATTGTGTCCAAGAAAACGGATCCGGCATCCTATGGTGTATCCTAGGTGGTACATGGTACATTTTTTCATGTACCACATATATTCTGCAACTCTCTACCCCAACATATCAGACTCTCACCTACAATGGAAGCCTTCAAAAGAAATCTGAAAACTCACCTCTTCAGAGAAGCCTAAAAACTACAGTAACCCTGCTGCTGCAATATCGCCACACAGTATGATAAGCTTCTACCCTTATCGTCTGTATCCTTCCTCCATCTCTTGATTGTAAGCCCTATCCATCCCGTGCTAAGTCATTGACATACTGCCATCTGCCAGAGCAACCATAACAAGTAACAGACACACCAGTATCAAAACCAGCAGCAGCAATTCAGTTTGCTGAGCATAATGAAGAAGTTATTTCAAGTGCTGTGGTAACCTGACTCGCATCAGCAAATCGATACGCAATACCTGACCAACCAGGTTTAGTCATACTGTACCTGGACTGTGCCATTGGCTCAGGTACATATCCTGTTCCCTCACCCCATAGATTTCTGGGGAGGCAAATTTGAACAGTGGTTGATAGTGGTTGTCCAGTTTGCTATTGTAGTAAATGCAAGAGGGTGTTCACTTCAGCGTGGCAGGTGGTATCATCGCACCAATATTGAAAAAATTGTGGTGTAGAAGACATTACATTTGTCAAAATGAATGAGGATTTACACACACCTCTGAGGTTGAATAAATCTGCCATTGCTGACAGTGGCTATTTATCGAGGGCTCAATAATTTAGTCTGCATATAGATCATAATGCATACTCTGTTGCTACTGTTCCCCCTTGCAGCTGCTGCTCCCCTTACTGTCTCTACCAATACCCCAACACAGCCACACATCTGTCAGGTTCCATACTATACTACTGTTTCTGCAGCTACTACTACTAGAAATGAGCCTGTTCACAAAATTTTTCAGGAAAAATTTGATTAGATCTGAATATATTTGCGGCAAATTATGTTAAAAAACGGCTATTCCCTGGCTGCTGAAAGCCTTTATAGTGATGTAGAACACTGTGTATTGCAGTAACACACATAGGGAGTCTTGTTTGGTAGTGAAATAATACTATGAGTCTGTATGACATGCAGATAATAAGTGTCGCTCTTAGATTCACTGCATAATTCACTTTTTTGGGCTGTCACGGGGCCAAAACTGACCAAATAACTCAAGTATCAACTCAGCCTTACAGGTAGATGTTACCGTCAAGAAGGAGCGCACTCCTTTTACACCCTCGTCAGCTGATTCCACATGGATATCTACAGAACCTGTTCTATTAAATGCTTATACAAGTAGAGCCCCCCCCCCCCCCCGCAGTAAGTTTGTGTTGACGTCACCGATAATTTTGGCCTTCCTCTAAACATCAGAACAATAACCCACAAATAACAGATCCTGTCTGTGGAGCATATGCCTTCACTCAGTCAGCATTTGCTCAATAATCCATCAGTATTGCTAAAGGCAAAAAAAAACGGAGTGGATCTAAAACAAATTAGACACGTGAATGGAATATTTGCATGTCTTCTGTATTTTGTTACCACTCCTGTTTTTGGCTAACAAATCATGAGTCATTTCTGATTGGACCATACAGGCCTTACAGCTGCTACACAGACAGGATCCATTGTGCTTCTAATTTTTCCTTCCCTCTGACAGATTCGAAGAAGTGTCAAATAAATGATGATGTCAGCCAGGCCGAAAGCCACAATAGTCGACCAGTCATGAAGTGGGGAGGGTGGGAACAGCATGAGAAGTCCACAGAGTGGACCTATGACATAGTGGTGAGGTGAAAGCAGTATGAGGAGACCACAGACTGGCCCAATGACAGGGTCTGGAGGTGGAAGCAGTATGAGGAGACCACCGAGTGTCACAATAACAGAGTCTGTTGGTGGCAGCAGTATGGGAGTATGGGGAGGCCACTGAGTAGCACAATGACCACGTCTGTAGGTGGCGGCAGCATGAGGAGACCACAGAGCAGCAGAATGACAGAGTCTGTAGGTGTCAGAAGCATGAGTAGGCCACAGAATGGCACAATGACAGTGTGGAGGTGGCAGCATCATAAGTAGGCCACAGAGTGGCACAATGACAATCTGGAGGTGGCAGCAGCATGAGTAGGCCACAGAGTGGCACAATGAAAGAGGGTGGAGGTGGCAGCAGCATGAGTAGGCCTCAGAGTGGCATAATGACAAAGCCTGAAGTTGGCAGCAGTATGAGTAGGCGACAGAGTGGCAAAATGACAGTGTGGAGGTGGCAGCAGCAGCAGACCCCAGAGTGGCACAGTGACAGTCTAAAGGTGACAGTAGCATGAGTAGGCCACAGAGTGGCACAATGACAATGTGTGGAGGTGTCGGCAGTATCAGCATCAGGAGGAGTCCACAGAGTGACACAATGAAAGAGTCTTGGGGTGGCAGCAGCATGAGTATGCCACAGAGTGGCACAATGACATAGTGTGGAGGTAGCAGCAGCATGAGTAGGCCAAAAAGTGGCACAATGACAGTGTGTGGAGGTGTCTGCTGCAGCAACATTAGGAGGAGTCCACAGAGTGGCACAATGACAGAGTGTGGAAGTGCTAGCAGCATGAGAAGGCCACAGAGTAGCAAAATGAGAGTGTAAAGATGGCAGCAGCATAAGTATGCCACAGAGTGGCACAATGAGAGAGTTTGGAGGTGGCAGCAGCATGAGGAGACCACAGAGTGGCTAGGTCACATAATGTGGAGGTAGCAGTAACAGCAGCAGCACCATCAGGAGGATAACACAGAGTGGCAAGGTGACATAGATTGGAGCTGGCAGCAGCAGCTGCATCAGGAGACCACAAAGTGGCATCTTGGCATCAGATGTATTGCATCAAGCGTGTTGCAGCATCAAAGTAGTAGCTGAGGCAGGTAGCCAGAATTTTGATTCATCTTGACAAAGGTCAGTTTCTCCACATTTTGGGTGGACAGGCGAGTTCTTCTTGGGGTAACTATGGCCTCCGCAGCACTAAACACCCGCTCTGATTCCACACTTCTGGCCGAGCAGGACAGCTTTTCCAGGGCAAACTCTGCTACAACTCGCCACAAATCCAGTTTGTCTACCCAGTAGTCCAGCGGATCTTCAATGTGGGGTGGCAGGGGGCTGTCCAAGTATGCCACCACGTGCTGGTTCAGGTCCTGCTTCCGGTCTACGTGCTGCTGCTTCTGGTGAGTAGTTTCTTCACTATGCAGGTGAAGAAAGCTACTCATCAGCGACTGGAGATTCAGGCTGCTGATCATGGAGCTGGTACTGCTCCTGCCACCCCACCCCTCCCCAGCAGCCATGACAGTGGAACATGAGCGCAGAGGGCCCCCCAGGTCAGACCTGCAAGAGGATGGACGATGGCGCGGATAGGTTGCGGCCAACTGACTACATAGGATGTCTTCGTAGTAGTTCAGTTTTTCCTCCCTCTCGGTGGGTGCAAAAAAGGCTCCCATTCTGGACCGGCAGTGAGGGTCCAACAAGGTAGAGGGCCAGAAGTAATTCCTCTGCTGAATGGTTACAATTCGGCTGTCACTACGCCAGCAAGTGATCATGCATCGGGCCATTTGTGCAAGTGACTCGGTGGGACTCCCTGCCTTCAACTGCACAGTATACTGCCATGTGTGTCGGAGTCCTCTGTCTCATCTTCCTCATCGCCCTGTAGCTCCTCTGTCTGCTCCTCCTGTCCTGTCAGCTGAGTAGAAAAACCACCCATTTGGCTACACATTGCCTGTGCTCCAATGTCCTCCTGCACCTCCTCCTCCTCTTCCAGTTCAGCTCCCACATGGCTCATGTGGCCGTGAGATTGAGGCTCTTGTCCCCTGACCAGCCATTTTTACCACCATCTGTTCCAGGACATGAACCAGTGGAATGACGTCATTCATACCGTAGTCCTGGCGCCTAACAAATAATGTGGCGTCCTCAAAGGGCCTGAGCAAATGGCAGGTGTCACGCTTGAGCTGCAACTGGCTGACATCAAAGTTAAACAGTGAAGTACTTCTATTCACTTGCATCATCAAGAAATCATTGATGGCCTTTCTCTTTGTATAGTCGGTCCAGCATATGGAGTGTGGAATTCCAACGGACGGAAACGTCACATATCAGCCTATGTTGGGGAATGCCGTTTTGACGCTGCAGCTGAACGAGGTTGTGCTTTACGGTGTACAAGTGGCTGAAGTGCATGCAAAGTTTCCTGGCCATTTTTAGGATGTCTTGCAGATGGGTGGAAGACTTCAGGAACCGCTTTACAACCAGATTGAACACGTGTGCCATGCAGGGCGCATGGGTTCAGCCTTCCTTGGTGCAGCGCCCACATCATCTTCTTCTCGTTGTTGTTCAGCTTGGTTCCTATTTTCAGTTGTCACGGAGAAAGCCAGGATTAGATTTCTTGATGTATCAGACTGAGCAGTTCCTCCCCTGTGTGACTTTGTTTGCCAAGGCAAACCAGGTGCAAAACCAGGTGCAGACACCGCCGAGCCCTGCACATGTGGTATGCTGGTGGGGCACTGTGACTTGTCCCTGCAGTGGAGCTGAGGACATGGTGGAGGATGAGGAGGCAGAGGCGGACATTGTTGCAGGACCAATGGCGTGACAACGTGGAGGTGGAAGCAGTGGGACCTTTCCAAGTTGCTGGTGTGGCTGTGCAAGAACCACATTCACCCAGTGGGCCATAAAGTACACGTATTGTCCCTGACTGAAGTTACAGCTCCACACACCTACACTGCCGTTCACTTTGGCAGACACCGACAGACTCAAGGACTGGCCCACCTTCTGTTCTACATGTGTGTGCAGGTCTGGTACTGCCTTTTGCGCAAAGAAATGACAGCTTGGAACTCTCCACCTCGGCTCAGCACAAGACATCAGTTCTCTGAGAGGTGCAGAGTCCACCACTTGGAAAGGGAGGGACTGAAGAACCAGCAACTTGGACAGCATCACGTTCAGCTTCTGTGCCATTGAATGTGTGCACACATACTATTGTCTCTTGGCAATCGCTTTGGTGATCGATTGCTGATGGAATGCCTGAAGAAGAGTAGGAACAGGAGCAACTGGACCTGCAGAAGATGGGATTGACAGACAGCTCCCTCTCTCCTCTGAAGTGGTGGACCCTTGACTGCCTGACACTGGGTGCGTGCCACTGGGTGATGCAGCAGCACCTGCAGCATGAAGACCTCCACATCGAAGCCACGGTTCTTCCAGACCACTCAATGGGGACGCTGCATATGTTGGGGCAGGGCTGTGGTTCCAACATTGGCACCCTGGCCACATTTCACCTTCTTCCCACATATTCTACATAAGGCCCTGTAGACCCCCTCCAGCGGCTTCACAAAAAAAATGCCACACCACTGAGTACCTTATTTTCCCCCCAACTCTACTCACTGGCTGACTGCTAATGGCGCTGCTTCCGTGACCCCGTGCACCACTCCTTTTCGGGCAGGTAGGCTACTGCAAAGTGGGTGGTCTACCCCATGCCCATTTTGGCTCCCGAGCTCCCACTGCTGCCATCCTGCTGACTCCCGGCCATGCTAGCGACTTGCTGGCTCTGCTGCTGCCTGATGGGCAAGCTGCCACCCTCTTCTCCTGATTATGATGAAGCCCCTTCTTTACCCGGCTCCCAAGTGTGATCGGTTTTATCATCATTGAGTAGTGTGTGCACATCGCTGATGTCCTCCTCAACGGCCTCTGGGTCTGAAGCCAAACCACTCTTAACACAAGCTTCCATGCCACTCTCCTCATCATTACTTGCCTGCCTAGCAGAGGAAGCGACGGATGTCTCCTCCACATCTCGGCTGGGCAGTAGCTGCTGACTGTCCTCTAGTAGCCTTTCATCACTGAAAAGTGAAATTGAGCCCACTGCATGTAGTACTTCTCGCGGAGAGGGAACAGAAAAGGCCAGAGGCAGGTTGAGGACGGTGAAGGCACAGGGCCTGCTCCTGGGCCATGCCAACTAAGGGTTGTGTCTGACGAACCCACCGACTGTTGGCTGAGTGTGTCTGATGTAACTTGGAATGACCTAGTTAACCAATCAAGAACCGCTGGGTTGCTGGTCAAGACACGACCGGTAGATGACATCGGGAGCTCAGGCCTCTCGCTGTGACTACTGCTGCCACAACCCCTTACTCTGCTGCGACCTCTGCTTCCGCCAGAAACATTCAGGCCTCTACCACGCCTCTGTGCATGGCCTGGCACTTCTCTGTCTGACATACTTGTAGCTAAACAAAACAAATTAAACGGAAATTAAAAGACCTCTAAAAGCGATGAATATATTTTTCTTTTTGTACTGAAATAGGCCACTAAACGCTTTCACCACAATTAACTGTGGAAATGCACTGAGAATATAGTTTTCTTGTTATACAAAAATATGAGTCTATACGCTTTCACCAGAAATAACTGCAAAACTTCAGTGTGTATATATATTTATTTTTTTACTGTAATAGGCCCTTTTCACCAGAAATAACTGCTCAAGTGACCCGAGAATCTATATTTCTTGTTGGACGGAAAAAGGCCACTATATGCTTTAACCAGAAAAAAATTAAAGAGTGAAGTGCGTATATATATATTTCTTGTAGTAATGAAATACGACCCTATACGCTTTTACCAGAAATGACTGCAAACGTGCAGTGCGTTTATATGTTTTGTGTATTAATGAAATACTGCCCTATACTCTTTCACCAGAAATGACTGCAAATGATTTTAGCGTAAATAACAACAAAAGCATAAATAACAACAAAAGTGTGTATATATTTATCTTTTTCCACAGTTAAAAACCACTAAAGGCTTTTCAACATAGTACTTAGTTATTTTTCAACATAGCACCCCAATAACTAATTTCTGGAATGACACAGCTGTATTATGAGACTAATGGTAGTGTATAGATCGGCACTCAATATCTGGTCACAAATAGATAACAATATATATAGAGATCGGAATATATAAAGAATATAAAAAATATAAATATTTATTTAAATATAAAATTATAAAAAGAGTACCCTGATTGGTTCAAGGGATGTAATGTAGGATAAAATATCAGATCAAAGAAATCGAAATCATACAAAAAATCATACAAAAAAGTCACACTGGAAGGTCACAATGGAATGATACTTATGAGTCCTGTTTCTTGATGGAGAGAGTGTCTCTTGTTAGAAGTAAATGCACATCAATATGGGTAGGGAGTGTATACTCCAATATAATTCAAATAATATTCCAATGCGGTATACACAATCTCAATGTCCGAGCGTACTGCACAGTTATAATAAGTGGAGATTTTAGTACACTGTAATGGGCTTGCGTTCCTCAACTATGGCGTCCCACAGGAGGGCAAAACGCAGCCTCGGTTTCACTTTCTGTAGTTGGTGGAGCGATGCTTCTGTGCGGTGGCTGTTTCGGCGTCCGCGTGTATCGCGCGCGGCGTCTCTGCTGGGCGGGGATGCCAGAATCCGCGTGATGTTAGAGGCGCGGCTGCTAAGAAGGATCGGCGTCCCACGTGGTGTCAGGGTATCGGCCGGTCCGTATGCTGGTCCGATCTTAATTTGCTGGCTAAATCAAATGATAGAGGCACAGCAAGTCTTTCAAGGGAATCGCTTCCCCGGGGTTTTGTTGGTTGTCGGGCAAATGAGTCACCAGACGCGTTTCGGGGTTAAATCCTACCCCTTCCTCAGTGGCTTCCTCAGTGGATTTAACCCCGAAACGCGTCTGATTCCACGCATATGTCCATGGCCAAAAACACATGGCAATTACAAATGTGGCAGCAGGAGATGCATCTGCTGCCAATATATGCATGTGACAAAAGAGGTTGTTTCAATGGCTAATGATAATATATTTGCTCTCAAACAGTATATTAATTGCAATACTGAATTTGTGGTTTATGTCATCTCGTGTAAGTTGTGCAAACTTCAATATGTGGGGTGCACCACAAAAGAATTGAAAACACGTATTAGGAAACATCTGAGTGATATCCCACATTTTTCAACACGGAATGTCTCTGCAGCAACACTTCACTTTGCCACTGTTCACAAGGGGAATACTGCAGGCTTTTGTGCACAGGGCATTGAAGTTGTGACACTACCTATGAGAGGGGGAGACAGAAAGCCGAAGCTCCTCAGTAGGGAAACTTTTTGGATGTTCTCTCTGGATACATGTATACCTAAGTGGCTTAACAGGAAACATGACCTAATCTTGCAATATGATTAGTGTTCTTTTCCTTTTTTTTTTATGTAATGAATCACCTGTTTGGTCTGATCTCCTCCCTGGAGCTTGGGTAGCCAGTTAGGACTAGTGATGAGCGGCAATATTCAAATTCGCGATATTTCGCGAATATTTGGGTGAATATTCGCCATATATTCGAAAATTCGCAAATACGTAATCTCCAGACATTATTTTCTTGTTTGCAAAAATTCGCATAAATTAGCATAGAATTTTGCATTAAAATTCGCAGAAACTGGCATTTAAAAGATATCTTTTAAATACCAGCTTATGCAAATTTTTATGCTAATTTATGCGAATTTGTTAGCGAATTTTCGCAAACAAGAAAATAATGACTATTTTCTTGCTTGCAAAAAATTTGCATATAAAAAATTTGCATAAAACGAATATTCGCAATTGCGAATATATTTTGCGATATTCTAAATATTCGTGAATTCTCGAAGTGCTGATATTCGCGATTAAAATTCGCAATTCGAAAATTTGTGATCAACACTAGTTAGGACCCAGGTCCCAGGTGAGGATTGTTAGATCAATCAAGATGGGGGTGGTTATCTGCCTCTTTATGCTGATATATAAAAGTTTTGGTTTTATGCACATTCTATGTCTGATGAAGGGCATGATTCTGTAAGCCCGAAACGCGTCACCTTGTGTGTACTTTGACACTGTCCATGGATGTTACGTATACAAGAAACCAATAAAGAAATCGTTTTTAAGGAAAGCTGGATTGGATTTTCATCTATGAATATTCCCTGCACATGTAAATTGCTGTTTATCACAATGAGGATTTTCCGATGACTCTCCCTAGCATCTGCACTACTGATGAGCAAGCATGCTCGATTCTATATGTGTTTGGCTCGAGCAGCGCTATGCTCGGCACATGGCGGTACTCGACTGAATACCGCATGTGCTCGAGCACGGGTTTTATGCAGCCAATAAAAGGTGCAGGTAAGTACTGCCCTCACTGTAATGCCAGTAGTCATGTTGGCTGCTGGCATTACAGTGATTGGCTGGCCAGAAAGTGTTCTGCAACCAATACCAATACATCTGCAAACAGTTTCTGTATTACAAATTCCAATAATCTGGGCCACAACTATTGTCCATAATTTGTGGTGTTCTTTAACCAATACTGTAGAACATCTGCAAACTGTGTATGTATGACAAATTAAAATAATCTGGGCCTAATATAGGTACCATATTCTGTGGGTTTCTGTGACATAGACTGTCCTGCATCCGAAAATGGTGTCTTTAGCGGACAGTAAGACAATTTACGCCACATCTAGTGACAAAACCATTAATACGAAAAAGGCGAGCACTAAGGGATGGGGAACTGGGTATGATTCTGATGGTGCATGCAGAGGCCGTGGCCATGGGTTAATGAAATTGTACCTGCTGCCAGTGCACCAGAAAAAAAAAAAAAAAACATCCACCGTACCCAGCTCCATGTCCAATTTAGCACAACAATGTCCAAGTCGGACGAGTGCGAAAAGTTGGTAGGTTGGATTGTTGAAGATAATGCTTCCAGTGGGTTAAGCACCACCCTCTCGTCCAGTCTCTGTAGCCAAGATTCTGGTCAACAGAATCCTCTCTCTGATCATCCTTACTCCCACCATGGAGAGGCTTCCCAAAGGAGTGATCCCACACTCAGTTATTCCGAGGAGCTCTTTCCAGCGCCGCTATTAGCTTTGGCCCTCGTGCCTATAACACTTGAAGAGGTACCTGAGATATTGTGCCCTGATTCAAAACCTCTTAAGCTTTCACAGTCTAACCTCTTAAGCTTTCACAGATTAATATTTTAGAGCATCATCTGAACAGCATGCACTCGCATGTAATGTTTTAGAGCGTCAGCTCACCTGCAGGCACTCGCCCCTAATGTTTTAGAGGGTCACCAGCAGGCCACGAATCTTAATTTTTCAAGGGTGTGTATGATGCCCTCTTTATGTGTAATACAGGGTGTATTGTAGTGCCGGTTCCTTGTAATTTTTTGCAGCCCATTTACTTTATGAGTGTAGGAGTCCCACTACCTGAACAATTGTACCACAATATTAATGAAGCCCTTCTTTTTGTGATATACAGGCTGTTTCGGAGTGCCTCTTGCTTGTAATTTTTGGCAGCACTTGCACTTTATATACAATTGAGTATACAGGAAAGAATGTTTCCTAGTAATATTTCCTGTGAAATTGATTATTTTGGGGGGTTTTTGTGCGTATTTTTGTCAGTCTGTAAAAGTGGCGTACAACTCGGACAACATGGTTCCCAGCAGCGACCTGGGAGTCCAAGATGCATCCAGACATCCTCCCCATGCTGTTCCCGATCCATTTTGGTGATGTTTCTGTCACTTTCTGACCTTTTCCAATAGAGCAGTAGTGTTGATTACGAATTTTCGAATTGCGAATTTTATTTGCGAATATCGGCACTTCGATAATTCGCGAATATTTAGAATATCGCAAAATATATTCGTAACTGTGAATATTCGTTTTTATGCGAATTTTTTATATGCAAATTTTCGCAAGCAAGAAAATGTCATTATTTTGATTGCGAAAATTCGCATAAAAATTCGCATAAATTCACATAAAAATTTGCATAACATTTGCATAAACATTCACATAAACTGGTATTGAAAAGGTATCTTTTAAATGCCAGTTTATGCGAATTTTTATGCAAATGTTATGCACATTTTTATGTAAATTTATGCGAATTTTTTATTGCGAATTTTCGCAATCAGAAAATAATGACTGGAGATTACGAATTTGTGAGTTCTCGAATATATGGCGAAGATTCACCCAAATATTCGCAAAATATCGCGAATTCGAATATTGCCCCTTCCGCTCATCACTATAGACTAGGCACCCTCCCCTCTTCAGAGCAGGGGGTGCCTGGTTTACTCCCATTGACTTCCATTATACGTGGGTGCTCAGCCGAGCACACGAATATAGCAACGTGTTCGGACTGAACACCCGAATACTTTGGTGATCGCTTTCCACTAATCTGCACATGTCTCTCCCTGCCTGTGAAATGATTCCTCTCACTATCCTTTCCCTGCACTAGTAAATTGCGTCTTTCCTGTTTTTTTTTTTTTAACAATCAGTTTTTCTTACACTCCCCCTAACACCTGCATACACGTCTCTCCCTGAACAAAGGACGATTGTGAATGGCAGAATCTAAGATGGCCGCCGTATGTATAGGGCTGTGACATCACCGGGCTGGCTGGCTGCTGATTGACTGCATGCATGGCATTATGGGTCATCCAGCCTACCCAGAGTTCCTTGCCCCATATCCTCACACGTGTAGCCACCATTTTAGCCGCTATTGTAGCCGTTATATTAGGAAAAATTACATTTGTTATTACGAAGCACGAGGAAATTTGCATTCGTTGCCAATCTAATTTTTTCCTGAAATTCGAAATGAATTCCACTTTGTCAGCTTTGATTCGCTCATCTCTAACTATTACTACTGCTAGAATTTTTACACAACTGCAAATCTACTGCTTTGTCTATTGCTGGTATTGCTGTAACTGCTACCTCTACACAGTTGTACATTTCCTATCCTTCAGGTTCTATACTGTACTGTACTGCTGCTGCTCCCAAAAAAGGAGGATTTTGGATGCTTGTTCAAAGCAAGTCACTGTTTTTGCCAATGTTAAGTGTGTATAAACATGGGGAATGTGAATTAATAATTAATAACTGTTTTATGCGGTATTACGATCTATCTTGAAATTGGAGAAATTGCTAAATTTTTCCACTTTTTCTGTCAATTTAATTTTTTTTATAAACATTTATAAAAACATTAACCCAAACTTTCAGCTGACATGTAGTACAATATGTCATGAAAAAACAATCTCAGTTAGATAAATAAAACCATTCTAACGTTATTACCACATAAAGTGACACGTGTCAGATTTGCATAAATAGGCCTCTGCAAGAAGGTTAAAACTGGCCTGGGGTAGAAGGGGTAAACAGGTTATTTGTTAACACTGTTAACAATGCATTTACCCATAGCTATTAGAGATGAGCAAAGTTTTAAAAAATTTGTTTCGATTGCTTCGCATAATTGTTCCCAAAATTTTCTCCTTTATAAATTAATTTGTCAGCCAGCACGTTAAATTAGGTCTATCCCATCCTGCAGTTAAACTTTAGGAAGAATGTATCTTCGTGTACATCACTGGGGCAGCAACATGCATAGTCCTTTCTGATAGTGAAACAGTTACTGTGCTTCTGAATGACAGGCTTGTCATATATATGGATGTGTGCCTCATCATGCAGAGCACCAGCTAACCCCTAGCTAAACAAAATAAAAAAGCAGACAGCATTATTCAGTAAAGTGAAAAGCTGTGTGCCCCTGCAGGTATCCCAATGACTCTTTAGTGGAACAAAGTAAGGACATGGAGGCAACGCCAATAAAGTAGTAGAGAAAAAAAGTACTTTGAATCCATGTTCTCGCAGTGCTAATACATAGTTCACACACTTCACTGATTTGGCCAGTTAATCTCATCAATTATTGTCACCCAAAGCAGGTGTGAGTTAAAACCACAGAACGGATTTATCCATGATACCGAATATGAGGGTAGGCTTGGCCTAGGTGATAGAAATAACTGACCAAATAACAGAAGTGTAAACTCAGCCTTACAGGTCAATGTTAGTCAGCTCTGATTTATATGCATGGACTTAATTGTGTAGTGCCTCAAGATTCAAGTAGTGGCCCATGACACTGGGAAGGGTGTCAGCAGAAAGGCTGTGTTCATATCACTGTTTATTTTTCCATTCATCTTATCCATCAGAAGAACAGGCCAAAAAAAGCGGATCCTGTGGTTTGAGAATTTGCCTTAACTCCTTAAGGACACATGACATATGGGTACGTCATGTGTCCAGTCCCTGAAGATGGCGCCCGCTCCTGCTTGCTGTGGGCACCATCGCTGCGGGGGTCCGGCTGATTCCTGTAGCTGACCCCCGCAGCTGATGATCGCGGTCGGCAGCACTGCCGATCGCGATCATTTAACCCCGCAGATGCCGTGATCAATCCTGATCACAGCATCTGCGCGCGCTAAAACCGAAAGTAAAACTTTCGGCAGTGCTCCGGCTCCTCCTAGTGGTGATCGGGAGAATCGGAGCGCTGTAAGGGATAGCCTTAAGCCTTTCATTCAGCTTAAGGCTATCACTTACTATTTCCTATGGAGCCCTTGTTAGCAATAGGGCTTCATAGGAAAGTAGTAAAATGCTCATAAACTCCAATACAAGTGTATTGGAGTTTATGATAGAAGCAATCAGGTGACTGATTTATATAGGTCCCTATGGGACCTATATAAAAGTGTAAAAAAATAAATAAAAAAAAACTAAAAATTTAAATCACCCCCCTTTCCCCAAAATTAAAATAAAATAATAAAAAAAAAAAAAAACACATCATAGGTGTCGCAATGTGTGAAAACGCCCATAGTATAAAAATAAAAAAATATATTTCCCATACGATAAACAGAAAAATGGAAAAAAGCGCCCAAATGGCCGATTTGCAGTTTTTGGACGCTTCATTTCCTCAAAAAAAATTCACACACACAAAAGTCCTACACACCCCATAATGGTATCAACTAAAAGTTAAGATCGCCCCGCAAAAAATAAGCCCCCATACAACGCCATACACTTATTTACAAATACGTTATAGCGGTCAAAACATGGCGACAAAACGCAATATATATATATATATATATATATATATATATATCGGGAAAAAGGGCAGCACTCCAGCACTTTTGGAGTGTTGCCCTTTTTTCCGATATATATTGGGCGATAGGCTTATGCCTTGGGATACTGCACCCGACATTACGGCTTTTTTTCTCCAGTGCCGCCATTTTTCCATTGAGATATATATATATATATATATATATATATATTATGGCTAATAACATCAATAGTAGTTTCCCACATATCACATATTATGTACTCATATAAATCAGAAGTATGATTTTATTTATATATAATTTTTTTTTCTTTCTAGTAATTACTAGCATGCTCGGCCGAATACCACATGTGCTCGTCGGATAACTTGAGTCTCCTCCTCGCACGTTTGGCGCCTCCTAAGCAGCCAATTAATGTTCAGGTAAGTAATTCCCTTCAGTGTAATGCCATAGCCATTATAGCTATTAGCCTTACACTGATTGGCTGGCCAGAACACGTGATACCAGTTTATATAGAAGCCGATGTCCTGCGCTCGAGTCATTCAGCGTCAGGGAGAGCAGACAGTAGGCAGGGACGGGTAGCGTTTTGCTGGAAATTCATGGATTTAACTAAAAAAAAAACTATTTAAATACCAAACAGTCCTCTTAAGGACTACAGTGTGTTTGACAGCAGTTCAGCATCATTTTTTATTTTTACCAGTGGTTAAATTCAGCAGCATCAGGGACAGGCTTCTTCAGGAAGGGACAGATAGTGCAGGGCTGGAAAATTACTTTTTTAAAGACCCAAAACTTAGCTTTTAAAAGACAGAAAGAATTGATATTAGTGAGCTCTACAGTATACCATTAGAAAGCAGTGTGTTTAGCAGACATTATAAAAAGGGGCTTATTCACTAGAGTGTGCCTGCTAGTGAGATATACACCCCACCATCAGACAAATTGTTGTTTTTCTGGGAAAATTAACCTAATTTGTGCCAAATCTGTGGGTGCGTTCAATCCGCAACTATTATATTCATTACTCCAGCAGAGAATTATTTATATTTTGGGCAAATTTGACTAGTTTTGGGCACATCTGTGTGTGAGTTTAGGCCCCAAACATATATACAGTATTCCAGCAGAGAATTCTTTTTATTTGGGACAAATTTGTTTCCCATACTGAACTGAATTTGAAAACACTGTGTATATTACAATTTCAATTAATCTGGGTCTAGTAAACTGTGTACAAAATCTATGGGTTTTAGTATCCCATACTGAACAGAATCTGTAAACACTGTCTATATTACAACTTGCATTATTCTGGGCCTAGTAAAGTGGCACAATCTGTGAGTTTTTGTATCCCATAATGAACTGAATCTGAAAACACTGTGTATATTACAACTTCCATTAATCTGGGCCTTGTAAAGTGTCCACAATCTGTAGGCTTTTGTATTCCATACTGAACTGAATCTGAAAAGTGTGTATATTACAATTTCCATTAATCTGGGCCTAGTAAAGAGTCCACAATCTGTGGGTTTTTGTATCCCATCCTGAACTGAATTTGAAAACACTGTGTATATTTAAACTTCCATTAATCTGGGCCTAGTAAAGTGCCCACAATCTGTAGGCTTTTGTATTTCATACTAAACTGAATCTGAAAAGTGTGTATATTACAATTTCCATTAATCTGGGCCTAGTAAAGTGTCTACAATCTGTGTTTTTTTGTATCCCATACTGAACTGTATCTGAAAGCACTGTGTATATTACAACTTCTATTAATCTGGGCCTGGTAAAGTGTCCAAAATCTGTGGTGTTCTGTAACCAATTCTGTCCTGTATCAGAAAACTGTGTCTTTAGCGGACAGTAAAACAATCTGCGCCACATCTATAGACAAAACCATTAATATGAAGAAGGTGAGCACAAAAGGACGGGGAAGTGGGTGTGATGCTGATGGTGCAAGCAGAGGCTGTGGCCCTGAGCCCAATGAAATTGTGCCTGCTGGCAGTGCACCAGACAAAACAAAAAAATCCACCTTACCCAGCTTCATGTCCAACTTAGCTGGGTGGCGCAGGACAACACTGTCCAAGTCGGACCAGTCCGAACAGCTGTTCGGTTGGATTGCTGAAGATAATGCTTCCAGTCGGTTAAGCACCACCCTCTCTTCCACTAAGTCCAGTCTCTGTCGCCAAGAGTCTGGTCAACCGAATCCTCACTCTGATCCTCCTTCCTCCCAACATGTCTCGTCTGGCCAAACAAGTGATCCCACACTCGGATATTCACATGACCTCTTTTCATCACCAGTACTTGGTTTGGCTCTGTCGTCAAGCATGCTTGAAAAGGTACCTGAGATATTGTGCCCTTATTCCCAACCTCTTGAGCCTTCACAGTCTCAAGAAGATGACGGTGGTGAAGGGCAATCATTCGTTCACGAGGTGGATGATGATGAGACACAGTTGTCAATCACTGAGGTTGTGGTTAGGTTAAGTCAGGAGGATGAGCAGAGTGAGGAAGTGGACTAGGAGGTGGTGAAAGAAGAGGTCACTGACCCAACATGGGAAGGTGAAAAGCCGAGGACGGCAGTACAGAGACAGAGGGATCTGCAGCACCGAAACAGTCTGGAAGAGGCAGTGGGGTTTCAAAAGGGAGACAACGGCCAACACTAAACAGGCCCGCAACTGTTACACCGAACACCCCCATGCATAAATCTACCTTGCCAAGGTATAGGTGTTCCACAGTATGGCACTTTTTTGAGGAAAGCGCAGACAACAAAAGAGTGGTAGATTACAACCTGTGCCGTACCAAAATGCGCCAGGAGGTCAACACTTACAACCTCACTAATACCAGCATGATTCGACACATGGCATCCAAGCACCCTAATAAGTGGGCCGAACGCCTGGGTCCACAATCTGGGTCTGCGGGTCACACCACTGCCTCCTCTTCCCCTGTGTTACGCACTGCCGGCCAATCCCCTGTCAAAGGAGCAGGCCCGGATGCCCCTCGCCCTGCACCTGGACCTTCTCATGACCCTGCACCTGGACCTTCGCATGAACCGTCAGCAACAACATTCACTTCCCTGTCCTTGGACAATATCCAAATGTCGATAACACAGGCATTTGAACGCAAGCGCAAATACCCACCCACCCAAAGGCCATAGCACTAAATGCGCAACATTCGAAAATTACTGGCCCTTGAAACATTGCCATTTAGGCCGCCAATATTTTTCATGGTGTGCCTTGCCTGCCTTACACCAGCATGTGTCCCAGAACATCACCCGTGCCCTGACCAACGAACTTACTGGGAAGGTCCACCTCACCACAGACACCTGGACAAGTGCTGGTGTCCAGGGATACTACATTTCCCTGACCGCACACTGGGTGAATGTAGTGGAGGCCGGGAGGGAGTCGTACCCTGGGATGGCACAGGTGCTTCCCACGCCCAGGATTGCGGGCCCTACGTCCATCAGTGTCTCAGCCAGCAACTATGTTATTGGCTCCAACCCCCACTTCTACTCCTCCTCCTCCGCCTCCTCCTCCGTTTCCACCTCCAACAGCAGTCAGCCATCAGTTGCTTGCTGGAAGCAGTGTCGCACTGCTGTGGGTAAGCGTCAACAGGCCATGTTGAAGCTTATCTGCTGAGGGGACAAACAGCACAACACTGCAGAGCTGTGGCAGGGTATAAGGGACCAGACCGAGCTATGGCTCTCGCCACAACCTATAACCAGGGATGGTTGTGTCTGACAATGGCCGTAACTTGGTGGCGGCTTTGGAGCTCGGCAACCTAACACACATCTAGCCCACGTCTTAAACTTAGTGGTTCAGTGGGTTATCAAAACCTACTCCAATTTGCAAGAGCTACTAGTGAAGGTGTGCCACGTATGTACTCATTTCCGCAAGTCGTCCACAGCTTCAGACGTTCTGTCAACTCTGCAGCAGCGCTTGCAGCTTCCAGCTCACTGACTGTTGTGCGACTTGAGCAGATGCTGGAACTCTACGTTCTACATGTTGGCCAGGCTTTGTGAGCAGCAGAGGGCAGTTGTGGAATACCAGCTGCAACATGGTCATTGCTTTTCCAGTCATCTGCTACTATTCACAAGCGAGGATTGGGCATTCAATTCAGGCCTCTGTGAGGTTTTAAAAAACATTGATGAATACACACAGATGGTTAGTGGCGTTAACGCTATTATCAGCGTAACCATCCCACTGCTGTGTCTACTCAAACAATCGCTGCTCACAATTAAGGAGGATGCTCTGAATGTGGCAGACGAGGAAATGGGGGAGAACATTACACCGGTTGATAGACGGAACACCCACAGTTCGTCTTCTCAGCAGGAATTAGGCCATAAAAATTAGGAGGAGGAGGAGCTGGAAATGGGCAGAAGAGGAGGAGGAGAATGATGAGGGGATGGAGAGTCATCCTGATGTTGACATCGACGTCTTGCCTGTTGGTACTCTGACACACATGGCTGACTTCATGTTAGGCTGCCTTTCCCGCGACCCTCGCGTTATATGCATTTTAAATAACACAGATTACTGGGTGTTCACCCTTCTCAACCCCCGCTACAAAGAGAACATCTCATCTCTCATTCCTGGGGTTCAATACCAGAAGGTTCTTGTTGAGAGATTGCTAAAAAAAAATTCCATCTGACAACACAGGAGGCAGAGTCCGTACTTCCTTAGGCAACCGAGGAAAGGCGACAAGGGGCACACAGAACAATTCCAACAGAGGCAGGGCAACACTCTCCAGGGCATGGGACACATTCATGACACACTGCCAGCAACCTTACCCTGAAGCGCTGTCTAGTGCTACAAGGAGGGAAAAGTTTTGGAACATAGTAAAGGAATACATAGCAGACCGTGTCAGCATCCTAAATGATCCCTCAGTGCCTTACAACTACTGGGTGTCCAAACTGGACACATGGCACGAACTTGCGCTCTACACCTTGGAGGTGCTGGCCTGCTCTGCTGCCAGCGTTTTGTCTGAGCGTGTATTTAGTGCTGCTGGTTGGATTATAACTGATAAGCGTATCTGCTTGTCCACTGACAATGCTGACAGGTTGACTCAGATACAAATAAACAAGGCCTGGATTGCCCTTGACTTCTCAACTCCACCAGAGCAGAGCTGAGATGATGATAAACATAAAGGCAATTTCAATGTATTGTTTATAATGTACTCAGTCTACTGTAGTGTATTCCCATGCATTTTTCCACCACAAAAAAGTGTTTATGATTGAGTCTTGTTTTCTACTCCTCATCCTCCTCCTCATCCAGATTGTATATATTTCCTCCACTACAATTTTTAAAGAGGGTCAGCTCACCAGCAGACCCTCAACCATAATGTTTTAGAGGGTCAGCTCTCCAGCAGGCCCTCAATCATAATATTTTACAGGGTCAGCTCACCACAGGCCCTCAACCACAATGTTTTACAGGGTCAGCTCCCCAGCATGCCCTCAACCATAATGTTTTACAGGGTCAGCTCACCAGCAGGCCCTCAACCATAATGTTTAACAGGGTCAGCTCACAAACAGGCCCTCAACCATAATGTTTTACAGGGTCAGCTCATCAGCAGGCCCTCAACCATAATGTTTTACAGGGTCAGCTCACCAGCAGGTCCCCAACCATAATGTTTTACAGGCTCAGCTCACCAGCAGGCCCTCGTCCGTAATGTTTTTTAGGGTCACCAGCAGGCCACCAATCTTAATTTTTCAAGGGTGTGTATGATGCCCTCCTTTGTGAGTAATAAAGGGTATATTGTTGTACCTGTTCCTCGTAATTTTTGGCAGCCCTTTCACTTAGTGCATAGGCTTAATGAGTGTAGGAGTCCCACTACCTGAACAATTGTACCACAATGTGAACAGGGCCCTTATTTATGTCATATACAGGCTGTTTCGGAGTGCCTTTTGCCAGTAATTTTTGGCAGCACTTGCACTTTATATACAATATAATATGAATATACAGGAAAAAAAAAATTTGTTATTTATTATTTTTTTTTTTGGGGGGTGGGGGAGTATTTTTGTCAGTCTGTAAAAGTGCCATACAGCTCGGACAAAATGGTTCCCAGCAGCGACATTGGAGTCCAAGATGCATCCAGACATGGTCCCCCTGCTGTTCCTGATCGATTTCAGAGGTATTTCCATCAGTTTCAGACCTTTTCCTATAAACCAGGCACCCTCCCCTCATCCGAGCAGGGGGTGCCTGGTTGTCTCCCATTGACTTCCATTATACTCGGGTGCTCGTCCGAGCACACGAATATCGCTATCAGTTTGGACCGAGTACCCGAACACCCGAACACTTTGGTGCTCGCTCAACACTAGTAATTACACATTCATTTTGTGCCATACATTTTTTACAATTTCAAAAAAAAAAATTAATATATAAATTTAATTTAGCCTCTATTTCTGAAACATTTCTGCTGGGATTTTAACTCACAACCTTCTACATTAGAGCCAAGAACCCTAACCACTACGCTGTACAGCCACATGTTAACCTGTAGTGAAATATAAAATGATACTTCTGCTGTATAGGAATACTTACTAAATGACAAACTACTATGAGGTTTTTCTGACAGTTTATCATTCAGCTTTATAGCTGAGTGGTTAAGGTCCTTGTAGAAGGTATTGAGCTTAAATCCCGGCAGAAACTTTTCAGAAATAGAGACTAAATTAGATTTAAATACACTTGTTGTCCCCAAGCACTGAATTCATATATGGACATAGCTATATATGGAGTCAGAGCAGGGACTCCTAAGCAACGGACTTACACTGGGGGATTCCCTCACTTACACTGGGGGATCTTCTGCATAGACCTTAGTGGGACCCGGCACCCTCCCCTCTTCAGAGCAGGTGGTGCCTGGTTTAATGCTCGAGTTTTCCCATTGACTTCCATTGTGCTCGGGTGCTCTGTAGAACATCCCAAAGTGTTCTACTCGTGCACCCGAGCACTTTGGTGCTCAATCAACACTAATCAGGAGCAATAGATTAATAGAAGGAACAAGAGCTTCCTTCTGCTGAGTTTGAGGAGCCCTAACTGCTGGAGAAGCTGTGTGGGCTGCTGGGAGATGCAGTAGTTGCTGCGTCAGGATGTACCATTACATTATTCCCACATTTTTCCCAGGCCACTTTATGGTGACACTCCATGTGTTGATGCAGGGTCGTGGTGCCAACATTAACCGTCTGCCCAAATATTCTGCATGCTGCCACACTAACATCCTCCAGAATTCCCACACTGCCGAGCATGGCAATTTACCCTTACAACTCCATGCTGACTGCCTGACGCTGTCTTTATGAACCCTTGCACTGCTAGGTGATTCTTGACAGGTAGGCTCCTGGGTAGCAGACAGTCTACCCTAGACATGTTTGGCTCCAGATCTCCCACTACTTCCACCCTGCTGGCTCATCGGCACGCTGCAACCCTGCTGCTGTCTCATGGGCCTTCTGCCACCCTTACCCCTGATGATGATGATATGCCCTCTTCACCCGCCCCCGCGTGCGATTGGCTACATTATCATTTACTACTCTCTGTTCATCACTTCTGACAATCTCACCAATCTCATTTCCAAGTCCCCGACAGCTCGCAACACGTACTCCCACCTGACTGTCATCATCACTAGTTGCACGCATAAGGGAGGATGCGTGGGATCTCCTCCAACACTGTGCTGGTCTTTAGCTGCTTACTGTCCTCACTAAGCTCGTCCTTGCTGAAAAGTGGAGTAGAGCCGGCAGCATACATTACTTCCCAAGCAGAAGGAGCAGCAATAGAAAGAGGCAGTTGCAGGCGAGGGCACAGAGGTTGTTCCTGGGCCATGACAACTGAGGGTGTTGTCAGAAGAATCCATTGATTCCTGACCATGTGTATCTGTTGTCACGTGAGATCATGTTGAACCAGAGGATGACAATGGCAGCTCTTCACTGTTTCTGTGGTTGCTGTTACTACCACCCCTTCTTCTGATGTTACTTCTTCCATCTACAGCAACATTTTTGACACTGCCCGTTGCTTTTGAGGGTCCAGGCAACTGTCTGTTGGTCATATTGTACAGTAACTGAATCAGTAATGTAACAGATTAAGTATGAATTGCGCAACAAGCATACTGAAGCGCGCCTATATATTAGACCTCCTGTTGGTAATGAGTCTGTTGCACAGTAAGTCTATATATAACAGAATAGATTAGGTATTAATGGTGCAGCAGATGAACTAGGTAAATGCACCTGTATATTAGACCACCTTTTGACAATGAGTCTCATGCACAGTAAGTCTATAAATAACTGAACAGATTAATTATTAATGGTGCAGCTGATGAACTAGGTAAACACGCCTATGTACTAGACTGCCTGCTGACAATGAGTCTGATGCACAGTAAGTATTTGTATAACAGAACAGATTAAGTATTAATTTGCTTTGTGTCAAATTACTTTGTCAAGAACTGCATTTATTTGTATGTAGCGGGTGCAATAATGGGGAACAAGAATTGCGTCGCCACCATTATTGAACCCCTTAGGGGCCACAAATCCGATCATCTCTGATCACGGGACCTGATGTGAAAAGCGAGGCCTATTAGGGGTTAAAAAAATAAAATATTACTCACCTCATCCATTTGAGTGCAAGGAGGCCACCACGGCCATCTTGATTGAAGATGCCACGCAAAATCTCTGGCCGGCATAGTGACGTCATACATCACCGTGCTTGGGACCGTAAAGATAGAAATTCTGCTTTGCGATTAATTACATTTCTCCTGAAATTTGGATCGAAGGCCACTTCAGACACTTAGATTCGCTCAACCCTAGCGCTTTTGACAATGAGTCTGATGCACACTAAGTCTATGTAGAACTGAACAGTTATTAAAGGCGGAGCAGATGAACTAAATTAAAGTGCCTATATATTAGACCACCTGTTGACAATGAGTCTGATGCACAGTAAGTCTATGCGTATTAGAACAGATTAAGAATGAATTGCGCTGCAGATGAACAAGATGCACAGGGTGATTACAGTGTGCCTGCAGTGTCTGAAAATTCTCCCTATGATCTCCCTACACCAGAGATCAGCAACCTTTGGCACTCCAGCTGTGGTGAAACTACAACTCCCAGGATGCACACCTCCTTGGCTGTTCTCAGAACTCCCAAAGGAGTGAATGGAGCATGCTGGGAGTCGTAGTTTCACCTCAGCTGGAGTGCGAGAGGTTGCTGATCCCTGCCCTGCACTGTTCCTATCCAATATTCTCTGATTAAAAGATTGCTAAAACACTATCCCTAGCACTTGCCATGTCTCTCCCTATGCTCAGTTCACAGTAAAATGGTGACACCCACTTGGGATGAGGCTTTTATAGGGTTGTGACATCACAAGGGGATGCTGCTGATTGGCTGGCTGCACTGTATTATGGGTGATATCTCGTTCCCGGGCTTCTTACTTTCACTTTGTAACAAATGTAGCCAACGATTTGGGGAAAATACGATTTGTTACAACAAAGCAAGAGAAAATTCTTATTCATGGCAAAATAATTTTTCCCTGTAATTCGGATCAAATTCAATTAATTTCACT
The DNA here is from genome assembly GCA_033119425.1 of Bufotes viridis. Lineage (NCBI taxonomy): Eukaryota > Metazoa > Chordata > Amphibia > Anura > Bufonidae > Bufotes > Bufotes viridis. The sequence continues at coordinate 57,750,458 of CM065593.1, forward strand.
TCAAATCACTCAACATTAATACCTATATACCGTATGTCAATATAACTTAAAGGCTGCTTTTGCATTAAACAGGTTGAAATTGGTCTTTTGACCAATTAGAATCAGACCAGTAACAAGTTTCAAGAAATTCCCTCATCTCTAGCTACAGTGTACTACAGTAGGATGATTTTTTCGTTTTTTTTTTGTACATGCATAGCTATCATAATAAGGGTGCAAATGGTTTTTAAATCAAACCAAGGTTTTCATAACTGGATAAATAGCTAGTGAGTTCCATAAATGGCTGCAGTCACTCATGTGCCTGGGTGTGTATTAAAGGTCCTAGGGATCCCGCTATCTAGACCCAACAACATTCATCAATATAATAGGACTGAAATTAATTCAATACAGAAAGCCCCAGTACAGTCACAGCATTTTCGGCAAAAAACCTTTTTGGGGAGAGGTCATTTGACAGTAAAAAGAGTTTAATGTCTCTCACTCAGACAGCAAGTAATTAAACGAAATATAGGCCACTGAAACCCAGACAATGGGGCGGTCATGACAGTAAAAAGAGTTTAATATCTCCCACGAAGACAACAAATGATTAAACGACATATAGGCCCCTGACACCCAGACAATGGCGCAGTCATTTGACAGGAAAAAGTGCTAAATGTCTGCCACCAAGACAGCAAGCAAGTAAGTGAAATTTAGTCCCCTGACACCCAGACAATGGGGCGGTCATGACAGTAAAAAGAGTTTAATATCTCCCAAGACAACAAATGATTAAACGACATATAGGACCCTGACACCCAGACAATAGGGCGGTCATTTGACAGTAAAAAGTGTTAAATGTCTGCCACCAAGACAGCAAGCAAGTAAGTGAAATTTAGGCCCCTGACACCCAGACAATGGGGCAGTCAAGACAGTAAAAAGAGTTTAATATCTCCCACCAAGACAACGAATGATTAAACGACATATAGGCCCTTGACACCCAGACAATGGGGCGGTCATTAGACAGTAAAAAGAGTTAAATGTCTGCCACCAAGAGAGCAAGCAAGTACGTGAAAGTTAGGCCACTGACACACAGACAGAGGAGAGAGGTCCCATAGCAGCAAAAGAGGCATCATGTCACCCACCAAAGGAGAAGGCCGCTTTTAGTTATTTAGGCCCCAGCACCCAGAAAGAGGAGAGAGGTCCCAAAGCAGAGAATCAGGCTTTATGTCACTAACCAATGGAGAAGGACACTTTCAGATATTTAGGCCCCTGGCACCCAGACGGAGGAGACGTTCATTAAACTTTGGGTTTCCCCGCAAAATAATGGTAAAATTGAAAAATGAGGATTTAATAAAGACGTGCCCTGGAGTACAAAAATATATGGTTAAGGGGAGGTAGTTATAAATGTCTATTCTGCACAAGGGATGGACAGGTCCTGTGGGATCTATGCCTGGTTCATTTTTATGAACGTCAGCTTGTCCACGTTGGCTGTGGACAAGCTGCTGTGTTTGTCAGTAATGATGCCACCTGCCGTGCTGAAAACATGTTCAGACAAAACGCTGGCCGCCGGGCAGGCCAGCACCTCCAAGGCATAAAAGGCTAGCTTTGGCCACGTGGACAATTTAGAGACCCAGAAGTTGAATGGGGCCGAACCATCAGTCAGTACATGGAGGGGTGTGCAGACGTACTGTTCCACAATGTTAGTGAAATGCTGCCTCCTGCTAACATGTTCCGTATCAGGTGGTGGTGCAGTTAGCTTTGGCATGGTGCCAAAACTTTTCCACATCTCTGCCATGCTACTCCTGCCCTCAGAGGAGCTGGCCGTGACACAACTGCGTTGGCGACCTCTCGCTCCTCCTCTGCCTTCGTCTTGGGCTTCCACTTGTGACATTTGGGAATGCTCTCAGTAGCGCATCTACCAACGTGCGCTTGTACTCGCTCATCTTCCTATCACGCTCCAGTGCAGGAAGTAAGGTGGGCACATTGTCTTTGTACCAGGGATTCAGCAGGGTGGCAACCCAGTAGTCCACACACGTTAACATGTGGGCAACTCTGCTGTCGTTGCGCAGGCACTGCACCATGTAGTCGCTCATATGTGCCAGGCTGCCCAGAGGTAAGGACAAGCTGTCCTCTGTGGGAGGCGTATCGTCATAGTCCTCCATTTCCCCCCAGCCATACACCAGTGATGGGCCTGAGCTGCGTTGGGTGCCATCCTGCTGTGAAAATGCTTCATCCTCATCCTCCTCCACCTCCTCCTCATCCTCCTCGTCCTCCAGTAGTGGGCCCTGGCTGGCGACATTTGTACCTGGCCTCTGCTTTTGCAAAAAACCTCCCTCTGAGCCACTTCTAAGAGACTGGCCTGAAAGTGCTATAAATGTCCCCTCTTCCTTCTCCTCCTCCTCCTCCTGGGCCACCTCCTCTTCCATCATCACCCTAAGTGTTTTCTCAAGGAGACATAGAAGTGGTATTGTAACGCTGATAACAGCGTCATCGCCACTGGCCATGTTGGTGGAGTACTCGAAACAGCGCAACAGGGCACACAGGTCTCGCACGGAGGCCCAGTCATTGGTGGTGAAGTGGTGCTGTTCCGTTGTGCGACTGACCCATGCGTGCTGTAGCTGAAACTCCACTATGGCCTGCTGCTGCTCGACCAGTCTCTCCAGCACGTGCAAGGTGGAGTTCCACCTGGTGGGCACGTCGCATATGAGGCGGTGAGGGGAAGGCCGAAGTTTCTCTGTAGCTCAGACAGGCGAGCAGTGGCAGGATGTGAACGCACAGACGGCCCGCACTTTATGCAGCAGCTCTGACATGTCGGGGTAGTTGTGAATGAACTTCTGCACCACCAAATTCAGCACATGCGCCAGGCAAGGGATGTGCGTCAAACCGGCTAGTCCCAGAGCTGCGACGAGATTTCGCCCATTATCGCACACCACCAGGCCGGGCTTGAGGCCCACCAGCAGCAACCACTCGTCGGTCTGTTGTTCAATACCCTGACACAAATCCTTCGCGAACAGGCCCAAACATATAAGTTTCAGAACGGCTGCTGACGTTTACCCCGGGCTATGCTGAAGTTGGTGGTGAAGGTGTGTGGCTGACTGGATGAGCAGGTGGAAGAAGAGGAGGAGGAAGCCGAGTAGGAGGAGGAGGCTACAGGAGGCAAAGAATAATGCCCTGCGATCCTTCGTGGCGAAAGGTCGTGCACCAAAGAACTCTCCGCCTGGGGCCCAGCATCCACTACATTTACCCAGTGTGCAGTTAGGGAGATATAGCGTCCCTGGCCGTGCTTACTGGTCCACTTATCTGTGGTTAGGTGGACCTTGCCACAGATGGTGATACGCAGTGCACACTTGATTTTATCGGATACTTGTGCAGGGAAGGCACGGCTCTCTTGGAGAAGTAGTGGCGGCTGGGAACAACATACTGTGGGACACCCATCACCTTCAGCTGTTTGAAGTTGTCTGTGTCCACCAGCCTAAATGACAGCATTTCAAAGGCCAGTAGTTTAGAAATGCTGGCATTCAGGCGCAGGTCTCGAGGGTGGGTAGGTGGGAATTTACGCTATCTCTCCAATATTTGTTAGATGGAGAGCTGAACGCTGCCGTGTGACATGGTGGAGATGCTTGGTGACAGAGGTGGTGGCGTTGGTGACACATCCTCTGTTTGGTGGGCGGCAAGTGCCAACATTTCTCCCAAGGCAGAGGAAGAGGCTCAGGCAGCAGCAGAAGAGGGAGCAGGGGGAGCCTGAGTGAATTTCTTGTTTTTAAGGTGTTTACTCCACTGCAGTTCATGCTTTGCATGTAGATGCCTGGTCATGCAGATTGTGCCTTACCATCCTTAGATGGTGCAGTGTATATTGAATTTCACCCCAGAAAATAATATATCCTTTGACGGACAATATAAAACTTGTCCAGTCAAAGCTGGAACACCATATTTACGCTATTTCTATTTTTGCAACTGAATTTCACCCCAGAAAAAATCTATACTTTGCTGGACACTATTAAACTCAGCCAGCCACAGCTGAAACAACTGAATTACGGTATTGCTATTTTGGCAATTGAAATTCACCCCAGAACAAAATCTATCCTTTGCCGGACACTATTAAACTTGGCCAGCCACTGCTGGGACACCAGATTTAGGGTATTGCTATTTTGGCAATAGAATTTCTCCCCAGAACAAAATCTTTCCTTTGCCGGACACTATTAAACTTGGCCAGCCACAGTTGGAACACCATATTTAGGGGATTGCTATTTTGGCAATTGAATTTCACCTTTCAATAAAATATAGAAATTTCTATCCTGAGTTTCTAGGGGTGACAATTAGCACAGACAAGCCCCTGATGTAGGATATAGCAAAAAAAAATAATTATTATTGATGGGTTGATGGACTTGGTGGCAGCTTGTGCTGGTGCACCACAAGACACAAAATGGCCGCCGATCACCCCAGAAAAAGGTGAAAGAAAACCACTCTGCGCAGCCTAAAAACCAGTGGGCAATTAACTAGCAGAAGCTGAATGATTCACAGCTGTAGATCGATCACTTCATTAGGTGTTTTTGCTGACTTTCCCCTGCCTGATCTCGCCCTCACAGCAGCTGCATCCTATCTCTACACTAATCAGAGCAGAGTGACGTGTGGCGCTACGTGACTTCAGCTTAAATAGAGGCTGGGTCACATGCTGCACTTGGCCAATCACAGCCATGCCATTAGTAGATGCCTAAAGTAATGCCCCCCACAGCACTCTTCCTGTAGTAATCTCCCCCACAGTTCCCCTCCAGTAGTAATGTCCACTACACAGAGCCCCTCTAGTAGAAATGTCCTCCACAGATTCCCTCCATTATTAATGTCACCTACAGTGCCCCTCCATTAGTAACGTCCGCCCATAGTACCCCTGCAATTGTAACATCCCCCACAGAGCCTTTCCTGTAGTAATTTCCCCCACAGCGCCCGTCCTGTAGTACTATCCCCCACAGTGGCGCTTCAGTAGTAACGTCCCTCACAGTGTCTCTCCAGTAGTAAGGTCCTCCACTGTGATCCTCTTGTAGTAATGTCCCCAACCGTGTCCCTCCAGTAGTAGCATCCCCTACAGTGCCCCTCCTGTAGTAATGTACCCCACAGTGCCCCTCCAGTAGAAATGTCCTCCACAGTGCCCCGTCAGTAGTGTACGTCATAGTGCTCCCATTAAGTAATGACCCCAAAAGTGCCCCTTCAGTATTATGTCCCCAATGCCCCTTGTAACACTATTGCTCCTATTAGTAAAGTCCCCCAATTCGGCAGTGAAAAAAAACAAAAAACTCACCTCTATCCTGTGTTCGCCGGCATTCACAATGCAGGCTGCAACCTCTTATGGTCTATGGCCTGGGATGGAGTGATGCGATTACGTAATCACACATACATGCATTGGTATTTACTAAGAGGGTTATGGGTGGCGGGGCAGGTAACAATCATCTCCTGTGCCCCCACAGCATTCAACTGCAGAGCTGCAGCAGTGGGTCTAGTAGCAAATGGCGACAAGACTAAAAAATCTTGTCGCCATTTGTAAATTCTAATTCGCACTGGTGACCATTTTGTTCACCATCTGGAGCACTGCATGGGTATTTGGTATGCACAGACATCAGCTATGGAGCACAGCCAAGTCTGTTTACACATATGGCTGTATATACAGACAAAAAAAAGTGAGTTAAAATTTTGCTGTGGTTATAGGAGAATAAATGCACCATTTTACAGGAACTCTGATGGAGTGTTGTGAATTTCACTTGAGATACATCAATTAAAATGACTACTTGGCCATGCAACATGTACAGATGGTCAAACCCATTTAACTGCACCTAGATCTGCATTAACTTAACTTGTGACCTAACGGAGGCTAGGTCACAACTTCTGAACCGGAAACAAAACTAGTATAATTTTTATTTAAATTATTTATGTTGCTTATATTTTACGTACTTCCTAATGGTGCCAACTGTACCATCTTCTGATATTAAGTAAACTCTGTTTTTAACACTAAATATAAGTCCAAATAAAAGATATTATAGTGTATAGTTCATACAGTAGAGAAAAACAAATTCTTGGTGTTCTCTTAGTTACCATGTGCCTTCCATGTGCATTTAAAGCTTTAAGCTGAACTGATCTTTCTGCAGTTAAAAGGGGCAAATAAATTGCTGAACTTTACTGGAATTCCAATATGTGTTGCCAAGTGTGACTGTACATTTTAAGCGACAATTTGCAGAGCTCCATTCAGCCATAGGTTATTTGTAACCTGTTCAGTGCTGAGAGGTGAGACAATACTTAACAGCAAAATATCACAGCTGACCCTTTTAGTACTGAAAGGATTTGCCTGTTGGCCTTATACTTTTGACCCTGGCTGGCTGACATCTTTTTCTACTCCCTTATAGGAAGTATATATGGCAAAACAGCCACGAGACACATGAGAGATAGTAAAAGACACGTTATTTTAACGTTGTCATAATACGAGCCGGATATCGTCTGCCTCAATGTGCAAAATGTTTTACGGCTGCCTGCATTAGGCATTTTGATAAAACAAATTGCTCTCCTGCTTGTAGTTTCTCTTTCCTTGCTATAATACAACCAATTGTCATTACTAAGAAGACATTTAGGAAGACTTTTAAACAAAAAACCCTGATACATTTCATTCTATAATACTCAATACCTCAATTTTTTTTCATAGCTCTGACATTTATGAACATGATGATAGAAGAAAATAGGCAAAAGAGGGAACTAGGGATTTATACAGAGAGTTAAAGCAGTGAACTGAACAAGATCTCAGTGGGTCCAGCATTAGGTAGCTTGTGGCCAACCATACCTTTTCCCTGTGAAGTTTGCTGCAGAGGAAATGTATGTCATACATTTCTCATGTTTAAATAATTGGCCAACCATTAATGATGACGAGAAAAATGTTTTGACATTTGTTTCTGGTCCCATCACAAATCGGTCATCAAGTTAATTACGAATCAAATATAACCTAAAACAAAATTGCTCAAGTTGCCCTGCAAAGTTGTGTATAACACTTTGAGGTCTCCTAGGACTGTAGCCAACCTCTTCCTAGCTCTTTAACATCAAGATAACATATAACATAGTAACATACCTTGTTAGGCTGAAAAATCTCATCCATACAGTTCAGCCGGTTATCCTGCTGGTTGATCCAGAGGAAGGCAAAAAATCCCTGAGAAGAAGAGGCAATTTTTCCTAATTTAAGGGAAAAAACTTCCTTCCTGACTCCAATCAGGCAGTCAGAAGACTCCCTGGATCAACGACCCTTTTCCAGAAATGTAATAACTATAACCTGTGATATTATTACTCTCCAGAAATGCATCCAGGCCCCTCTTCAACTTTTAGTGAGTTTACCACCACCACCTCCTCAGGCAGAGAGTTCCATAGTCTCACTGCTCTTACTGTAAAGAATCCTCCTCTATGTTTGTGTACAAACCTTCTTTCTTCTAGACGCAGAGGATGTCCCCTCGTCAAAGTCCTGGGTTTAAATACATGGGAAAGATCTCTGTACTGCCCCCTGATATATTTCTCTATGGTTATTAGATCTCCCCTCAGTCTTCTTTTTTTCTAGACTAAATAACCCTCACTTTTATAATCTTTCAGGGTACTATAGTCCACCCATTCCAGTTATTACTTTAGTTGCCCTCCTCTGAACCCTCTCCAGCTCTGCTATGTCTGCCTTGTTTACAGGAGCCCAGAACTGTACACAGTACTCCATGTGTGGTCTGACTAGTGATTTGTAAAGTGAAAAGACTATGTTCTCTTCACGGGCATCTATGCCCCTTTTAATGAAATCCATTATCTTATTGGCCTTGGCAGCAGCTGCCTGACACTGGTTTCTACAGCTAAGTTTGCTGTTCACTAAAATTCCTCTTCCATGTCAGGGTTACCGAGTGTATGTATGGGTGACATGTACTTTTCCTTCCCATGTGCATAACCTTACATTTGTCAGTGTTAAACCTCATCTGCCACTTCTCTGCCCAAGCCTCCAATCTATCCAGATCCATCTGTAGCAATATACTTTCCTCTTCCATGTCAATTACTTTACACAGTTTAGTGTCATTTACACAAATTTATATTTTACTGTGCAGGCCTTCTACAAGATCATTAATAATTATATTGAATAGAATAGGGCCCAGTACTGACCCCTGAGGTACCCCACTAGTGACAGTGACCCAATCTGAGTGTGTACCATTAATAACCACCCTCTATTTTCTATTACTGAGCCAGTTACTTACCCACATACAGAAATTTTCTCCCAATCCGAGCATTCTCATTTTTGAATACTAACCTTTTATGTGGTACAGTATCAAATGTTTTGGAGAAGTCAAGATATATGGCATTAGTAACATAGTAACATAGTTTATAAGGCTGAACAAGACATCTGTCCATCCAGTTCAGCCTGTTATCCGGCAAGTTGATCCAGAGGGGAAAAAAAAAACTGTGAGGTCAAAGTGACAACATATATGACTATGGATAAACAAATGGTAGCCAGTGATAACAAACAGCCTGTGTAAAAACACTCTGCGCTGTCAGATTTTCAAAAATTAGAAAGCGGTTCAAAAAATATCGCTTTTAGGTGGAAGATGCCTTCTCTTCTGTCTTCTGACCTGCAAAATGGTAGCCGTTATTTTGAGTGATTTGTCTGAAATGAATTGCAAAAGTTTAGAAAGCAAATTATCGGAGAAATTCATGACAAATTTGAACTGCTCATCTCTACCATCTATATAATATATGGAAAGGCCAGATCTTCAATGGCAAGAGCAGCTCTTTTCAGAAAGGAGTTGTTTATGTAAAAAATAGAAAAATCTATTTCAATGATGCCTTTAGCTCTGTATATAAAGCGTCATAAAGTGGGCTCACACTAGATTATAGAGAATAGAGACATAGATAAATCTAAATACACTAAAATGCTGATTCATTTTAACTACGTGTTACAGATTACCTAAAGGGGTATTCTGGTTATAGTAAATTATACCTTATCATCAGGACAGGAGATAACTACAAGATTGGTGGGAATCCTACCACTGGACCCCACCAATCATAAGAGTGTACACCCTAAAATGAATGGTGCCGCTGATTGGAAAAATGCACTGCCGCTCCACTAATTTTAATAGGAGCGTCGGAGATAGCCGTGCGCTGTACTCAGCTATTTCTGGTGCTCCCATAAAAATTAATAGACTGCAGGTGCGCTTTTCCAACCAGCTGCTCTGTCCATTTCAGGGGTGATCCACAAGTTAGAGGTCCTTGTTTTTATAATTGGTGAGGGTTCGAACAGTAGGACGCTGTGGATAGAGGATATCTTTCTATAACCGGAACACCCCTTTAATACCCTTTTAATCCATTAAGCCTGTTTCATAACAAGGAAATGTATTCAAAGTTTGCAATATTAACAGATTTTGCCACATACCAACATTAAAAGGACTCTTATCTCCAAAAAAACCTCTAAACCAGAGTAAGTGGTGCTGAGTCCAATTATTTAATTTTTAGTTTCATACTCATTTGCATTCAAACATTGTGCCCCAATGCAGTTAGAGTACTCGTGTTTGAGTCCTCTCCATTACCGGCATAGGCCCAAGAGTTCTCTCAATGCATTTTACTGCTGGTTTGTTGATGCAGAGTGTTGCAATGCAAATGAGTATGAAGATAAAAGTTCCATAACCAGTATCACTAAGGCTGGGGACACACCTTGGCGTTTCTGAATCGCGCGCATGACGCTCGTTCTACGCGCGTTTTTGGATGCGCGTTTTTGTAACTAAGAAACGTGCGTCATACGCGCGATTCAGTGATTCTCCCCTATGGCAACATTGTCCATAGGCGCGTTAAAACGCCCAAAAGAAGCTCATGTACTTGTTTGGGCGTTGGGCGATTTACAGCGCGTTCAAACGCGCTGTAAAACGCCCAAATGTGAACCATGCCCATAGGGATGCATGGCTTTTCACATGTTGAGCGTTTTTCAGCGCGTTTGAACGCGCTGAAAAACGCTCAGGTGTGTTCCCAGGGTAATGCTTTTCACTATTTACTCTAGTTTGGGGAGTGTTTCAGGGCTGACAGATTACCTTTAAGGAGCAGGTACAAAAACATTGTTGCTTGAACGTAGAGGAATTCAATAGGTGTGTTTTTTTCTTTCACTTTCCCAACCCCTACTAAAAATAGAAGCTCTTTGGGCACTTTTTGATCAAACACCTGGTAGATGGGCCCAACACAAGTTTGATCAAACATGTGCACAAAGAGCTTCTATTTTTTCATTTATATTAGGTATAATACCACTTTAATTTAGAATGATCCCCATTTCTCAGTTCTATTGTTTGCATGTGAAATGTTGTGCAGCCATGCTTTTTGTGTCAAATCTCTTTTTATTGAGTTTCACATTGTAGACCATAAGCTCACAAACTGTACCAATGTAAAAACAACACGTACAGAGTGATGAATATGACTATTCACTAGCAAATATCCACAATAGCTATAATACACTGGCCTGGAGTTGGCTGTGTTAAAATCAGACATGGATGAGCATCTAAAATGACATAAACAACCCATTCCGAGGCGCATACGTCAATTCTGAGGTTTGGATAACATAACATGTTAACAGCATTATAAACCTTATGAACAAGATGTAAATCAGAGTAAAAAAAAAGGAAAATAGGAGATCAGGTAAGTGGAATGTGCGAGGACCCAACACCCCCCTCAATTGGCCCAGTTAAGCAGAGGCCAGTCAATTAGGGAGGCTCTCCTCCTGGTCTATCATATGCGGAGTGATTCCAGCGCTGTGAGCGAAAGCCTTTCAAGGAGCCCAGACATGTTTGTAGGTATTATGTTTGCTCTTAGCATACGAACATGACTCTTCTAACCATGCTATTTGGCCGATTTTTAGTAAACAGTGAGATATTGGGGGGGGGGGGGGGCCCTGGAAGTTTGTTTCCAGTATAAGGGTATCATAGCTTTCGCCAATAGAACCAGAGGGTTTTATTATATTTCTTCTTCCAAGGCGGTGTGAGGTTAAGAAAGATAACCTTTTGCGATAAGGGGGGAGCATTAGGGCAGATCCTAGAGATGATTTCTTCTACAGTATTCCAGAATGGCCTAATCTTGGGACATTCCCACCACAAGTGGGTGTATGATCCTGCATGTTCATTGCATCTCCAACACTCACTTGGGATCGAACGGTTCATACGATTAAGTACCAACGGAGTTTTGTACCACCTACTGATTAATTTGTAAGTTGTTTCTTGTAATAAAACGCAACTTGATGGCCCCATGCAGGACTTATATATCAATTTGATATCGGCTTCTGTGAGAGTGACAGATCGTTCTTTCTCCCAGGCTGAGATATATGGTAGAGTCTCAACTCCATTATTGTCTGAACGCATACCCTCGTTAATTTTTGATAGAACTCTTCTGATCCCTGTGCGGGTTGCTGGTAGTTTCTCTAGTCAGGTTAGATCTCTCAAGATGACTCCTGTTTTGATCATTTTTTTAATACTCAGGTATAAGTGATTGTACAAGAGGTCGTCTATTGTAATTCCCGTGGCGGCTAATTGGAGAGTTGGCCTATCTGGGAATGAGCCTTCTTGCAGTATGTCCCCAATGAGGTGACACCTTTAGTTTCTGTTGCTATGGTAGCCTTTGTGAGGAGAATGGAACTAGTAAGTCTTCCAGGCTTGTTAGTGGAGAAGGCATGGGCTAGATTGTATGTTTTCGAGACAACTTCTTCCAAAGAAGCAGAGAGGCTTTTGTCAGCAGGTTATGTTGAGGGATGGGAACCAATTGAGTTACAGCCAGGATAAGGGCTTGAGTCAGCGAGAAGTTCTTCAATAGGAACGTATAATTTTGGTATAGGTTTCTTGTGCCATTCAAGAATTCTCATGAGTTGTATACTTTCATGTCTGTATACTTTCAAGTGGACATCATGTCTGGCAATCCAATCCCCCCTTCTTCTTTCGTTTGATCAAAGTGCTATATGCTACTCTATGATGCGAGGATCCCCAAACATATTTCAGGAACATTCCACGAATCTTAAGAAAAAAGGAATGGGGGAGATAGATAGGCAAAGCTTGCATCAGATAGGTAATTTTTGGTATGAGTATCATTTTGAGAAGGTTTGAGCGGCCTAGCCATGATATAAACGGGACCTTCCAAGAGTTAAGAGTGGACTCAATGGTTCTTAATAAAGGCACATAATTTAGGGAGTACCAATTGTTTGGGGATGGCGATATATGTAGACCCAAATACTTGATGGAAGAAGAGGACCATGGGAAGGGTGTGGACTGTTTAGCTACCGCTATTGTAGAGAAGATAATGTTTAACACTTCAGATTTTGATGGGGCGATTTTAAAATTTGACAGTTGGTTGAATTGGTCAAAAAGGCGTGACAATATCGCAAAGGAAGAGTCTGGGTTTGATGTGATTACTAACAGGTAGAGATGAGCGAACACCTGAATGTTCGGGTTCGAGAGGTTCGGCCGAACTTCCGGAAAATGTCCGGGTTTTGTGATCCGAACTCAACCCGAACTTCATCCCGAACCCGAACCCCATAGAAGTCAATAGTGATGTCGCGAACATAAAATTTTCAGTTCGCGAACAGCGAACGCGAACTTCCGCAAATGTTCGCGAACAGGCGAACCGGGCGAACCGCCATAGACTTCAATAGACAGGCGAATTTTAAAAACCAAAGGGACTCTTTCTGGCCACAATAGTGATGGGAAAGTTGTTTCAAGGGGTCTAACACCTGGACTGTGGCATGCCGGAGGGGGATCCATGGCAAAACTCCCATGGAAAATTACGTAGTGGAGGCAGAGTCGGGTTTTAATCCATAAAGGGCATAAATCAACTAACATTCCTAAATTGTTTGGAATAACATGCTTTAAAACATCCAGTGTGTGTATACGATCAGGTATGATGTTGTATCGATCAGGTAGTGTAAGGGTTACGCCCGATTCTCAGACATTAACATACCAAACTCCTCTTTTAATGCACCGCAAACAGTCCATTTGCACAACCACAAACTCCCCATTTGCACAAGGTTGGATACCAAGCTAGCCACGTCCCGGTGATGTAATTGAAGGTTTCTTCCTCCACCCAGCCACGTACAACACCAAGGGTCCCCGAAAGGTCAATTGAATTGATTTTTCAAACGGGGAGATGGTTAAAAAAACGCTGGCTCCCTCCCCTTTGTTTTAATCCACGGTCACTGCTTCTGCGCCGTGCAATTTACTCTCACACCCGATATGAGTGGTATTTTCTGTAGTACTATTCTCATCAGTTTAATCCCTCTAACGTCCCCAATCTGGGGGCCATTTATTGAATAGATTTTTCGAACGGGGAGATGGTTAAAAAAACGCTGGCTCCCTCCACTATGTTTTAATCCACGGTCACTGCGTCTGCGCAGTGCAATTTACTGTCACACCTGATATGAGTGGTATTTTCTGTAGTACTATTCTCATCAGTTTAATCCCTCTAACGTCCCCAATCTGGGGGCCATTTATTGAATAGATTTTTCGAACAGGGAGATGGTTAAAAAAACGCTGGCTCCCTCCACTCTGTTTTAAACCACGGTGACTGCGTCTGCGCCGTGCAATTTACTGTCACACCCGATATGAGTGGTATTTTCTGTAGTACTATTCTCATCAATTTAATCCCTCTAACGTCCCCAATCTGGGGGCCATTTATTGAATTGATTTTTCGAACGGGGAGATGGTTAAAAAAACGCTGGCTCCCTCCCCTTTATATTTATCCACGGTCACTGCGTCTGCGCCGTGCAATTTACTGTCACACCCGATATGAGTGGTATTTTCTGTAGTACTATTCTCATCAGTTTAATCCCTGTTACATCCCATATCAGGTATTGCCTTTTGTGAAAAAAAATTTAGGCCTGGTACCTTCGACTGCCTTCACAATGACAGACCAAACTCTCATACACCAAACTGAATTGATTTCAGGAACCGGGAGATGGAAAAAGCAGCTTGGTCGGTCCTCTTACTCCCAAATTGGGGCACTGCGCGTGCACAGAGCAATGTGCTGTGACACCCTATATGAGTGGTGTCTTAACTAGTACTATTCCTATCAGCGGCGGGCGGGTGCGTGGTAACTTGAGAGCAGGTGACCGAAGCTGAGCTGGAGGAGGATGGTGCGTCAAGGTTCTTAGCAGAAGCTGTTGAAGATTGGGTGTCCTGTCTAAGCCAGTCAACTACGTCCTCAGAATTTTTCGGGTTCAGGGTACATGGCCTCTGAACACTAGGCATTATTCCAGGGACAGTGGAAATCACAGCACCACGACCACGACGGCCCCTGCGGGGTGGCCTGCCTCTGCCTGCCTCTGTCATTTTTTTTTCGATAAGTGGTACTGTGCCACCCTGTATCAGTGGTGGGCACTGGCAGTGGGCACACTACAGTCTGTGGAAGTGGGCCTGACACACACTGGCAGCAGGCAAGCAACTGAAATTAGACTACTGTCTAAAAATTAAATGCCTTATTTATCGGCAAGCTACTGTGCCACCCGGTATGAGTGGTAGGCACTGGCAGTGGGCACACTACAGTCACTGGAAGTCAGCCTGACACACACTGGCAGGCAACTAACCTTAGATTAAAGTGTAAAAATTAAATGCCTTTTTTTGATGCAAAGTCCTGTGCCACACGGGATGACAGGGGTGGGCACTGGCAGTGGGCACACTACAGTCAGTGGAAGTCGGCCTGACACACACTAGCAGCAGGCAAGCAGCTGAAATTACACTAAAGTGTAAAAATTAAATGCCTATTTTGATGCAAAGTCCTCTGCCAGCCGGTATGAGTGGTAGGCACTGGCAGTGGGCACACTACAGTCACTGGAAGTCAGCCTGACACACACTGGCAGGCAACTAACCTTAGATTAAAGTGTAAAAATTAAATGCCTTTTTTTTATGCAAAGTCCTGTGCCAGCCGGTATGAGTGGTGGGCACTGGCAGTGGGCACACTACAGTCACTGGAAGTCAGCCTGACACACACTGGCAGGCAACTAACCTTAGATTAAAGTGTAAAAATGAAATGCCTTTTTTTGATGCAAAGTCCTGTGCCACACGGGATGACAGGGGTGGGCACTGGCAGTGGGCACACTACAGTCTGTGGGCCTGCAGCTCCTCACACACAGGCAGGGCAGGCAACTGCAATATGCATATAAAGGGAAAAAAAAGCAGACTAATGTTGCAGCCCTAAAAAGGGCTTTTTGGGGTGCTGTCAGGAGGCTGTCCTTACAGCAGAGATCAGATGAGTCTTTCAGGACTGGAGTGGACACTGAATTCACTAGCCTAGCTATCAATTTCCCTATTAAATCAGCAGCAATTACACTCTCCCTCCTCTCACTAAGACTGCAAATTCAAAATGAATCTAAAATGGATGCTGTGCAGGAGGTGGGAGGGTCTGGGAGGGAAGGTATGCTGCTGATTGGCTGGAATGTGTCTGCTGACTGTGAGGTACAGGGTCAAAGTTTGCTCAATGATGATGTATAGGGGGCGGACCGCACATCGCATATGTTCGCCCGGCAGAGGCGAACGCGAACAAGCTATGTTCGCCGGGAACTGTTCGCCGGCGAATAGTTCGGGCCATCTCTAGAAGTCAATGGGGACCCGAACTTTTGGGCACTAAAAAGCCTGTAAAAGACTCCCGGAAAGGGCTAGAGGGCTGCAAAAGGCAGCAAAATGTAGGTAAATCCCCTGCAAACAAATGTAGATAGGGAAATGATGAGTTAACATAAAATAAATAAAAATTAACCTGTAAAAGACACCCAGAGGGATAATATACCGCAATAAACGCATTGCGATTACAACTTTGAGCTAACGATCACCATTGGGAATGCCTCCTCCAGTAGAATGTACTGTTGGATCTGAGAATTAAGTTGAAATCGCAATGCGATTCTTATATATTTGCTTAATCGCATTGCGATTTCAACTTAGCATTGCTAAATAATTCCATCCATATCGTTAACTTACTGAGTCAGTAAGTTAACGATATGGATGGAATTATTTAGCAATGCTAAGTTGAAATCGCAATGCGATAAGCTAAATATATAAGAATCGCATAATCGCGTTCGAATAGAACTTAAAGCTGTCACTTAGTCAGTTTTAGTATTGGTGTGCTGTAATAGAAGTTACATTCGATGCTGAATATAACTTAGAGCAATACAGTCAACTTTACACTGTTAGTTTTATTATCGCGATAATACAACTATTCAAGAATCGTGTACGTGCGTCTGTACGTGTGTGCGTTACCTCGGATCGGATCGAGAGAGACGAGAGTGGAGATTGGTGACTGTCCCAGCGATTATGGCGAAAAGTAATTTCTCTAAAGAAGAGCTGGATTTCTTAATAACTGTAAGTAATTGAACTTAGTTAGTGTGTAATTCAGTAATGTGATTTAAACTTATTTATTAATGATTTTTATTAGCCAAGAAGCCTGCAGGCCTTCACTGATCTCATAACTGCCTTACACTGTCACATGTCCTACTGCTTGGTGACATAAACTCATCTGTCACTACCAGAGCTTTGAGACGTTCTCACAGCTCTGTTTCTCCACCCCTGTGATGATGTAACTACTAGAGCTTTGAGACGTTCTCACAGCTCTGTTTCTCCGCCCCTGTGATGAGGTCTTTACTTTCTGTTTCCTTCCTCCCAGCTGTCCCTCCTGTGTCTGATTGCTCTGCTTTTAAATCACCCCTCTTCCTTTGTACGGTGCGGATTATACTTCTTCATTTGAGCAGTATCTCTCGCTTGAGTATCTTCACTGGTGTGATATCTTTTCTGGACCTGTGTTCTGCTGAAGCAAGTACTTCGGACATTGTCTGCTGACTTTGGATCTGTTTTCACTGCTACTGCAGCTCCTTCAGTTAAGTGTGCAGACATTGTGTGTTTCTGTTTGTTTTGCTGACTGGATCCGAGCGACCCGGTTCCGTCCATATACTGAGCAGGGCACCGGTGGCCGTGCCCCTTCCACTACTGTAGGGGTTACAGTGGTCATCAGCCTTAGAGTGCGCGGGCATGTCTCGATCCACCATCTGGATCTGGACATGGGCTTAGCAGCATAGGGAGAGCTTTTAGGGTCTGACAGGGTCACCCTTTATGTTCCCTAGTTTGGGTCGGTCAGTAGCTAACTCACTGTGTATGCTCTTGTTGCTCACATACAGCCCGTGACATTATAATCCGCCGAAACCGTCCTTTTTGACATGGATCCGCTTTCTGACCTGGTTGACCGCATGCAGGGTCTTTCTTTGGAGGTAGCGGATCTCCGTCAATCTATGATTCAGCTTCAAGCATTGGGCTCGGCTCCGGCCCATGGAGTCTGTTGCGAGCCAAGGTCTCACTTCGGAAACGTTCTCCGGGGGCAGTGAGAATTTTGTTCGCTTCAGAGAGGCATGCAAACTCCATTTTGCTTGTGTCCCCGTTCCTCTGGTAATGAGGAGCAGAGGGTGAGATTGTCATCTCCTTGCTCAGGGGTAATGCTCAGACTTGGGCTTTTTCACTGCCATCGGGGATCCCTCCCTCGATCCACAGAAAGATTTTTGTGGCCCTGGGGCAGATATATGATGACCCGGATCGTGTTGCTCTGGCTGAATCTAACTTACGTTTTTATGCCAGAACAAACTGTCTGCAGAGCTTTATTGTTCTGAATTTAGGAGATGGGCAGCTGATTCAGGTTGGAATGATGCTGCACTCCGGAGTCAGTTCTGTCATGGTCTCTCAGAGAGTTGAAAGATGCGTTTGCTTTCCATGAGAGACCAACATCTTTAGAGTCTGCCATGTCATTGGCGGTGCGCCTTGACAGGCGTCTAAGAAGAAAGAAGCGAGACCTCTCGGTCCAGCCATTGTCACTCTAGGGGCAGTGGTGCGGACTCATTCAGTGTGCAGGGGCCTCATCCTGTCTCGGTCCCCTCTGAGGAGGAGCCTATGCAGCTAGGTCGACTTGCCCCTGATAAAGGAGGATTTAGTCCTCAGAGAATGGTGTGTTTTTGTTGTGGGGGCATTGGTCATTTGGCAAATGTTTGTCCCTCTAGGAGATTCATGAACTGTACTAAGAGTGATAAGAGAAAATCCTCAAAGGAAAATCATCAAACTCTGCTTCATCTGCTACCTTGGGCAAAGTTGATGTAGGAATTGGGGCTTTTCCTCTGACCTGCAGTTCTCGTTTTCTCCTTTCTGCCAGGGTGGCGCTAGAGAGCAAAGTCATTTCTTGTGAAATTTTTGTTGATAGTGGAGCGGCCGTCAATCTTATTGACACTCAATTTGTAGCCAGGCATGGTTTTCGGGTTTGCACATTAGAAAAAGATATACCTGTTTTTGCCATTGACTCTGCTCCACTCTCACAGAGATCCCTGAAGGGCATTGTTCACAATATCCGGTTAGCTGTAGGTGACACTCATGTGGAGGATATATCTTGTTTTGTCCTTAACGGATTGCCTACTCCTCTAGTGTTGGGGTTACCCTGGCTCACTAAACATAACCCCACTATTGATTGGCAAGGAAGGCAAATAAATGAGTGGAGTGAGTTTTGTAGAGAGAATTGTCTCACAGCGACTTTTGCAGAGGTATCTACTAAAACTTTGCCATCATTTCTCTCTGATTTCTCGGACGTGTTTTCCGAGAGCGGTGTGCAGGAGCTACCTCCTCACCGGGAGTTTGACTGTCCCATTAACCTCATTCCCGGCGCCAAGCTGCCAAAAGCACGCCTGTACAATCTCTCACAACCGGAGAGAATCGCAATGCGAACCTATATCTCTGAGAGTCTCGATAAGGGGCATATTCGTCCCTCAAAATCACCGGTCGCCGCGGGTTTTTTGTTAAAAGAAAGATGGCTCTCTGAGACCTTGCCTAGATTTTAGGGAGCTGAACCGTATCACGATTCGCGATCCCTATCCCCTTCCTCTGATCCCAGACCTCTTCAACCAAATTGTTGGGGCCAAGGTTTTTCCAAATTGGATTTGAGAGGCGCGTACAACCTGGTCAGGGTCAGAGAGGGGATGAATGGAAAACAGCCTTTAATACCCCCGAGGGCATTTCGAGAATCTCGTTATGCCTTTTGGCTTGATGAATGCTCCGGCCGTCTTTCAGCATTTTGTTAACAGTATTTTCTACCATTTAATGGGGAAATTTGTATTGGTGTATCTTGATGATATTTTGATTTTTCCCCTGATGTTCGGACTCATCAGGATCATCTTTTCAGGTTCTGCAGATTCTGCGAGAAAATAAATTATGCGCCAAGCTGGAGAAATGTGTGTTTATGGTATCGGAGATTCAATTTCTGGGTTTTCTCCTCTCTGCTTCTGGTTTTCGCATGGATCCGGAGAAGGTCCGTGCCGTGCTTGAGTGGGAGCTTCCTGAGAATCAGAAGGCATTGATGCGCTTTCTGGGTTTTGCAAACTATTACAGAAAGTTCATTTTGAATTATTCCTCTGTTGTCAAACCCCTCACTGACATGACCAAAAAGGGGCGGATTTTTCCTCTTGGTCGGAGGAGCGCTTGCAGCTTTTCTAAGATTAAAGAGAGTTTTGCGTCTGCTCCCATCTTGGTGCATCCCGATGTTTCCTTACCTTTTATTGTTGAGGTGGATGCTTCCGAGGTGGGTGTGGAGTGCGGTTTTGTCCCAGGGTCCGTCTCCTTCCAAATGGCGACCCTGTGCCTTTTCTCTAAAAAACTCTCACCGGCAGAGAAAAACTATGATGTGGGAGATAGGGAATTGTTGGCCATCAAGTTGGCTTTCGAGGAATGGCGCCATTGGTTGGAGGGGCCAGGTACCCTATCACCGTTTTTACCGACCATAAGAATCTGGCGTACTTGGAGTCGGCCAAGCGTATGAATCGAGACAGGCCAGATGGTCTCTGTTCTTCTCCAGATTCAATTTTGTCGTTACATTCCGCCCTGGGATCAAAAATGTGAAGGCTGATGCTCTCTCTCGCTGTTTTCCGGGAGGAGGAAACTCCGAGGACCCGGGTCCCCATTTTGGCGGAGGGGTAGTTGTTTCTGCTCTGTATTCTGATTTGGAGGCCGAGGTCCAGGCTGCCCAGACTGAGGCACCTGCCCGTTGTCCTTCTGGAAAGTTGTTTGTGCCTCCTGAGTTACGTCACAAACTCTTCAAGGAGCATCATGATACTGTTCTTGCTGGTCACCCGGGAGTAGAGCCACGGTAGATCTCATTGCTCGGAGATTTTGGTGGCCGGCTCTTCGTAAGTCGGTGGAGGGTTTTGTGGCTGCTTGTGAGACGTGCGCTCGCGCTAAGGTCCCTCGTTCACGGCCTTCAGGTCCCCTTCTCCCCTTACCCATACCTTCCCGTCCTTGGACACACCTGTCCATGGACTTTATCACTGGATCTTCCTCGTTCCTCAGGGAAGTCGGTGATCCTGGTGGTGGTGGACCGTTTTAGCAAGATGGCACATTTCATACCCTTCCCTGGATTGCCCAATGCTAAAACGTTGGCGCAAGCTTTTGTCGACCATATTGTTAAATTGCATGGCATTCCCTCTGATATTGTTTCCGATAGAGGCACGCAGTTTGTGTCCAGATTCTGGAAGGCTTTCTGTTCTCGCCTGGGGGTTCGGCTGTCCTTCTCTTCTGCTTTTCACCCGCAGTCGAATGGTCAGACTGAGCAGCGTCAATCAGAATCTGGAGACATATTTGCGCTGTTTTGTTGCAGAGAACCAGGAGGATTGGTGTTCGTTTCTCCCTCTTGCTGAGTTTGCTCTGAACAACCGTCGTCAGGAATCTTCTGATAAGTCACCATTCTTTGGTGCATATGGGTTCCATCCGCAGTTTGGGACATTCTCGGGAGGAGCTCCTTCTGGTTTGCCTGAGGAGGAGAGATTTTCCTCGTCTTTGTCTACCATTTGGCAAAGATTCAGACTAATCTAAGAAAGATGAGTGAGAAATATAAGCGTGTGGCTGATAAGAGGCGTGTGCCTGGTCCGGACCTGAATGTGGGTGATCTGGTGTGGTTGTCTACAAGAAATATTAAACTGAAGGTTCCCTCCTGGAAATTGGGTCCCAAGTTTATTGGGCCTTATAAAATCTTGTCAGTCATCAATCCTGTTGCCTTCCGTCTTGATCTTCCACGGGTTTGGAAGATACATAATGTATTTCACAGATCTCTCTTAAAACCATATGTCCAGCCCACGGTACCCTCCTCTTTGCCTCCTCCTCCGATTTTGGTTGATGGCAATCTGGAGTTTGAGGTTTCCAGAATTGTGGACTCTCGCATTGTCCGCGGTTCTCTTCAGTACCTCGTTCATTGGAAGGGTTATGGTCCTGAGGAGAGGATGTGGGTTCGGTGTCGGACATTAAAGCCACTCGCCTCATCAGGACTTTTCATAGGGCTCATCCTGAGAAGGTGGGTCCTGGGTGTCGAGTCCACCCGTAGAGGGGGTACTGTCACTACCAGAGCTTTGAGACGTTCTCACAGCTCTGTTTCTCCACCCTGTGATGATGTAACTACTAGAGCTTTGAGACGTTCTCACAGCTCTGTTTCTCCGCCCCTGTGATGAGGTCTTTACTTTCTGTTTCCTTCCTCCCAGCTGTCCCTCCTGTGTTTGATTGCTCTGCCTTTAAATCACCCCTCTTCCTTTGTACGGTGCGGATTATACTTCTTCATTTGAGCAGTATCTCTCGCTTGAGTATCTTCACTGGTGTGATATCTTTTCTGGACCTGTGTTCTGCTGAAGCAAGTACTTCGGACATTGTCTGCTGACTTTGGATCTGTTTTCACTGCTGCTGCAGCTCCTTCAGTTAAGTGTGCAGACATTGTGTGTTTCTGTTTGTTTTGCTGACTGGATCCGAGGCGACCCCGGTTCCGTCCATATACTGAGCAGGGCACCGGTGGCCGTGCCCCTTCCACTACTGTAAGGGTTACAGTGGTCATCAGCCTTAGGTACGCGGGCATGTCTCGATCCACCATCTGGATCTGGACATGGGCTTAGCAGCATAGGGAGAGCTTTTAGGGTCTGACAGGGGTCACCCTTTATGTTCCCTAGTTTGGGTCCGGTCAGTAGCTAACTCACTGTGTATGCTCTTGTTGCTCACATACGCCCGTGACATCATCACAGGCTTTAGCAGACTGCACAACTACATGAGTGATTAGTGAAAGACACTGTTAAAGGGGTGGCAATGTTCAAGTCACTTTTAAAGGGATGACGATGTTCAAGTCACCTTTAAAGGGATGGCGATGTTCAAGTCACTTTTAAAGGGATGGCGATGTTCAAGTGACTTTTAAAGGGGCGGCAATATTCAAGTCACTTTTAAAGGGATCGCAATGTTCAAGTCACTTTTAAAGGGATGGCGATGTTCAAGTCAGTTTTAAAGGGATGGCGATGTTCAAGTCACTTTTAAAGGGGCTGCAGTGTTCAAGTCACTTTTAAAGGGACGGCAATGTTCAAGTCACTTTTAAAGGGATGGAGAATTGGCGATGTTCAAGTCAGTTTTAAAGGGATGGCGATGTTCAAGTCACTTTTAAAGGGGCGGCAATGTTCAAGTCACTTTTAAAGGGATGGCGATGTTCTACTCTTTGACTGTTTTGATATTAAATGTTATTTTTGATGGTTCTTATGACTATGATAGCTAATAATTGTATTTTAGAACTGTGGGATTACATGATTTAATTGTTATCTTGCAGGAAATGTTGGAGAAGGGGTACGACCGCAGAAGGTCAAGGGGCGAAAAGCAGGCCATACTGCGGAGAATTGCTTTCCATCTGTGGCAGAAGCATGGGTGCACTCATCGGAAGGATGCGATTCTAAAAAAGTGGTCAGATCTGAAGCGCCACAGGATGGATCTGATCACTAAGATCCGAGATAAATCTCTTCCAGGTACAATACTTATTTGCATAACTGAGCAGATAGATAACAATATGTTGGTGAGAGAAATAAGTATTTTTAACCCTTTACAATAAATCACTTAGTACAGTGGTGTTGAACTGATGGGAAAGGGTGCTAAAGGTGGCAATATGAGACCTCTTTCTGGGCCACATATGTTTTTTGACTTTACACAGTTGACTTTGGCCCCTGAAGCTTGTCCAAACTCCTCGCACGTCTGGACGAGTGTAGACAACAAGCATCGATCAGGACAATTAGGCCACATGCCCAAATGAAGTCATAGACTCGAATCACTCTTGTTCCCTGGGGAGTGGCCCAACACCCAATAGCAGCAGTGAGTTGAAGCTGAACTTAATCAATGATGCTCAAAGGCAGAGTGCAGGGGTACCCACAGGGTCCTGGTCCGGCAGGTCAAGGCAGACACTGATGATACTACACTTGATCTAAGCCAAAAGGAGAAGAAAGATAGGTGTAGTTAATTATTATGCCATCCAGACACTACCATAGATTAATTTGTGTACCTTTAACTGTAATTTGGCTTTACTTGTTTATCTTGGCATTTTTAAAAATTTGGTCATCATCATTACAGATGCTCCGCTTCCCAAAGTGAGAGCCAAGCTCTCTAAAAAGAAGAAGGCGGTGGAGGTGGAGGAGGAGACAGACCACTCAGACGAGGAGGAGCAGGAAGAGGCAGGGCCATCAGGCTATCGGGCCCATAGCCCACCTGCTGCAGTGGAGGAGGGTGATGACTCTGAGGAGGCAGAAGAGGAGATGGTCACTACCCCCGACAAGAAGGTAAATGGATGATGTGGATATTTTTATTTATTCAGTGTCCCAGAAAGCTAATGTTACGGGTGGGAGTACTGATTTCCATAACGTATCTAACTGCCACATCCATTTTTGGAAGTACGATATAACAAGCATGCAATATATAAATTTTTCTAAGAATATATTTTAACAAACTATATTATTTTTTAAATGAAGAAAATATAATAAAACAGGCAACAAATAAAGTACAACACATAACAGTAATATAAAAAATAAACACTAAAAAGTAATTGATCAACATCAAAACCATTAACGTAACTACTAAGTCAATAACCCAAAACTAAAAGGAACTATTATTAATCCTACCTAAACCAATATATAACAGATTTACATATACTAGTAACATAGTATATAAGACCGAAAAAGACATTTGTCCATCCAGTTCGGCCTGTTTCCTACAAGTTGATCCAGAGGAAGGCAAAAACCCCTGTGAGGCAGAAGCCAATTTTCCTCACATAAGGGAAAAAAATTCCTTCCCGACTCCAATCAGGCAATCAGAATAACTCCCTGGATCAACGACCCCTCTCTAGTAGCTATAGCCTGTAATATTATTACACTCCAGAAATAAATCCAGTCCCCTCTTGAATTCCTTTATTGTACTCACCATCACCACCTCCTCAGGCAGAGAGTTCCATAGTCTCACTGCTCTTACAGTGAAGAATCCTTTTCTATGTTTGTGTACAAACCTTCTTTCCTCCAGACGCAGAGGATGTCCCCTTGTCACAGTCACAGTCCTGGGGATAAATAGATGATGGGAGAGATCTCTGTACTGACCCCTGATATATTTATACATAGTTATTAGATCTCCCCTCAGTCGTCTTTTTTCTAAAGTGAATAACCCTAATTTTGATAACCTTTCACGGTACTGTAGATCCCTCATTCCAGTTATTACTTTAGTTGCCCTCCTCTGAACCCTCTCCAGCTCTGCTATGTCTGTCTTGTTCACAGGAGCCCAGAACTGTACACAGTACTCCATGTGTGGTCTAACCAGTGATTTTCAAGAAAAAAATATCATCAATGATTGTATTTTAATGTACATTTCCAAATTTTATTTCATTTATTTTACAGCTGACAACATCATGTTAAAAAAAATAAAAACAATGCGAAGGAAGCACCAGCTGCGAATGCAGCAGTTCAGGGAGCAGCAAACCAGGAAGATGAGGCAGCTCAAGATGCAGTTCTCCCACCAAATGCGAGCCATGGAGGAGGCTCATCTTAAGGACATCGATGATCTGCTGGAGGAGCAGAGAAAATTTAAAAAATTACCCTAATTTTTTTGGTTATTTATATATTTATGTTAAAAAATAATTCTATTTTGTTAAAGATTATTTTATAAAACTATAATGTTAAATCAAATTTATTGCGTTTTGTTTGATTGGAAACAAAGGGTACAGATAGTGTTGCCCATATTAATAATTATTTTTCATTACTGTAATCTTTCAAGGGTTTCAAGTTCAACTGGTTTATGTGCTAGATCTGGTAAGGTTTTTGGTAAGGCTGTAAAACACACCCGGAAAGGGCTAGAGGGCTGCAAAAGGCAGCAAAATGTAGGTAAATCCCCTGCAAACAAATGTAGATAGGGAAATGATGAGTTAACATAAAATAAATAAAAATTAAACAATATTAATTGGAGTGAGGTCCCATAGCACAGAATCAGGCTTCAAGTCACCCACCAATGGAGAAGGTCACTTACTATTATTTCGACCCCAGCACCCAGACAAAGGAGAGAGGTCCCACAGCAGAGAATCAGGCATCATATCAACCACCACAGGAGTAGGCCACCATTTAGTTACTTTGACCCCTTCACCCAGACAGAAGAGAGAGGCCACACAGCACATATTCAGGCATCATATCAACCACCGCAAGAGAAGGACACTTTTAGATACTTTGACCCCTGCACCCAGGAAGAGGAGAGAGGTTCCACAGCAGAGAATCAGGCATAATATCAACCACCACAGGAGAAGCCACCATAAAGTTACTTTGACCCCTTCACCCAAACAGAGGAGAGAGGCCCCACAGCACATATTCAGGCATCATATCAACCACCACAGGAGTAGGCCACCATTTAGTTACTTTGACCCCTTCACCCAGACAGAGGAGAGAGGCCACACAGCACATATTCAGGCATCATATCAACCACCGCAAGAGAAGGACACTTTTAGATACTTTGACCCCTGCACCCAGGAAGAGGAGAGAGGTTCCACAGCAGAGAATCAGGCATAATATCAACCACCACAGGAGAAGCCACCATAAAGTTACTTTGACCCCTTCACCCAAACAGAGGAGAGAGGCCCCACAGCACATATTCAGGCATCATATCAACCACCACAGGAGTAGGCCACCATTTAGTTACTTTGACCCCTTCACCCAGACAGAGGAGAGAGGCCACACAGCACATATTCAGGCATCATATCAACCACCGCAAGAGAAGGACACTTTTAGATACTTTGACCCCTGCACCCAGGAAGAGGAGAGAGGTTCCACAGCAGAGAATCAGGCATAATATCAACCACCACAGGAGAAGCCACCATAAAGTTACTTTGACCCCTTCACCCAAACAGAGGAGAGAGGCCCCACAGCACATATTCAGGCATCATATCAACCACCGCAAGAGAAGGACACTTTTAGATACTTTGACCCCTGCACCCAGGAAGAGGAGAGAGGTCCCACAGCACAAATTCAGGCATCATATCACACACCACAGGAGAAGGCCTCTTTCAGTGACTTAGGCCTTTGGACCCAGACAGAGGAGAGAGGTCAGAGATTAGCTTCATATCCCCCAGCACAGCAGAAGACCGCTTTATTTGACTTAGGCCTCAGCACCCAGACAGAGGACAGAGGTAGCATGGCAGAGGTTATGGCTTTATGTCACCCGATAGTTTAACAGGCCACTTTCATCTAGTTAGGCCCCGGCGCCCAGACAGAGGAGAGTTTCATTCAACTGTGGGTTACATAAAATTTGTATTAAATAAAGAAGTGGCCCGTAGTACAACAAGACATGTTTTAGGCAGTTATTAAGGACTACTCTGCACAAGGGAGGGACAGGTCCTGTGGGATCCATGCCTGGTTCATCTTTATGAACGTCAGCTTGTCCACATTGGCTGTGGACAGGCGGCTGCGCTTGTCAGTAATGGCGCCCCCGCCGTGCTGAATACGCGTTCTGATAAAACGCTGGCCGCCGGGCAGGAAAGCACCTCCAAGGCATAACATGCTAACTCTGGCCACGTGGACAATTTTGAAACCCAGAAGTTGAATGGGGCAGAACCGTCCGTCAGTACGTGGAGGGTGTGCAGACATACTGTTCAACCATGTTAGTGAAATGCTGCCTCCTGCTAACACGTTCCGTATCAGGTGGTGGGGCAGTTAGCTGTGGCGTGGAGACAAAACTTGTCCACATTTCTGCCATGCTAACCCTGCCCTCAGAGGAGCTGGCCGTGATACTGCTGCGTGGGCGACCTCTAGCTCCTCCTCTGCCTTGGCCTTGGCCTTCCACCTGTTCCCCTGTGACAGTTGGGAATGCTCTCAGGAGCGCGTCTACCAGCGTGCGCTTGTACTCGCGCATCTTCCTATCACGCTCCAGTGCAGGAAGTAAAGTGGGCACATTGTCTTTGTACCGGGGATCCAGCAGGGTGGCCACCCAGTAGTCAGCACACGTTAAAATGTGGGCAACTCTGCTGTCGTTGCGCAGGCACTGCAGCATGTAATCGCTCATGTGTGCCAGGCTCCCCAGAGGTAAGGACAAGCTGTCCTCTGTGGGAGGCGTATCGTCATCGTCCACCGTATCCCCCAGCCACGCACTAGTGATGGGCCTGAGCTGTGTGGGCTGCCACCCTGCTGTGAACCTGCTTCATCCTCGTCCTCCTCCACCTCCTCCTCATCCTCCTCGTCCTCCATTAGAGTGCCTTGGCTGGCGACTTGTGAACCTGCCCTCTGCTGCTTCAAAAAACCTCCCTCTGAGCTACTTCTAACAGACTGGCCTGAAAGTCTTAGAAACGAGCCCTCCTCCTCCTCCTCCTCCTCCTCGGGCCACCTCCTCTTCCATCATTGCCCTAAGCGTTTTCTCTAGGAGACATAGAATTGGTATTGTAACGCTGATAACAGTGTCATCGCCACTGGCCATTTTGGTGGAGTACTCAAAGCAGTGCAGCAGGGCACACAGGTCTCGCATGGAGGCCCAATCATTGGTGGTGAAGTGGTGCCGTTCCGCAGTACGACTGACGCGAGCGTGCTGCAGCTGAAACTCCACTATGGCCTGCTGCTGCTCGCACAGTCTCTCCAGCATGTGCAAGGTGGAGTTCCACCGGGTGGGCACGTCGCATATGAGGCGGTGAGCGGGAAGGCCGAAGTTCCGCTGTAGCGCAGACAGGCGAGCAGCGGCAGGATGTGAACGCCGGAGCGCGCACAGACGGCCCGCACTTTATGCAGCAGCTCTGACATGTTGGGGTAGTGGTGAATGAACCTCTGCACCACCAAATTCAGCACATGCGCCAGGCAAGGGATGTGCGTCAAACCGGCTAGTCCCAGAGCTGCCACGAGATTTCGCCCATTATCGCATACCACCAGGCCTGGCTTGAGGCCCACCGGCAGCAACCACTCGTCCGTCTGTTGTTCAATACCCCGCCACAACTCCTGCGCGGTGTGGGGCCTGTCCCGCAAACATAAGAGTTTCAGAATGGCCTGCTGACGTTTACCCCGGGCTGTGCTGAAGTTGGTGGTGAAGGTGTGTGGCTGACAGGAGGAGCTGGTGGAAGCAGTGCAGGAGGAAGCCGAGTAGGAGGAGGAGGCTACAGGAGGCAGAGAATGATGCCCTGCGATCCTAGGTGGCGGAAGGACGTGCGCCAAGGAACTCTCCGCCTGGGGCCAGCCGCCACTACATTCACCCAGTGTGCAGTTAGTGAGATATAGCGTCCTTGGCCGTGCTTACTGGTCCACGTATCTGTGGTTAGGTGGACCTTGGCACAAATGGCGTTGCGCAGTGCACACTTGATTTTATCAGACACTTGCATGTGCAGGGAAGGCACGGCTGTCTTGGAGAAGTAGTGGCGGCTGGGAACCACATACTGGGGGACAGCCATGGCCATCAGCTGTTTGAAGCTGTCTGTGTCCACCAGCCGGAATGACAGCATTTCAAAGGCCAGTAGTTTAGAAATGCTGGCATTCAGGCCAAGGGCTCGAGGGTGACTAGGTGGGAATTTGCGCTTCCTCTCAAAGGTTTGAGAGATGGAGAGCTGAACGCTGCTGTGTGAAATAGTGGAGACGCAAGGTGACGGTGGCGGTGGTGGTGGTGGTGTCGGTGGCACATCCTCTGTTTGCTGCTCGGCAGGTGGCAACATTCCTCTCGAGGCGGAAGCCGAGGCAGCAGCGGTAGAGGGAGCAGGGGAGCCTGAGCGGGTTCCTTGTTTTTGAGGTGTGCACTCCACTGCAGTTCATGCTTTGCATGTAGATGCCTGATCATGCAGGTGGTGCTCAGGTTAAGAACGTTAATGCCTCGCCTCAGGGTCTGATGGCACAGCGTGCAAACCACTCTGGTCTTGTCCTCAGCACATTGTTTGAAGAAGTGCCATGCCAGGGAACTCCTTGAAGATGCCTTTGGGGTGCTGGGTCCCTGTTGGCACTGGCCAATAGCAGGCGAACTCTCGGGACGGCGGGTGTTCTGCTTTGCCCCCTGCTCCCTCTTTGGCTTCGCTGTTGTCTCGGTCTCACCACTGCCTCTTCCTCTGAACTATTTAAGTCAGCGGCACGACCTTCAGTCCATGTGGGGTCTAAGACCTCATCGTCCTCTGCATCGTCTTCCACCCAGTCTTCCTCCCTGACCTCCTCCTGTTCAGTCTGCACACTGCAATAAGACGCGGCAGTGGGCACCTGTGTTTCGTCATCATCAGACACTCGGTCACTCTGCTGTGGTGGTATTCCCATGTCCTCATCATCTGGATACATAAGTGGTTGTGCGTCAGTGCATGGTATGTCTTCCACCGCTAGGGAAGGGCTAGGTGGACGCCCCTGGGAACCCCCTGCCAGCAGAGTCTTCAAACAGAAGAAGAGACTGCTGCATAACTTGAGGCTCGGACAGTTTCCCTGATATGCATGGGGGTGATGTGACAGACTGATGGGCTTGGTTTTCCGGTGCCACCTGTGCGCTTTCCGCAGAAGACTGGGCGGAAGACAATGTGGTGAACGTGCTGGAAGCACTGTCGGCCACCCAATCGACTAATGCCTGTACCTGCTCAGGCCTTACCATCCTCATAACGGCATTGGGCCCCACCAAATATCGCTGTAAATTCTGCCGGCTACTTGAGGGAGTTGGTTCACTACTTTGTGCGCCTGAGGCCGAACGGCCACGTCCTCTGCCAGCAACAGAGACTCCACGGACCCCACCACGACCGCGTCCTCGTCCCTTAATAGAATGTTTTCTCATTGTTGCGATTCAACTCGCACCACAATAAAATATATTATTTTTTAGCCCCAAAATTCACACACTGGAAGATATACCGTAATTCCTTTTTCTGGTATTAATTACAAGAAAACTGCTGCAAATTGGACACCAGAATTTTTAAATGCTACTTATGTTAAATGAATTCCCACAGTGGGAGAACTATTTCCTTTTACAGGAGTAACAACGTGCGGCCTACTATTTCGGGTGTCACCAACACCAGATTGATTAAATTGGCCCTTTTGGAACCAAAATGACAACACTGGACACTATAATGCCTTTTTCTGGTATTAATTACAAGAAGACTGCTGCAAATTGGACACCAGAATTTTTTAAATGCTACTTATGTTAAATGAATTCCCACAGTGGGAGAACTATTTCCTTTTCAAAGGAGTAACAACGTGCGGCCTACTATTTCGGGTGTCACCAACACCAGATTGATTAAATTGGCCCTTTTGGAACCAAAATGACAACACTGGACACTATAATGCCTTTTTCTGGTATTAATTACAAGAAGACTGCTGCAAATTGGACACCAGAATTTTTTAAATGCTACTTATGTTAAATGAATTCCCACAGTGGGAGAACTATTTCCTTTTCAAAGGAGTAACAACGTGCGGCCTACTATTTCGGGTGTCACCAACACCAGATTGATTAAATTGGCCTTTTTGGAACCAAAATGACAACACTGGACACTATAATGCCTTTTTCTGGTATTAATTACAAGAAGACTGCTGCAAATTGGACACCAGAATTTTTAAATGCTACTTATGTTAAATGAATTCCCACAGTGGGAGAACTATTTCCTTTTACAGGAGTAACAACGTGCGGCCTACTATTTCGGGTGTCACCAACACCAGATTGATTAAATTGGCCTTTTTGGAACCAAAATGACAACACTGGACACTATAATGCCTTATTCTGGTATTAATTACAAGAAGACTGCTGCAAATTGGACACCAGAATTTTTTAAATGCTACTTATGTTAAATGAATTCCCACAGTGGGAGAACTATTTCCTTTTCAAAGGAGTAACAACGTGCGTCCTACTATTTCGGGTGTCACCAACACCAGATTGATTAAATTGGCCTTTTTGGAACCAAAATGACAACACTGGACACTATAATGCCTTTTTCTGGTATTAATTACAAGAGGACTGCTGGTATTTCAGAACACCGGAATTTTTTTATAATGCTCGTTTTGGTACATAAATTGCCCACACTGGGAGAATTATTGCCTAAACCTTTTTACAGTATTATTTACTGAAGGAGTGCTTCTTCTGGTCTAACACCAGAATTATGTTTGTTACAGGGAAAGATTTTTTTAATTTATATTTCTGGAAAAAAAAAAAAAATTAATTTCTGGCTGACAGTATTGGACCTGGCTGTAGTGACACTGGCTAGCCTAGCTGGAACAGCACATTCATGAGATTTGCTATCCAAGTGGGTTACTTTCAGTTTCACCACTGATATATTAAATATATTGGCAGTTAGTAGGGGTGACACAAGCACAGCCAAACCCCTGATGTAGTATTTCTATGAAAAAATCGACTATTACATGAGATTAATGGACGCTGTGGCAGCTTTTGCTGTAGCACCACAAGTCCCAAAATGGCCGCCGCCTATCAGCCCAGTAACATGTGCCAGAAAATGGTCTGCCCAGCCAGAAAAAAATTGACTTTGACTGAGCAGCTGAATCGCTGTTGTTCTGTGTCACAGGAGTAGATTTTTCAATTCTTTGGAGCTTTTCTTTGGACTCTGTGGCAGCTTGAGCTGGCGCACCACAGGTCCCAAAATGGCCGCCGCCGGTCAGCCCAGTTACATGTGCCGGTAAAAATCGATCTGGCCAGTGTAAAAAAATAAACTTTCAGTGAACAGCTCAGCTGAGTTGTTCTGATGCACAGGTTTAGATCATTCACTTCTTATCAGGTTTTCTTCCTCAATTATCCCTGCCTATCTCGCCCTCACAGCAGCTGCATCTATCCCTGGTCTAATCACAGCGGGAGTGAGCACATCGCGACGTGCGCACAAGCTTATAAAGAGGCTGAGTCACATGCTGCACTTGGCCAATCACAGCCTTGCCAATAGTAGGCATGGCTGCGATGGCATCTTAGGGCAAGTAGTATGATGCATGTTGATTGGCTGCTTTGCAGCCTTTCAAAATGCTCCACAAAAAATGACGAACTACAAAACCGAACCCGAATTTTTATGAAAATGTTCGGGTTCGGGTCGTGTCACGAACACCCCAAAATTCTGTACGGACCGGAACTATTCTCGAAATGTGCGCTCAACAACAACACTAGTGCTATTCGTATCCCACTCTTAAGTTCTAATCGCATTCGATTTTAGGTATTTGGTTATTTTGGGTAGGCACACAGAAATATGGTTTCATGTATCAAACAAATTTATTAATAAAATATTATATTATAGTGTTAAAAACCGTGCTTCCAGTATCACTTATATATACATTACATTTCATCTGGACTCATATACAACATATTTCATCATAGGTTCCAATTTGTGATTGCTCGTACACTGGATGTAGTTTAATTGTATCCCATATGACAGTATTACTAGACACAGTCAAATTGTATCTATTATGGGAGTATTACATCAAATGTGGAGGTCTCGCAATATGGAGGTGTCGCGATCAGCTGATAACAATATAAAACCTTGGTTCATCAATAGGGTGATGTAAAACTATACACCATATATGTGATTCAGCGGGTTATTCCCCATATATATATATCAATACCATAGATAATCCTCTGTGCCGGTCTCTAATATGAAAGAGTCTTTCCGTTCCCGGTAAAGTTTTGTTATTATCTCCTGTTGGTTTTCAGTTCACAGTTCTGTGTGTTTTCTTAGGGGGTACGTTGTATACTTATAGTGAGGTTATAGTTTTTACTCACGGTCCCGGTGGTTGTTTGTGTGCGGTGTCTCGCATCCACGCTGAGCCTGTTGCCGGCTCTCCACGTGGTTTCGACTCCCTTATCTCTTATCAGTCCGCGGCCGCGGTGATTGCTGCTTAGCAGAGTGGTCTTATCCACTATATAGGTGGGAGTTATATATATTGAGTTCTCGAGTTGCCCTTGTTAGGGATCGCAATTCTTTAGTCCACACGGGTCCTTTGCCTGTTAGATACCAAACGCGTTTCAAAGCCTTTCCCGGCTCCTTCCTCAGTGGTCTAACATGCAGTGGAACTGATCCTCCTTAAATAGGGTATTGCTTTGGGATTGGTATAAATACTGGAGTGGATTTCTGGATTGTGTGACAATCGTTATTCAATAAAATATGGCATAAAATAGATAAAAACATTCAGAAAGAACCCATAGTTCTATATATATATATATATGTTAATTATATATTAAATACATGTTTTACACAATAAAATCTATATATAGGTGGAGAAGTCCCTTTAATCTTCTTCTCTCTAGAATTTATTTGGGAAAATCTTGTCTATAAATTTGTTTTGGACGGTCCTTTTATGTGGACATTCTTAAAATATCCTTTCTAGATGGGTAAATTCTTTTATGTGAGAAAGTAGGTGCATCCTCTTATGTGGAGAAGGGGGGGCAATCCTTTCGCGAAGAAAGACTCAGAGTGCCGCATGTTAAAAGCACCTCCGAGTGTTCGTCAGCCAGAGGGTTGTCCTATTTCTATCATACCAGTACAGTAGATCTTTTTTCTGGCAGCCTCTCATGAAAAAATTCTTATGAACAATTATTTTATTTTTTTTTTTATTTTTTTTGTATAGGGGTTCTTCTTTGTAAGCATCGTTTTGGTTAAATAAATAAGTTAAACTTATGCTTTTTTTTTGACAGGCATCGCATTCTATTTGATGCCTGGCAAAAAAAAAAAAAAATGCATAAGTTAACATCGAATGTGATTAGAACTTAATAGTGGGATACGAATAGCACTGCGTGCTAGAACAGCACGCACACGATTATTCAAATTTTGTATTATCGCGATACAAAACCAAACAGTAAAGTTAAAATCGAATGCAATTAGAACGTGTAGTGTGCATTAATTTGAGTTCTAAAAATCGCATTGCGATTTCTGCTTCAGCCGGATTCCGTGCTAATGGAGCGTCTACATCACCATGGGAAAAATGCTAGAATGTACTGTCGGATTTGAGAAGTTGAAATCGCAATGCGATTAAGCAAATATATATGAATCGCATTGCGATTTCAACGTAATTCAAACATCCTACAGTACATTCTACTGGAGGAGGCGTTCCCATGGTGATCGGTAGCTCAAAGTTGTAATCGCAATGCGATATCAGCTTTAAGCCTGTACTATTCTGCTATATAATACTTTCAAAATGCGCCGAGAGAACATGCCGAACTCCGAACTCGAACCCGAACTTTTTTGAAAATGTCCGGGTTCGGGTCCGTGTCACGGACACCCCAAAATTCGGTACGAACCCGAACTATTCTCGAACTGTTCGCTCAACACTACTAACAGGTCATCGGCATAAGCCGCTGTGAAATGTTCAGTCCCCCCGGCTTTGAATCCCCTAATATCTGGATGCTGTCGAATTGCCTGGATAAGGATTTCCATGGTCAGTACGAAGAGGAGCGGAGAAAGGGGGCAACCTTGCCTCGTACTGTTAGTAATAAGGAAAGATGGAGACAAGGTGCCGTTAATTTTTATCCTCGCTGAAGGCCTGGAGTACAATGTGAAAACTAGTTTAAGAAATGTATCAGGCAATCCGAATTTGTATAAGGTGGCGAACATGTAGGACCAGTCGACCCGGTCGAACACTATTTCTACGTCAGTGGTCAAGAGAGCTAGTGGCATATTTTTCTGTCTGGCTAATTGATTCAATTGCAAAACTCTAAGGGTATTATTCCTGCCCTCTCTTGCCTTAACAAACCCGACCTACTCACTGTTCACCAGAAGTGGGAGGAACCGATTGGGGCGGTTGCTAGCATTTTAGCAAAAATGTTTATGTCAACATTGAGCAGGGATATCGTATGGTAACTACCGCACATTTTGTGATCTTTTCCGTCCTTAGGCAGGACTGTGATGTGGGCCTCTAGTGTTTGTGAAGGAAAGGATTCCCCATTTAATAAGTAGTTAAAAGATGTGAGCATATGGGGAAGTAAAGCATCCTGAAATGTATAGTATGCAGCAGTCAGGCCATCTGGACCTGGGCTCTTGGCTATAGGGGTTTCTTTCATAGCTAATTGCAATTAAGTGGGAGTTATAAGGCCGGCCATTTGGGTACTTTGGGAGCCGTTAAGGGACGGTAAAGACAGAGTCTATAAGAAAGATTGCTATGTCCTGTTGGCAGGAACATAAGTCAGTTGCTGACTCTCCCACCCTCATGTTATATAAGGTTTCATAAAATTGTGTGAAATGTTTGGCAATGCTTTCCGTGTCAACGGATCGTTGTCCAGTAGGGGCCTTAATAGCTTTAATAAAGGTTGTTCTTTAGCTTTTTAGCCATAAGGGTCATAAGTTTGGGTCCCTTATTGCCGTATGTGTAGCATAAAGATATGCTTTAGAAGCTTTTAAGTTAAGGATTTCCTGTAGGTGGTCCCTTTTCGCAGACAACTCCACTTTTACGGAACTAGCTAACATTCTTTTGTGTTGTCTCTCTACAGTTTCAATTCGTTTGAGGGTGCTTTACAAGTCTATAGCCTTTTGTTTTTTGAGGAATGAGCAGAGTGAGATAATCTCTCCTCGAAATACTGATTTATGGGCCTCCCATACAATCCTCTGTGGTGTTTCCTGGAGAGTTTTGTGTAAAATAGTTATGTAGTGCTGTTTCTATCCGCGTTTTGTGTGATGGATCTTGGAGGATCGTTTCGTTAATATGCCATGTGTACGATCGCCTGGGGAAGGATTTGATGACTAATGACATCGAGACTGGGGCGTGATCCGAGACTATAGTTATGTATCGAGGACTTAACCACTTCTAGTAAATGAGCGGAGGAGAGGAGGGTGTAGTCTATTCTCTTATAAGAGTTATGAGCTTCAGAGTGGTAAGTAAAGTCCTTATCATTTGGATAGAGTGTACACCAGATGTCAATTAGTCTACATGATGACAAAGCCATCCTGAGTGCCTTAAGCTTTTGGTAAGACACACAATGGTTTGGGTTCGAGGAATCAAGGATAGGGTCCAAAGTAATGTTAAAATCTCCTCACACCATACACTCTCCTTCTTGGAAGGATTCAAGGCGTCTAAGTGTTTCAATTAGCCATGGGACTTTTTGTACATTGGTGGTATAAATACCTGCGAGTGTAACAGTTATGTTAGCTATATGTCCAGGTTGTTTCCAACCAAGGGTGCTAGGATTCTGGCTAAGTATTTTGCCACATTTTAGATCACAGAGTTGATGCTCCTGACAATTGGCCTGAGAGGGGCCCCATCCTTATGTATCTTAGGAAGTCCATAAATACATGGAGGGGCTTCCCCAGGGTAGAGGCGATGATACATGGCCCGGTGAATGATTTTGTCCTTTTCTAATTGTTGTAGTTTTATAACCTTCTTGTAGCCACTGGTTTGGTCTCGTCTTAGGGCCTCATATGTGTTGTTATTATCCAGGAGGGTGGTCACCTTGGCATCGTAGTCAGATGTATTAAGTACAACTGTGCATCTTCCTTTATCCGCAGGCAGGATGGTGATGTTTGTGTCTTTCTTCAGGGATGTAACCACTCTCCTTTCTTCTCTAGTCAAGTTTTACGGAGGAGGTTTGGCATTGGCCAGAGCTGCAGACACTTTAAGGATTTATAATATACATAACATCCCTGTCTGCTTTAAACCCAGCAAAACACTGAGACAACAACTGGTTCACCCAAAAGACCGAATGCTTAAACACAAGATGGACAACATTGTGTGCACAGTCCAGTGCAATGAGGAATGTGCAGAACTGTACAGTATATCGGCGAAACAAAACAACAACTAAATCAGCATATGGCACAGCATAGAAGAGCCAAAACCTCCGGTCAAGATTCAGCCGTGTACTTAAATCTAAAAGAAACAGGTCACACCTTTAAAAACAGTCAAGTACGTGTTTTGGATAAGGAGGCCGATTGGTACAAATGAGGTGTGAATGAGGCCATCTACGTAAAAATGGAGAAGCCAAGCATGAATAGAGGCGGGAGGGTTAGACATCTATTGTATGCCACTTACAATGCTGTCTTGACACCTTTTTCTGGGAGGTCATTATCACCTACTGACTCCAATTAGGACTATGGAAACACCTTTGACCCCATGCTGGGTATAATGACCTAATTACCAAATGTTAATTCAGTTACATATTTATTCCCAGAGGATTCTTGTACAAGTCACTCAGAATTGAGAAAGCTCGTTGGAAGAACGAGTGAAACGTTTTCAAGAAATCTACAGCAAGTCCAGTTGCCTTGATTTATTCTTTACAGATATCTCCCTCTGTTGTCCTGATCCTCCACGTATGAGAGCAGGTTGTTGAGATGGTGTTGGCAGCTCGAGAGGGCCGAGGTGGTAGCCCCTACAAAGGACAGCAGAGAGGTTTGATTCTCTTCTAGTTGCTCAACCCTGCCTCCAATCTCTCTGATATCTGATTTTATATCTGAAAGTTCATTGAGGACGGGAGCTATAGCTGATCCAATAATTTGTTGTAACGATTTCTGTGAAGTGGAAATTGTTGGGTCTCCCTCCTGGCTGTCTTCCATGTCTGAGCTTTCCTTGTTGGACAACTCAGTAATAGTTGCTGCAGGCTGAGGCACTGATTGGTTGGATGGATGGGAACCTGCAGATTTCTTGTGAAGATATTTTTCCTTATCAGGTTGCAGGTGTTTCTGTGGTTTACGTCCCACATCCTCTTGTTTCCCAACCTTCACCATGTTGTGCAGTGAGGTGGGTATTATAGAAATATATGGGAGTGAAAGAAGGGTGCTTTAGAATGAGCTTACAGCACTTTATGCCTGATATTAACCCCTACACATCCGGGGCGGTTCATATTCCTATATAGTTGTGATATAGTAATTTTCTTGCAATGGAGCATCGAGTCATGGTTTTGATCCAGGAACTCGGTGCTCTATTTAAACTTCTTCCTGACCATATACCAGTGTCAGTGATAGTCTCTGACTCACTAGCTGTGTTCCTGGGTTCTTGTTCCTGTGCTTATTTGGATTGCTCGTTCCTCTGATCCTGGCTTGTCTTCTAACCACTCTCTGTCTCTCATTTGGTACAGCATAGCTTGTCTGGTTCTGTATTCAATCTTGTCACCCGGTTCCTCAAGTCATCCACTGAACTGAAAGAGCTGTTAAAAAGGTCCAAGAAACTGTGCAGGCGCGTTACCAACTCTTATCATGCAAAACATGTCCTGCAAAGGTAAAATGTTCTCCCCAACATCACCTGATGCAATGTTTCCACACATTGGAACTCCACAATCCATAAGCAATCCCATTATCTCATGCATGACACATCCCATTTGCTCAGGCTGTTTGAGGAGGCCACTTTATATATCAGTTGGCAGAACTACGGGATGAATGATGTAATTTCACTCCTGGAAGGGATGCATACATCTCACAGATACCTG
The DNA here is from genome assembly GCA_033119425.1 of Bufotes viridis. Taxonomy (NCBI): domain Eukaryota; kingdom Metazoa; phylum Chordata; class Amphibia; order Anura; family Bufonidae; genus Bufotes; species Bufotes viridis. Next base: position 57,789,040 of record CM065593.1, read on the forward strand.
AGCCCCGAGGAGCATTAACTGTGAGAGGAAGAGGACATGAACACCCAGGAATTTTAAACAACTATGTGGTTTATCTGCCCAAGTGACAGGAGAACAGCAGGGGAGGCAGGAGGAGCATGAGGTGCTGGAGGGCGGCAACAAAGACAATGCAGGTGACCCAAACAGATTGTGGCAGTATGCAGTAGAGGTAGAGGCAGGGGCATACATAGAAATCATTGGGCTCCATAGCAAGAATCTGAATTGGGCCCCCGTCTAACTCCACCTACTACCCACCCAAGGGCACAAAGATGGGTATAACTACTCTGACAGACACAAATGTGGGCATAACTACAGTGAATGGCCACAAGGAGGACATAACTACTGTGAAACGGCAGAAAGGTGTGCATAACTACTGTGAACGGGCACAAAGGTGGACATAACTACTGTGAACGGGCACAAAGGTGGGTATAACTACTGTGAAAGAGCACAACGGGTGGGTCAGGGAGGCTCGTTCCCCTTGCGGCCTGATATTCGCTACCTCCCAGTCGTCGGATGTTTAAAGATGGGGAGATGCAGCGAAGGCTGCATGGGTATCAGGAGCAGCACGGGTGCCGGTAGCAGGATATTACCTATATATGGTGCCTATGCATTTTGGGGGCACACACACACACAATGGAGTTGGGATAAGCTGCTGGGCACACTGTTCTCTATATGAGCAATTCAACAGCAAGCATAGTTCATGGGGGGCTGGAGCAACTGTCCTGAGTCCTCTATATAATAATGAGACTTATGTACACAACAGTGTCCCCCAAACCACACAGGAAGTCTGCTTACTGCTGCCCTCTGTCTCCCCCACCAAGAATCCATTCCACCCATTAACTTTTTTTACTCACTGCTGAGATGACTGTGGTCAGGTGGCACAAAACAGGGGCAAGTGTTTTGCTGGGTCGGCAGAGGTGATGCTGGGGCTGTTGGACTTCATTCTCTGGTCTAGGTAGCTGGGGCAGGCAGCGCGTGTGTGCGGTATACAACTGACGTCTGCACCCGTCTGCACAGTTCTGTCTGCTGAGCCTGCTGCGAGTGATACACTGGCCAATCAGCAGCAGGAGCTTTGCACTGCTAAATGCTGATTGGCCAGTGTGCATTGCTCAGCAGACAGAAGATACAGCGCTATGCTGGAGCCTGGATGTCACTGGTGAGTCATTCATGGAGGGACATTGGAAATGGGGAATGAGGCCCCGAGCAGAGGGCAAGCAGGGCCTGGGTCTAGGACGAGTGGGCTGCCTTTGTCAATGCCCGATAACTAGCAATCATAAAATAGGGATGGGGCCCTCCACGTGCTTCAGGCCCCCTGCCATGGGCCCCATAGCGGCTGCGTGGTCTGCCTATATTAACGGTACACCACTGGGTAGAGGCACTCCGAGTCTTTTGCACAAATTGCCAGATGCATGCTTTCTTTTATGCTTACTGACAGCTGCATTTTCAGGATTTGACAGAGGAATGACTACTGGCTATCAACATTGTTAGACCCGACCCTCGTTACAGTTCAAAAATAGGGACATTTTTTGGACCTTCGGAGAGAGATGCGAAAATGGACTACTATAGAGACATGCTGTGTAGTCAGTTGGTTACTGCCTACGAGCGCATTGCCCCTCCACAGGAAGGTCTGAACAGGGGGACACTCTGCGATCATTCTCCACTGCCATGACTGGTGGCGTGGACAGGAGCAACACGATTTCCATATGCAGCAACTTTAGTCTGGAATCTCTGATGAGCAGTTTTCTTCAGCTGCCTACAGAAGAAGCCACCCAGCAGCAGCTGGACATCCAGCAGAACCTCAACCAGCAGGTGGTGGCATACTGTACTTGGAATTCACCCTGTCACTGATGATCTAAAATCTCTTTGACTATTGGGCATGCAAACTTGAAGCGTGGCCCCAACTGGTCGAGTTTGCCATGGGCATGCTTTTCAGCCTGACCAGTAGTGTGGCATCAGAGCATGTTTCAGTACGGCAGGGGGCATTGTTACCATAGAGTGAACCTTCCGTTCCTCCCAAAATGTTGAGAGACTAACCTTCATAAAGATGAATAAGGCATGGATCAAACTGGGTTTACAGACACCGATGCCCGATGCAACAGAATAGATCATTCTGCCACTTATGACCATACTGTAATGTTCTGCCACACCAGAATATTCTACAAAATGGAACGTTACTTCTGGCTATGTGCTGCTGCCACCATTCTGATGCTGCCACCCGCCTGATGCCACCCTCCTGCTGCCTTTATGGCCATTCCTACAGTGGGGCTTCTTGGCCTATTGATATGTAAATGTACAATTTTTAAAATGATATGTATGTCACTGAGCCTTGCTATCACATTGCTGTTGTTGGGTTCTGCTACTTCTGTAATCTGCCACCATCTTGTGCTGTATGCCACTGCTGCTTCCACCCTCCCCACTCTGTCATGGGGTGACTATGGTCACTGTCATAGCTGCTGCCCTCCTCCCCACTCGGTCAGGGACCGCTATTGTCCCTGTTACTGCCACTGCTGTTGGCCCCCATCTCCACTCTATTTTGGGGCCACTATATAATCCTTGTGGTCAGGGCTACGGACACGAAAGCCGAAGAGCCCTAGTGGGATGAACACCGAGACCCACCGTAACTGCAAGAACCATCTTACCTAACTAAATGGCTAGTGGTGTGCCCGTAGCCATGTCCGTGGGTAGGCCTATAAAGGGTGGCCTACCCTGTAGAAGTGAAAAAGAAGGGGAGGGAGGGTGGGGCAACTGAGAAACGCCCGCCCCTAGGTGGGGCTGTGCCTGGTTTAAGTAGAGCCTCCGCCCCTCCCACAAATGCAGCCCAAATAGACTGCTATACTTGTGGTCAGGGCTACGGACACGAAAGCCGAAGAGCCCTAGTGGGATGAACACCGAGACCCACCGTAACTGCAAGAACCATCTTACCTAACTAAATGGCTAGTGGTGTGCCCGTAGCCATGTCCGTGGGTAGGCCTATAAAAGGGTGGCAAAAACCAGACATGTAGGGTGAAAAGAGACTTGAATGGCCTGTACAAAGAAACCCCTGATCCAGACTGTGAAGCAATGTCTCCCACGAAGTTCGGGTACCTAAGTCAACCATAATGATGCCCGCATCCAGCCTGCGGATAGAGCCAGGACAGAACTCTGAATGTCGCAGATACTGCCCCAATGCACGAGAGAGGAACTGGGAAACGGGAAGCGTTCAGGAGGAAGCGTGGACGATACTAACTAAACCTGAAGACTTAGTTGTGGTGCGAGCACTGACAAATTCCCCTAGACTTATGGGACCGGAGAACTGAGCCTACCTGTCTACGCTATGTAAAGAAGGGCCCGAAAAATACCATGTAGGCCAGGAGAGGATGTAAAGCAATAAGCTAAGCACGTAGTATATGGAATCCTGTCGATGCCCTCACGCGAGTGAAGGAGTGCAATTGCGGTAAGCTGCTAGCGATTAAGTTCGCAGACCTGGCTGATTGAAAAGGTAACCGGCATGGTAATGCAAATGACAATATGAGGGGTAAACAAGAAAATGCCTAAAAAGTGGCCTAAAGAAAGAACAGGCGGGATTACACCATGGGCCTAACCGATGTGATATGCGATACTTAAAATGACTACGTTTCCTGAAAAACCTGACAGGCGCATATCGTGAACACGAGACCAGACCAACGTGGCCGGTGACACCTAATGAAGAGAGTCATTCGGTACGAGAACCTGAAAGTAGGTGGCCGATGACACCAATGACTTGAACTCTGGAATTTACGTCTGGTCCTGGGGGAGCATAGCCAGGCAGGCGATCTGTCGACCAGGCAGAAGTTTGTGAGCTGGCCACATTGATTGTTGCACGTGAGAAAAACATAAGCGGGCAACCAACTATGGTGATTGAAAACGTGGGGTTAAGAATGCAACAAGTACAGGCAATAGGTTTAAAACAGAAGCCTAACTGTGACATAAATAATTGAATGTGGATGATTAGGATGTAATGGGCTGAGGGCGTTGAGTTAGAGAACAAAGGCCTAACAGAATGAACAAGAGCTATGACACCCGGGGTGGCCCACGCTCCAATGACAATAATGATACGTTGTATGTGGCGGCAGCGGCGCCACCGCCCATCCTGAATGTACCACGATTAAGTCTACGCAGAGAGAACGGAATGGTAACAAGGAGTGACCAGCGAAGGAAGCAATGCAGAAATGAGGAGCAAACGGAAAGAATCCATGCGGCACCCAAAGTCTGCCAGAAGAAGTCTGTCCAGAAGAGGGACAGTAGGAAAGACTAAACCCGGAGAGTAAGCATATCCGACTATCCGGTGAAGGTAGCTGTGCGGTAAAAGATTCTCCGGCCGAGGGAGCAGGCAGTAAAGCAAGTGCCCGGCAGAGAGAGCAAAGCGACGGTGGAACCAGCAGGCAGAGTGGTGCCATAAGAGGGGAGTCTGGTGGAAAGCTATGTGGTGATAAAGAGAGACCAGCCAAGGGAATTACGACTGTGAAGCAGAACAAAATGGTGAATAAAAATTATGTTTGCCGAGGGGACTAGAAGAACAGGGGAGCGCAATGGCAAGGACTGCCTGGTGGGTGGAGCCGCACGGCGATACCGCCTGTGGTATGCAGAACGAATGCGTATGTACGTGCGATACCTAGCTGGCAGACCGCAGGAAGTTATAACTATGATAATTAAAACCGAGGGTCTGGCTTGAATACCGGACCGGCTAATGTAACTGGAAAAAATCGCCTGACGCGCATGGCAGGTGACCCTAACCAGGCTGAGCTCCATTAAGGAAGAGTACGCCTGGGGAAGCGTGGCAGACAATGGATGCGCCACCGACAGACTTTGGAAAAGTGGCCTGCGCCCGGATGAACAAAGAAGCAGATATGGGTGTGCAACATATGGGTCAAATCAACCTGGATGCACGGAAGTTCAACCCACCGGGTAAATCGCCAGGCAGGACGAAAAACAGTCGTCGGTCCCCGAAACCATGGGGTCGAAGCAGTCATGGTGCCCCGAAGCCGTGGGGCCGAAGTGGTCATGGTGCCCCGAAGCCATGGAGCCAAAGTGGTCATGGTGCCCCGAAGCCATGGGGCCGAAGTGGTCATCGTGCCCCGAGCGGTCATTGTGCCCCGAAGCCATGGAGCCGAAGCGGTCATCGTGCCCCGAAGCCATGGGCCGAGCGGTCATTGTGCCCCGAGCCATGGAGCCGAGCGGTCATCGTGCCCCGAAGCCATGGAGCCGAGCGGTCATCGTGCCCCGAGCGATCATCTTGCCCCCGAGCCACGGGGCCGAGCGGTCATCTTGCCCCGAGCCACGGGGCCGAGCGGTCATCATGCCCCGAAGCCATGGAGCCGGAGCGGTCATCATGCCCCGAAGCCATGGAGCCGAGTGGTCATCGTGCCCCGAGCCACGGGGCCGAGCGGTCATCTTGCCCCGAAGCCATGGAGCCGAGCGGTCATCTTGCCCCGAGCCATGGGGCCGAAGGGTCATCGTGCCCCTGAAGCCATGGGGCCGAGCGGTCATCTTGCCCCGAAGCCATGGAGCCGAGCGGTCATCTTGCCCCGAGCCATGGAGCCGAAGCGGTCATCGTGCCCCGAAGCCATGGAGCCGAGCGGTCATCGTGCCCCGAGCCATGGAGCCGAAGCGGTCATCGTGCCCCGAGCCATGGAGCCGAGTGGTCATCGTGCCCCGAAGCCATGAGGCCGAGCGGTCATCTTGCCCCCGAAGCCATGGAGCCGAAGCAGTCGCTGAGCCCTCAAGCCATGGGGTGAAGCAGCCTCGAGCCCCCGAAGCCATGGAGCCGAAGCAATCAGCGAGCCCTCAACGCCATGAGGCCAAGCAGTCATGGGGTCCCCAAGCCATGAAGCAAAGCGAACATGGGGCCCCCAATCCTGAGGCCAAGTAATCATATGGGCCCCCAAGCCATGAGACCAGAGCCACCATAGGGGGCCCCCATAGCCATGAAGCGAAAGCAAACATGGGCCAAAGCATTGAGGCCACAGAAATCGCGAGGACCTTGAGTCAGGTGGCCAAGCAGCCATGGGGCCCACAAGGAATGCAGCCAAGCAGACATGGGGCCCTTAGCGCCATGGGCCCAAGGCGGTCATGGGACCCCCAGCGCCATGAGACCAAGCAGTCATGAGGTCCCCAAGCCGTGAGGTCAAGGTAGTCCGCGAGACCCTGACGCCGAGGGGCCGAGCGGTCGTCATGCCCCCGACACCATAGGGTCGGAGCGGTCATGGAATCCCTGCTCCCTGAGGCCAAACCAGTCATGGGGCCTCCGCGGCCATGAGGCCAAGGAAATCAAGGGCCGCGGTGGCCTTGCGGCCCAGCAAGTAAGGGCCCCGGGCCATGAGGCCGTCCTAGATGTACGTGATGGGTGAAGGTAAATAAGAATGGGCCCAACATGATGGAAAAAGCAGCAACTAGGATGATTGGGACGTCTAAACGTGGCCTGGAAAGGAACGTGATTGCTGACAGGTATGGACATTAGTAATCAGCACCACGGACATAAGCATAAAAACCGAACCCAACCATAAAACTTAAAAATGCAAACGTAGAATAGGAACCGGAGAAGAGAGAACAACCAAAACCTGAGGCATGCGATTTGCAAAGTCAAGTCCCTTGTCGCGACAAACAACTGAAACTTGAAAGAAACCGTAGTGAGTAGGAATCTCGACCCTAATGACCCACTGGCCTCAGCTGAGAGGCTGTTTATTGAACTGGGGCCGTGGGAGCAATCTTAGTGAATACAAACCAGAAGTAAAGCAGAGCAGACAAGATTTTTTTTTTTTTTTTTTTTGCAACTAGAGAAACGACCCACTTGATGTATACGCGCAGAAACCAGATGTAAAGGAAATGACCATTGATGCCTGTTATGTTCGACAGGAGAGTGGCACCGGAGCCACCAACTGCCTCAGTGTGACTATCGAGTAAAACAACCGTGACGTAGAAACCAACAGGAGAATGTGGCTTGAATGGGAGCATGGTGTGCCAGCAGATGGGTGACTGTGGAGCTGGAATGAGTTGCCGACCTGAATGTGAGCGGAATAGGATAGCGCAGCGACAGCGAACGTATGGACGCGGTTCTAGCGGGGAATGGAGTGTAGTACTAGATGTAACAGCAAATGTGTGAACTCAGCTGGAGCGTGAAAAGGAGTATTAACTTGCTGTAACAGCCGACGTGAGATGCGTCCATGGATGGGCGGGAACATTGGACGTAAGCGTGAAAGTAAAAACCCAGAGTCACAGCGGTAGTGTGAACCCCAACTCTGGCAATAGGCCAAGCGTAAAATTTGGTATGACCGCAGCCTGCAGTGAACGAGGCATAAACAAAACTGTGACGGTGACATGAACGCTTTCTTGCAATGTGACACCGGTCTGAGTGGTGCAAGCAAACATATAAAGGCAAAAGGGGTATGAGTGCAAAACACAGGATGACAGAAAATAAATAAATGCACAGAGAATAAGACAGATTTACCCGCTGTTGTGACCATGCGTGGAGCGTAAACGTGATGCGAGAGCGGACTAGAGCACCGCTCCGAAAATGAGCATGTTGAAAGAGCAGACACGAGAAGGCGGCGTCTCAACTGAAAGGGCGAACCTGGCGTAAAGAGTTGAAGTGTAAACGCAGCCCTGATTGCGGGGAGGGGCGGGTCACATGGGAAGTGATTGCCATAGCAAGAGCCGTAACAAGCAACAGCTGCATCCAATCTCCAACATAACATCACATGCAGCCCAGGTAAACCTTCCCTACCGCGTACAGGCTGAAGCAACTTTTCAAAGCGAAGCGACGTAAACGTAAAACACATGAGATAGAAGGGGAACTGAATCAGGTTACCTAATAAACAAAGTGAAAGGAATCGATTAACTCCGATAAAACAAACCTGAGGCGGACGATTTTGAGGCGATGCCTTCCGCTCGCAAGAAAGTCAGATTCCAGCCGGCCGGAAAGACAGACACGGCTCGATTAACTTACGTGAATGGCGCACGCGTCCCTCACGGTAGCCACGGGCAGAAAAAGCTCCATTTCAGCTCCATACTGTAATGAAAGAAACCTCCTAGCAGAGGAGAGAGCACCCTGCTGACACACCAGCATCCCCTGTGCAACTGAGAAACGCCCGCCCCTAGGTGGGGCTGTGCCTGTTTTAAGTAGAGCCTCCGCCCCTCCCACAAATGCAGCCCAAATAGACTGCTATACCTATTACTGCCACTGCTGTTGCTACTATTACTGTCATGGTGCTACTATTGCTAATGTTACTGCCCCAGCTGCTGCTGCCACTGTTCCCACTCTGTTATGGTGCTACTATTGTCAATGTTACTGCCAGTGCTGCGGTTACTGCCACTCTCCCCACTCTTTCATTGGACCAATACTTAAATCTTGGGGCACTGTGCGGTTACGTGACAGTAACAGTGACCTGTAGAGTTGAGCGAACCCGAACTGTATAGTTCGGGTTCATACAGAATTTTGGGGTGTTCGGGACATGGACCCTGACCCGAATATTTTCAAAAAAGTTTGGGTTCGGGTACGTTGTTCGGTAACTTCTTATCACTTTCTGAAGGGCTGCACAGCAGCCAATCAGCTAGCTTTTTACTTCTTGCCCTAAGAAGCCATCACAGTCATGCCTACTAATGGCATGGCTGTGATTGGCCAAGTGCAGCATGTGACCCAGCCTCTATTTAAGCTGGAGTCACGTAGCGCCGCATGTCACTCTGCTCTGATTAGTGTAGGGATAGGATGCAGCTGCTGTGAGGGCGAGATTAGGCAGGGAAGGGTCAGCAAAACCACTTAATGAAGTGATCGATTGTCACGACTGTGACTGATCCAGACAGGTCTGGGAGGAGAAGGTCGCAGCAACTTACTACTTGTGATAGCTTGTGAGTTTTCTCCGTGGTTCAGGGTATGTCTAGGGTTTTGCTTTGTGAACCTTTTTGTCCTGACTGGGAGTTGGTAGGCATCCTTCTCAGGTGAGTCCTGTCTGCCACTCCCAGCTACTATATTAGTTTCAGTTTCACTTGCAGTCATTGCCAGACATAGTCCTTACTTCCAGTGCTATTCTGACCTTTGAAGGAGATCGTTTGACGGTATTGCTGTGGAGCTCTTGTCTGGCGTGGACTGTTGTTATTGGGATCATCTTCTCTGCTCGTGACTGGATAAGTCTATCTCTGCTGGAGATTGTTTGTTTGTTGCTGTCTTCCCCTGTTGTTCTCCTAGACATGAGTGATGGTGACTAGTGCTCCCATCTGCCTTTCCCCAGTCTAGTCTTCTTAGGGTGACTGAGGGTTTAGGCATACTGCTCGCTGTACGGGGTCACACCCCGTCCAGGGTATCAGGGCAGACAGGTGCCAGCTTAGGATTAGTCAGGAGTGGCCGTTCTATTTCCCATCCGTAGATAAGGGTCCCCCTTCCCCTCCGTCTGGTGCGACACGACTGCTGCTGGGATAACGGTTATGACATCGATCTACATCTGTGAATCATTCAACTTCTGTTAGTTCATTGCTCCCAAGTTTTTAGGCTGCACAGAGCGTTTTTCGTTCACTTTTTTCTGGGGTGATCGGCAGCCATTTTGTGATCTTTTGGTTCACCAGCACATGATTTCAACTGCCACCAAGTTCAACATAGATTTTTGGGTTCAATAGTAGGCTTTTTTTTGCAATATCCTACATCAGGGGTTGTGCTTACTGTCACACCTTGAAACACAGGATAGAAATTGCTATATTTTATTGAGGGTGAAATTCAATTGCCAAAATATCAATCACCTAAATCTGGCGTTCCAGCTGTGGCTGGCTAAGTTTAATACTGTACATCAAATGATTGATTTATTTCTGGGGTAATATTCAATTGCCAAAACACTAATCCCCTAAATCTGGGGTTCCAGCTGTGGCTGGTCAAGTGTAATACTGTCAGTCAAAGGATAGATTTTTTCTGGGGTGAAATTCAATTGGCAAAATAACAATCCCCTAAATTTGATGTTCCAGCTGTGGCTCGCTAAGTGTAATACTGTCAGTCAAAGAATAGATTTTTTTCTGGGGTGAAATTCAATTCCCAAATAGTGTTGAGTGCGAATATTCGAATAGCGAATTTTTATCGCGAATATCGGCACTCGCTAAATCGCGAATATTTTGAATATAGCGCTATAAATTCGCTATTTCGAATATTCGTGTTTTTTTTTTAGTTATATTTTTTCTTTCCCACTTCCCAAAAGTAGTTCTTACCTGTCCTGAGGATTCCTGGCTTCCTGGCTGCTCCAGTCAGTGCCTGTTGCCGCTTCTGCTGACTTCCGTGCTCATGGAGCGTCCCCATCTCCATATACTAAAATGTACTGTCGGATTTGAGAATTACGTTGAAATCACAATGCGATTGATTCAAGTTATATTAATCGCATTGCAATTACAACTTAGCAGTGCACTGCTATCTTACATATTAGGCTAGAATTAACAAATATAGAATATAGCAGCAGTGCTAAGTAGAAATCGCAATGCGATTACTCCAAGTTGCATTAATCGCATTGCGATTTCAATTAGCACTGCTATAATATATTCCATATTCGTTAACTTCGTTAATTCTTGCAAGCTGACCCATTATAAACCCAGCTCTAAGTTGAAATCGCAATGCGATTAATATAACTTGAAGTAATCGCATTGCGATTTCTACTTAGCACTGCTGCTATATTCCATATTCGTTAATTCTAGCCTAATATGTAAGATAGCAGTGCTAAGTTGTAATCACAATGCGATTAATATAACTTGAATTAATCGCATTGCGATTTCAACAGACATGGTTTACTATGGTTGTTAAAACGAAGATGGACAATACTTCGTTATCTTCGTTTTGAGGAATATGACGAATACATTCGTCATATTCGCTAATTCTAACAAGCCAACCATAGTAAACCAGGTCTAAGTAGAAATCGCAATGCGATTAATTCAAGTTATATTAATTGCATTGCCATTTCAACGTAATTCTCAAATCCGACAGTACATTTTAGTATGGAGACGTTCTTGGCTTGGTAGAATTAGCGAATATGACGAATGTATTCGTCTTATTCCTCAAAACGAAGATAACGAGTATTCTCCATCTTCGTTTTAGCAACCTATTCGTCAACTCGCTAATTCTAGCAATCAAATAGGAGGGTTGACTTTAGAGACAGCTGTGTTTAATTCGCTATGCGATTATATTAATTTTTTTAATATAATAATTATAATAATAATAATTATCAAGTAATATAATTATTCTATTAAAAAGCAAAGTAATATAATCGCATAGCGAATTAAACATAGCTGTCTCTATAGTCAACCCTCCTATTTGATTGCTAGAATTAGAAAGTTGACGAATAGGTTGCTAAAACGAAGATGGAGAATACTTTGTTATCTTCGTTTTGAGGAATATGACAAATACATTGGTCATATTCGTCATCTTCGCTATAATTCTAGATATGAAACTAATAGGAAAGTAGCCTAAGTTAAAATCGCAATACGCGATTATTTAAATCGCATATTAAATCGAGATAACTAGAATAATGACGAATATTCGATTTAGACGAATATGAAACGAATATTCTTTCGAATATTCGCGAATTTTCGTCGAAATCGAATATGGCACCTGCCGCTCATCACTATTCCCAAAATACCAATCCCTAAATCTGGTGTTCCAGCTGTGGCTGGCTAAATTTAATACTGTCCGTCAAAGATAGATTTATTTCTGGGGTAATATTCAATTGCCAAAATACCAATCCCCTAAATCTGGGGTTCCAGCTATGGCTGGCTAAATTTAATACTGTACGTCAAAGGATAAATTTTTTTCTGGGGTGAAATTCAATTGCCAAAATAACAATCCTTTAAATCTGGGGTTCCAGCTGTGGCTGTCCAAGTGTAAAACTGTCCGTCAAAGTATAGTAGTGGCATATTTTTCTGTCTGGCTAATTGATTCAATTGCAAAACTCTAAGGGTATTATTCCTGCCCTCTCTTGCCTTAACAAACCCGACCTACTCACTGTTCACCAGAAGTGGGAGGAACCGATTGGGGCGGTTGCTAGCATTTTAGCAAAAATGTTTATGTCAACATTGAGCAGGGATATCGTATGGTAACTACCGCACATTTTGTGATCTTTTCCGTCCTTAGGCAGGACTGTGATGTGGGCCTCTAGTGTTTGTGAAGGAAAGGATTCCCCATTTAATAAGTAGTTAAAAGATGTGAGCATATGGGGAAGTAAAGCATCCTGAAATGTATAGTATGCAGCAGTCAGGCCATCTGGACCTGGGCTCTTGGCTATAGGGGTTTCTTTCATAGCTAATTGCAATTAAGTGGGAGTTATAAGGCCGGCCATTTGGGTACTTTGGGAGCCGTTAAGGGACGGTAAAGACAGAGTCTATAAGAAAGATTGCTATGTCCTGTTGGCAGGAACATAAGTCAGTTGCTGACTCTCCCACCCTCATGTTATATAAGGTTTCATAAAATTGTGTGAAATGTTTGGCAATGCTTTCCGTGTCAACGGATCGTTGTCCAGTAGGGGCCTTAATAGCTTTAATAAAGGTTGTTCTTTAGCTTTTTAGCCATAAGGGTCATAAGTTTGGGTCCCTTATTGCCGTATGTGTAGCATAAAGATATGCTTTAGAAGCTTTTAAGTTAAGGATTTCCTGTAGGTGGTCCCTTTTCGCAGACAACTCCACTTTTACGGAACTAGCTAACATTCTTTTGTGTTGTCTCTCTACAGTTTCAATTCGTTTGAGGGTGCTTTACAAGTCTATAGCCTTTTGTTTTTTGAGGAATGAGCAGAGTGAGATAATCTCTCCTCGAAATACTGATTTATGGGCCTCCCATACAATCCTCTGTGGTGTTTCCTGGAGAGTTTTGTGTAAAATAGTTATGTAGTGCTGTTTCTATCCGCGTTTTGTGTGATGGATCTTGGAGGATCGTTTCGTTAATATGCCATGTGTACGATCGCCTGGGGAAGGATTTGATGACTAATGACATCGAGACTGGGGCGTGATCCGAGACTATAGTTATGTATCGAGGACTTAACCACTTCTAGTAAATGAGCGGAGGAGAGGAGGGTGTAGTCTATTCTCTTATAAGAGTTATGAGCTTCAGAGTGGTAAGTAAAGTCCTTATCATTTGGATAGAGTGTACACCAGATGTCAATTAGTCTACATGATGACAAAGCCATCCTGAGTGCCTTAAGCTTTTGGTAAGACACACAATGGTTTGGGTTCGAGGAATCAAGGATAGGGTCCAAAGTAATGTTAAAATCTCCTCACACCATACACTCTCCTTCTTGGAAGGATTCAAGGCGTCTAAGTGTTTCAATTAGCCATGGGACTTTTTGTACATTGGTGGTATAAATACCTGCGAGTGTAACAGTTATGTTAGCTATATGTCCAGGTTGTTTCCAACCAAGGGTGCTAGGATTCTGGCTAAGTATTTTGCCACATTTTAGATCACAGAGTTGATGCTCCTGACAATTGGCCTGAGAGGGGCCCCATCCTTATGTATCTTAGGAAGTCCATAAATACATGGAGGGGCTTCCCCAGGGTAGAGGCGATGATACATGGCCCGGTGAATGATTTTGTCCTTTTCTAATTGTTGTAGTTTTATAACCTTCTTGTAGCCACTGGTTTGGTCTCGTCTTAGGGCCTCATATGTGTTGTTATTATCCAGGAGGGTGGTCACCTTGGCATCGTAGTCAGATGTATTAAGTACAACTGTGCATCTTCCTTTATCCGCAGGCAGGATGGTGATGTTTGTGTCTTTCTTCAGGGATGTAACCACTCTCCTTTCTTCTCTAGTCAAGTTTTACGGAGGAGGTTTGGCATTGGCCAGAGCTGCAGACACTTTAAGGATTTATAATATACATAACATCCCTGTCTGCTTTAAACCCAGCAAAACACTGAGACAACAACTGGTTCACCCAAAAGACCGAATGCTTAAACACAAGATGGACAACATTGTGTGCACAGTCCAGTGCAATGAGGAATGTGCAGAACTGTACAGTATATCGGCGAAACAAAACAACAACTAAATCAGCATATGGCACAGCATAGAAGAGCCAAAACCTCCGGTCAAGATTCAGCCGTGTACTTAAATCTAAAAGAAACAGGTCACACCTTTAAAAACAGTCAAGTACGTGTTTTGGATAAGGAGGCCGATTGGTACAAATGAGGTGTGAATGAGGCCATCTACGTAAAAATGGAGAAGCCAAGCATGAATAGAGGCGGGAGGGTTAGACATCTATTGTATGCCACTTACAATGCTGTCTTGACACCTTTTTCTGGGAGGTCATTATCACCTACTGACTCCAATTAGGACTATGGAAACACCTTTGACCCCATGCTGGGTATAATGACCTAATTACCAAATGTTAATTCAGTTACATATTTATTCCCAGAGGATTCTTGTACAAGTCACTCAGAATTGAGAAAGCTCGTTGGAAGAACGAGTGAAACGTTTTCAAGAAATCTACAGCAAGTCCAGTTGCCTTGATTTATTCTTTACAGATATCTCCCTCTGTTGTCCTGATCCTCCACGTATGAGAGCAGGTTGTTGAGATGGTGTTGGCAGCTCGAGAGGGCCGAGGTGGTAGCCCCTACAAAGGACAGCAGAGAGGTTTGATTCTCTTCTAGTTGCTCAACCCTGCCTCCAATCTCTCTGATATCTGATTTTATATCTGAAAGTTCATTGAGGACGGGAGCTATAGCTGATCCAATAATTTGTTGTAACGATTTCTGTGAAGTGGAAATTGTTGGGTCTCCCTCCTGGCTGTCTTCCATGTCTGAGCTTTCCTTGTTGGACAACTCAGTAATAGTTGCTGCAGGCTGAGGCACTGATTGGTTGGATGGATGGGAACCTGCAGATTTCTTGTGAAGATATTTTTCCTTATCAGGTTGCAGGTGTTTCTGTGGTTTACGTCCCACATCCTCTTGTTTCCCAACCTTCACCATGTTGTGCAGTGAGGTGGGTATTATAGAAATATATGGGAGTGAAAGAAGGGTGCTTTAGAATGAGCTTACAGCACTTTATGCCTGATATTAACCCCTACACATCCGGGGCGGTTCATATTCCTATATAGTTGTGATATAGTAATTTTCTTGCAA
This sequence comes from Bufotes viridis, assembly GCA_033119425.1. Lineage (NCBI taxonomy): Eukaryota > Metazoa > Chordata > Amphibia > Anura > Bufonidae > Bufotes > Bufotes viridis. The sequence continues at coordinate 57,804,130 of CM065593.1, forward strand.
TGGAGCATCGAGTCATGGTTTTGATCCAGGAACTCGGTGCTCTATTTAAACTTCTTCCTGACCATATACCAGTGTCAGTGATAGTCTCTGACTCACTAGCTGTGTTCCTGGGTTCTTGTTCCTGTGCTTATTTGGATTGCTCGTTCCTCTGATCCTGGCTTGTCTTCTAACCACTCTCTGTCTCTCATTTGGTACAGCATAGCTTGTCTGGTTCTGTATTCAATCTTGTCACCCGGTTCCTCAAGTCATCCACTGAACTGAAAGAGCTGTTAAAAAGGTCCAAGAAACTGTGCAGGCGCGTTACCAACTCTTATCATGCAAAACATGTCCTGCAAAGGTAAAATGTTCTCCCCAACATCACCTGATGCAATGTTTCCACACATTGGAACTCCACAATCCATAAGCAATCCCATTATCTCATGCATGACACATCCCATTTGCTCAGGCTGTTTGAGGAGGCCACTTTATATATCAGTTGGCAGAACTACGGGATGAATGATGTAATTTCACTCCTGGAAGGGATGCATACATCTCACAGATACCTGAGCCCCGAGGAGCATTAACTGTGAGAGGAAGAGGACATGAACACCCAGGAATTTTAAACAACTATGTGGTTTATCTGCCCAAGTGACAGGAGAACAGCAGGGGAGGCAGGAGGAGCATGAGGTGCTGGAGGGCGGCAACAAAGACAATGCAGGTGACCCAAACAGATTGTGGCAGTATGCAGTAGAGGTAGAGGCAGGGGCATACATAGAAATCATTGGGCTCCATAGCAAGAATCTGAATTGGGCCCCCGTCTAACTCCACCTACTACCCACCCAAGGGCACAAAGATGGGTATAACTACTCTGACAGACACAAATGTGGGCATAACTACAGTGAATGGCCACAAGGAGGACATAACTACTGTGAAACGGCAGAAAGGTGTGCATAACTACTGTGAACGGGCACAAAGGTGGACATAACTACTGTGAACGGGCACAAAGGTGGGTATAACTACTGTGAAAGAGCACAACGGGTGGGTCAGGGAGGCTCGTTCCCCTTGCGGCCTGATATTCGCTACCTCCCAGTCGTCGGATGTTTAAAGATGGGGAGATGCAGCGAAGGCTGCATGGGTATCAGGAGCAGCACGGGTGCCGGTAGCAGGATATTACCTATATATGGTGCCTATGCATTTTGGGGGCACACACACACACAATGGAGTTGGGATAAGCTGCTGGGCACACTGTTCTCTATATGAGCAATTCAACAGCAAGCATAGTTCATGGGGGGCTGGAGCAACTGTCCTGAGTCCTCTATATAATAATGAGACTTATGTACACAACAGTGTCCCCCAAACCACACAGGAAGTCTGCTTACTGCTGCCCTCTGTCTCCCCCACCAAGAATCCATTCCACCCATTAACTTTTTTTACTCACTGCTGAGATGACTGTGGTCAGGTGGCACAAAACAGGGGCAAGTGTTTTGCTGGGTCGGCAGAGGTGATGCTGGGGCTGTTGGACTTCATTCTCTGGTCTAGGTAGCTGGGGCAGGCAGCGCGTGTGTGCGGTATACAACTGACGTCTGCACCCGTCTGCACAGTTCTGTCTGCTGAGCCTGCTGCGAGTGATACACTGGCCAATCAGCAGCAGGAGCTTTGCACTGCTAAATGCTGATTGGCCAGTGTGCATTGCTCAGCAGACAGAAGATACAGCGCTATGCTGGAGCCTGGATGTCACTGGTGAGTCATTCATGGAGGGACATTGGAAATGGGGGAATGAGGCCCCGAGCAGAGGGCAAGCAGGGCCTGGGTCTAGGACGAGTGGGCTGCCTTTGTCAATGCCCGATAACTAGCAATCATAAAATAGGGGATGGGGCCCTCCACGTGCTTCAGGCCCCCCTGCCATGGGCCCCATAGCGGCTGCGTGGTCTGCCTATATTAACGGTACACCACTGGGTAGAGGCACTCCGAGTCTTTTGCACAAATTGCCAGATGCATGCTTTCTTTTATGCTTACTGACAGCTGCATTTTCAGGATTTGACAGAGGAATGACTACTGGCTATCAACATTGTTAGACCCGACCCTCGTTACAGTTCAAAAATAGGGACATTTTTTTGGACCTTCGGAGAGAGATGCGAAAATGGACTACTATAGAGACATGCTGTGTAGTCAGTTGGTTACTGCCTACGAGCGCGATTGCCCCTCCACAGGAAGGTCTGAACAGGGGGACACTCTGCGATCATTCTCCACTGCCATGACTGGTGGCGTGGACAGGAGCAACACGATTTCCATATGCAGCAACTTTAGTCTGGAATCTCTGATGAGCAGTTTTCTTCAGCTGCCTACAGAAGAAGCCACCCAGCAGCAGCTGGACATCCAGCAGAACCTCAACCAGCAGGTGGTGGCATACTGTACTTGGAATTCACCCTGTCACTGATGATCTAAAATCTCTTTGACTATTGGGCATGCAAACTTGAAGCGTGGCCCCAACTGGTCGAGTTTGCCATGGGCATGCTTTTCAGCCTGACCAGTAGTGTGGCATCAGAGCATGTTTCAGTACGGCAGGGGGCATTGTTACCATAGAGTGAACCTTCCGTTCCTCCCAAAATGTTGAGAGACTAACCTTCATAAAGATGAATAAGGCATGGATCAAACTGGGTTTACAGACACCGATGCCCGATGCAACAGAATAGATCATTCTGCCACTTATGACCATACTGTAATGTTCTGCCACACCAGAATATTCTACAAAATGGAACGTTACTTCTGGCTATGTGCTGCTGCCACCATTCTGATGCTGCCACCCGCCTGATGCCACCCTCCTGCTGCCTTTATGGCCATTCCTACAGTGGGGCTTCTTGGCCTATTGATATGTAAATGTACAATTTTTTAAAATGATATGTATGTCACTGAGCCTTGCTATCACATTGCTGTTGTTGGGTTCTGCTACTTCTGTAATCTGCCACCATCTTGTGCTGTATGCCACTGCTGCTTCCACCCTCCCCACTCTGTCATGGGGTGACTATGGTCACTGTCATAGCTGCTGCCCTCCTCCCCACTCGGTCAGGGACCGCTATTGTCCCTGTTACTGCCACTGCTGTTGGCCCCCATCTCCACTCTATTTTGGGGCCACTATATAATCCTTGTGGTCAGGGCTACGGACACGAAAGCCGAAGAGCCCTAGTGGGATGAACACCGAGACCCACCGTAACTGCAAGAACCATCTTACCTAACTAAATGGCTAGTGGTGTGCCCGTAGCCATGTCCGTGGGTAGGCCTATAAAAGGGTGGCCTACCCTGTAGAAGTGAAAAAGAAGGGGAGGGAGGGTGGGGCAACTGAGAAACGCCCGCCCCTAGGTGGGGCTGTGCCTGGTTTAAGTAGAGCCTCCGCCCCTCCCACAAATGCAGCCCAAATAGACTGCTATACTTGTGGTCAGGGCTACGGACACGAAAGCCGAAGAGCCCTAGTGGGATGAACACCGAGACCCACCGTAACTGCAAGAACCATCTTACCTAACTAAATGGCTAGTGGTGTGCCCGTAGCCATGTCCGTGGGTAGGCCTATAAAAGGGTGGCAAAAACCAGACATGTAGGGTGAAAAGAGACTTGAATGGCCTGTACAAAGAAACCCCTGATCCAGACTGTGAAGCAATGTCTCCCACGAAGTTCGGGTACCTAAGTCAACCATAATGATGCCCGCATCCAGCCTGCGGATAGAGCCAGGACAGAACTCTGAATGTCGCAGATACTGCCCCAATGCACGAGAGAGGAACTGGGAAGCGGGAAGCGTTCAGGAGGAAGCGTGGACGATACTAACTAAACCTGAAGACTTAGTTGTGGTGCGAGCACTGACAAATTCCCCTAGACTTATGGGACCGGAGAACTGAGCCTACCTGTCTACGCTATGTAAAGAAGGGCCCGAAAAATACCATGTAGGCCAGGAGAGGATGTAAAGCAATAAGCTAAGCACGTAGTATATGGAATCCTGTCGATGCCCTCACGCGAGTGAAGGAGTGCAATTGCGGTAAGCTGCTAGCGATTAAGTTCGCAGACCTGGCTGATTGAAAAGGTAACCGGCATGGTAATGCAAATGACAATATGAGGGGTAAACAAGAAAATGCCTAAAAAGTGGCCTAAAGAAAGAACAGGCGGGATTACACCATGGGCCTAACCGATGTGATATGCGATACTTAAAATGACTACGTTTCCTGAAAAACCTGACAGGCGCATATCGTGAACACGAGACCAGACCAACGTGGCCGGTGACACCTAATGAAGAGAGTCATTCGGTACGAGAACCTGAAAGTAGGTGGCCGATGACACCAATGACTTGAACTCTGGAATTTACGTCTGGTCCTGGGGGGAGCATAGCCAGGCAGGCGATCTGTCGACCAGGCAGAAGTTTGTGAGCTGGCCACATTGATTGTTGCACGTGAGAAAAACATAAGCGGGCAACCAACTATGGTGATTGAAAACGTGGGGTTAAGAATGCAACAAGTACAGGCAATAGGTTTAAAACAGAAGCCTAACTGTGACATAAATAATTGAATGTGGATGATTAGGATGTAATGGGCTGAGGGCGTTGAGTTAGAGAACAAAGGCCTAACAGAATGAACAAGAGCTATGACACCCGGGGTGGCCCACGCTCCAATGACAATAATGATACGTTGTATGTGGCGGCAGCGGCGCCGCCGCCCATCCTGAATGTACCACGATTAAGTCTACGCAGAGAGAACGGAATGGTAACAAGGAGTGACCAGCGAAGGAAGCAATGCAGAAATGAGGAGCAAACGGAAAGAATCCATGCGGCACCCAAAGTCTGCCAGAAGAAGTCTGTCCAGAAGAGGGACAGTAGGAAAGACTAAACCCGGAGAGTAAGCATATCCGACTATCCGGTGAAGGTAGCTGTGCGGTAAAAGATTCTCCGGCCGAGGGAGCAGGCAGTAAAGCAAGTGCCCGGCAGAGAGAGCAAAGCGACGGTGGAACCAGCAGGCAGAGTGGTGCCATAAGAGGGGAGTCTGGTGGAAAGCTATGTGGTGATAAAGAGAGACCAGCCAAGGGAATTACGACTGTGAAGCAGAACAAAATGGTGAATAAAAATTATGTTTGCCGAGGGGACTAGAAGAACAGGGGAGCGCAATGGCAAGGACTGCCTGGTGGGTGGAGCCGCACGGCGATACCGCCTGTGGTATGCAGAACGAATGCGTATGTACGTGCGATACCTAGCTGGCAGACCGCAGGAAGTTATAACTATGATAATTAAAACCGAGGGTCTGGCTTGAATACCGGACCGGCTAATGTAACTGGAAAAAATCGCCTGACGCGCATGGCAGGTGACCCTAACCAGGCTGAGCTCCATTAAGGAAGAGTACGCCTGGGGAAGCGTGGCAGACAATGGATGCGCCACCGACAGACTTTGGAAAAGTGGCCTGCGCCCGGATGAACAAAGAAGCAGATATGGGTGTGCAACATATGGGTCAAATCAACCTGGATGCACGGAAGTTCAACCCACCGGGTAAATCGCCAGGCAGGACGAAAAACAGTCGTCGGTCCCCGAAACCATGGGGTCGAAGCAGTCATGGTGCCCCGAAGCCGTGGGGCCGAAGTGGTCATGGTGCCCCGAAGCCATGGAGCCAAAGTGGTCATGGTGCCCCGAAGCCATGGGGCCGAAGTGGTCATCGTGCCCCAGGCGGTCATTGTGCCCCGAAGCCATGGAGCCGAAGCGGTCATCGTGCCCCGAAGCCATGGGCCGAGCGGCCATTGTGCCCCGAGCCATGGAGCCGAGCGGTCATCGTGCCCCGAAGCCATGGAGCCGAGCGGTCATCGTGCCCCGAGCGATCATCTTGCCCCCGAGCCACGGGGCCGAGCGGTCATCTTGCCCCGAGCCACGGGGCCGAGCGGTCATCATGCCCCGAAGCCATGGAGCCGGAGCGGTCATCATGCCCCGAAGCCATGGAGCCGAGTGGTCATCGTGCCCCGAGCCACGGGGCCGAGCGGTCATCTTGCCCCGAAGCCATGGAGCCGAAGCGGTCATCTTGCCCCGAGCCATGGGGCCGAAGGGTCATCGTGCCCCTGAAGCCATGGGGCCGAGCGGTCATCTTGCCCCGAAGCCATGGAGCCGAGCGGTCATCTTGCCCCGAGCCATGGAGCCGAAGCGGTCATCGTGCCCCGAAGCCATGGAGCCGAGCGGTCATCGTGCCCCGAGCCATGGAGCCGAGCGGTCATCGTGCCCCGAAGCCATGGAGCCGAAGTGGTCATCGTGCCCCCGAAGCCATGAGGCCGAGCGGTCATCTTGCCCCCGAAGCCATGGAGCCGAAGCAGTCGCTGAGCCCTCAAGCCATGGGGTGAAGCAGCCTCGAGCCCCCGAAGCCATGGAGCCGAAGCAATCAGCGAGCCCTCAACGCCATGAGGCCAAGCAGTCATGGGGTCCCCAAGCCATGAAGCAAAGCGAACATGGGGCCCCCAATCCTGAGGCCAAGTAATCATATGGGCCCCCAAGCCATGAGACCAGAGCCACCATAGGGGGCCCCCATAGCCATGAAGCGAAAGCAAACATGGGCCAAAGCATTGAGGCCACAGAAATCGCGAGGACCTTGAGTCAGGTGGCCAAGCAGCCATGGGGCCCACAAGGAATGCAGCCAAGCAGACATGGGGCCCTTAGCGCCATGGGCCCAAGGCGGTCATGGGACCCCCAGCGCCATGAGACCAAGCAGTCATGAGGTCCCCAAGCCGTGAGGTCAAGGTAGTCCGCGAGACCCTGACGCCGAGGGGCCGAGCGGTCGTCATGCCCCCGACACCATAGGGTCGGAGCGGTCATGGAATCCCTGCTCCCTGAGGCCAAACCAGTCATGGGGCCTCCGCGGCCATGAGGCCAAGGAAATCAAGGGCCGCGGTGGCCTTGCGGCCCAGCAAGTAAGGGCCCCGGGCCATGAGGCCGTCCTAGATGTACGTGATGGGTGAAGGTAAATAAGAATGGGCCCAACATGATGGAAAAAGCAGCAACTAGGATGATTGGGACGTCTAAACGTGGCCTGGAAAGGAACGTGATTGCTGACAGGTATGGACATTAGTAATCAGCACCACGGACATAAGCATAAAAACCGAACCCAACCATAAAACTTAAAAATGCAAACGTAGAATAGGAACCGGAGAAGAGAGAACAACCAAAACCTGAGGCATGCGATTTGCAAAGTCAAGTCCCTTGTCGCGACAAACAACTGAAACTTGAAAGAAACCGTAGTGAGTAGGAATCTCGACCCTAATGACCCACTGGCCTCAGCTGAGAGGCTGTTTATTGAACTGGGGCCGTGGGAGCAATCTTAGTGAATACAAACCAGAAGTAAAGCAGAGCAGACAAGATTTTTTTTTTTTTTTTTTTTGCAACTAGAGAAACGACCCACTTGATGTATACGCGCAGAAACCAGATGTAAAGGAAATGACCATTGATGCCTGTTATGTTCGACAGGAGAGTGGCACCGGAGCCACCAACTGCCTCAGTGTGACTATCGAGTAAAACAACCGTGACGTAGAAACCAACAGGAGAATGTGGCTTGAATGGGAGCATGGTGTGCCAGCAGATGGGTGACTGTGGAGCTGGAATGAGTTGCCGACCTGAATGTGAGCGGAATAGGATAGCGCAGCGACAGCGAACGTATGGACGCGGTTCTAGCGGGGAATGGAGTGTAGTACTAGATGTAACAGCAAATGTGTGAACTCAGCTGGAGCGTGAAAAGGAGTATTAACTTGCTGTAACAGCCGACGTGAGATGCGTCCATGGATGGGCGGGAACATTGGACGTAAGCGTGAAAGTAAAAACCCAGAGTCACAGCGGTAGTGTGAACCCCAACTCTGGCAATAGGCCAAGCGTAAAATTTGGTATGACCGCAGCCTGCAGTGAACGAGGCATAAACAAAACTGTGACGGTGACATGAACGCTTTCTTGCAATGTGACACCGGTCTGAGTGGTGCAAGCAAACATATAAAGGCAAAAGGGGTATGAGTGCAAAACACAGGATGACAGAAAATAAATAAATGCACAGAGAATAAGACAGATTTACCCGCTGTTGTGACCATGCGTGGAGCGTAAACGTGATGCGAGAGCGGACTAGAGCACCGCTCCGAAAATGAGCATGTTGAAAGAGCAGACACGAGAAGGCGGCGTCTCAACTGAAAGGGCGAACCTGGCGTAAAGAGTTGAAGTGTAAACGCAGCCCTGATTGCGGGGAGGGGCGGGTCACATGGGAAGTGATTGCCATAGCAAGAGCCGTAACAAGCAACAGCTGCATCCAATCTCCAACATAACATCACATGCAGCCCAGGTAAACCTTCCCTACCGCGTACAGGCTGAAGCAACTTTTCAAAGCGAAGCGACGTAAACGTAAAACACATGAGATAGAAGGGGAACTGAATCAGGTTACCTAATAAACAAAGTGAAAGGAATCGATTAACTCCGATAAAACAAACCTGAGGCGGACGATTTTGAGGCGATGCCTTCCGCTCGCAAGAAAGTCAGATTCCAGCCGGCCGGAAAGACAGACACGGCTCGATTAACTTACGTGAATGGCGCACGCGTCCCTCACGGTAGCCACGGGCAGAAAAAGCTCCATTTCAGCTCCATACTGTAATGAAAGAAACCTCCTAGCAGAGGAGAGAGCACCCTGCTGACACACCAGCATCCCCTGTGCAACTGAGAAACGCCCGCCCCTAGGTGGGGCTGTGCCTGTTTTAAGTAGAGCCTCCGCCCCTCCCACAAATGCAGCCCAAATAGACTGCTATACCTATTACTGCCACTGCTGTTGCTACTATTACTGTCATGGTGCTACTATTGCTAATGTTACTGCCCCAGCTGCTGCTGCCACTGTTCCCACTCTGTTATGGTGCTACTATTGTCAATGTTACTGCCAGTGCTGCGGTTACTGCCACTCTCCCCACTCTTTCATTGGACCAATACTTAAATCTTGGGGCACTGTGCGGTTACGTGACAGTAACAGTGACCTGTAGAGTTGAGCGAACCCGAACTGTATAGTTCGGGTTCATACAGAATTTTGGGGTGTTCGGGACATGGACCCTGACCCGAATATTTTCAAAAAGTTTGGGTTCGGGTACGTTGTTCGGTAACTTCTTATCACTTTCTGAAGGGCTGCACAGCAGCCAATCAGCTAACTTTTACTTCTTGCCCTAAGAAGCCATCACAGTCATGCCTACTAATGGCATGGCTGTGATTGACCAAGTGCAGCATGTGACCCAGCCTCTATTTAAGCTGGAGTCACGTGGCGCCGCATGTCACTCTGCTCTGATTAGTGTAGGGATAGGATGCAGCTGCTGTGAGGGCGAGATTAGGCAGGGAAGGGTCAGCAAAACCACTTAATGAAGTGATCGATTGTCACGACTGTGACTGATCCAGACAGGTCTGGGAGGAGAAGGTCGCAGCAACTTACTACTTGTGATAGCTTGTGAGTTTTCTCCGTGGTTCAGGGTATGTCTAGGGTTTTGCTTTGTGAACCTTTTTGTCCTGACTGGGAGTTGGTAGGCATCCTTCTCAGGTGAGTCCTGTCTGCCACTCCCAGCTACTATATTAGTTTCAGTTTCACTTGCAGTCATTGCCAGACATAGTCCTTACTTCCAGTGCTATTCTGACCTTTGAAGGAGATCGTTTGACGGTATTGCTGTGGAGCTCTTGTCTGGCGTGGACTGTTGTTATTGGGATCATCTTCTCTGCTCGTGACTGGATAAGTCTATCTCTGCTGGAGATTGTTTGTTTGTTGCTGTCTTCCCCTGTTGTTCTCCTAGACATGAGTGATGGTGACTAGTGCTCCCATCTGCCTTTCCCCAGTCTAGTCTTCTTAGGGTGACTGAGGGTTTAGGCATACTGCTCGCTGTACGGGGTCACACCCCGTCCAGGGTATCAGGGCAGACAGGTGCCAGCTTAGGATTAGTCAGGAGTGGCCGTTCTATTTCCCATCCGTAGATAAGGGTCCCCCTTCCCCTCCGTCTGGTGCGACACGACTGCTGCTGGGATAACGGTTATGACATCGATCTACATCTGTGAATCATTCAACTTCTGTTAGTTCATTGCTCCCAAGTTTTTAGGCTGCACAGAGCGTTTTTCGTTCACTTTTTTCTGGGGTGATCGGCAGCCATTTTGTGATCTTTTGGTTCACCAGCACATGATTTCAACTGCCACCAAGTTCAACATAGATTTTTGGGTTCAATAGTAGGCTTTTTTTTGCAATATCCTACATCAGGGGTTGTGCTTACTGTCACACCTTGAAACACAGGATAGAAATTGCTATATTTTATTGAGGGTGAAATTCAATTGCCAAAATATCAATCACCTAAATCTGGCGTTCCAGCTGTGGCTGGCTAAGTTTAATACTGTACATCAAATGATTGATTTATTTCTGGGGTAATATTCAATTGCCAAAACACTAATCCCCTAAATCTGGGGTTCCAGCTGTGGCTGGTCAAGTGTAATACTGTCAGTCAAAGGATAGATTTTTTCTGGGGTGAAATTCAATTGGCAAAATAACAATCCCCTAAATTTGATGTTCCAGCTGTGGCTCGCTAAGTGTAATACTGTCAGTCAAAGAATAGATTTTTTTCTGGGGTGAAATTCAATTCCCAAATAGTGTTGAGTGCGAATATTCGAATAGCGAATTTTTATCGCGAATATCGGCACTCGCTAAATCGCGAATATTTTGAATATAGCGCTATAAATTCGCTATTTCGAATATTCGTGTTTTTTTTTAGTTATATTTTTTCTTTCCCACTTCCCAAAAGTAGTTCTTACCTGTCCTGAGGATTCCTGGCTTCCTGGCTGCTCCAGTCAGTGCCTGTTGCCGCTTCTGCTGACTTCCGTGCTCATGGAGCGTCCCCATCTCCATATACTAAAATGTACTGTCGGATTTGAGAATTACGTTGAAATCACAATGCGATTGATTCAAGTTATATTAATCGCATTGCAATTACAACTTAGCAGTGCACTGCTATCTTACATATTAGGCTAGAATTAACAAATATAGAATATAGCAGCAGTGCTAAGTAGAAATCGCAATGCGATTACTCCAAGTTGCATTAATCGCATTGCGATTTCAATTAGCACTGCTATAATATATTCCATATTCGTTAACTTCGTTAATTCTTGCAAGCTGACCCATTATAAACCCAGCTCTAAGTTGAAATCGCAATGCGATTAATATAACTTGAAGTAATCGCATTGCGATTTCTACTTAGCACTGCTGCTATATTCCATATTCGTTAATTCTAGCCTAATATGTAAGATAGCAGTGCTAAGTTGTAATCACAATGCGATTAATATAACTTGAATTAATCGCATTGCGATTTCAACAGACATGGTTTACTATGGTTGTTAAAACGAAGATGGACAATACTTCGTTATCTTCGTTTTGAGGAATATGACGAATACATTCGTCATATTCGCTAATTCTAACAAGCCAACCATAGTAAACCAGGTCTAAGTAGAAATCGCAATGCGATTAATTCAAGTTATATTAATTGCATTGCCATTTCAACGTAATTCTCAAATCCGACAGTACATTTTAGTATGGAGACGTTCTTGGCTTGGTAGAATTAGCGAATATGACGAATGTATTCGTCTTATTCCTCAAAACGAAGATAACGAGTATTCTCCATCTTCGTTTTAGCAACCTATTCGTCAACTTCGCTAATTCTAGCAATCAAATAGGAGGGTTGACTTTAGAGACAGCTGTGTTTAATTCGCTATGCGATTATATTAATTTTTTTAATATAATAATTATAATAATAATAATTATCAAGTAATATAATTATTCTATTAAAAAAGCAAAGTAATATAATCGCATAGCGAATTAAACATAGCTGTCTCTATAGTCAACCCTCCTATTTGATTGCTAGAATTAGGAAAGTTGACGAATAGGTTGCTAAAACGAAGATGGAGAATACTTTGTTATCTTCGTTTTGAGGAATATGACAAATACATTGGTCATATTCGTCATCTTCGCTATAATTCTAGATATGAAACTAATAGGAAAGTAGCCTAAGTTAAAATCGCAATACGCGATTATTTAAATCGCATATTAAATCGAGATAACTAGAATAATGACGAATATTCGATTTAGACGAATATGAAACGAATATTCTTTCGAATATTCGCGAATTTTCGTCGAAATCGAATATGGCACCTGCCGCTCATCACTATTCCCAAAATACCAATCCCTAAATCTGGTGTTCCAGCTGTGGCTGGCTAAGTTTAATACTGTCCATCAAATGATAGATTTATTTCTGGGGTAATATTCAATTGCCAAAACACTAATCCCCTAAATCTGGGGTTCCAGCTGTGGCTGGTCAAGTGTAATACTGTCAGTCAAAGGATAGATTTTTTTCTGGGGTGAAATTCAATTGGCAAAATAACAATCCCCTAAATTTGATGTTCCAGCTGTGGCTCGCTAAGTGTAATACTGTCAGTCAAAGAATAGATTTTTTTTCTGGGGTGAAATTCAATTCCCAAATAGTGTTGAGTGCGAATATTCGAATAGCGAATTTTTATCGCGAATATCGGCACTTCGCTAAATCGCGAATATTTTGAATATAGCGCTATAAATTCGCTATTTCGAATATTCGTGTTTTTTTTTTTTTTAGTTATATTTTTTTCTTTCCCACTTCCCAAAAGTAGTTCTTACCTGTCCTGAGGATTCCTGGCTTCCTGGCTGCTCCAGTCAGTGCCTGTTGCCGCTTCTGCTGACTTCCGTGCTCATGGAGCGTCCCCATCTCCATATACTAAAATGTACTGTCGGATTTGAGAATTACGTTGAAATCACAATGCGATTGATTCAAGTTATATTAATCGCATTGCAATTACAACTTAGCAGTGCACTGCTATCTTACATATTAGGCTAGAATTAACAAATATAGAATATAGCAGCAGTGCTAAGTAGAAATCGCAATGCGATTACTCCAAGTTGCATTAATCGCATTGCGATTTCAATTAGCACTGCTATAATATATTCCATATTCGTTAACTTCGTTAATTCTTGCAAGCTGACCCATTATAAACCCAGCTCTAAGTTGAAATCGCAATGCGATTAATATAACTTGAAGTAATCGCATTGCGATTTCTACTTAGCACTGCTGCTATATTCCATATTCGTTAATTCTAGCCTAATATGTAAGATAGCAGTGCTAAGTTGTAATCACAATGCGATTAATATAACTTGAATTAATCGCATTGCGATTTCAACAGACATGGTTTACTATGGTTGTTAAAACGAAGATGGACAATACTTCGTTATCTTCGTTTTGAGGAATATGACGAATACATTCGTCATATTCGCTAATTCTAACAAGCCAACCATAGTAAACCAGGTCTAAGTAGAAATCGCAATGCGATTAATTCAAGTTATATTAATTGCATTGCCATTTCAACGTAATTCTCAAATCCGACAGTACATTTTAGTATGGAGACGTTCTTGGCTTGGTAGAATTAGCGAATATGACGAATGTATTCGTCTTATTCCTCAAAACGAAGATAACGAGTATTCTCCATCTTCGTTTTAGCAACCTATTCGTCAACTTCGCTAATTCTAGCAATCAAATAGGAGGGTTGACTTTAGAGACAGCTGTGTTTAATTCGCTATGCGATTATATTAATTTTTTTAATATAATAATTATAATAATAATAATTATCAAGTAATATAATTATTCTATTAAAAAAGCAAAGTAATATAATCGCATAGCGAATTAAACATAGCTGTCTCTATAGTCAACCCTCCTATTTGATTGCTAGAATTAGGAAAGTTGACGAATAGGTTGCTAAAACGAAGATGGAGAATACTTTGTTATCTTCGTTTTGAGGAATATGACAAATACATTGGTCATATTCGTCATCTTCGCTATAATTCTAGATATGAAACTAATAGGAAAGTAGCCTAAGTTAAAATCGCAATACGCGATTATTTAAATCGCATATTAAATCGAGATAACTAGAATAATGACGAATATTCGATTTAGACGAATATGAAACGAATATTCTTTCGAATATTCGCGAATTTTCGTCGAAATCGAATATGGCACCTGCCGCTCATCACTATTCCCAAAATACCAATCCCCTAAATCTGGTGTTCCAGCTGTGGCTGGCTAAATTTAATACTGTCCGTCAAAGATAGATTTATTTCTGGGGTAATATTCAATTGCCAAAATACCAATCCCCTAAATCTGGGGTTCCAGCTATGGCTGGCTAAATTTAATACTGTACGTCAAAGGATAAATTTTTTTCTGGGGTGAAATTCAATTGCCAAAATAACAATCCTTTAAATCTGGGGTTCCAGCTGTGGCTGTCCAAGTGTAAAACTGTCCGTCAAAGTATAGATTTTTTTTCTGTGGTTAAATAAAATCCCTGAAATAAAAATCCTAAACATCTGTGCTTTCCGCTGTTCCTCTTAAAGTGTAATTCTGACCGCAATAGGGTATATTACATTCAGCATGTTAACGTCTAAATACAAGACCTGAAAAATAAATCCTCTATAGTTGCACACGCTACTGTGCATCTCCAAGTGTATTTCTGTCCGTAAAAGGGTATATTACACTAAGTGTCTAAATACAAGGCATGAAAGCGTAATCCTCTATATTTGCACACGCTATTGTGCATCTCCAAATGTAATTCTGTCTGTAAAAGGATACCTTTCAGCCAGGGCCTAAATACTAGGCCTAAAATTGATATTCCCCTAAATCTGTGGTTTCTGCTGTGCCTGTATTAGTTTAATACGGTACATAAATAGATAGCTAGATAGTGTTAGGTGCCTGTAAATAAAGGCCTTAACTTGAACTCTATACATTGGGCCAAATAAGTTTTCCTTATTGGGGTGAACGGTAACAATGAGGAAAACATCTAGTAAGGGACCCAGACATGGTCGTGGTGGTGTTAGTGGACCCTCTGGTGCTGGGAGAGGACGTGGCCGTTCAGCCACAGCTACACATCCTAGTGAACCAACTATCAGAATGTACAGCGATATTTGGTCGGGCCTAATGCCATTCTAAGGATGGTAAGGCCTGAGCAAGTACAGGCGCTAGTCAATTGGGTGGCCGACAGTGGCACCCAACGCAGCTCGGGCCCATCACTGGTGTGTGGCTGGGGGGAAACGGAGGACGATGACGATACGCCTCCCACAGAGGACAGCTTGTCCTTACCTCTGGGCAGCCTGGCACACATGAGCGACTACATGCTACAGTGCCTGCGCAACGACATTTTAACGTGTGCTGACTACTGGGTGGCCACCCTGCTGGATCCCCAGTACAAAGACAACGTGCCCACCTTAATTCCTGCACTGGAGCGTGATAGGAAAATGCGAGACTACAAGCGCACGCTGGTAGACGCGCTCCTAAGAGCATTCCCAACTGACACGGGGGGGACAAGTGGAAGCACAAGGCGAAGGCAGAGGACACCTGGAAGTTCGGGTTCGCCGGGTTCAGCCGAACTTCGCTGCAAAGTTCGGGTTTGGTACTCGAACTTCAACTGAACTTGACCCTGAACCCGAGCCCCATTGAAGTCAATGGGAACCCAAACTTTGCGGCACTAAAAAGGTCATAGAAAGGGCTACAGGCTGCAAAAAGAAGCAAAATGGGGGTACGAATAGGACAATTGCCCTTCAAACAAATGAGGATAGGGAAATGACTTAAAATAACATAGAATATAAAAAAGTAAAAAATAATGATCTTGAACTAGGAGGCAGAGGTCAAAGTGGAGTATTAGGTTGAGGAGGTGGTGGACGTGGCGTAGCATGCCCGAACAGCCTACAGGTATCAGCCTTCAGCAGGACATTGTGGGAGTTGTTTTTTTACAACAACTGGAGGGCTGCAGTTTGAGGATGCCTGATTTTAATGAACGTGAGCTTGTCAAAGATGGCTGTGCACAGGCGGTTCCGCTTGTCGGTGATCAACTTCCCCTTCCCGCCATGCTAAACACACGTCCAAGGAGCTCCAAGGAGTAAAGGGCAAGCTCAGGCCATGAGGCCAATTTGGAAACCCAGAAGTTGAATGGGGCAGACCAATCAGTCAGTACGTGTAGGCGTGTGCACATGTACTGTTCCACCATGTTGCTGAAATGCTGCCTCCTGCTAAGACGTTCCACATCAGCTGGTGGTGCTGGTTGTTGTGGCATGCTATCAAAGCTTTTCCACATTTCGGCCATGCTAACCCTGCCTTTTGAGGTGCTGGCGGTGCACCAGCTGCATTGGCGACTTCATCCTCCTCCTCTGCCTTCTCCTTGTGTTTACTCTGAGCCCCCGATGTCAGGTGTGAATGCCATCAGCAGTGTGTTTACCAGCGTGCACTTGTACTCGCACATCTTCCGATCACACTCCGGTGACGGAATTAAAAATGGCATGTTGTCCTTGTAGCGGGGACCCAGCAGGGTGGCCCGCCAGTAATCAGCACTGGTTAGAATCTGTTCAACTCGGCGGTCATTGCGCAGGCACTGCAGCCTGTAGTCGCTCATGTGTGCCAGGCTTCCCAGAGGCAACGACAAGCTGCCCTCAGTGGGAGGTGTATCATCTGTGTCCTTTGTATCCACCAAGCCACGCTCCAGTGATGCCCATGAGCTGCTTTGGGTGCCACCCTGCTGTGAACACGATTCCTCATCATCATCATCCTCCTCATCCTGCAGAACTTTTCCCTGGATGGACAATTGTGTACATGACCTCTGTTGGTGTAGGAACCCACCTTCCAAGCCACTTGTGAATGACTGGCCTGATAACCGTGGAAATGATCCTTCTTCCTCCTCCTCTTCCTCCTGTGCCACATCCTCCTCCATCTTCGCCCGAAGAATTCAAGGAGACATAGAAGTGGGAAAGTAACGCTGAGAACGGCGTCATAGTCACTGGCCATGTTGGTAGAGTACTCAAAACAGCGTGACATGGCACACATGTCCTTCATGGAGGCCCACTCATTGGTGGTGAAGTGGTGCTGTTCCGCAGAGCGACTCACCTGTGCGTGCTGCAGCTGAACTCCACTATGGCCTGCTGCTGCTCGCACAGTCTCTCCAGCATGTGCAAGGTGGAGTTCCACCTTGTGGGTACGTCTCCTATGAGGCGGTGAGCAGGAAGGCCGAAGTTAGGCTCCAGTGCAGACAGGCGAGCAGCAGCAGGGTGAGAATGCTGAAAGCGCACACAGACGGCCCTCAAAGGATGTGCGTCAAACCGGCTAGGCCCAGAGCTGCTGCAGGATTTCGCCCATTATTGCACACCACCAGGCCGGGCTTGAGGCTCAGTGACACCAACCACTCATCGGTCTGTTGTTCCATGCCCATCTATAGCTCCTGCGCAGTGTGGGGTTTCCCCCCCAAACAGATGAGTTTCAAAACAGCCTGCTGTCGTTCCCCCTGGCTGTGCTACAGTTGGTGGTGAAGGTGTTACGCTGACCTGATGAGGAGGTGGAAGAGGAGGAAGCAGAGTAGGAGGAGGAGGCAACAGGAGGCAAAGAGAAATATCCTGCAATCCTCGGTGGTGGAAGGACATTTGCCAAACTGCTATCAGCTTAGAGTCCAGCCGCCACTGCATTTACCCAGTGTGCAGTTAGGGAGATATAATGTCCCTGCCCGTGATTACTGGTCCATTTATCGGTGGCTATGTGGACCTCGCCACAGATGGCGTTGAGCAGTGCACACCTAATTTTGTCCGCCACTTGGTTGTGCAGGGCAGGGATGGCTCGCCTGGAAAAGTAGAGGCAGCTGGGTACCACATACTGTGGGACAACCACCGCCATAAGGTTTTTAAATGTCTCTTTCTCCACCAGACAGAATGACAGCATTTCAAAGGTCAGGAATTTTGAAATGCTGGCATTAGGGGCCAGGGATCGCAGGTGGGTAGAGGGGTACTTCCTCTTTCTCTCCAGTATTGTGAGATAGACAGCTGAACACTTCCATGGGACATTGTGTGGACGCTTGGTGATGTTGACAGAAGTGGTGGCGTTGCTGCCACATCCTCTGTTTGCGGGGTGGCAGGTGCCACTGTCACTCCAGAGTAGGAGGAAGAGGCCGAGATTGCAGCAGAAGAGGGAGACGGAGGAGCCTATGATCTTTCTTGGTTTTTAGGGTGCTTAGTCCACTGCAGCTCGTGTTTTACATTTCGATGCCTGGTCATGCAGATAGTGCTCAGGTTTCGAACATTTATGCCTCGCTTCAGGCTCTGATAGCACAGCGTAAAAGCCTCTCGCATCTTGTTGTCAGCACATTGTCTGAAGAACTGCCATGCTAGGAAACTCCTTGGAGCTAGCTTTGTTGTGCTCAGACCCTGGGTGTGGTGGGCAGTAGCAGGCATACTGGCTAGGGGACGGCCACTCTGCTCCCTCTTTTTCTGTGCAGCTGGTGCTGTGTGACCAACACCTCTTTGATTCCATGTGGGGTCTAGGACATCATCATCCTCCACATGATCTTCCACCCACTTTTCACCCCTGCCCTCCTTGCCGGTCTGCACACTGCCGAAAGCCACAGCAGTTGGCACCTGTATTTCGTCATCATCAGAGATGTGCTGCGGTGGTCCTCCCATGTTCACATCCTGAAACATAAGTGGTTGGGCATTGGTGCACTCAATCTCTTCCACATCTGAGACAGGGCTATGTGGATGGTCCACGGAAACCCTGCCAGCAAAGTCATCAAAAAGCATAAGAGACTGCTGCTTGACTTGGAGCTCGTACTGCTTGGCTGATTTGCAAGGGGGTGAGATGACAGACAGAAGCCCATAGGCTGCAGGTGCCAACTCTGCACTTTCAGCACGGGAACTGGTGGGAGACAAAGTAAAGGAACTGGAGGCACTGTCAGCCACCCAATCTACTACCACATCTACTTGTTCTGGCCTCACCATTCATATACTCATATTCGGGCCTACAAAATAACGCTGAATGTTCTGTCGCCTACATGCACCTGAGGAAGGTTTTTCATTTGGGCATGTAGCTGGCACAGATCGACCACATCCTCTCCCTGCAGCAGGAGCTCCAGCAGCACCACGACCAGGGCCACATGCCTTATTTGAAGCTCTACTCATTCTTCGAGGTCACCCACTGAACTAACAGACAGATTAATTATATTATTTTCCCTGTCACTTCAGCAGTGCAGGTGTACTTCACACAATAAATGGGTATATGTCGCCCACCTAACAGACAGATTAATTATATTTATTTCCCAGTCACGTTTGCACTGCAGGTGTACTTCACACAATAAATGGGTATATCGCTCCCACCGAACGAACTGACGGATTAACTATATTAATTTTCCTGCCATGTATGCAGTGCAGGTGTACTTGACACAATAAATGGGTATATGTCTCCCACCGAACTAAGAGACGGATTAATGATATTAATTTCTCTGTCACATATGCAGTGCTGGCGTACTTCACACAATAAATGGGTATATGTCGCCCACTGAACTATCAGACGGATTAACTATATTATTTTCCTTGGCATGTATGCAGTGCAGGTGTACTTCATACAAAAATGGGTATATGTCTCCCACCGAACTATCAGACAGATTAATTATATTAATTTCCCTGTCACGTATGCAGTGCAGGTGTAGTTCACACAATAAATGGGTATATGTTGCTCACCTAACTAACAGATGGATTAACTATATTTATTTCCCTGTCATGTAAGCAGTGCAGGTGTACTTCACACAATAAATTGGTATATGTCACCCACCGAACTAACAGACGGATTAACTATATCATTTTCCTGGGCATGTATGCAGTGCAGATGTACTTCACACAATAAATTGGTATATGTCACCCAACTAGCTAACAGACGGATTAACTATATTTATTTCCCTGTCATGTATGCCGTGCAGGGGTACTTCACACAATAAATCTGTATATGTCACCCACAGAGCTAACAGACGGATTAACTATATTTATTTCCCTGTCATGTATGCAGTGCATGTGTACTTCACACAATAAATGGGTATATTTTGCCCACCTAACTAACAGACGAATTAACTATTATTTTCTCTGTCACGCATGCAATGCAGGTGTACTTCACACAATTAATGGGTATAAGTCACCCACCTAACTCGCAGACGGATTAACTATTATATTTATGTGTTAGGGGTACAAAGATGTTACATTGCACCCACCAAAAATTCTCTGTAGGTCACCCACAGAATTAACAGCCAGATTTAATATTATCTTTCTGTTTCAGGGGTGCAAAGATGGTGTATTGCAACCACAAAAATTGCTATAGGTTACCCATAGAATTAACAGCCAGATTTATAATTGTCTTTCTGTGTCAGGGGTGCAAAGATAGCGTATTGCACCCACAAAAATCGCTATAGGTCACCCACAGAATTAACATCCAGATTTATGATTATCTTTCTGTCAGGGGTGCAAAGATGGTGTATTGCACCCACAAAAAAATCACTATAGGTCATCCACAGAATTAACAGCCAGATGAGCTTACTAACACTCTCCCTCACTTCAGCTGCCTGCTTCCTGTCCCTACACTACTCAGAGATGATAGGCGGTGCTACACGTGACCCAGCATATATAGAGGCTGGGTCACATGATGCACCGACCAATCACAGCCATGCCATTAGTAGGCATGGCTATGATGGCTTCTAAGTGCCCACAGCTTAAAAGCTTGTTGATTGACTGCCCTGCAGGCTTTCAGCAAGCTTTATTAAATGCCGGAACAACAAATTCGAACCCAAACATTTCTGGCAAAGTTCGGGTTCAAGTCCGGGTACCAAAAATCGTACGTTTAACAGTTCGGGTTCGCTCAACACTACTCGGTGTCCTTTTCTGTCCGTAACTACAGTTGTAACAGTGTCAGACAATCCTTTTAAGCTATACCATGTAAAACAATGAACACAAGCATATGCTACATACTGTATAGAGTCTAATGCGTTTTCTTCATACCTTCAGGCTTATGCAGTATATGTGTAAAAAAACATTTAAAAAGAAAGTAGAACCTAAACAGATGTTATGAAATTCCAACCAATCTTGATAAATTCGACGCTGCCATTAAGTGACAGTATAGGTGAAACATTTCACTTTTTAACTTTTTTTTTTCCATTAGTTTTTTGACAGGAGTACACTGGTTCAGCCTTAATGAGATTCTAGTGTAAAAAACTTCAGGGCCAAATAAAAGAAACAAATCAAAAGAACTGGATGATTGCCATTTAATGTGAGAGAATGAAAGTGCAAACAATCATTGTATGACATCTAGCTGTGCAAGTCACTGCAGAATGACAGCTAGAACAATTCAAAGTTGCTGATCTAAAGATGGAAGCGCATCAAAATTGTTTGAAGCATGAAGAAGACAAAGCTATAAAGCAGCCTGAAGATAAGTGCATATTTTTATTTTTACATTCAACCTGTTATTGTCATTGGGATTCAACAGGTCTCTGGGTCCCCATTTTACTGCATTATGGCCATTTACATGATTGCAGAATCTGTTTTAAAGCTGCCATTGAAAAACATATTTCATTTAGATAAAAATATCCCCCCCCCAAAAAAAAAATATATATATATACACATATATAAATATATGTAGTTATATGCGGTAAAATAATTTTTGGCGTATTTTGGTCATAAAACAATTTTTTTTACGTATTTCGGTGGAGAAAACAAATTGTCACGGTAGGGAGGGATGAGTGCAGTGAACCAGACCGATAGTGGAATTATATGTGAGGTCACGGTGTGAGCAATTAGGTAGTCTGAGGGAAAACACAGTTCTGGTTACTCACAGCCCTGGGCAGGCTTGAATAAGTGATAAGGAGAACGGCACAATGATTCTTTGAGGCACTTTCTGATAAGGGACACAGGCCAGTTGGTGTTTCGAGGTGTCCTTGGTGGTCTGTATTAATGTGCCTATGGCAAGGTCCCTAATTGACGTGACGCCAGTATCTTTTGTGGTGGTACAACCATTTATAGTAGTAGTACTTGAGGAATTGGAAACTGAGACGGCAGTGAAATCCAACTTATGACTTTTACTAAACGTTGCTCCTGGTAACAGTTACATCCAAGTTTAAAACATCCAGATATAAAAATCCAGTCTCTCATGCATATGAGGGTAGGGAAATGTAAGTCCTCAAGATTACCAGGCTCTTTTTCTTTTATATGTGAAAGCTACTCCTTCGGACTAGGCTTTTGAAGTATAAAAACGCCTAGGCTGGTAACAACTCTCGCCTTATTCTAAACTTGATTAAATGTGGTTTTTAGAATCCTTGAACCTCTATTCCCAGTGCTTTTCTGACAGTTGGCCTAACTGTCCTTAGGATTTAAACTGGAGGTGTGGATGCCGGAAGCTAAGTCCTACACCTAATTGCAAAGGTGCCTGGGAAGCCTTTGAGTATGGCCATTATGCTACCCTTTGACTTGAATACTAGTTGTAAATATATATAACTACCCTTGAAACTTGCTGATTGCAGCTATGTCACTGGTCACCCCGCGGTGGGCCAGCTATAGAAGTATACTTCTCACCTCTAGGCTGAATCTTATAGGCTTTAACCCTGGACTGTGAAGTCATCAGGGAGAGAGCAGAGAGGCAGGAGGCCTCCCTCCAGCTAGCAGCTACATGACTGCACATTGACTAAACTTATGGAAAGAACTCCACCCCTTCTAGGTCCGAGCTAAGCTATATATACACTGTCACACTGCCCCCATCTAGAAACTAGTGAAACTGGTGAAACTAGTGTGGTGCAATTCTAATTAGCCTAAATGAAAGGATCTTACACAGAATCACATAGTGACATGGGATATATGACACGAGTTGAAATATGACATTCCGACATAATACATGGCAAAAAAAATAATAAAACAAGTTTTCTGCGCCCACGATCAAAACATATGCCATATACAATCGCCTCCAAAAAGAGCAAATATAAATGTGGACTTTGCAATGTACTATAAATACATTCTAGGCAAATGCGTCACATATAATATAAAAATATATATATATATTTGTGGTCAGGGCCACGGACACGAAAGCCGAAGAGCCCTAGTGGGATAAACACCGAGACCCACCGTAACTGCAATACGCATCTTACCTAACTAAATGGCTAGTGGTGTGCCTGTAGCCATGTCCGTGGGTAGGCCTATAAAAGGGGGGCATACCCTGTAGAAGTGAAAATAGAAAGGGAGGAAGGGTGGGGCAACTGAGAAAACGCCCACCCCTAGGTGGGGCTGTGCCTGGTTTAAGTAGAGCATCCGCCCCTCCCACAAATGCAGCCTAATCAGACTGCCATACTTGTGGTCAGGGCTACGGACACGAAAGCCGAAGAGCCCTAGTGGGATAAACACCGAGACCCACCGTAACTGCAATACGCATCTTACCTAACTAAATGGCTAGTGGTGTGCCTGTAGCCATGTCCGTGGGTAGGCCTATAAAAGGGGGGCAAAAACCAGACATGTAGGGTGAAAAGAGACTTGAATGGCCTGTACAAAGAAACCCCTGATCCAACTGCGAAACCATATCTCCCACGAGAGTTCGGGTACATAAGTCAACCATAATGATGCCTGCATCCATCCTGCAGATGGAGCCAGGACAGAATACTGAATGTCGCAGATTCTGCCCCAATGCACGAGGGAGGAACTGGGAAACGCTTCAGAAGGAAGCGTGGACGATACTAACTAAACCTGAAGACTTGGTTGTGGTGCGAGCACTGACAAATTCCCCCTAGCCTTATGAGACCGGAGAACTGAGAGCCTAACTGTCTAGACTATGCAAAGAAGGACCCGAAGAATACCATGTAGGCCAGGAGAGGATGTAAAGCAATAAGCTAAGAACGTAGTATATGGAATCCTGTCGATGCCCTCACGCGAGTGAAGGAGTGCGATTGCAGTAAGCTGCTGGCGATTTAGTTCGCAGACCTGCCTGATTGAAAAGGTAACCGGCATGGTAATACAAATGACAAATATGAGGGGTAAACAAGAAAATAACTAAAAAGTGGCCTGAAGAAAGTACGGGCGGGATTACACCATGGGCCTGACCGATGTGATATGCGATACTTAAAATAACTACATTTCCTGAAAAAACCTGACAGGCCAACGTGGCCGGTGACACCTAATGACGAGTGTCATTTGGTACGAGAACCTGAAGGTAGGTGGCCGATGACACCAATGACATGAACTCTGGAAATTGAAGTCTGGTCCTGGGGGGGGGGGGGGGAGCAGAGCCAGACAGGTGATCTGTCGACCAGGCAGGAGTTTGTGAGCTGGCCACATTGATTATTGAACGTGAAGAAAAACATAAGCGGGCAACCAACTATGGTGATTTTAAACATAGGAGGAAGAATGCAACAAGTACAGACAATAGGTTTAAAACAGAAGCCCAAGTGTGACATAAATAATTGAATGTGGATGATTGGAATGTAGTGGGCTAAGGATGTTGAGTTAGAGAACAAGGGCCTAACAAAATGAACAAGAGCTATGACACCCGGGGGTGGCCCACGCTCCAATGACAATAACGATACGTTGTATGTGGCGGCAGTGGCGCCACCGCCCATCCTATATGTACCACGATTAAGTCTATTAGTATGTTTCTGGAATCAGCTTCCTGTCAGCCGAGCATATCAAATGACCTACCATAATCCCTGCCAAGCACTAAATTGTCTGCAGAGAGAACGGAATGGTAACAAGGAGTAACCAGCAAAAGAAGCAATGCAGAAATGAGGAGCAAACAGAAAGAATCCATGCGGCACCCAAAGTCCGCCAGAAGAAGCCGTGTTGTAAAGAAGCATGTCCAGAAGAGGGACAGTGTAGTAAAGACTAAACCCGGAGAGTAAGCATATCCGACTATCCGGTGAAGGTAGCCGTGCAGTAAAAGATCCTCCAGCCGAGGGAGCAGTACAAAATGGTGAATAATAAATTATGTTTGCCGAGGGGACTAGAAGAACAGGAGAGCGCAATGCAAAGGACTGCCTGGTGGGTGGAGCCGCACAGCAATATCGCCTGTGGTATGCAGAACGAATGCATATGTACATACGATACCTAACTGGCAGGCCGCAGGAAGTTATAACTATGACAAATGGCCTCGATAATATGCGTACTAATTAAACCGAGGGTCTAGCCTGAATACCGGACAGGCTAATGTTACTGAAAAAGTCGCCTGACCCACATGGCAGGTGACCCTGACCAGGCTGAGCTTCGTTAAGGAAGAGTACACCTGGGGAAGCGTGGCAGACAATGGATGCACCACCGACAGACTTTGGAAAAGTGGCCTGCGCCCGGATGAACAAAGAAGCAGATATGGATGTGAGACATTTGGGCCAAATCAACCTGGATGCACAGAAGTTCAACCCACCAGGTAGATCACCAGGCAGGACAAAAAACTGTCATCGGTCCCCCGAAACCATGGGGCCGAAGCAGTCATCGTGCCCCCGAAGCCATGGAGCCGAAGCAGTCATCGTGCCCCCGAAGCCATGGAGCCGAAGCAGTCGTCGTGCCCCCGAAGCCATGGAGCCGAAGCAGTCGTCGTGCGCCCGAAGCCATGGGGCCGAAGCGGTCATCGTGCCCCCAAAGCCATGGGGCCGAAGCGGTCATCTTGCCCCCGAAGCCATGGGGCAGAAGCGGTCATCTTGCCCCCGAAGCCATGGGGCCGAAGCAGTCACCGAGCCCCCACCCATAGGGGTGAAGCAGTCATCGAGCCCTCAAGCCATGGGGCGAAGCAGCCTTCAACCCCCAAAGCCATGGAGCCAAAGCAATCAGCGAGCCCTCAAAGCCATAGGCCGAAGCAGTCAGCGAGCCCTCAAAGCCATGGGGCCGAAGCAATCAGCGAGCCCTCAAAGCCACGGGGCCGAAGCAGTCAGCGAGCCCTCAAAGCCATGGGGCCGAAGCAGTCAGCGAGCCCTCAAAGCCATGAGGCCGAAGCAGTCAGCGAGCCCTCAAAGCCATGAGGCCAAGGAGTCATGGGGTCCCCAGTCATGGAATCCTTGCTCCCTGAGGCCAAAGCAGTCATGGGGCCTCTGCGGCCATGAGGCCAAAGCAATCAAGGGGCCGCCGCGGCCTTGCGGCCCAAGCAATTAAGGGGCCCCCGGGGCCATGAGACCGTCCTAGATGTACGTGATGGGTTAAGATAAATAAGACTGAGCCCAACATGATGGAAAAAGCAAGAACTAGGATGATTGGGACGTCTAAAAGTGGCCTGGAAAGGAACGTGATTGCTGACAGGTATGGGACAATAGTAATCCGAACAACGGACATAAGCATAAAAACCGGAACCAGCCATAAAACTTAAAAATGCAAACGTGGAATATGAAACGGAGAAGAGAGAACAACCAAAACCTGAGGCATTGCGATTTGCAAGTCAAGTCCCTTGTCGCGACAAACAACTGAAAAACTTGAAAGAAACAGTAGTGAGTAGGAAGCTCAAACCCTAATGACCCACTAGCCCCAGCGAGATGCTGTTTATTGAACTGGGGCAGTGGGAACAATCTTAGTGAATACAAACCAGAAGTAAAGGAGAGCAGACAAAAGATTTATTTTTTTTTTTTGCTTGCAACTAGAGAAAAGACCCACTTGATGTATACGCTCAGAAAAACCAGATGTAAAGGAAATAACCATTGATGCCCGTCATGTTTGACAGGAGAGTGGCACCGGAGCCACCAACTGCCTCAGTGTGACTATCGAGTAAAACAACCGTGACGTAGAAACTGACGGGAGAATGTGGCTTTAATGGGAGCATAGTGTGCCAGCAGATGGGTGACTGTGGACCTGGAATGAGTAAAACCTAAAAAACATGGTATAACCAAAATGCAGACCTGAATGTGAGCGGAATAAGATAGCGTCGCGACAGCGAACGCATGGATGCAGTTCTAGCAGGGAATGGAGTGTAGTACTAGATGTAACAGCAAACGTGTGAACTTAGCTAGAGCGTGAAAGGAGTATTAACTTGCTGTAACAGCAGACGTGAGATGCGGCCATGGCTGGGCGGGAACATTGAGACGTAAACGTGAAAGTAAAACCCGGAGTCACAGCGGTAGAGTGAACCCCAAATCTGGCAATAGGCCAAACGTAAAATTTGGTATGACCGCAGCCTGCAGTGAACGAGGCAAAAACAAACTAACGGTGACATGAACGCGCTCTTGCAATGGGCCTAAGCAACCATGGATGTGTGACACCAGTCTGAGTGTGGTGCAAGCAAACATATCAAAGCAAAAGCGGTATGAATGCAAAAAATAGGATGACAGAAAAATAAATAAATGCACAGAGAATAAGACAGATTTACCCTCTATTGTGACCATGCGTGGAGCATAAACGTGATGCGAGAGCGGACGAGAGCACCGCTCAGAAAATGAGCATGTAGAAAGAGCGGACATGAGAAGGCAGCGTCTCAATTAACAGGGCAAACCTGGCGTAAAGAGTTGAAGCATACACGCAGCCCTGATTGCGGGGGAGGGGCGGGTCACATGGGAAGTATTTGCTATAGCAAGAGCCGTAACAAGCAACAGCTGCATCCAATCTCCAACATAACATCACATGCAGCCCAGGTAAACCTTCCTTACCGCACACAGGCTGAAGTAACTTTTCAAAGCGAAACAAAGTAAATGTAAAACACGTGAGATAGAAGGGGAACTAAATCAGATTACCTAACAAACAAAGTGAAAGGAATTGTTTAACTCCGACAAACCTGAGAAGCTGAGGCGGACGATTTTGAGGCGATGCCTCCCGCTCGCAAGAAAAGTCAGATTCCAGCCGGCCGGAGAAATGGACACGGCTCAATTAACTTACATACATGGCGCACGCGTCCCTATGGTAGCCACGAGCAGAAGAAAAGCTCCATTCCAGCTCCATACTGTAGTGAAAGAAACCTCCTAGCAGAGGAGAGTGCACCCTGCTGACACACCAGCATCCCCTGTGCAACTGAGAAAACGCTGTGCCTGGTTTAAGTAGAGCCTCCGCCCCTCCCACAAATGCAGCCTAATCAGACTGCCATACATATCAATGGTCTGGGTGAATAATGGGTGCTTGACAGGGATACATGGGCAACGATCTGGATGGGGAAAATACTCCATGGCAAATAGTGGCAGGCATAAAAATGCAAAGCTTTTTCAAAGTGCAATATTTTGTCAGCATATAAAAAAATTCAAAATGCAATACTGTTTAGCATTAAAAAAAAAAAATTTACCTAGTGCAAAAATATCAGAAAATGTCCTTCTGGGAAATATGACTTTAAAACATTAGAAGTGTCCAGTTGCGATACCCCTAATCAACCTGAAGATGGGGTAAAGGGAAAAAAAGGTGCTGCAAATATAGGCACAACTGGGATAAGAGCAAAGGATTGTGCAGCAGGGAGTCCTTAAAATGTTTAAAGTGTAAGCAGGCTGAAAAGTGGCTTGGAAAACTACCAGTAGCATCAGTCCATACTACAGCAAAAAAGATGGCTCCATAGGACACATAGGACATAGTCAATGGTGAATATAAAACAGGTAGCAAACAAATAGGCAGGCAGGCAGGCAGGTGATCCTGTGAACCGACACAATGCACCATTGTTGATTGCAGTGACTGGAGGAACTGTTACTGTGCCGTGGGGAACTGGCAGCAGCAAACATTGTGGCAACAAAGGACGCCTGTCATATAACAGTTTTTAAGTAATGGAAACAGTTTTTAGAATAAAGTGGCCTAGCAGGCCTACTTACAGATAGGTTTCCATGCCACCCTGGTCATCATAGATAGTGAATCCCAGCTCTGCTTTTAACTGTGGCCAGTAATTTAGGTTATATTCCTCTCCTGAGGCAACAATTCCCCGGGAGGTAGGTTTGACAGCGTCGGACAGAATCTCCTCTTGTGTCCGGATCCTAGATCTGGCGTAGGATACCCCTGGTGGCAGGTAGATCTGAGATGATTTGGGCCTGTTAGGCCTCTTGATGTGGGGCTCCAATGCTGGATTCATGGAGGCAGGAACAGAACTATAGCAATCCTGAGAAGCAAGCAGTCTTTCTTGGGCCTTGATGGCATCCATCTCTCTGGCTCGTCGCTGCAGGTCTGGCAATGGGCATGGACTCACTGTTTTTTTCCAGTACGATAGGCTGCCAGAAGATATTTGGGCCAATAAAGGATGATTTCTCCTGGTAAGTGGAGCGGGCTGGCCCCGGCTGGATCTCTGTCACAGTCTCTGTCTCCACACAGTGTCAGGGCACTCCCAGTCTTCTGGTGCAGCTCTAGATCGGGATACTGCATAGCATAGGGACCTCTCAGGCCCTAAGCAGGGGTAAATTCCACTGTCTCTCCTTCCTGGAGTATGGTTGTTATACTATTCTTTGACTTGAATACTAGTTGTAAATATATATTAATACCCTTGAAACTTGCTGATTGCAGCTTTATCACTGGTCACCCCCGAGGGGCAAGCTATAAAAGTAGACTTCTCACCTCTAGGCTGAATCTTGTAGGCTTTAACCCTGGACTGTGGAGCCATCAGGGAGAAAGCAGAGAGGCAGGTGTCCTCCCTCCAGCTAGCAGCTACATGACAGCACACTGACTAAACTTCTGGAAAGAACTCCACCCCTACTAGGTCTGAGCTAAGCTATATATACACTGTCACACTGTCCCCATCTAGTGGTGAAACCAGTGTGGTGAAATTCTAATTAGCCTAAATGAAAGGATCTTACACAGAATCACATAGTGACATGGAAGAATATGACATGAGATGAAGTATGATATTCAGACATAATACATGGCAATAAAACATAATAAAACGAGTTTGCTGTGCACACGATCACGAGTGGGACACTGCATAAGTGCAACCCTGATATCCACCTGCAGTTTTGTCTCTACCTACTTGCACTGACCGTCCTAATTGGCGGCATACAATTTGGCGACGGTCCCTTGGTTAAGTGCAGGGGCCTAAAGACAAATACGAATACTGTGGACAAGAGCAAAGGTCAAGCCAGGAGGACGCGTAAATACAAAAGGTGCTAGCAAGGTCAAGGTCACAAACAAAGCCAAGGTCAAAGCACAAACGATAGACACAATCCTAAGAACCCTGGTGAGGGTAACAAAAGACCAATAACAAGCAACCTGTGGCCAGCAGGCTGCATGTTTAAATAGCCCTGAGTGTTGCGTCACTTAACGTGGCCAGCATCATGTGACTCACATTACACCGCCCAACATAGCCAAGCACCGATTCATCATTATTGGTGCTCAGTTTCCCTGCAGATCATTGTGTAGGGCAATGCCAGCCGCACTGAGGAGGTGTGCCTGGCCGAGTTCTCCCCGCCCCCTGGTCCCCTTGGAGACGAGGATGCCAGCCGCGTTCTAGCTCCTGCCCACAGGCGGAATACCGGCGGAACTGCAAGGAAGAAGCGCGTCGCCGGCTCCCCATTACAGTACACCCCCTTCCACAAGGGGCCACTGGACCCATAACTACTGGAGCTGTTTTTTCCGGGTGAGTTAGATTAAATCTTCACACTAGCCTTGCAGCATGCATCTTACTAGCTGGCACCCAAGGCCTCTCTTCAGGACCAAAGCCCTTCCAATGGATCAAATATTGCAGAGAGTTGCGGACCTTTCTCGCATCAATAATCCTAGAGATCTTAAATTCTGATTGACTGGCCACCTCCACTGGTGGTGGAGATTCCTGTGAAGGGGATACAGGTGACACATATTTTTTTAAATAAAGACTAGTGAAATGCATTATGGATACGAAAGGAGTCGGGTAATATTAACTTAAAAGATACAGGATTGATAATGCCTACAATCTCATAAGGCCTAATAAACCGTGGTCCAAACTTATTCGAGGGTAGCTTCAAAAGACAAATTCTTGGTGGACAGCCACACATTATAACCCAACTCGAAATCTACTCCTCAAGAGCGCTTTTTATCTGAGTTACTTTTTTTAACCTCCTGGGTAGAGTTGAGCGAACACCTAGAAGTTCGGCTTCGCCAGGTTCGGTCGAATTTCACCTCAAAGTTCGAGTTCGGGACCCAAACTTGACTGGAACTTGACCCAAAACCATTGAAGTCCATGGGGACCCGAACTTTGGGGCACTAAAATGGCTCTAAAAAAGTCCTGGAAAGGGCTGGAAATTGAAGCAAAATGGGGGTAAGAGTAGGACAAATTTGGATAGGGAAAGGACTTAAAATAACATAAAATACAATTTTTTTTTTAAATAAACGTTCTAAACCTGAGCACAAGTGAGTGACAGTGTCACCTGCCACCCCGCAAACAGAGGATGTGGCAGCAACGCCACCACATCTTTCACCATTACCAAGCATCTCCACACTATCCCACGGAAGCGTTCAGCTGTCCATCTCCCAATTAGAAAGAGAAATAGAAAGAGGAAGTACCCCACTCCCCACCCTCGATCACTGGCCCTGAATGCCAGGATTTCTAAATTTCTGGTCCTTTGAAATGATGTCATTCTGTCTGGTGGAGATGGATGGAGGCTATTAAAAAAACTTATGGCGGTGGCTGTCTCACAGTACATGGTTCCCAACCGCCACTACTTTTCCAGGCGAGCCATCTCTTCCCTGCACAACCAAGTGGCGGACAACATCAGGTGTGCACTGCGCAGCGTCATCTGTGGCAAGGTCCACATAACCACAAATACGTGGACCGGTAAGCACAGGCAGGGAAGTTATATTTCCCTAACAGCACACTGGGTAAATGTAGTGGCGGCTGGGCCAGAGGCAGATAGCAGTTTGGCGCATGTCCTTCCGCCCCCGAGGATTGCAGGGCATTTCTATTTGCCTCCTGTTCATTTCTCCTCCTCTACCACCTCCTCATCTTTTCAGCGTAACACCTTCCCCACCAATATCAGCACAGCCAGTGGGAAACAACAGCAGGCTGCTCTGAAACTCATCTGTTTGGGGGGAAAAACCCACACAGCGTAGGAGCTGTGGACGGGCATGGAACAACAGACCGATGAGTGGTTGGTGTCACTGAGCCTCAAGCCTGGCCTTGTGGTGTGAGATAATGGGCGAAATCTGGTAGCAGCTCTGGGTCTAGCCGGTTTGACGCACAACCCTTGCCTGGCGCATGTGCTGAATTTGGTGGTGCAGAAATTCCTGAACAACTGACAGTGAAAATCAATTCAATTAATCCAGCTCTTAGATTCTGGTGGGACAAATTCACTTTTATTGGTGCTCAAGGACCCCTGCGGCCTGAGCCGCAGATGTGACAGGCAAATAATTTTGTTAAATTTGTTGGTTAGATTGTTGGGTAACATTTCCACGGTTATCAGGACTTTTTATTATAAATCATAACAAAAACTATACAGTGAACATTTCAAAAAGTGAAAATTAACCCGACCAGACTCCCTCCCTACACCCCCCCCCCTTCACTCAAACCACTCATTAATGCCCATTCACAAACTATTTACAAATTTACTTATAAACATATTTAAATAACTATAAGTCAGATAAACTAAATAAACAAACAAAACTATATATATGCCTTACCCTTAACTTATAAGGCCAGTCATATACAAGTGGCTCGGGGGGTGGGTTCCTGCACCAACATAGGCCAGGTACACAATTGTCCAGCCAGGGTACAGTTCTGGAGGAGGAGGAGGAGGTGAAGAAACCGTGTTCACAGCAGGGTGGCACCCAAAGCAGCTCACGGTCATCACTTGAGCGTGACTGGGGGGATACAGAGGACACAGATGATACACCTCCCACAGAGGACAGCTTGTCGTTCCCTCTGGGCAGCCTAGTAAACATGAGCGACTACATGCTGCAGTGCCTGCGCAACAACTGCCGAGTTGCCCACATTCTAACTTATGCAGATTACTTGGTGGCAACCCTAATGGATCCCCTTTACAAGGACAACGTGCCGTCCTTAATTCCGTCATTAAAACGTGATCGGAAGAAGCCAATGCTGGTAGACGCGCTGCTGATGGCATTCACGCATGACACCGGGGGCTCAGTGGAAGCACAAGGCTAAAGCAGAGGAGGAAGAATAAGTCGCCAACGCAGCTGAGTCATCGCCTGCACCTCAGTAGGCAGGGTTAGCATGGCCGAAATGTGGAAAAGCTTTGTCACCACGCCACAACAACCAGCACCACCAGCACATATGAAACGTCTTAGCAAGAGGCAGCATTTCAGCAAAATGGTGGAATACGCCTACACGTACTGACTGATGGGTCTGCCCAGGGTCGTAGCTACAGGGGAAGCAGGGAAAGCGGCTGCTTTGGGGCCCTGATCAAGAAGGGGCCCATCCACGAGGAGGAGGACTAAAGGACTTTGTCACGGCCACCTTAACGGTATTATACAATTAAATGATATACTGTACAGTGGCAGTATAGACAGTGTTGAACATGGAAGGAACAGCTGCTTGGTCTGAGAGAGCGATTTTAGTAGCCACAGCATGAAAGGAAGGGGTTGCGAAAAAATTACTGGGGGAGGGGAAAGAAAGAAGGGGTACAGATCACCTAACAATCTGAAGGCCAATTAATTTACTGAATATATTTCCAAGTCAGGTATGCAGTGCAGGGGTACTTTATGGCCCAAGAATGTAACATACAATTTTTAGAAATTTACCTCCCTTTCACCTATGCAGAGCAGGGATTTGTATACCGCAAAACTGGCAAAATGTCACCCACCAATGGAACAGATAATTTTTTGAAATTTACCGCCCTGTCACTTTTGCAGAGCAGGGGTTTATATATGGCAAAAATGGTAAAATGTCACCCACAAATGGAACAGACGATTTATACAAATTTACTTCCCTGTCACCTTTCAGGAACAAAACGTGTGTTTTTTCTTATAGCACCAATGTAAAAGCAGTATGTTACAGTTTTATTGGACTGTCAAAAATGCATCATAGCACGCAAATTTGCTATCTAGCACAAACAAATTAGCTTTTTTTTATAGCAGCAATGTATCTGCAGTATGTAACATTTTAATTGGACTGTCAGAAATGCAGCATAGCCTGTAAATTTACTATCTTGCAAAAAAGTGTGCTTTTTTTTATATCAGCAAGGTCACTTGAGTATTTAGCGGTTTTATTGGACTGTCAGATATGCAGTGCCTGTGGCAGACAGATAAAAAATTGCTTTAGGGCACCAAAAAGTATGACAGACTAATGCAATTCAATCATTTTTACTGCCAGGTATGCACTGCAGGCCGCAGGGGTACTTGAACGGCCAAAAAAGGGAATTTGTCCTCCACTGTGCTACCAGACCAGAATTAAAGTAATGTCCCTGGCACACATGAAGTTCAAATGCAGTTGCAAGGGCACTGCACTTGCAAAAATAGCCACTTACCTCTAACGAACTAGCAGATGGATTAAACTTATTTTTCAGTGTCACTGGGCTCATAGCACCCTCAAAAATCTCTGTAGTTTGAAGATTGAACACTACACCACCAAGTTCAACAGAATTCTTCCCTAATCTCTCCCTCACAGCAGCAGCATCCTATCCCTACACTAAGAAGAGCAGAGTGACGTGTGGCGCTACATGACTCCAGCGTATATAGAGGCTGGGTCACTTGCTGCTCTTGGCCAATCAAGGCCATGCCATTAGTAGGCATGGCTGTGAAGGCCCTGCAGCCTTTCAAAAAGGGCCAAGAAATCATTAAACACCGAACTGAAACCTGAACTTTTACAGAAATGTCCGGATTCGGGTCCGGGTACCAAAAACCCTAAAGTTCCATAGGAACCCGAACTTTACAGTTCGGGTTCGCGCAACCCTACTGCTGGTCTTTTCTCAGGTTCAACTGAACCTGGGCCAAGACTGTGCACAGTTCTCTAGCCATTACATCAGCCTCTGGAACTTGCGAAGAGGACAGCGAAAACAAACTAAATCGCGAATGACAAAACAGGATTACAGTAAAACGGAGACATACCAGTAGATGAATTCACCTGGTTGTTATTGGCGAATTTAGCCAGAAGCAGATGTTTCACCCACAGCTGTTGGTTTTGGGAGACATAACACCTCAAATACTGCTAGAAACTAGCTTCAAACATTCAGTTTGACCGTTGGTTTCCTGATTAAAGGCCAAAGAAAACGACAAAGAGATGTTACATTTACGATAAAAAGCCCTCCAAAACCTTGAATCAAATTGGACACCTGTATCCAAAACCATATTCTCTGGGATTCCGTGTAAACGTATAACATGATCAACAAACAGGGAAGCCAGAGTCTTGGCATTAGGCAATTTTGACAGAGGGATAAAGTGTACCATTTTACTAAATCTGTCCACCATCACCCACACAACTGACTTACCCTCAGAAATCGGTAAGTCAGTGATAAAATCCATAGAAATATGGGACCACAGCCTATTCGGAATGGGCAGTGGGCGTAACTCACCCACAGGACGGGACTTAGGGTTCCTGGACCTGGCACAAACTTCATATGTGGAAACATATGTGTGGACATCTCTAGACAGGGTGGGCCACCAATAAAACCTGGAAACAAGTTCCTTGGTGGCATTAATACCTGGATGTCCTCTAAAAACACAGTTGTGACACTCACCCAACAGTCTGAGATGTAAATGACCAGGGACAAATAATTTATCACTAGGAGATTGTACCGGAGCCAAGTGTTGCCCTGCAGAAATTTCAGTCGTCAAATCAGTGGAGAACGAAGCCACAATGACTCCTTTCGGCAAATAGGCTCAGGTGGAGTTTCAGGAGGTTGGAAAGCACAGAAACTTTGGGACAGGGCATCAGCTTTAATATTTTTACTTCCTGTTCTGAAAGTAATACAGAAGTTAAAACGTGTGAAGAACAATGCCCATCTAGCCTGTCTGGGATTTAAACGTTTAGCAGACTCCAAAACATGAGATTTTTATGGTCAGTAAGAACTGTAACCCGATGTAGGGCCCCTCCAAAAACTGATGCCATTCCTCAAAAGCCCATTTAATAGCAAGTAATTTTCTGTTCCCAATATCATAATTTCTCTCAGTAGGAGAAAACTTACGAGAGTAGAATTAGCACGGTCTAATGTTCGTGAAAGTTGAAGATTCCTGGGAGAGTATCACGCCTACCCCATCCTCGAAGGAGCTGACCTCGACCACAAAAGGCAACTAAATTATTTTAAATACATTTCCGGTAGTAATTGGAAAAACCCCAAAAACGTTGTACCGCTTTTAGAGAGGAGGGTCTCACCCATTCCAGAATCGCCTGCACCTTCCCTGGATCCATTTTTAAAGGTTTGGGGTGTGAGAACATACACCCCAAATATACATTTTTCACCTTTAGCAAATAGTTGGTTTTCTCAAAGAACCTCCAGTACTTGTCTAGTGTGGCTAACATGACACTCCCAATCTGGTGAATAGATTAAAATATTTTCTAAATAAATGATCAAGAATTTCCCAATGAATTGCCTGAAAATATCATTGACAAAATTCTGGAAAATCGCTGGGGCATTGCTTAAACCAAATAGCATCACTAGATATTCATAATTCCCCTCAGGGGTATTAAAAGCAGTTTTTCACTCATCGCCCTGTTTGATACGAATGAGCTTATATGCTCCCCTGAGGTCGAGTTTAGTGAACCATTGAGCTGCAAGGACCTGATTAAACAGGTCTGAAATCAAGGGTGTTGATTTTTGACAGCAATTTTGTTCAACTCTCAATAATCCATACAGGGTCTTAAGTAGAGTTGAGCAAACACCAGGAAATTTGGGTTCGCCAGGTTCGGCCAAAATTTGTCGAAAAGTTTGAGTTTGGGACCCGAACTTGACCCCGAACCCCATTGAAGTCAAGGGAGACCCAAACTATGGGGCACTAAAATGGCTCTGAAAAATTAATGGAAAGGGCTAGAGGGCTGCAAAAGGAAGAAAAATTGGGGTAAGAGCTGGACAATTGCCATGAAAACAAATGTGGATAGGGAAATAAATGTCTGAAAATAACATAAAGTTCATAAAAATAATAGTCTTGAACTAGGAGGAGGAGGTCCATATGGAGTAGAAGGTTGAAGAGGCGGTGGACGTGGCGGTGTAGGTAGAATCGGTGGTGGTGGAGGAGGTAATTGCCCACAACACTGTTTTTTTTTTTTTTTTTTTTCATTTGGGTAGACCCCAAAACATTGGGAGATATAGAAAATAAAACAAAGACAAAAGTGCGCTGGAGTATAACCAAGGCTGGTTGAGGCCGGCATACATGTCTATTCTACACGTTACGGACAAGTCCTGTGGGATCCATGCCTGGTTCATTTTAATTAAAGTGAGCTTGTCCACATTGGCTGTAGACAGGTGGTTGCGCTTGTCTGTGATAATGCCCCCTGCCGTGCTAAACACATGTTCAGACAATACACTGGCGGCAGGGCAAGCCAGCACCTCCAACGTGTAAAGGGAACGCCATGTGCCCAATTTGGAGCCCCAAAGTTGAATTAGGCAGATCCATCAGTCAGTACGTGTAGGCGTGTGCACACATACTGTTCCACCATGTTGCTGAAATGCTGCCTCCTGCTAACATGTTCCATATCAGCTGGTGGTGCTGGTTCTTGTGGCATGCTAACAAAGATTTTTCACATTTCGGCCATGCTAACCCTGTCTTCTGAGGTGCTGGTGGTACCGCAGCTGGGTTGGCGACTTTTTCCCCCTCCTCTGCCTTCGCCTTGTGCTTCCTCTGAGTCCCCGGTGTCAGGTGGGAATGCCATCAGCAGCGCGTCAACCAGCGTGCGCTTGTAAGGGGTATAGATCACCCAGCGATCTAAACACCACCGAATTTAGAAAATATATTTCCCTGTCAGGTATGCAGTGCAGGGGTACTTTGAAAGAAAAAAGGGGTATAGATCATGCAACAATCTAAACGCCGCCGATTATACAGAATACATTTCCCAGTCAGGTATGCAGTGCAGAGGTAGTTTGAAAAAAAAAAGGGGTATAGATCACCCAGCAATCTAAACGCCGTTGAATTTACAGAATATATTTCTCTGTCAGGTATGCAGTACAGGGGTACGTTGAAAGAAAAAAAAGGGTATAGATCACCCAACAATCTAAACGCCGCCGAATTTACAGAATATATTTCCCAGTCAGGTATGCAAGGCAGGGGTAGTTTGAAATAAAAAAGGGGTCATGGAGCGTCCCCGTCATCCAGCATCTATTCGCCCCGCTGAAGGATTCTTTTGAAAATGTTTAGAAGCCACAAGGGGCCCCCACGCTGCAGATTTATCAGGGAGACATCATGGAGATTTTACAGCATAAAACTAAAGCACCCAACAATGTAAACACCGCCGAATTTACAGAATATATTTACCAGTTAGGTATGCAGGGCAGGGGTAGTGTGAAAGAAAAAAGGGGTACAGATCACCCAACAATGTAAACGCTGCCGAATTTACAGAATATATTTCCCAGTCAGGTATGTAGGGCAGGGATAGTAACATAGCAACATAGTATATAAGACCGAAAAAAGACATTTGTCCATCCAGTTCAGCCTGTTTCCTACAAGGTAGCATTCAAGAAAAAAGACTGCGCCCGGGAAACATGGCACAAGTGAACTGCCATACCGAGAAATGCCACTAATTCACAACCACAAGTACCTGGTGGGAGTGCAAGGAACAGTGGCAAACGTGAACGGTCATACTGAAAAAGAGTTAATTACTCTAACAGTAATTGGATTTTCCAATAGCCTCCACAACGGCACAGAAAAATGGGTACGGATCACCCAACAATGTAAATGCTGCCGAATTTACAAAATATATTTCCCTGTCCGGTATGCAGTGCAGCAGGAACACACGCTCCAAGCCAATTGTGAATGACTGGTCTGATAACCATGGAAATGTCCACACACAATCTAAGAGCTGGATTTACTGATTCAATTTCACCCTAAGAAATGCAGTGCAGGCTGCAAATGTACTTTATGGCCCAAAATAAGTGATTTTTGTCACCAGCAATTTCACTGATGTATTTACTGGTTATATTGCACCCTCAGAAATGCAGTGCAGGCCGCAAATGTACTTTATGTCAAAAAATAAGTGTTTTTTTTTCACCAACAATGTCACAGTTGTATTTACTGGTTATATTTCACTGTCAGAAATACAGTGCAGGCCACACATGTACTTTATGGCAAAAAATAAGTGTTTTTTTTCACCAACAATGTCACAGTTGTATTTACTGGTTATATTTCACTGTCAGAAATACAAACGTACTTTTTAGCAAAAAAAATTAAAAATTTGTCCGCCCAGAATCTAACAGATGGACTTACTGGATTGCTTAATTTAAAAAAATATAGTGAATATGTCACTGGGTCCCTGAACTCACATACGGATTACCTATATTCTTTTCCCTTCCCCTGGCACATATGCAGTGATGGTGCACATAAAAAATGTATATAGGTATATGTCGCCACTGCACTACAAGAACAGGATTAAATTATTGTCCCTGGCACATGTGCAGGTGCAAGTGCATTGCAATTTGCACAAAATGGCCACCTAACTAACAGATGGATTAAAACTTATTTTTCTGTGTCACTGGGCTCA
Source organism: Bufotes viridis (assembly GCA_033119425.1). Classification (NCBI taxonomy): domain Eukaryota; kingdom Metazoa; phylum Chordata; class Amphibia; order Anura; family Bufonidae; genus Bufotes; species Bufotes viridis. The sequence goes on from CM065593.1 coordinate 57,843,442, forward strand.
GGGCAGAGTACAAAAATGTTGCATTGCACCCACACAAAAAAATTGCTGTAGATTGCAGACTTTCCTTTCTTTCCTAATCTCTCCCTCACAGGGGCAGCATCCTATCCCTACACAAGTAAGAGCTGACGTGACGTGCGGCGCTACGTGACTTCAGCTTGTATAGAGGCTGGGTCACATGCTGCACTGGCTAATCACAGCCATGTCATTAGTAGGCATGGCTGTGATGGCTTCTAAGAGCACACATCTTAAACCCTTGTTAATTGGCTGCCCTGCAGCCTTTCAACAAGCTTTATTAAATGGGCGAACACCGAACTCGAACCCAAACTTTTACATAAAGGTTCGGGTACCAAAAACCCTAAAGTCTGGTACACTCAACAATAGTCTTAATCCAACATCTCTTTTTTAAACAAATACAAATCCTGCACTCATAGGGTAAACCGAAGGTCTCATATGACCTTTCTGTAAACTTTCCTTCAAATAGTCCCTCATAGACCTCCGTTCAGGGCCAGATAGATTATAAATACGACCCTTAGGGTACTTAAATCCTGGAATAAGTTTCATAGCACAAGCTTACGGTCTACCCTAAGAAATGGGGGCACCACTGAGGAAGCCAGCAGAGCCTCGCGATACGCGTTGGGTTTTCCTTTGCTTACTATGCACATTTCCACCATGCTATTTTTATGATAAGTATTACCTTCATACTATTCAATGTTGATGGATCTTATGCACTTTACTTATTGTTTATTTATGTGGGACTGTGCTCATACATATGTGGTAGTGTCAGGGTGGCGTGCGGTATGTATTTAGTCCACACTGCCATGATTCATTGTATACAATGGTTTTAACTTGTCCTTGTTGTGTCTGTTGTTCTTAATAAATTTGATATATATTTTTTAGATGTGCGGCTCTTATCTCAGTATTCTTTTCTCTTCTTTGGTGCGAAAAGCTTACGGTCTATGAGGGGGAAGGAAAACACATCACCGAAGTCACTGATGTAAGGGGCAGGTAATTTGATTCAGAAGCGATTTACAACTTGAATAACCGGTAAACAGTATGACTCACACTTTTTTCCCCATTTCTCTTATTAACCTGTGGACCAAGTGATGTTAGGGTTATGCATTTGGAGCCAGGGCATGCCCAAAACGACTTCCACAGGTAAATTCTTTAATATCAAAAAGGAACAACTCTCCGTATAACAAACCCCCACAGTCAAGGTTACCTCCGGCGTACAATATTCTACAGTACTGCCCACCAAGGGAGTGGAATCAATAGCTATGATGTGCATAGGGTTAGAAAGAGACAAAATGGGTATTCCAAATGACACGGCAAAATTATGGTCAATCAAGTTAGAGGAGGACCATGAATAAATGCACTCCTTCCCTGAACCCTTACATGAGCCTAAAGAAATAATCACTGGCAACAATGCCTTTACTTTAACTACCTGTGGGAGTACCTTATCCTTCTGATCGTCAGGCCAAGAGGACCTCCTGGAGAGAGGAATCTTAGGGCATAGTCGTACCCAGTGATCAGATTCTCCTCAGTAGAAACAGGCACCCCTCTGGTGTCTTAGATCCCTCCTGGTCATACCAAGCTGCATTAGCTCTTATGGGTTATTCTCCACCTTGGCTCTGAAGGTTGAAGAGTCCAGTTTGACCACTAGTGTTGATAGAGCACTCAAGTGCTCAGGTGCTTGGACCGAAAACATCGGGATGCTCGGGTGCTCTACAGAGCACCTGAGTATAATGGAAGTCAATGGGAGAACCCAAGCATTAAACCAGGCACCCGCTCATCTGAAGAGGGGAGCATGCATGGTTCATAGGAAAAGGTCAGAAATTGATGGAAACACCACCGAAAAGGTTCGGGAACAGCATGGGGAGGATGTCTGGATGCATCTTGGCCTCTCAAGTCGCTCAAGTGCAAGGGAACGATGTTGTCCGAGTAGTATGCCACTTTTACAGACTGACAATAATACGCTCAAAACGAAAAGATAAAATCGTTTTTAGAGAAAAAATAGTTCGGAAACATTCTTTCCTGTATGTTTACTTGTATATAAAGTTCAAGTGCTGCCAAAAATTGCAAGCAAGAGGCACTCAGATACAACCTGTATATCACATAAAGGAGGGCCTCATTCACAATGTGGTACAATTGTTCATGTAGTGGGACTCCTACACTCATAAATTCTTTGCTCTAGGTGAAATAGAACCAGCACTCCAATACAGCCTTTGTTACACATAAAGCAGGACATCATACAAACCCTTGAAAAATTATGATTGATGGCCTACTGGTGACCCTCAAAAATATTTGGGGCAAGGGCCTGCTGATCTGACCATCTAAAACATTAGGTGCAAGGGCCTGCTGGTGAGCTGACCCTGTAAAAGATTGTAGGTGAAGGCCTGCTGCTGAGATGACCCTCTAAAAGGTTGTAGATGAGGGCCTGCAGGTGAGCTGACTCTGTAAAACATTTTATGCATGGGCCTGCAGGTGAGCTGACACTGTAAAACATTATATGTGAGGGCCTGCAGGAGAGCTGACCCTGTAAAATATTGTAGGTGAGGTCCTGCAGGTGAGCTGACCCTGTAAAAGATTGTAGGTGAGGTCCTGTTGGTGAGATGACCCTCTAAAAAATTATATGCTAGGGCCTGTAGGTGAGCTTTCCCTGTAAAACATTATATGCGAGGGCCTGTAGGTGAGCTGACCCTGTAAAACATTATATGCAAAGGCCTGCAGGTGAGCTGACCCTGTAAAAGATTGTAGGTGAGGTCCTGTTGGTGAGCTGACCCTCTAAAAAATTATATGCTAGGGCCTGTAGGTGAGCTGACCCTGTAAAACATTATATGTGAGGGCCTGCAGGTGAGCTGACCCTGTAAAACATTATATGCAAGGGTCTGCAGGTGAGCTGACCCTGTAATAAATTATATGCGAGAACCTTGGCTAATGAGACTGGACTTGGTGGAAGACAGGGTGGTGCTTAACCAACTGGAAGCATTTTCTGCTGAAATCCAACCGACCACCTGGTCGCACTGGTCTGACTTCAAGAGTGGTGTTCTGCGCCGCCCTGCTGTTACAGTATAACCCAGTATAGTGAGGGTTAATACCGTTCGGGGGATTCACCTGCCAAAGAGAGCAGCAAACCACAAACACTGGAATCCACCGAACTGGAACCATACGAAGTCCTCCTTTCCTGGAACAGGCAAGAGAACGTTCTGAAGTAGCAATTCCCCCCCAAGTACGAGACAAGGCTCCGTATTGATGGTTAAACAGGAATCTGCTTTATTGAAGGCTACCTGCCCAATATTTATGCAGGTCTCCCACCTGGTGGACACTCCCCTACGGGACCAGAAGGAAGACTGAGACACAGGAGATAGAGTAGCCAATAGAAACACACCCAGAAAATTCCTCACCTCTGCTTAGGAGATAATTGAGTCAATTACTGTATCTTATCTCCAAGCTGAAAAGTTAGTCTTTATACATTTTTATAACTTTGTGAGTTTACATCGTACACACATACAATTTATATTATTTTTACTAGTATAACTTGGAGACAAACATATCCAAAATTCACTCGAATAGGTTCAGGAGTTTAAAAGTTAGGTCAAAGTCCTTTGTGACCAAATGAAGCATGACGTTTCTGTCTTTGCAGGGGAAAATCAAGCGTTTGAACATGGGTCCATAGTCTAAAGGCAGCAAGCGGGCAACCAGGCTCCTCCAATGCACAGTGGCGAGATTGGTCCATGAAGCTAGGTATCATGGATGATTGTTTTACTTGTGCTCTGGCAACAGGCACAGTTTCAAAGCGCCCAGGGCCACAACCTCTGCGTGCACCATCAGCATCATGGCCACTTCCCCATCCCGTACTGCTCGCCTTCATTTTAAATGTTATATATGCTTGAAAGTAAGTCAAACGTACAGTAGTATAGGATTTGGAAGTGTATGTGCCAGATAATTTAAAAAGGTATTTGGGATGTGGAAAAGGCACACAGGAGATATCCCGCAGATAATGTAAATGTTGTTACCAGCGGCTAATAAAAAAATTACAGGGAATGTCACAGGTATTTGGGATGAGGAAACATTATATAGGATGGGTACCTCAGGTAATGTCACTGTCCGCAAAAAAAGTACACTGTATGTCACAGATAAAAATTTTACGCGCACACGTTACACTTTTGATGTGGAGCTGGTAATGTCCATGTCCGGCGATCACTGCCGTGCTGCGCCGTAGCTCCGCCCCTCGGCCCCATAATAGTCAATGGGGATGGAGCGGCAGCACAGCAGCACACCCGCCGAAACACCCTGCCGCATAGCCATGCCGCAAGTGTGAAAGTACCCTTAGATGTAACTTTGTTAAATGCACATGTTACACTTTAGAAGTGGCACTGGTAATGTCACTGTCAGAAGCAGACACCATCTATTGACAAAGTACACTGTATGTCACAGATACATTTTTTAAATACACACGTTACACTTTAGATGTGGCACTGGTAATGTCACTGTCAGAAGCGGATACTGTCTATTGAAAAAGTACACTGGATGTCACTGATACATTTTTTCAGTGCACACGGTACACAAGAGATGTTGCACTGGTAATGTCATTGTCAGAAGCGGACATCGTCTATTGAAAAATTACACTATATGTCACTGATAATTTTTTTCACTGCAGATGTGGCGCAGCTGTCCGCAGTAGACACCGTCTACGGAAAAAGTACACTGGATGCCACAGATATTTTTTGGGATGCGCACACTTTACACAGGAGATGTCCGCAGCAGCCTATTAGACGCTATTTAGCGCAGGATGCGCTAAAAAATAGATTTTGCTGCTGTCACACACAATAGTCCTTAAAAGGATTTTTGGGTCTCTGAAAAGTTTTTCTAATAAAAATAGTCCAATATCACTCCCTACACTGTCTGTCCCTTCCTATGCACAGCTCTCTCTGACTAACACTAAGCCGAACAAGCACCATCGGATGCACCCGATGACGCGTTCCGGCCAGTCAATCACTGTAATGCCAGTAACTAACATGGCTACAGCATTACAGTGAGGGCAGTACTCACCTGCATGTTTATTGGTTGCATTGCAGCCAAGAAACATGCAGGGAGGAGACTCGAGCATTGCGCTCAGGAACATGCGGTATTCCACAGAATATCACCATGTGCCGAGCATAGGGATGCTCGAGACAAACTGGTTTTCGGCCGAGCATGCTCGCTCAACACTATTGACCACCACCTGTGGAAAAGGCAGATGTTCTCGTCGTCTCTCCCTAATATGTCGGTCAAGTCTCTTAGTCTAATAGCAAAGGTCATCTTCTGTTCTAAGGTGTCAGGGGCGGGAAAACTGACCTGTAATTTTTCGGAGAGTCCAGTTCTAAACTGACATCTAAGTACTGAATCATTCCAGCCAGAGGAAACGCACCATTTCCAGAATTAGGTGCAGTATTCCTCAGCGGGTCTAGCTCCCTGACAGAGCGACTTTAATTATGTTCATCATAAAGTACCCGCAAGGCCTGAAAAAATGCTTCAACAGAAACTAGGCAAGGATAGTCCGTGGGGAGAGAGAAGGCCCATTCTTGTGGGTCCCCCTGAAGCAAAGAGATGATGATGCCTACTCTATGCTTTTTGAAACCTGAAGAATGAGGGCGCAAACGAAAATAAAGTTTACAACTTTCTTTAAATGTAAGAAACAATGTGCAAACTCGCGAAAACCTATCAGGCAATTTAATGTGGGGTTCTAGGTTCTGAGTGGAGGAGGCCGCTATAGGTGGTGTCTGAAGCAACTCCTGATGCTGTAGCCTTTCTCCCAATTCCTGAACCACTTGGGCGAGATTATGTACCTGATCCATGAGAATCCGCAACAGGTCCATGATTTGGCAGGGTACAGTGATTCTGTCACTGTAGGGAGGGATAAGTGCAGCACTGATAACCACCCGCACCTCTGTCCCTGCGTACATGCCCGGCCCATCCTAATTGACGGCGTACAACTTAGCTATAGTCCCTTACTTGGATAAGTGCAGGGGCCTAAAGACAAATACGAATACTGTGGACAAAAGCAAAGGTCAAGCCAGGAGGACGCATAAATTCAAAAGGAGCTAGCAAGGTCAAGGCCGAGGTCATAAGCCAAACGGTCACGTCAAGTACAAGAGGAGGTAGCGAAGTCGACGTCACAAACAAAGCCAACGTCAAAGCACACATGATAGAAAAAATCCTAAAGAATGCTGGTGAGGGTAACAAAAGACCAATAACAGGCAACCTGTGGCCAGCAGGCTGCCTGTTTAAATAGCCCTGAGTGGTGAGTCACATGACATGGCCAGTGTCACGTGACTCAAATTACACAGCCCAACATAGCCAAGCGCTGATTCATCATTCTCGACGCTCAGTTCCCCTGCTAATGGTTGTCTAGGGGAACGCCGGTCGCTTATGCCTCCTCAGCGCGGGCTGGATGCCAGCAGCCCTGCTCCCCTTGGAGACGAGGACGCCAGCTGCGTTCTCGCTCCTGCATGCATGCGGGATGCCAGCAGTGATGCAAGGAGGAAGCTCTTCGACAGCTCCCCGTTACACAAATTTTGTTCAGAGTTCAGCGGTAAAAAAATGTATGACTTATTTCAGTCGCAAAAGAAATTGCATTCAGCGTTCAGCGCTGCAGTTATATGTGGTAAAATCTTTTGTGTCGTATTTCGGTGGAAAAACTAAGTTTATTCAATGTTCAGCGCTGTAGTAATATGTGGTAAAATCTTTTGTGATGTATTTCGGTGGAAAAAAAAATTGTATTCAGCGTTCAGTGCTGCAGTTATATGTGGTAAAATCTTTATTGACGCATTTCAGTGGAAAAATAAATTTTATTCAGAGTTCAGCGCTGCAGTAATTTGTGATAAAATCTTTATTGAAGTATTTCGGTCGAAAAACAAAATGTATTCAGCGGTCAGCGATGCGGATATATGCGGTAAAATCTTAAGTGTCATATCTTTATGAACTTCAAGACTCTTCCGGGCTCAAAGCTATCTTGATGCTTTATAATATAGAATATAGAATATAACAGTGGCTCCATCCAGGGGCGTAGCTAGAAATGACTGGGCCCCACAGCAAATTTTTGTATTGGCCCCCCCCTATCCGCGCGTTTCGCTCCCCCTCTATAATGTGCCAGCCATATAGCCCCCCTATAATGTGCCAGTAGTCAGCCATATAACCCCTCCTATAATGTGCCAGTAGTCAGCCATATAACCCCCCCTATAATGTGCCAGTAGTCAGCCATATAACCCCCCTATAATGTGCCAGTAGCCAGCCATATAGCACCAGATGCCCCCTTAGTGCTCCTCTCCCCATAGTGCCCCCTATAATGTGCCAATATCAAGTGCCTCTGTCTTCCCCCATCCCAATATCATAGTGCCATCCTCTCCCCCTGCCCCCTAATGTGTGTGCCAATATGAAGTGCCTATCTCTCCCCCATTTGCCAATATCATAGTGCCAATAGCCCTCCTCCCCTGTGGCAGTAAAGTAAAAGTCCAGTATTTAAAAAAAAAAAAAAACAACACATATACTTACCTCCATGTTAGGCAAGCCTCATTTATCCTGTCTTTCAGAAAAGTTTGTGAGAGGAATCAAACCTGTGACCATTAGGATGAAAGGCAACACACTTATCCACAAGACCATATCAGCTGCATAGCCAGGTAGCTAAAAAAAAAAAATAAGACCTCTAGATAAGGAGAACTTTGATAGTGTATCTATACACATTACAGCTGCCCCAACACACCACGCTCTGCTACATCCATATACAATGTGCTGGTGCAGCTGTAATGTGTATGGATACACTATCAAAGTTCTCCACATCTAGAGGTCTTATTTTTTTTTTTTTTTTTTTTTGAGCTATCTGGCTATTCAGCTGATATGGCCTTGTGGATAAGTGTCTTGCCTTTGAACCTAATGGTTGCAGGTTCGATCCCCAGCGCAAGCTTTTCTGAAAGAAAGAAAAAATACGTTTTAAATAGACAAGGGCGAGAGGACAGTGCGATTCACTGTGTAATTAGCGATCTGGAGAGGAGTGAGGACACGTGCTGATTACCCAGGGGAGGAGAGGAGTGAGGACAACACGTGCTCGCCGGGCCCCCTGTAAGCCCGGGCCCCGAAGCAGCTGCTTCCCCTGCTTCCCTGGTAGTTACGCCCCTGGCTCCACCCACTTGTCTCAATAATAACAGGTGCGCACCTCTCGGTTCACCCAAAACCGGCTACAAGAACTCGTTAAAAATATGTAAGTGAGGGGAACTCAAAACAACTGGTGGCATATGGATTAGATCAAAGGGTATTTAATGGAAAAAAGGTATTAAATAAACACAAAATAAAAATACTATCAACCACATATAGAGGAAAATATTGCCGGCACATGCGCTGGCGATAGTCCGTTGGTATAAAAATGCTGAAATCCACCTCTGAACACAATATCCTCAATATTATTGCATTTAAATACGTCCATACATATGGTTCACTATGCACTATTGTTGCGATTCTAAAACAGCACACCTAAATACACTCTATATTACTGCAATTGAATTCGTCCATACAAATGGCTCCAGTTGTTCCTGCACTAATATTGCAATTCTGAAACGGCACACCTGTTGGTATACCTGTTTACAAATTGTCAATAATCCGTATATTAGTAGATTTACACCTCTGGTGTTAGTAGTTAATACAAAGTCCCAATAAGCGCTGTCCGCTTATGCCGATATTGGTATTGTATATTGCGGCACTCAGACAGAACATTCATGTACTTGGTATTAGATTCACTCAGGGAGGTAAGACATTCATATATTCTACCCATGTAACGGTATTACATTACCAACATTCCTTTCCTCTGGATCGCTGTATATGTGGAGTAGCTCTCATCTGCCAGGACCTTCTGCGGCATCCCACGTGGTCCAGCCATCTAATACGTGGAGTCCCATGTGACGGAGGCAGAGCAGCTGGTTGGTTGAATATTCCGGTCGCTAGTTTGAAGTTGATATTGTTATCCACAGTTCTTTCTTTGTCAATCCGGGTATAATACCAACCTCCTCTGGTGTTAGACTCTCACTGGCAACCGCCAAACGCCTTGCAGGGCAAGTACCTGCCTCCTTCTCAGTGGCTTATGGACGCCTTTATATACCCCATTGCAATGGGGGATCTTGGGAATACTTGGAAAACTCCAAAAACTGGCACTGGAATTCTTTATGTGGTTGCACTCTACATATAGCTAATTTTACAACCTTATGAATATAAAATAAAAATTATCAATTCTAAACATAGGAGTATACAATAAAAACGCGGCTAAGCCGCAAGGGACATATATGCGTTAACCCTGCGCATGTGTCGGCAATATTTTCCTCAATATTTTCTTCTATATGTGGTTGGAGTGTGGTTTTTACCATTTTTTTGTGTTTATTTAATACCTTTTTATCCATTAAATACCCTTTAATCTAATCCATATGCCACCACGTGTTTTGCGTATTTTGATGCTTTGTCTTCTCATGTCTGTAGCTACTAGAGGCCTGTTCATTGCAGGCAGGTTTCCCCCGAAGTATCCTGGTCGATAATCACTCTGTCATTGTGCCACTCTGTGGCTTCTTCATGCTGCCAACACCTCCAGACTCTGTCATTGTGCCACTTTGTGGCCTACTCATGCTGCTGCCACCTCCAGACCCTGTCATTATGCCACTGTTGTCTCCTCCTGATGCTGCTGATACCTTCTGTAGCGATACCCCTTAGTAGCAGAAGGGTTTCACTGCCAGAAATGTTCTTTTCCCAATGGTGAGAGGTGCTGCAGGAACTCCAGAGTCATCCTTCAGCGAAGCAGGAACAGCTTTTACAAGAGCTAGTGAACTGTAATATAGCGTTTCCCTCAATAAGAGTCAGAACTCAGTATTGAGGGTGAAGATGAACTGCCTTTATTTGTGCCACACTTGGCCTTATATGCAAGTCCCCATGCAAGGGGACATCCCATCTGGACCTGATGGGGAACTGGGTGACAAAGACACAGACCAATGGAAACAGGACACACAATTCCTCCCCTCTGCCTGGGAGATAATTAGGTTAGATACTGTATGTGACACAATTATCTCCAGGCAGAAAAAACACATTTTCCCCAAAACACAGAAAACACAACATATCCACATCCCCGGATAGCTCTAATCTGGGTGAACAACATATCCAAAAATCACCCAGATCAGAGCAGGGGTTCAGGAAATTCCTTGAAGTCTCTTTTTGACCGGTCCCAAGCATGGCTTTCATGCCCAAAAAAGTTACATAGAATTAGGCTGTGCGGCCGGTCTATTTTCACATAGTTCCAAAGAATAACCAGGTGGTTAAATGAATAGTGGTGAAATCCAAAAGGCAGAGAGTCTGCAACACCTACAGACTCTGTCATTGTGCCACTCTGTGGCCTACTCAAGCTACTGTCACCTCCACACTTTGTCATTGTGCCACTCTGTGGCTTCCTCATGCTGCTGCCACCTCCACACTGTCATTGTGCCACTCTGTGGCCTCCTTTTGATGCTGCTGCTGACGACACCTCCAGACTCTGTCATTGTGCCAGTCTGTGGCCTACTCATGCTGCTGTCACCTCCACATTCTGTCATTGTGCCATTCTGTGGCTTCCTCATGTTGCTGCCACCTCCAGGCTCTATCATCGTGCCACTCTGTAGTGAAGAAGGTTCTGTTTAGGTTCTGTTGGTCATTGTGCAACTCTGTGGCTATCTCCTGATGCTGCTGCCGCCACTTCAAGACTCAGTCATTGTACCACTCTGTTACCTACTCAGGCTGCTGCACCTCCACACTCTGTCATTGTGCCACTCCGTGGTCTCCTGATTCTGCTGCCACCTTCAGACTCTGTCATTGTGCAAACCTGCGGCCTCCTCCTAATGCTACTGCTGGTGACACCTTCAAACTCTTTCTTTGTGCCACTCTGTGGCCTACTCATGCTACTGTCACATCCACAATCTGTCATTGTGCCATTCTGTGGCTTTCTCATGCTGCTGCCAACTCCATACTCTCTTATTGTGCCACTTGGTGGCCTTCTCAAAATGCTGCTGCTGCCGCCACCTACAGCCTCTGTCATTGTTCCTCTCGGTGGCCTCCTCATACTGCTTACACCTCCAGACCATGTAATAGGGCCACTCTGTGGTCTCCTCATGCTGCTTCCACCTTAACACTAAGTCATAGGTGCACTCTGTGGACTTTTCATGCTGTTCCCACCCTCCCAACTTCATGACTGGTCCGCTATTTTGGCTTTCGTCCTGGCTGACATAATCATGTAACATAGTAAATTAGTAACATAGTACATAAGACCGAAAAAAGACATTTGTCCATCCAGTTCGGCCTGTTTCTTACAAGTTGATCCAGAGGAAGGCAAAAAACTCCAAAAAAAACCCTGTGAGGCAGAAGCCAATTTTCCCCACTTAGGGGAAAAAAATTCCTTCCCGACTCCAATCAGGCAATCAGAATAACTCCCTGGATCAACAACCCATCTCTAGTAGCTATAGCCTCCTAATATTATTACACTTCATAAATACATCCAGGCCCCTCTTAAATTCCTTTATTGTACTCCCCATCAACATCTCCTCAGGCAGAGAGTTCCATAGTCTCACTGCTCTTACCGCGAAGAATCCTTTTCTATGTTTGTGTACAAACCTTCTTTCCTCCAGACGCAGAGGATGTCCCCTCAACACAGTCACAGTCCTGGGGATAAATAGATGATAGGAGAGATCTATATACTGATCCCTGATATATTTATACATAGTTATTAGATCTCCCCTCAGTCATCTTTTTTCTAAAGTGGATAATCCTAATTTTGATAACCTTTCAGGGTACTGTAGTTGCCCCATTCCAGTTATTACTTTAGTTGCCCTGCTCTGAACCCTCTCCAGCTCTGCTATGTCTGCCTTGTTCACAAGAGCCCAGAACTGTACACAGTACTCCATGTGTGGTCTGACTAGTGATTTGAAAAGTTGTAGGACTGTGTTCTCATCACGGGCATCTATGCCCCTTTTGATGCAACCCATTATCTTATTGGCCTTTGCAGTAGCTGCCTGACAATGGTTTTTACAGCTTAGTTTGCTGTTTATTAAAATTCCTAGATCCTTTTCCATGTCAGTTTTACCGCGTGTTTTAACATTAAGTATGTACGGGTGACTTGCGTTATTCCTTCCCATGTGCAAAACTTTACATTTGTCAGTGTTAAACCTCATCTTCCATTTCTCTGCCCAAGCCTCCAATCTATCCAGATCCCTCTGTAGCAGAAAACTGTCCTCTTCAGTGTTAATTACTTTATAAGAGGCATTAGTGTACATGTTGAACAAAAAGCATAAGCCCACTCACTGTGCCAAGATTGCCTCTTTGAGAGGGTCTTAATCTAAATTTGGCGCAGCACCACCCAGCGACTGCCGCCGCGGCAGCACCGCACCAGCAGGTGGTGGGATTCAGCAGCCAAACAGCACCCCTTCTCTCTGGCAATGCCACCATAGCACCGGGTCCCGCCAGCACCACGCCACAGCAAACAACGGCCGCTACACAGTACTGCACCATGTGAACAGTTGGTAAAGCTCACCTATCACATGCTCTCAGAAACTAAGTCTGAGGGCTGGTAGAACCCTTTCACTCATATATACTTGCTCAGGCTAATTAAAAACACCTGCACTCGATGGGAGGAGTGCTGATCCTGGACAGACCTATTTATACATATTTAAAAAAAAAGAAAAAGAGGTAGGATCGCACATCCAGCGTTGCCGCAGGTCCAGCAAGCGATGATAAGGCTGTTTCTGCTGGTGATGGTGACCACAACTCTTTCTCTTCGCGCTCATCTACAGCCTGATCCAGCCCTCTTCGCAAGGCACGCTCCAGAAAGAAAACACATGGGATGAGGTCGCTGATGGTGCCTTCGGTGCGACTGACTACGTTTGTCACCTTTTCAAAAGGACACATGAGCCTACAGGCATTGCGCATGAGAGTCCAGTAAAGTGGCAAAAAAATACCCAGCTCCGCAGAGCTGGCACCCCGGTCATACAAATACTCATTGACGGCCTTTTCTTGTTGGAGCAGGTGGTCGAACATTAGTAGTGTTGAATTCCAACGTATTGGCTGTTGCAAATCAAGCACCTCACTGGCTTGTTGTTTCGCCGCTGAATGTCGTAAAAGTGTGCCATGGCCATGTAGGAACGCCTGAAATGGCCTCACACCTTCCTGGCCTGCTTGAGGACGTCCTGGAGAGAGAGAAAAAAAAAAGAAAAAACTGAAGTTAATCCAAACACTCAGGGAGAGTTTTAGTCTCCAGGAGAAGTGGAAGAGAAGGCAACAATAGGGTGGGTGAAAGATGGAATGGAAAAGTGGTTAGTAAGTAGGTCCCTGAGGAGGCAGGTCACCAGTGTCTCTACACAAAGGCACTACAAGTAATCAAAGATAAATGGTGGGGTAAGCTGAAGGGTATTCAGCTAACCCAAGGGAAGGGGAAAATGGAGGATAGGGAGCGCTAAGAGGGACTTTACAAGGAATAGATATGTTAAAGATATAATGTATGGAGACGAAAGTTAATGTTATAGACTGAATCGTACAATGCAGATAAAATTCGTCTAATGATTATAACATATACAAATAGTGAAAAATTAATAAGGAGGCTACTCTTAGTATCAGAATCAGTTGTGGGGACCACACTTGACTCTGGGAGAGTGTCCACAGTAAAATCAATAAAATCAGTAGTAGTTACCAGTAAAATAAGTAGTAGTTACCAGTAAAATAAATAAAAGCAAAGTATTCCTGGAGATCCTGGAATAAAACAGGATGCGCTTACTTCACTAGGGGGCTGTCCACAGGATAAACTCAAGACACCTGGGACTAACACCCCCCCGGCCAGGATCGCCTGTAGGTCTTAGTGAATGATGGCAGCCGGAGAACCAGAAGCTTCAGATCAATCACTTTTATTCAAATACATAAGTGAGCCACTGAAGATGCTGGACCAGGAGGAGTATGGTGGCTTTGAGTTTGTGTGCTGCTTGTACTCATTTGTTGATCCCATAGACATTTGTAATGTGAGATCATGTGCCTTCACAAAGCAGTTGTACCAAGGTGGGTGTTGGACTTCCCACAACTCAGTTTCTTTTGGCACAGGTTGCAAATGGCATCGCTGTTATCAGAGACAGACACACAAAAAAAATGCCACACTGCTGAGCTTTGCAATGACGGCATTCTGGTAGTGACAAGAGCATGCGTTGATTGGCGTGCTGTCTGGCTGCGCCCGGGTGCCGATACATGCTGTCTGACTGTGCCACTAGCACCTTGTAACAACCTCCCCTGCTTCCAACTCGTCTCCTCATCCTCTCTGTCTCCCCATCTGAACTTTCTCCCTGTTCTTCTTCTCTTCGACCGGGCACCCACATGACATCCACGAACACATCGTCATCATCAACCGCTTTAATTGTATCTGACAACTCAGCAAAGAAAGCAGCAGCGGGTACAACATCATTATTATCATATCGTACGTCGATGTGTGTAATGCTGCCTGACTGAGACATATCCCTGTTGTCTACATCCTCTGGAAATAATGGTTGCGCATCATTCATTTATTCCAACTGATGTGTAAATAAATCCTCTGACAGATCAAATGAAGCGGCTGTGGTGCTAGTGTTGGTGGTGGCGGCGGGCGGGCGAGTGGTAACTTGAGTGGTGCCTGAAGCTGTGCTGGAGGAAGATGGTGTGTCAAGGTTCCCAAGCAGAAGCTATAGAAGATTGGGTGTCCTGTGTAAGCCAGTCAACTATGTCCTCAGAATTTTTCAGGGTATGTGGCCTCTGAAGACTGGGCATTATTTTAGGGCCAAAGGAAATCACAGCACCACGATGGCCCCTGCGGGGTGGCCTGCCTCTTCCTGTCATTTTTTTTTTTGATTAGTGGTACTATGCGTGCAAGGTACTGTACCACCCTATATGAGTGATGGGCACTGGCAGTGGGCACAGTACAGTCTGTGGGCCTGACACACACTGGCAGGCAACTGAAATTATATTAAAGTCTAAAAATGAAATGCCTTATTTATCGGCAAGTTACTGTGCCACCCGCTATGAGTGGTGGGCACTTGCAGTGGGCACACTACAGTTAGTGGAAGTGGGCCTGACACACACTGGCAGGCAACTGACCTTAGATTAAAGGGTAAAAATTAAATGCATTATTTATCGGAAAGCCACTGTGCCACCCGGTATGAGTGGTGGGTACTGGCAGTTGGCACACTACAGTCTGTGGAAGTGGGTCTGACACACACTGGCAGCAGGCAGGCAACTTAAATTAGATTAAAGTCTAAAAATGAAATGCCTTTTTTGTATGCAAAGTCCTGTGCTACACGGTATGAGTGGTGGGCACTGGCAGTGGGCACACTACAGTCAGTGGAAGTGGGCCTGACACACACTGGCAGCAGGCAGGCAACTTAAATTAGATTAAAGTCTAAAAATGAAATGCCTTTTTTATGCAAAGTACTGTGCCACACGGTATGAGTGGTGGGCACTGGCAGTGGGCACACTACAGTCTGTAGAAGTGGGCCTGAAACACACTGGCAGGCAACCAACCTTAGATTAAAGGGTAAAAATTAAATGCCTTATTTATCAGCATGCTACTTTGCCACAAAATATGAGTGGTGGGCACTGGCAGTGGGCACACTACAGTCAGTTGGGGTCCGTTGTTCGGCGATTTCTTCCCGCTTTCTGAAGGGCTGCACAGCAGCCAATCAGCTAGCGTTTTACTTCTTGCCCTAAGAAGCCATCACAGCCATGCCTACTAATGGCATGGCTGTGATTGGCCAAGTGCAGCATGTGACCCAGCCTCTATTTAAGATGGAGTCACGTAGCGCAGCACGTCACACTGCTCTGATTAGTGTAGGGATAGGACGCAGCTTCTGTGATGGCGAAATTAGGCAGGGAAAAGTAAAAATACCAAATGAAGTGATCAATCTACAGCTGTGAATCATTCAACTTCTGCTAGTTAATTGCTCACTGGTTTTTAAGCTGCACAGAGCGTTTTTCTGTCACTTTGATTGGCTGCCACCAAGTCTATCAATCCATCAATACTATTTTTTTTTTTTTGCTATATCCTACATCAGGGGATTGGCTGTGCTTATTTTCACCTCTAGAAACTCAGGATAGAAATTTCTATATTTTATTAGGGGTTAAATTCAATTGCCAAAATAGCAATCCCCTAAAACTGGTGTTCCAGCTGTGGCTAGCCAAGTGTAATACTGTCTGCTGTCTGGCAAAGGATAGATTTTTTTCTGTGGTGAAATTCAATTGCCAAAATAGCAATCCCCTAAATCTAGTGTCCCAGCAGTGGCTGGCAAAGTTTAATAGTGTCCGGCAATGGATATATTTTGTTCTGGGGTGAAATTCAATTGCCAAAATAGCAATACCATAAATCAGTGCTTTCAGCTATGGCTGGCCAAGTTTAATAGTGTACGGCAAAGGATATCTTTTTTTTTCTGGGGTGAAATTTAATTGCCAAAATAACAATACCGTAAATCTGGTGTCCCAGCAGTGGCTGGCCAAGTTTAATATGATCCGCCAAAGAATAGATAATTTTCTGGGGTGAAATTCAATTGCCAAAATAGCAATACCATAAATCTGGTGTTCCAGCTGTGACTGTACAAGTTTCATAGTGTCCGTCATAGGATATATTATTTTCTGCGGTGAAATTCAGTTGCAAAAATTGAAATACTGTAAATCTGTTGATAAAGCTGTGACTGGACAAGTTTAATAGTGTCCGGCAAAGGATTTATTAATTTCTGGGGTGAAATTGAGTTGCCAAAATAGCAATACCATATATAAGCTGTGGCTGGCCAAGTTTAATAGTGTCCGGCAAAGGATATATTTTGTTCTGGGGGGAAATTCAATTGTAAAAATAGCAATACCATACATCCGTGGTTTCAGCTGTGGCTGGCCAAGTTTAATAGTGTTCGGCAAAGGATTTATTATTTTCTGGGGTGAAATTCAATTGCCAAAATAGCAATACTGTAAATCTGGTGTCCCAACAGTGGCTGGACAAGTTTCATAGTGTTGTCATAGGATATATTATTTTCTGCTGTGAAATTCAGTTGCAAAAATAGAAATACCGTAAATCTGGTGTTCCAGCTGTGACTGGACAAGTTTAATAGTGTCCGGCAAAGGAATTATTATTTTCTGGGGTGAAATTGAGTTGCCAAAATAGCAATACCATATATAAGCTGTAGCTGGCAAAGTTTAATAGTGTCCGGCAAAGGATATATTTTGTTCTGGGGTGAAATTCAATTGTAAAAATAGCAATACCATACATCCGTGGTTTCAGCTGTGGCTGGCCAAGTTTAATAGTGTTCGGCAAAGGATTTATTATTTTCTGGGGTGAAATTGAGTTGCCAAAAAAGCAATACCATAAATTAGCTGTGGCAGGCCAAGTTTAATAGTGTACGGCAGACGATACATTTTGTTCTGGGATGAAATTCAATTGCCAAAATAGCAATACCATAAATCAGTGGTTTTAGCTGTGGCTGGCCAAGTTTAATAGTGTACGGCAAGGGATATATTTTTTTATGGAGTGACATTCAATTGCCAAAATAGCAATACCATAAATCTGGTGTCCCAGAAGTGGCTGGCCAAGTTTAATAGTGTCCGTCAAAGGATTTATTATTTTCTGAGGTGAAATTCAGTTGCAAAAATAGGAATACAGTAAAACTGTTGTTCGAGCTGTTGCAGGCTTCGTTTAAATCTGTCCGTAAAAGGGTATATATTTTTTCTGGGGTGAAATTTAATTGCCAATATATCAATACTCTGAATCTGGTGTTCCAGCTGTTTGCAGGCTTAGTTTAGATCTGTCCGTAAAAGGGTATATTTTTTTCTGGGGTGAAATCTAATTGCCAAAATTCAATTGCAAAAATAGCAATACCATAAATCAGTGGTTTCAGCTGTGGCTGGCCAAGTTTAATAGTGTATGGCAAGGGATATATTTTTTTATGAGGTGACATTCAATTGCCAAAATAGCAATACAATAAATTTGGTGTTCCAGCTGTGACTTGACAAGTTTCATAGTGTCCGTCATAGGATATATTATTTTCTGCGGTGAAATTCAGTTGCAAAAATGGAAATACCGAAAATCTGGTGTTCCAGCTGTGACTGGACAAGTTTAATAGTGTCCGGCAAAGGATTTATTATTTTCTGGGATGAAATTGAGTTGCCAAAATAGCAATACCATAAATTAGCTGTGGCAGGCCAAGTTTAATAGTGTACGGCAAACTATACATTTTGTTCTGGGATGAAATTCAATTGCCAAAATAGCAATACCATAAATCAATGGTTTCAGCTGTGGCTGGCCAAGTTTAATAGTGTCCGGCAAAGTATATATTTTGTTCTGGGGTGAAATTCAATTGGAAAAATAGCAATACCATACATCCGTGGTTTCAGCTGTGGCTGGCCAAGTTTAATAGTGTCCGGCAAAGGCTATATTTTGTTCTGGGGTGAAATTCAATTGCCAAAATAGCAATACCATAAATTAGTGGTTTAAGCTGTGGCTGGCCAAGTTTAATAGTGTATGGCAAGGGATATATTTTTTTATGGGGTGACATTCAATTGCCAAAATAGCAATACCAAAAATCTGGTGTCCCAGCAGTGGCTGGCCAAGTTTAATAGTGTCCGTCAAAGGATTTATTATTTTCTGCGGTGAAATTCAGTTGCAAAAATAGAAATACAGTAAAACTGTTGTTGGAGCTGTTGCAGGCTTCGTTTAAATCTGTCCGTAAAAGGGTATATATTTTTTCTGGGGTGAAATTTAATTGCCAAAATAGCAATACCCTGAATCTGGTTTTCCAGCTGTTTGCAGGCTTAGTTTAGATCTGTCCGTAAAAGGGTATATTTTTTTCTGGGGTGAAATCTAATTGCCAAAATAACAATACCGTAAATCTGGTGTCCAAACAGTGGCTGGCCAAGTTTAATAGTGTACGGTAAAGGATATATTTTTATGGGGTGATATTCAATTGCCAAAATAGCAATACCGTAAATCTGGTGTCCCAGCAGTGGCTGGCCAAGTTTAATAGTGTACGGCAAGGGATATATTTTTTTATGGAGTGACATTCAATTGCCAAAATAGCAATACCATAAATCTGGTGTCCCAGAAGTGGCTGGCCAAGTTTAATAGTGTCCGTCAAAGGATTTATTATTTTCTGAGGTGAAATTAAGTTGCAAAAATAGGAATACAGTAAAACTGTTGCTCGAGCTGTTGCAGGCTTCGTTTAAATCTGTCCGTAAAAGGGTATATATTTTTTCTGGGGTGAAATTTAATTGCCAATATATCAATACTCTGAATCTGGTGTTCCAGCTGTTTGCAGGCTTAGTTTAGATCTGTCCGTAAAAGGGTATATTTTTTTCTGGGGTGAAATCTAATTGCCAAAATAACAATACCGTAAATCTGGTGTCCAAGCAGTGGCTGGCCAAGTTTAATAATGTACGGTAAAGGATATATTTTTATGGGGTGACATTCAATTGCCAAAATAGCAATACCGTAAATCTGGTGTCCCAGCAGCTGCTGGCCAAGTTTAATAGTGTCCGGCAAAGGATAGATAATTTTCTGGGGTGAAATTCAATTGCCAAAATAGCAATACCATAAATTTGGTATTCCAGCTGTGACTTGACAAGTTTCATAGTGTCAGTCATAGGATATATTATTCTCTGCGGTGAAATTCAGTTGCAAAAATGGAAATACCGAAAATCTGGTGTTCCAGCTGTGACTTGACAAGTTTAATAGTGTCCGGCAAAGGATTTATTATTTTCTGGGATGAAATTGAGTTGCCAAAATAGCAATACCATAAATTAGCTGTGGCAGGCCAAGTTTAATAGTGTACGGCAAACGATACATTTTGTTCTGGGGTGAAATTCAATTGCAAAAATAGCAATACCATAAATCAGTGGTTTCAGCTGTGGCTGGCCAAGTTTAATAGTGTATGGCAAGGGATATATTTTTTTATGAGGTGACATTCAATTGCCAAAATAGCAATACCATAAATTTGGTGTTCCAGCTGTGACTTGACAAGTTTCATAGTGTCCGTCATAGGATATATTATTTTCTGCGGTGAAATTCAGTTGCAAAAATGGAAATACCGAAAATCTGGTGTTCCAGCTGTGACTGGACAAGTTTAATAGTGTCCGGCAAAGGATTTATTATTTTCTGGGATGAAATTGAGTTGCCAAAATAGCAATACCATAAATCTGGTTCAGCTGTGGCAGGCCAAGTTTAATAGTGTACGGCAAACTATACATTTTGTTCTGGGATGAAATTCAATTGCCAAAATAGCAATACCATAAATCAATGGTTTCAGCTGTGGCTGGCCAAGTTTAATAGTGTCCGGCAAAGTATATATTTTGTTCTGGGGTGAAATTCAATTGGAAAAATAGCAATACCATACATCCGTGGTTTCAGCTGTGGCTGGCCAAGTTTAATAGTGTCCGGCAAAGGCTATATTTTGTTCTGGGGTGAAATTCAATTGCCAAAATAGCAATACCATAAATCAGTGGTTTCAGCTGTGGCTGGCCAAGTTTAATAGTGTATGGCAAAGGATATATTTTTTTATGGGGTGACATTCAATTGCCAAAATAGCAATACCATAAATCTGGTGTCCCAGCAGTGGCTGGCCAAGTTTAATAGTGTCCGTCAAAGGATATATTATTTTCTGGGGTGAAATTCAGTTGCCAAAATAGAAATACAGTAAAACTGTTGTTCGAGCTGTTGCAGGCTTCGTTTAAATCTGTCCGTAAAAGGGTATATATTTTTCTGGGGTGAAATTTAATTGCCAAAATAGCAATACCCTGAATCTGGTGTTCCAGCTGTTTGCAGGCTTAGTTTAGATCTGTCCGTAAAAGGGTATATTTTTTTCTGGGGTGAAATCTAATTGCCAAAATAACAATACCGTAAATCTGGTGTCCAAACAGTGGCTGGCCAAGTTTAATAGTGTACGGTAAAGGATATATTTTTATGGGGTGACATTCAATTGCCAAAATAGCAATACCGTAAATCTGGTGTCCCAGCAGTGGCTGGCCAAGTTTAATAGTGTCCGACAAAGGATACATAATTTTCTGGGGTGAAATTCAATTACCAAAATAGCAATACCATAAATCTGGTGTTCCAGCTGTGACTTGACAAGTTTCATAGAGTCTGTCATAAGATATATTATTCTCTGCGGTGAAATTCAGTTGCAAAAATAGAAATACCGTAAATCTGGTGTTCCAGCTGTGACTGGACAAGTTTAATAGTGTCCGGCAAAGGATTTATTATTTTCTGGGATGAAATTGAGTTGCCAAAATAGCAATACCATAAATTAGCTGTGGCAGGCCAAGTTTAATAGTGTACGGCAAACGATACATTTTGTTCTGGGATGAAATTCAATTGCCAAAATAGCAATACCATAAATCAATGGTTTCAGCTGTGGCTGGCCAAGTTTAATAGTGTATGGCAAGGGATATATTTTTTTATGAGGTGACATTCAATTACCAAAATAGCAATACCATAAATCTGGTGTTCCAGCTGTGACTTGACAAGTTTCATAGTGTCCGTCATAGGATATATTATTTTCTGCGGTGAAATTCAGTTGCAAAAATGGAAATACCGAAAATCTGGTGTTCCAGCTGTGACTTGACAAGTTTAATAGTGTCCGGCAAAGGATTTATTATTTTCTGGGATGAAATTGAGTTGCCAAAATAGCAATACCATAAATTAGCTGTGGCAGGCCAAGTTTAATAGTGTCCGGCAAAGGATATATTTTGTTCTGGGGTGAAATTCAATTGCCAAAATAGCAATACCATAAATCAATGGTTTCAGCTGTGGCTGGCCAAGTTTAATAGTGTCCAGTCAAAGGATATATTTTGTTCTGAGGTGAAATTCAATTGCCAAAATAGCAATACCATAAATCTGGTGTTCCAGCTGTGGCTGGCACAAGTTTCATAGTGTCCGTCAAAGGATATATTATTTTCTGGGGTGAAATTCAGTTGCCAAAATAGAAATACCGTAAATCTGGTGTTCCAGCTGTGGCTGGACAAGTTTAATAGTGTCCGCAAAGGATATATTTTGTTCTGGGGTGAAATTCAATTGCCAAAATAGCAATACCATAAATTAGCTGTGGCAGGCCAAGTTTAATAGTGTACGGCAAATGATACATTTTGTTCTGGGATGAAATTCAATTGCCAAAATAGCAATACCATAAATCAATGGTTTCAGCTGTGGCTGGCCAAGTTTAATAGTGTCCGGCAAAGGATAGATGATTTTCTGGGGTGAAATTCAATTGCCAAAATAGCAATACCATAAATCTGGTGTTCCAGCTGTGACTTGACAAGTTTCAAAGTGTCCGTCATAGGATATATTATTCTCTGCGGTGAAAGTCAGTTGCAAAAATAGAAATACCGTAAATCTGGTGTTCCAGCTGTGACTGGACAAGTTTAATAGTGTCCGGCAAAGGATATATTTTGTTCTGGGATGAAATTCAATTGTCAAAATAGCAAAACCATAAATCAGTGGTTTCAACTGCGGCTGGCCAAGTTTAATAGTGTACGGCAAAGGATATATTTTCTTCTGGGGTGAAATTCAATTGCCAAAATAGCAATTCCGTAAATCTGGTGTCCCAGCAGTGGCTGGACAAGTTTCATAGTGTCCGTCATAGGATATATAATTTTCTGCAGTGAAATTCAGTTGCAAGAATAGAAATACCATAAATCTGGTGTTCCAGCTGTGACTGGAAGAGTTTAATAGTGTCCGGCAAAGGATTTATTATTTTCTGGGGTGAAATTCAGTTGCCAAAATAGCAATACCATATATCAGCTGTAGCTGGCCAAGTTTAATAGTGTCTGGCAAAGGATATATTTTTTTCATGGGTGAAATTCAATTGCAGCAGTCTCTTATGCTGTTTGAAGACTCTGCTGGCAGGGTTTCCCAAGGGAATACACCTAGCCCTTCCACAGTGGTGGAAGACATAGAATGCACCGATGCACAACCACTTATGTTTCCTGATGATGAGGACATGGGAATACCACCTCATCGGAGTCCACACGTCTCTGATGATGAAACACAGGTACCTACTGCTGCGTCTTTTTGCAGTGTGCAGACTGAACAGGAGGTCAGGGAGGAAGACTGTGTGGAAGACGATGCAGGGGACGATGAGGTCCTAGACCCCACATGGAATGAAGGTCATGCCACTGACTTTCATAGTTCAGAGGAAGGGGCAGTGGTGAGACCGAGCCAACAACTTAGCAAAAGAGGGAGCAGGGGGCAAAAGCAGAACAGTCACCGCCAAGAGAGTTTGCCTGCTACTGGCCACCGTCACCAGGGACCGAGCTTCGCAAAAGCAGCTTCAAGGAGTTCACTGGCACGGCTCTTCTTTAAACAATGTGCTGACGAAAAGACCCGAGTGGTTTGCACGCTGTGCCATTAGAGCCTGAAGCAAGGCAATCTGAACCTTAGCACAACCTGCATGACCAGGCATCTACATGCAAAGCATTAACTGCAGTGGAGTACACACCTTAAAAACAAGGAACTCACTCAGGCTCCCCCTGCTCCCTCTTCTGCTGCTGTCTCAGCTTCTTGCTCTGCCTCGGGAGGAATGTTGGCACCTGCCGCCCACCAAACAGAGGATGTGCTACCGACACCACCACCTGCATCACCAAGCATCTCCACCATGTCACACGGCAGCGTTCAGCTCTCCATCTCACAAACGATGGAGAGAAAGCGTAAATTCCCACCTAGCCACCCTCGAGACCTGGGCCTGAATGCAGCATTTCTAAACTACTGGCCTTTGAAAAGCTGTCATTCAGGCTGGTGGACACAGACGGCTTCAAACAGCTGATGGTGATGGCTGTCCCACAGTATGTTGTTCCCAGCCTCCACTACTTCTCCAAGACTGCCGTGCCTTCCTTGTACAACCAAGTATCCGATAAAATCAAGTGTGCACTGCGCAACACCATCTATGGCAAGGTCCACCTAACCACAGATACGTTGACCAGTAAGCACGGCCAGGGATGCTATATCTCCCTAACTGCACACTGGGTAAATGTAGTGGCGGCTGGGCCCCAGGCGGAGAGTTCTTTGGCGCACGTCCTTCTGCCGCCAAGGATCGCAGGGCATCATTCTTTGCCTCCTGTAGCCTCCTCCTCCTACTCGGTTTCCTCCTCCTCTGCTTCCACCTGCTCATCCAGTCAGCCACACACCTTCACAACCAACTTCAGCACAGCCCGGGGTAAACGTCAGCAGGCCGTTCTGAAACTCATATGTTTGAGGGACAGGCCCTACACTGCGCAGGAGTTGTGGCGGGGTATTGAACAACAGACCGACCAGTGGTTACTGCCAGTGGGCCTCAAGCCCGGCCTGGTGGAGTGTGATAATGGGACTAGCCGGTTTGATGCACATCCCTTGCCTGGTGCATGTGCTGAAATTGGTGGTGCAGAAGTTCATTCACAACTACCCCGACATGTCAGAGCTTCTGCATAAAGTGCGGGCCATCTGTGCGCGCTTCCGGCGTTCACATCCTGCTGCTTCTCGCCTGTCTGCGCTACAGAGTAACTTCGGCCTTCCCGCTCACTGCCTCATATGCAACGTGCCCACCAGGGGGAACTCCACCTTGCACATGCTGGAGACACTGTACGAGCAGCAGCAGACCATAGTGGAGTTTCAGCTGCAGCACGCACGGGTCAGTCGCACTGCGGAACAGCATCACTTCACCACCAATGACTGTGCCTCCATGCGAGACCTGTGTGCCCTGTTGCGCTGTTTCGAGTACTCCACCAATATGGCCAGTGGCGATGACGCCGTTATCAGCGTTACAATACCACTTCTATCTCTCCTTGAGAAAACACTTAGGGCGATGATGGAAGAGGAGGTGGCCCAGAAGGAGGACGAGGATGAGGGGTCATTTTTAGCACTTTCAGGCCAGTCTGTTAGAGGTACCTGAGAGGGAGATTTTTTGAAACGGCAGGACGAGGACGAAGAGAATGAGGAGGAGGTGGAGGAGAATGAGGATGAAGCAGGTACACAGCGGTGTGGCACCCAATACAGCTTAGGCCCATCACTGGTGCGTGGCTGGGGGGATACGGAGGACGATGACGATACGCCTCCCAAAGAGGACAGCTTGTCCTTACTTCTGGGCAGCCTGTCACACAAGAGCGACTACATGCTTCAGTGCCTGCGCAACGTCAGCAGAGTTGCCCACATTTTAACGTGTGCGGACTACTGGGTTGCCACCCTGCTGGATCCCCGGTACAAAGACAATGTGCCCACCTTACTTCCTGCACTGGAGCGTGATAGGAAGATGCGTGAGTACAAGCGCACTCTGGTAGACGCGCTCCTGAGAGCATTCCCAAATATCACAGGGGAACAAGTGGAAGCCCAAGGCGAATGCAGAGGAGGAGCAAGAGGTCGCTAACGCAGCTGTGTCACGCCAGCTCCTCTGAGGGCAGGGTTAGCATGGCAGAAATGTGGAAAAGTTTTGTCACCATGCCACAGCTAACTGCACCACCACCTGATACGGAACGTGTTAGCAGGAGGCAGCATTTCACTAACATGGTTGAGCAGTACGTGTGCACACCCCTCCACGTACTGACGGATGGTTTGGCCCCATTCAACTTCTGGATCTTCAAATTGTCAACGTGGCCAGAGCTATCCTTTTATGCCTTGGAGGTGCTGGCCTGCCCGGCAGCCAGCATTTTGTCTGAACGTGTATTCAGCACGGCAGGTGGCGTCATTACTGACAAACGCAGCCGCCTGTCCACAGCCAACGTGGACAAGCTGACGTTTATAAATATGAACCAGGCATCAATCCCACAGGACCTGTCCATCCCTTGTGCAGAATAGACATTTATAACTGCCTCCCCCTCAACCATATATTCTTGTACTCTGGGGCACTTCTTTATTGAATCCTTTTTTTATTTTATTTTACCTTTATATTCCGGTGCAACCAAAAGTTGAATGAACCTCTCCTCCGTCTAGGTGCCAGCGGCCTAATTATCGAAAAGTGGCCTTCTCCATTGGTGGGTGACATGATACCTGATTCTCTGTTTTGCGACCTCTGTCCTCTGTCTGGGTGCTGGGGCCTAAATAAATGAAAGCCTGATTCTCTGCTATCGGACCTCTCTCCAATTGATATTGCTTAATTTTTATTGATTTTATTTTAATTCATTTGACTATCCACATTTGTTTGCAGAGGATCTACCTACATTTTGCTGCCCTCTAGCCCTTTCCTTGACTATTTTACAGCCTTTTTAGTGCACAAAAGTTTGGGTCCCCATTTACTTCAATCGGGTTCGGGTTCGGGATGAAGTTCGGGTCGAGTTCGGATCCCGAACCCGAACATTTTCGGGAAGTTCGGCCGAACCTCTTGAACCCGAACATCCAGGTGTTCGCTCAACTCTTTTGGTGGGTACTGGCAGTTGGCACACTACAGTCAGTGGAAGTGGGCCTGACACACACTGGCAGCAGGCAGGCAACTGAAATTAGATTAAAGCCAAAAAATAAAATGCCATTTTTTTAATGCAAAGTCCTGTGCCACACGGTATGAGTTGTGGGCACTGGCAGTGGGCACACTACAGTCTGTAGAAGTGGGCCTGACACACACTGGCAGGCAACTAACCTTAGATTAAAGTGTAAAAATTAAATGCCTTATTTATCGGCAAGCTACTGTGCCACCCGGTATGAGTGGTGGGCACTGGCAGTGGGCACACTACAGTCAGTGAAAGTGGGCCTGACACACACTGGCAGCAGGCAGGCAACTGAAATTAGATTAAAGTGTAAAAATTGAATGCCTTATTTATCGGCAAGCTACTTTGCCACCCAGTAAGATTGGTGGGCACTGACAGTGGGCACAGTACAGTCAGTGGAAGTGGGCCTGACACACACTGGCAGCAGGCAGGCAACTGAACTTAGATTAAAGTGTAAAAATTAAATGCCTTATTTATCGGCAAGCTACTGTGCCATCCGGTATGAGTGGTGGGCACTGGCAGTGGGCACACTACAGTCAGTGAAAGTGGACCTGACACACACTGGCAGCAGGCAGGCAACTGAAATTAGATTAAAGTGTAAAGATGAAATGCCTTATATAAAGGCAAGCTACTGTGCCACCCGGTATGAGTGGTGGGAACTGACAGTGTGCACACTACAGTCAGTGGAAGTGGGCCTGACACACTCTGGCAGCAGGCAGGCAACTGAAATTAGATTAAAGTGTAAAAATTAAATGCCATATTTATTGGCAAGCTACTGTGCCATCCGGTATGAGTGGTGGGCACTGGCAGTGGGCACACTACAGTCAGTAAAAGTGGACCTGACACACACTGGCAGCAGGCAGGCAACTGAAATTAGATTAAAGTGTAAAAATGAAATGCCTTATATAACGGCAAGCTACTGTGCCACTGGTATGAGTGGTGGGCACTGGCAGTGGGCACACTACAGTCAGTGGAAGTGGGCCTGACACACACTGGCAGCAGGCAGGCAACTGAATATAGATTAAAGTCTAATAGTGAAATGCCTTTTTTAATTCAAAGTCCTGTGCCACCCGGTATGAGTGGTGGGCACTGGCAGTGGGCACATTACAGTCAGTGGAAGTGGGCCTGACGCACACTGGCAACAGGCAGGCAACTAAAATTAGATTAAAGTGTAAAAATTAAATGCCTTTTTTTATGCAAAGTCCTGTGCCACACGGTATGAGTTGTGGGCACTGGCAGTGGTCACACTACAGTCAGTGGAAGTGGGCCTGGCACACACTGGCAGCAGGCAGGCAACTGAAGATAGATTAAAGTCTAAAAGTGAAATGCCTTTTTTTAATGCAAAGTCCTGTGCCACCCGGTATGAGTGCTGGGCACTGGCAGTGGGCACACTACAGTCAGTGGAAGTGGGCCTGACACACACTGGCAGCAGGCAGGCAACTGAAATTAGATTAAAGTCTAAAAATGAAATGCCTTTTTTTATGCAAAGTCCTGTGCCACACGGTAAAAGTGGTGGGGCATTGGCAGTGGGCACACTACAGTCTGTAGAAGTGGACCTGACACACACTGGCAGGCAACTAACCTTAGATTAAAGGGTAAAAATTAAATCACTTATTTATCGGCAAGCTACTGTGCCACCCGGTATGAGTGGTGGGCACTTTCAGTGGGCACACTACACTCTGTAGATGTGGGCCTGGCACACACTGGCAGGCAACTAACATTAGATTAAAGGGTAAAAATGAAATGCCTTATTTATCGGCAAGCTACTGTGCCACCCGGTATGAGTGGTGGGCACTTGCAGTGGGCACACTACAGTCAGTAGATGTGGGCCTGGCACACACTGGCAGGCAACTAACCTTAGATTAAAGGGTAAAAATTAAATGCCTTATTTATCGGCAAGCTTCTGTGCCACCCGGTATGAGTGGTGGGCACTGGCAGTGGGCACACTACAGTCAGTGGAAGTGAGCCTGACACACACTGGCAGCAGGCATGCAGCTGAAATTAGATTAAAGTCTAAAAATTAAATGCCATTTTTTAATACAAAATCCTGTGCAACACGGTAATAGTGGTGGGCACTGGCAGTGGGCACACTACAGTCAGTGGAAGTGGGCCTGACACACACTGGCAGCAGGCAGGCAACTGAACTGAAATTATTAAAAATGTAAAAATGAAATGCCTTATTTATCGGCAAGCTACTGTGCCACCCGATATGAGTTGTGGGCACTGGCAGTGGGCACACTATGATAGAGATGTGGACATCGTTCTTTGATTCAGCCAAGAAAGCTCCCATGTACTTCAGCTCTCAGACAAAATCTTATCTCCTCCAGAGAGCGAAGGTTCCATCCTACCAAAGAAACCAAGCCTTCTTGCTACGTCATATATGCTTCTCTGCTGTTAGTATAGACTCCATTATAAGATGGCCGCCATAGCTGGATGTTTACATACCAGAATTAGTAAAACAATGCACACTGCGCAGATGCCAAGTGTTATCTCTTTTCATATTTTCATATCCCAGCCAATGTAACAATGCCACATGCCTCAGAGGGAATGCCTCTCTGATGTCTATATAAACTGCTGTACTTCCTGTAATAAATTAGAATTTGCATTGACCATTGACATTTTCTCCGTGCACATAAAAGCCTTGGCTCACCTCTAATTTGGAGCAGTAGAGCAAACATACTCAGCCCTGGTTGAGGGCATCTTTAACAGTTGGCGCCTAAGACGTGGGGCCACAGGAGAAGGAGCATCAGCGATAGCCGAAAGTTGGGGGTTCCCAGAGCATGGTGGACTGCGCTTGAGGAGGAGGCCTGTAGACTCATAATCAGGTGAGAAAATCTGGTTTATCTCATCTGCCTCTTGCTGCGCTCCACTCTGCTGTGGTAATTTGTTCTGCTATTGGTGTTGCATTGCATTGTGGGTAGCAACTTCGGTTGACACTAAATCCTGTGTGGCCCTAGACCCTTTTAGAAGGAAAGTTTCAGTTTGCTCTACTTTTGGTTTTGTGTTTTGTCTGTTTGTAGTTCATGTCAGGCACCTCCACAGTTAAAAGCAAAGCAGAGCAAGAGTGTTTCCCCGCAGCAGGAGGAGCGGAGTTGGATCAGGGGCTGCGGGAACCTGTCTGTCAGTCAAGATAGAAGGGATAGCCCTGGTGCTCCGCTCCTGGTGGGAGCTGGTGTAGGGGCTGCTGGAACCTGTCTGTCGGTCAAGATAGATGGTGTAGCCCTGGTGCTCCGGATCAGGGCTTGAGCTTGATCCAGGGGTTATGTGCCTTCAAAGCAGAGGGAGTACTCCTGGTAGCCCCAGCGGGACAAAAAGCAAGGGGGTTTCAAACCTTTCTGTGCCAGCACCAAAGCAGGAACAGAGTGAGTAACCCCTGGGAGTCCCGGCAGTACCAGTTGGTCCTGGACTGGCTGACCAGACGTGGTAGCCAGGGAAGAAACAGTTAATAGTCTGCGCAGGGGTGAGCCTGCTTGGGAGGGAGGATTTGGGGTGTTGAAGTGCCTTTGAGCCAGACCCGAATCCTGGGGATGACTAGACAAAAGGAGGTGCCTGCTTCTGTCTTGGTTGTGTTCTAATGAGTAAATGAATGTAAATTCAAGTAGTAAGCATGTGAAGCATTGAGGTAAGTTGAGTGATGATGCAATGCAGCGCTGAGGAAGTATGATATCTTGTCTATCCGTGTATCTGAGTGCCCTGCATGTCTCTGTTGCCTGGTGAATATGGCTGAGTCCAGAGGGAGAGCAGAGTGAGAAACCGGGGGCTGTATGCTGTAGCTGTGCAGGGGTGAGGGACATTGGAATGGAATGTGTGTGATAACGTGTAGCGAGGACACTGTCTGCCAGCTGAAGTGTAATCAAAAGCGAAGTCAGACACAGACATATCCGCAGGCACATCCCCCACCACATCAGCACCCTCCAGTCCAGAGGGATGAAACTGTTAAGTACGTCTGTGCCAAAACCACGCCTTAGGCACACCTCTGTATCCGGTTATCACACAAGATGGCACCCCATACGTCTTGATTTTCGCTCTGGTGGCCATCTTAACTAATCCAGAGTCCAGTCTGGCAGCGATCTTAACTCCTGTAACTTCCGGCACGGCGGCTATTTTAACTGAGGGAATTTCCCTGCTCAGCGGCCATCTTAGTTACTGGTATTTTTCCTGATACAGCTACTGTGCACAAAACAATACGCTCAAATACCAGTAGCCTAAGTAGCACCACAAGGGGTACTCACTCGAGTCAGTGAGTGAAGGATACACATATACCTATGATTAGTAATGACCAGTAGTATTGTTTAATTGTTTTATTCAGATGATATTCCTTAACTTATGGTATTTTGTTTTTCAAGTAAAGTCAAGTGAAGTCCCCCCTCCTGCCCAGTTGCTAGAATCACAAAAGGAGGGGATTGTGATGGAGATGGTCCAAACTGTGGTGAACTGTAGCTTTAAGCCCGGACAGATTCTGTTCTTTCTGTGTTCTTTCTGGTTTTCATATGAAGAATGCTGACCTTGAGATAATCTGCTGCAGAAGTAGTAAAGAAAATACACTTTGCACTTTCTTCACTACTCACAGGTGACCTCAATGACCAGGAACTTTGTTTATTGGCCGTTAGTGATGAAACTTCCTGGTCCATGTTTGTGTTAGTACTCCTAGAAAATGAGAAGGAATGCCTGCTTGCAGGAATGCTGGGAAATTTGTGGGCTAAGCATCCCATGGATTTTGGCAAGCTCCCAGTTCCTCCCGTGGAAGTGGAAATGAAAACTGGTGCACTTCCCTGGTCTCTTGAGTATGGCACAGTCAGATGCCATATCTCAAATGCTCTGAGACTTTTCAAAAAAAAAAATATATATATATAAATGGAGATTGTATCCCCTTCTTTTGTAACCTGCGAAAAAGAAAACTGAGAACAAATCCACCCAGTATCGGATGGTACATGACCTACGTGCTGTCAATGAAGCCACAAATTTTAACACCCCAACCCATACACCTTGTTGGATCAGGTTCCTGTTACCTCTACCCACTCCACTGTGATTGATTTGGCAAATCTTTTCTTTTCAGCACCACTACATCCAGACAGTTGGTATTTGTTCACCTCCACACATTATGGTAAACAGTATACCTGGGTGGTGCTGCCACAGGGAGCCTAGAACTCACCTAGTATGTACAATGCAGCCATGTCACTCCTGTCCTTTTCGTTGATCATGGCTGCAAGGTAGGGAAAGCTGTCCTCACCCAACTACATGGCCAGCAACAACACCCTGTGGCTTATTATTTAGCCAGATTTGACCCTGTGGCCAGAAGTGCCCCACGTGCATCTGAGCTATAATAGTTGTACAAGCCATGCTTGATAGAAGCTCTGAGCTAGTCCTGACCCACAAAGTGACTGTGATATTACATCTATCCTCATGAAAGTACAACTCAAGAACCTTTTTGCTGCCCGCAGAGTTAGATGTGATAACTTACGAAGTGTGTGGTTTAACTCTGCTAAATCCTTATGGGCCTTATGAACGTTCATGTTTCTCCTGACAAGTCCAAATTTCTCAAAAAGACATGAGAGAGACAAAGACTGGTACACAAATGTGTGTTTCTTAGCAGTATATATGTGTTTTAATACACCAAAAAGTTACTAGATTAACAGTTAATAACTGATCCTAGATAAGATTATCTTTATAGAATTGCTTTTCTATCGCAGAAGTCCAGCTATTGTTATTTTTTCCATCAATCTATTCATCAAAATATTGTGCCCATCAGGGATAATATTGTGTTGATGTATGATCATCCACTTTATTTTAATTAATGTAATGAGCTTTTATTGACAGAGAGTATTCATATGATGCCTGAAACGTCTACAGATGTAATATTTTGGATTCAGCCACCCTGTTGCCTCTGGAGCAAGGGGGGGTTAGGGCACTTAAACTTTTCTTCCAGATCCAGAGTGTTTGCAGAAGATGTCACACGAGACAGAGGGATGTGGTAAATCAGACATTAGGTAATCCAGATCACGTGCTCTTTGTGGATGGATCGAGGTATAGCCAGGATGGCAGATACTGCACCGGTGGGTCAGTGATGATTAAACATGACACTCTTAAAGAAGCATAGTCCACACCACCACCCATGTTTGCTCAAGAAGTGGAGCTAAAGACTCCAAAGATGGCTTACAGATATGCAGATGGTAAAACAGCCAACATTACACTGATTCCAGGTATGCCTTTTGGATAGCCCATGATTATGGGCCCAGTTGAAAACCAGAGACTTCCTGACTGCTTCAGGTAAACCCATCACAAATGGGGAAGCAGTAAGGTCTCTGATGGAAGCCCTCATGTCGCTAACTTAAGTAGTAATGACAACATAAAGGTCACTGTAAAACAGACTTAGAGGAGGCAAAATGGCTGCCAAATTGACTAGGCAGACCCCTGCCTTAGTGGCCACAGTTCAGGTCCCTGAAATAACTCCTCCTGTCTCACTGGAAGTTCTTAAGACCTTACAGAACCAGGTGGGGGAAGGAGGAAAGGGACTGGTGGATGAAAAAGTGGGGTCTACAAATGAGGAAGGCCTAGTACAGTTCCAAGGGAAACTCTGCCTTCCCAGGTTTCTCTACCCCACGATGACACAGAGAGCCCATGGTACACGCATGGTATGCCCCAGGGTTCAGCACTGTAACAGTCAGATATACTCAAGGATGTATGATTTGTGCCCAGAACAACATGTGTAAGGTACCCCAGAAATACACGTCTTGCCCTTCGTATCTGTCTCAATGTTCGCACACTACATTCAACTGCCCAAGGTGGGCATGTATGAGAATATATTGATGTGTGATGACTTGTTTGCCAGATGGTCAAAAGCATACCCAAAGAAGCAAAGAAGATTATGGCCAAAGTTGTATGCAGGAATGGGGTACCTGAGACCATTGAAAACAACAGAGGTGTCACTTCATAGGTGAAGTGATGCAGGAGATGATGAAGGTTTTGGGTGTAGAACAGGCCTTACATGCTTCGTACCATCCACAAAGCAGCAGTAGGGTATGGAAAAAGGAACTGAATGGGACACTAAAGTTAAATATTCAAAAAGCCATGAACAAAGTGATTGCTGGTAGCCCTCTTCTCAGTAAGGGATATGCCTAACTGTAAGACAGGCTTAGTCCCTATAAGGTCCTAAGTAGGTCATTCCCTAGGACAGGATTGTATTTCCCACAGTGGCTCCAGATACAACATGGTTGTCTGACAAATTATATGATCAGTTTGCACAAGCATTTGACTAAAATATATTCTTGAGATTTTGCTTCACTTCCAGATCTTGATAAAGTACCAGGAACCCACCCACTTGTGTCTGGAGATGGGTGATGGTAAAAGAACAGATCAGATAAGTCCTCAAACCTTTTGATGGTCCATTCAAAGTGTTGTTGATCACAAGCACATCAGTGAAGTTCAAAGGAAAGCTTAATTCGAGTCATTTCAAGAAAGTGATGAGTCTGGAGAATTGAAAGGATGATGTTTCTTGTTCCCCTTTGTGTGACTGCTGATCCTGACTAAAAGCATATGGATCCTAATCGAGATCATAAAAATAGGTTTTTGGACCGTGGAAAAGTTGTGCAAAAGGAAAAACAAAGTTGTTATGGTCTGATAGTTCTAGCCCAGTGATCCATTGACAGTATTGCCCGAAGATAGTTAGTATTAATACTTCTTATGTCCACAATAATTGATGGCCAGATCATGAATGCCCAAAAAGGGCTTACTTACTGGCTGCTCTTATGTCCCTAGATGGCTGTCCTCCTGAATATTCACTTCCAGCTGCTGTTCTGTCTGTCATACCTGAGACACTGTGGGCAAAAGGACCACAGGATGTTGGCAGGCTCCGGGTGCAGCCTGTGATGGTGCGCTTGAAACCAGGCGTGGTTCTCCCTCGCAAACCGCAGTATCCCCTGTCTGTGGCACAGATAGATGCTGTCACTCAACAGTTACAGGCCTTCCTAAAGTTGGTGCCATAATTCCCACCACCTCACTATGTAAAACGCCCCTTTTTCCAGTGAGGAAGTGAGGTAAAAAAGGACAACCTGACACCTACAGGATGGTACATGATCTTCGGGCTGTGAATGAGGCCACTGTCCCGGAAACTCCAATTATATCAAACCCTCCAACCAACAGATTTGGGAATGTATGGTTTGAGGAAATATCCGTCTGATAAATATGGGCCCTGGGGATGGTTCCACCTTAACCACCTCAGCCCCCCTAGCTTAAACACCCTTAATGACCAGGCCACTTTTTACAATTCTGCACTACACTACTTTCACCGTTTATTGCTCCGTCATGCAACTTACCACCCAAATGAATTTTACCTCCTTTTCTTCTCACTAATAGAGCTTTCATTTGGTGGTATTTCATTGCTGCTAACTAGAGATGAGCGAACTTCAAAAATTTGTTCGGCGTTCGGGTTGGGGTAATCGCTGCATCCCATTATGGATTCCACTACCGCGGACTATCCCGGCATATGGAATCCATAAGGGGCGGCTTCCACGAACCCGAACTTTGGAAAAGCCGAAGGACCTGGGGTGACGTCACTGTCATGTGATCAGTGCAGGGGGCGT
This sequence comes from Bufotes viridis, assembly GCA_033119425.1. Lineage (NCBI taxonomy): Eukaryota > Metazoa > Chordata > Amphibia > Anura > Bufonidae > Bufotes > Bufotes viridis. Next base: position 57,878,469 of record CM065593.1, read on the forward strand.
GGCTCAGCACTGGATCAAATCCAGCACTGGATTTTTTTTTTGGGCACAAGTTAGCGGAAATTGATTTTTTATTGTTTTTTCTCACAAAGTCTCCCTTTCCGCTAACAAAAAGTTCAATTTTTCATGGACTCACTATGCCCCTCAGCAAATACTTTGGGTGTCTTCTTTCCAAAATGGGGTCATTTGTGGGGTGTTTGTACTGTTCTGGCATTTTGGGTGGGGCTAAATTGTGAGCAGCCATTTAAAACCTAAAGGTACTCGTTGGAATTTGGGCCCCTTTGCGCACCCAGGCTGCAAAAAAGTGTCACTCATGTGGTATCGCCGTACTTAAGAGAAGTAGGGCAATGTGTTTTGGGGTGTAAAAAAAAATTTGGCACAAGTTAGCGGAAATTGATTTATTTTTTATTTTTTCCAAGTCTCATATTCCACTAACTTGTGACAAAAAATAAAAATTTTACATGAACTCACCATACCCCTCACAGAATACCTTGGGGTGTCTTCTTTCTAAAATGGGGTCACATGTGAGGTTTTTGTACTGCCCTGGGATTTGAGGGTCTCCGCAATCATTACACGTATGGCCAGCATTAGGAGTTTCTGCTATTCTCCTTATATTGAGCATACGGGTAATGAGATTTTTTTTTTTCCGGCACAGATGAATGGCACAGATTTTTTCATTCGCATCGATCAATGTGGATGAAAAAATCTCTGCCAAAATCAGTGACTGCGGTGCGGTGGGCTGGGCGCTAACTACCTAACAAGTAGCTAACTAACTGGCGGTGATAAGGGACCCTTAGGCCCCATTCACACGTCCGCAATTCTGTTTGCGGAACGGAATTGCGGACCCATTCATTTCTATGGGGACAGACTTTGTCCCGCTAGGATCTGGAATTGCGGATCCGCACTTCCGGGTCTGCCCTTCCGTTCCGCAAAAATATAGAACATGTCCTATTCTTGTCCGCAATTGCGGACAAGAAAAGGTATTTTCTATATAGTTCTGGCAATGTGCGGATCTGCAAAATGCAGAAAGCACATTGCCGGTGTCCGCATTTTGCAGATCCGTGGATTCATACGCAAAACACATATGGACGTCTGAATGGAGCCTTACAGGGGTGTGAACAATGATAGGGGGGTGATCAGGGAATCTAGATGGGGTGATCAAGGGGTTAACAAGGGGTTAATTAGTGACCGGGGGTGTAGTGTGGTGCTTGGTGCAACTTTACATAGCTACCTGGTCCTCTGGTGGTCGATCCCAGCAAATGGGACCACCAGAGGACCAGGTAGCAGGTATATCAGACGCTGTTAACGTCTGATATACCTGTTTGATGCGAATTATTTCGCATCTACAGCCTGCCAGTGATTGATCATCGCTGGCAGGCTGCAGTATAACCATCATGTGATCAGTGCAGGGGGTGTGGATCAGCACTGGATTTGATCCAGTGCTGAGCCACGCCCCCTGCACTGATCACATGACGGTGACGTCACCCCAGGTCCTTCGGCTTTTCCAAAGTTCGGGTTCGTGGAAGCCGCCCCTTATGGATTCCATATGCCGGGATAGTCCGCGGTAGTGGAATCCATAACGGGATGCGGCGATTACCCCAACCCGAACGACGAACTAATTTTTGAAGTTCGCTCATCTCTAGTGGTAAGGAGAAGGCGGGACACCAGCCCAGAAGGTAGCCTCGATTCCCATGTGTACATAGATGCAATAGGGGTGCCCAGGGGGGTCCCAGATTAATTCAGGGTTTGAGTCTTTAATCCCAATAGTGACTATAAGAAAAAATGTGGACTGGATCAACTATATCTACTATAATCAGCAGAGATTTGTAAATTACACCAGAGATGCATTAAAGGGTATAGTGGAACAACTTGGGCCCACTAGTGTTATGGCATTCCAAAATAGAATGGCCCTGGACATGCTATTAGCAGAAAAAGGTGGTGTATGCAAAATGATCGGTGAAACCTGCTGTACTGTGATTCCTGATAACTTAGGCCCAAATGGTAAGGTTATGAATGCCCTGTAGGGACTTACTTCTCGGTCTGAAAAATTAAAGAGAAATTGGTTTGAAAACTGGATTAGAAATTGGAAACAGACCCTGTTACAAATTGGAACGGTTATATTCATTGTGCTGTTGATTCTTGCAGTAATTGTCTGTTGTGTCATCCCTTGCAATAGGAGGCTCCTTTTCAGAGCTGTAGCTGAGGCTACCCCAGAGATGATGATGAGAGACTTTTCATGAGGATGGGAGACAAAGTCCACTTAGTTCTGTCAGTCCTCCCCCAGCTTACGACGCCACCTGGAGATCATCGATCATAGGGACAGGCATCTGACCCATATGTCCTTAAAAACCAGTGTCGTGGGAGGTTATCCACAAGGGATAGGTTGTCACGGAAGCTGGAGAAGTGGATGCCGTGGCATTGAGGCAGATGTGCTAGGCTTTCATTAGGGAAAGAATGAAGCCCAAGGGGGGACTGATAGAGATGTGGACATCATTCTTTGATTCAGCCAAGAAAGCTCCCATGTACTCCAGCTCTCAGACAAAATCTTATCTCCTTCAGAGAGTGAATGTTCCATCCTACCAAAGAAACCAAGCCTTCTTGCTACGTCATACATGCTTCTCTGCTGTTAGTATAGACTCCATTACAAGATGGCCGCCATAGCTGGATGTTTACATACCAGAATTAGTAAAACAATGCACACTGCGCAGTGCCAAGTGTTATCTCTTTTCATATTTTCATATCCCAGCCAATGTAACAATGCCACATGCCTCAGAGGGAATGCCTCTCTGATGTCTATATAAACTGCTGTACTTCCTGTAATAAATTAGAATTTGCATTGACCCCCGAGTGCGTGTCATTGACATTTTCTCCATGCACATAAAAGCCTTGGCTCACCACTAATTTGGAGCAGTAGAGCAAACATACTCAGCCCTGGTTGAGGGCATCTTTAACAGTTCAACAGTTCAACAGCCCTGGTTGAGGGCATCTTTAAAGTTGGCCTGACACACACTGGCAACAGGCAGGCAACTGAAATTAGATTAAATTGTAAAAAAAAATTAATGGCTTTTCTTTATGCAAAGTCCTGTGCCACACGGTATGAGTGGTGGGCACTGGCAGTGGGCACACAACAGTCTGTAGAAGTGGGCCTGACACACACTGGCAAGCAACTAACCTTAGATTAAAGGGTAAAAATTAAATGCCTTATTTATCGGTAAGCTACTGTGCCACCCGGTATGAGTGGTGGGCACTGGCAGTGGGCACAATACAGTCAGTGGAAGTGGGCCTGACATACACTGGCAACTGAAATTAGATTAAAGTCTAAAAATGAAATGCCTTTTTTTATGCAAAGGCCTGTGTCACATAGTATGAGTGGTGGGCACACTACAGTGAGTGGAAGTGGGCCTGACACACACTGGCAAGCAGGTAGGCAACTGAAATTAGATTAAAGTGTAAAAATGAAATGCCTTTTTTTTTAATGCAAAGTCCTTTGCCACACGGGATGAGTGGTGGGCACTGGCAGTGGGCACACTATAGTCTGTGGGCCTGCAGCCTCTCACACACAGGCAGGCCAGGAAACTGCAATATATATATGGAGAAAAAATAAATAAAAGCAGACTAATGTAGCAGCCCTAAAAGGGCTTTTTGGGGTGCTGTGACGCTGTCCTTACAGTAGATGAGTCTGTGGACACAGAACACTGGCCTAGCTAATGCTTTCCCTATGAATTCAGAATCATCAGCACAGCAGCAGCTGCAGTCTCCTTGCTCTCACTAACATGCAGCTTCAGACTGAATCTAAAATGGCTGCCGTTTTTATAGGAGGTGGGAAGGTGTGGGAGGGAGGGTGCTGATTGGCTGGAATGTGTCTGCTAACTGTGAGGTACAGGGTCAATGTTTGCTCAATGATGATGTATAGGGGGAGGACCGAACATTGCATATGTTCATCCACAACGGCGAACGCGAACATCGCGATTTGTCTATTTTAATATTTTTAAGTCGCTGTTGTACTTCTTCCTGGGTCAGACAGGGCACTTTTATGGGGAATTCACTTTTTACATTCCGCATTTCATCTGACAGTTTATATTCCACGGTGAATATAGTGGAGAAAAAAATATTTTATAGTTTCGCTTTATCCTCGTCACTCTCTGCAACACCCCCCTCATTGCTATGTAGAGGGCCGACTCCTTCAGATTTATATTTTTACCATTTATATAATTGAAGAACATTTTAGTGTTAGTTTTACTTTCTTTGGCCATTAATCTCTCGGTCTCTAGTTTGGCAAATTTTATTAGGTTTTTTTACATATTCTATTTTTTTCCCTATAGTTTATCAGTGCTTCCTGGCTCCCCATCCTGTTTTAGTGATTTATATGCTTTCTTTTTGTCATTTATTGCTTTCTTTACGGTTCTATTTATTCACATTGCTTTCTTATTGTTTCTTAGCCTTTTATTCCTATAAGGTATGTACCTCTCACAATTAGATGTAACAATGCTTTTAAAAATCTCCCATTTTGTGGTTGTATTTTTATTTTTGAGGACTTTATCCCAGTTAGATAGGCCTATGGCCTCGCTTAGTTGGCTAAATTTTGCTTTTTTGAAGTTTAATATTTTTTTCCTCCCTTTAGAAACTCTCATTTGAAGGATAATTGGAAGGTTATTACTTTATGGTCATTATTTCCTAGGTGTCTCCCAACCTGCACATTTGTTGTTCTGTCAGGTCTATTGGTTAATACTAAGTCCAGTATGGCCGTCCCTCTAGTGGGGTCCTGAACCAGATGGGAAAGGTAATTGTCTTTGGCTATTTCCAAGATCCTGTTTCCTTTATGGGATGTACAGCTTTCAGTTTCCCAGTTTATATCTGGGTAGTCCCCCATAATAACGACTTCATTTTGATTTGATGCCTCGTCTATCTCGTTTAGTAATAGATTTTCTGTGGACTCTGGTATATTAGGTGGTTTATAATAAACTCCTTTTAGTAATTTATTATTGTTTTTTGCTCCATGTATTTCTACCCACAGTGACTCCACATGTTCATGTCCCCCACAGATGTATTCTCGAATTTTGGGCTTTAGACAGGACTTCACATAGAGGCAGACCCCTCCACCTCTCCGGTTTTGAAGATCCTTTCTAAACAGATTGTAACCTTTTATATTAACTGCCTAGTCATAGCTATTATCCAGCCATGTCTCAATTATTCCCACTATGTCATAGTCCTCCTCACACATCACAAATTCCAGTTCACCAGTCTTGTTAGTCAGGCTTCTGGCATTAGTATACATACATTTGAGAGGTTTATGTGTATTTTTTACCCTACACCTTTCATTCTGAACTGTTCTAGTCCCCCCTTCCATTCCTCCCCAGTCACACTACCTCGCCCCTGGTCTCTATCTGCACTATCTTCCCCTCCTATAATGTAATTACCCTCCCCAGTCCCTAGTTTAAATACTCCTCCAACCTTCTAGCCATCTTTCTCCCTAACACAGCTGACCCTTCCCCATTGAGGTGCAGCCCGTCCCTACAATAGAGCCTGTAGCCGACAGAGAAGTTCGGTCCGCCCCCTATACATCATCAGTGAGCAAACTTTGACCCTGCACCTCACAGTCAGCAGACTTATTCCAGCCTATCAGCATACCCTCCCTCCCAGACCCTCCCACCTCCTATCAAAAAGCAAGGACAGCATCCATCTTAGATTCATTCTGAAGCTGCAGTGTTAGCTAGAGCAGGGAGAGTGCTGCTGAATTAATATAGGGATTGTAGGGAAAGTGTTAGCTACTAGTGTTCTGTGTCCACTCCAGTCCTCAAAGACTCATCTGCTGTAAGGACAGCGTCCTTACAGCACCCCAAAAAGCCCTTTAGGGCTGGTACATCAGTCTGCTTTATATATATATATATATATATATATATATATATATATATATATATATATATATATATATATATATATATATATATATATATTATATTGCAGTTGCCTGCCCGTATGTGAGAGGCTGCAGGCCCACAGACTGTACTGTGTGCACACCACTCATATAGGGTGGCACAGTACCCTGAAGATAAAAAAGTCATTTAATTTTTACAAACCGGATTCCAAAAAAGTTTGGACACTAAACAAATTGTGAATAAAAACTGAATGCAATGATGTGGAGATGGCAAATGTCAATATTTTAATTGTAATAGAACGTAGATGACAGATCAAACGTTTAAACCGAGTAAATGTATCATTTTAAAGGAAAAATATGTTGATTCAAAATTTCACGGTGTCAACAAATCCCAAAAAAGTTGGGACAAGTAGCAATAAGAGGCTGGAAAAAGTAAATTTGAGCATAACGAAGAGCTGGAAGACCAATTAACACTAATTAGGTCAATTGGCAACATGATTGGGTATAAAAAGAGCTATTTAGAGTGGCAGTGTCTCTCAGAAGCCAAGATGGGTAGAGCATCACCAATTCCCACAATGTTGCGCAGAAAGATAGTGGAGCAATATCAGAAAGGTGTTACCCAGCGAAAAATTGCAAAGACTTTGCATCTATCATCATCAACTGTGCATAACATCATCCGAAGATTCAGAGAATCTGGAACAATCTCTGTGCGTAAGGGTCAAGGCCGTAAAACCATATTGGATGCCCGTGATCTCCGGGCCCTTAAACGACACTGCACCACAAACAGGAATGCTACTGTAAAGGAAATCACAGAATGGGCTCAGGAATACATCCAGAAACCATTGTCAGTGAACACAATCCACCGTGCCATCCACCGTTGCCAGCTGAAACTCTACAGTGCAAAGAAGAAGCCATTTCTAAGCAAGATCCACAAGCTCAGGCATTTTTACTGGGCTTGGGATCATTTAAAATGGAGTGTGGCAAAATGGAAGACTGTTCTGTGGTCAGACGAGTCACGATTCGAAGTTCTTTTTGGAAATCTGGGACGCCATGTCATCCGGACCAAAGAGGACAAGGACAACCCAAGTTGTTATCAACGCTCAGTTCAGAAGCCTGCATCTCTGATGGTATGGGGTTGCATGAGTGCGTGTGGCATGGGCAGCTTGCATGTCTGGAAAGGCACCATCAATGCAGAAAAATATATTCAGGTTCTAAAACAACATATGCTCCCATCCAGACGTCATCTCTTTCAGAGTAGACCCTGCATTTTTCAACAAGATAATGCCAGACCACATTTTGCATCAATCACAACATCATGGCTGCGTAGGAGAAGGATCCGGGGACTGAAATAGTCAGTCTGCAGTGCAGATCTTTCACCTATAGAGAACATTTGGCGCATCATAAAGAAAAAGGTGCAACAAAGAAGGCCCAAGACGATTGAACAGTTAGAGGCCTGTATTAGACAAGAATGGGAGAGCATTCCAATTTCTAAACTTGAGAAACTGGTCTCCTCGGTCCCCAGACATCTGTTGAGTGTTGTAAGAAGAAGGGGGGATGCCACACAGTGGTGAAAATGGCCTTGTCCCAACTTTTTGGGGATTTGTTGACACCATGAAATTCTGAATCAACATATTTTTCCCTTAAAATGGTACATTTTCTCAGTTTAAACTTTTGTTCCGTGATTTATGTTCTATTCTGAATAAAATATTAGAAGTTGGCACCTCCACATCATTGCATTCAGTTTTTATTCACGATTTGTATAGTGTCCCAACTTTTTTGGAATCCGGTTTGTACCCTTTATTATAATTTCAGTTGCCTGCCAGTGTGTGTCAGGCCCACACAGACTGTACTGTGCCCACTGCCAGTGCCAACCACTTATATCGGGTGGCACAGTACCTTGCACGCATAGTAACACTAATTAAAAAATAAATGACAGGCAGAGGCAGGCCACCCCGCATCTGGTCATCGTGGTGCTGTGATTTCCTTTGGGCCTAGAATAATGCCCAGTGTTCAGAGGCCATATACCCTGAACTCGAAAAATTCTGAGGACATAGTTCACTGGCTTACACAGGACACCCAATCTTCTACAGCTTCTGCTTGGAACCTTGACGCACCATCCTCCTCCAGCTCAACTTTGAGCACCTCTCAAGTTACCAGTCGCCCACCTGTCGCCACCACCAACACTAGCACCACAGTCGCTTCATTTGATCTGAGGATTTATTTACACATCAGTTGGAAGAAATGAGTGATGCGCAACCATTATTGCCAGAGGATGTAGATAAGAGGGATATGTCTCAGTCAGGCAGCATTACATACATGGATGTACGGTGTGATGATGATGATGTTGTACCCGCTGCTGCTTCCTTTGCCGAGTTGTCAGACACAAGTGAAGTGGTTGATGATGATGTGTCCGTGGATGTCACATGGGTGCCCGCTTGAAGAGAAGAAGAACAGGATAAAGTTCAGATGGGGAGACAGAGAGGAGGAGGAGACGAGTTGGAAGCAGGGGTAGGTCGTCGCAAGGAGCTAGTGGCACAGTCAGACAGCATGTATCGGCACTCAGGGTCAGCCAGACGGCATGCTGTTGCAGTTTTTTTTGTATGTCTGCCTCTGATAACAGCGATGCCATTTGCAACCTGTGCCAAAAAAAACTGAGTCATGGAAAGTCCAACACCCACCTAGGTACAACTGATTTGCGAAGGCACATGATCTCACATCACAAACGCCTATGGGATCAACACATGAGTTCAAGCAGCACACAAACTCAAAGCCACCATCCTCTTCCTGGTCCAGCATCTTCAGCCACGTTAACCACTGCTGTCCTCCTTGTCCGCTCTCAACCACCCGCCACTCCACCTCTCACCTTCAACAGTTCCTGCTCATCTGCCCACAGTCAGGTGTCTGTCAAGAAAATGTTTGAGCGTAAGAAGCCAATGTCACAGAGTCACCCCCTTGCCCGGCGTCTGACAGCTGGCTTGTCGGAATTCTTAGCCTGCCAGCTCTAAAAATTTGTAGCTATTGGGACAGCGCAGTGGAAGGTACCCGGCCGAAATTTATTTTCACGAAAGGCAATCCCCAACCTGTACTCTATTGTGGAAAAGGAAGTCATGGCATGTCTGGCACACAGTGTTGGGGCAAGGGTCCATCTGAACACTGATACCTGGTCTGCAAAGCACGGTCAGGGCAGGTATATCACGTACACTGCACATTGGGTAAACCTGCTGACAGCTGCCAAGCATGGAATGTGTGGCTCTGCAGCGGAGTTGGTGACACTGCCACAACTTGCAGGCATGCCTGCTGCCACCTCCTCTACTCCGTCTACTCCATCCTCTTTGCTAACCTCCTCTGCTGAGTCTTCTTCTTCTGATGCGTCTTGCTACACATCAAGTGCACTCCCCCAGCTCCCGGGGGCTATTCCACATCCCGGATACGACAGTGTCACACCGTCTTGGGGTTGACTTGCCTGAAAGCATAGAGTCACACCGGACCAGCACTCCTGTCCGCCCTGAACTCACAGGTGGATCAGTGGCTGACCCCGCACCAACTGGAGATCGGCAAAGTGGTGTGTGACAACGGAAGCAATCTGTTGGCGGCATTGAATTTGGGCAAGTTGACACATGTGCCGTACATGGCACATGTGTTGAATCTGATCGTACAACGCTTTGTGCGTAAGTACTCAGGCTTATAGGACGCCATTTCAGGTATTTCTACATGGCCATGGCGCATTTTTCCGATATTCAGCGGCGAAACAACATGCCAGTGAAGCGGTTGATTTGCGACAGCCCGACACGTTGGAATTCAGCACTCCAAATGTCCGACCGCCTGCTCCAACAAGAAAAAGCCACCAATAAGTATTTGTATGACCGGGGTACTAGGACAGCCTCTGCGGAACTGGGTATTTTTTTGCCCCGTTACTGGATGCTCATGCGCAATGCCTGTAGGCTCATGTGTCCTTTTGAGGAGATGACAAACCTAGTCAGTCGCACCGAAGGCACCATCAGTGACCTCATCCCATTTGTTTTATTCCTGGAGCGTGCCCTGTGAAGAGTGCTAGATCAGGCCATAGATGAGCGTGAAGAGGAAGAGTTGTGGTCACCATCACCACCAGAAACAACCTTATAATCATCGCTTGCTGGACCTGCGGCAATGCTAGACGAGAAATCTGAGGAAAAGGAGTCAGAGGAGGAATGTGGCTTTGAGGAGGAGGAAGACCAACCACAGCAGGCATCCGAGGGTGCTTGTTGTTGTCTCCTATCTGGGACCCGTGGTGTTGTACGTGGCTGGGGGGAAGAGCTGACCTTCAATGAGATCAGTGAGGATGAGGAACGGGAGATTAGTAGCTTGGCATCCAACCTTATGCAAATGGGGTCTTTCATGCTGTCATGCCTGTTGAGGGACCCTCGTATAAAAAGGCTGAAGGAGAACGACCTGTACTGGGTGGCCACACTACTAGACCCCCGGTATAAGCAAAAAGTGGCTGAAATGTTACCGAATTACCGGAAGTCAGAAAGGATGCAGCAGTTCCAAAACAAGTTAAAAAGTGTGCTTTACACAGCATATAAGGGTGATGTCCGAGCACAACGGGAATCTAACAGGGGAAGAGGTGAAAGTAATCCTCCTCCTACCACGACCACGCGGGCAAGAATATGAAAAAAAAAAATTATATTGGGAGCAACAAATATTCCTAAAACATAGCTTTTAATAGTCACAGTGTAAAAATCAAAAATAAGCCCCACAAAAAACACAAATACATGACTTATCCATCAGCATCCAGGACCAAGTGAACAGATAAGTGTATATACTAAAGTAAGATAAGGGGTGGATATAGACCTGGTGTAAAGGGCCCTGTTATAGCCTTACTTGGCCTACTGCATCCTATATACACAAAATCACAAGGTCCAAAAAGCCCCGCAAGGGGTGGCCACGTGCCGGAACCTTGCCCTGGGCTCCTGACCCTAGATAGGTCATCAAAAGCAATATGTCTCAATGTACACAACAGGGAAAAGTAAACCAGCATACAAACATGGAGAGCAATCTCCCCCAAGGTGCACATGTGGCGTCCCAACTAGTGTTGAGCGAACAGTTCAAGAATAGTTCGGGTTCGTACTGAATTTTGGGGTGTTCGGGACACGGATCCGAACATTTTCAAAAAAGTTCGGGTTCGTTGTTCGGCGATTTCTTCCCGCTTTCTGAAGGGCTGCAGTTAGCGTTTTACTTCTTGCCCTAAGAGCCCATAACAGCCATGCCTACTAATGGCATGGCTGTGATTGGCCAAGTGCAGCATGTGACCCAGCCTCTATTTAAGCTGGAGTCACGTAGCGCCGCACGTCACACTGCTCTGATTAGTGTAGGGAGAGGATGCAACTGTTGTGAGGGCGAGATTAGGCAGGGAAAAGTCAGCAAAAGCACCTAATGAAGTGATCGATCTACAGCTGTGAATGATTCAACTTCTGCTAGTTACTTGCTCACTGGTTTTTAGGCTGCACAGAGCGTTTTTCTGTCACTTTTTTTCTGGGGTGATCGGCGGCCATTTTGTGACTTGTGGTGCACCAGAACAAGTTGCCACCAAGTCCATCAATCCATCAATACTAGTTTTTTTTTTTGCTATATCCTACATCAGGGGCATGGTTGTGCTAATTGTCACCCCTAGAAACTCAGGATAGCAATTTCTATATTTTATTAAGGGGTTAAATACAATTGCCAAAATACCAATCCCCTAAATCTGGTGTTCCAGCTTTGGCTAGCCAAGTATAATACTGTCTGCTGTCTGGCAAAGGATAGATTATTTTCTGGGGTTAAATTCAATTGCCAAAATAGCAATACCATAAATCTGGTGTCCCAGCACTGGCTGGCAAACTATAATAGTGTCTACCAAAACATATATTTTGATCTGGGGTGAAATTTAATTGCCAAACTAGCAATACCCTGAATCTGGTGTCCCAGCTGTTGCAGGCCAAGTGTTAGTCTGTCCGCAAAAGAGTATATTTTGTTCTGGGGTGAAATTCAATTGCCAAAACAGCAATACCATAAATCAGTGGTTTCAGCTGTGGCTGGCAAAGTATAATAGTGTCCACCAAAACATATATTTGGTTCTGGGGTGAAATTCAATTGCCAAAATAGCAATCCCCTAAATCTGGTGTCCCAGCACTGGATGGCAAAGTATAATAGTGTCCGCCAAAACATATATTTTGTTCTGGGGTGAAATTTAACTGCCAAAATAGCAATACCCTGAATCTGGTGTCCCAGCTGTTGCTGGCCAAGTGTTAATCTGTCCGTAAAAGGGTATATTTTGTTCTGGGGTGAAATTGAATTGCCAAAATAGCAATACCCTGAATCTGGTGTCCCAGCTGTTGCAGGCCAAGTGTTAATCTGTCCGTAAAAGGGTATATTTTGTTCTGGGGTGAAATTCAATTGTCAAAATAGCAATACCCTGAATCTGGCGTCACAGCTGTTGCAGGCCAAGTGTTAATCTGTCCGTAAAAGGGTATATTTTGTTCTGGGGTGAAATTGAATTGCCAAAATAGCAATACCCTGAATCTGGTGTCCCAGCTGTTGCAGGCCAAGTGTTAATCTGTCCGTAAAAGGGTATATTTTGTTCTGGGGTGAAATTCAATTGTCAAAATAGCAATACCCTGAATCTGGCGTCACAGCTGTTGCAGGCCAAGTGTTAATCTGTCTGTAAAAGGGTATATTTTGTTCTGGGGTGAAATTCAATTGCCAAAATAGCAATACCCTGAATCTGGTGTCCCAGCTGTTGCAGGCCAAGTGTTAATCTGTCCGTAAAAGGGTATATTTTGTTCTGGGGTGAAATTAAATTGCCAAAATAGCAATACCCTGAATCTGTTGTCCCAGCTGTTGCAGGCCAAGTGTTAATCTGTCCATAAAAGGGTATATTTTGTTCTGGGGTAAAATTCCATTGCCAAAATAGCTATACCATAAATCAGTGGTTTCAGCTGTGGCTGGCAAAGTATAATAGTGTCCGCCAAAACATATATTTTGTTCTGGGGTGAAATTCAATTGCCAAAATAGCAATACACTGAATCTGGTGTCCCAGCTGTTGCAGGCCAAGTGTTAATCTGTCCGTAAAAGGGTATATTCTGTTCTGGGGTGAAATTCAATTGCCAAAATAGCAATACCCTGAATCTGTTGTCCCAGCTGTTGCAGGCCAAGTGTTAATCTGTCCGTAAAAGGGTATATTTTGTTCTGGGGTAAAATTCCATTGCCAAAATAGCTCTACCATAAATCAGTGGTTTCAGCTGTGGCTGGCAAAGTATAGTAGTGTCCGCCAAAACATATATTTTGTTCTGGGGTGAAATTCAATTGCCAAAATAGCAATACCCTGAATCTGGTGTCCCAGCTGTTGCAGGCCAAGTGTTAATCTGTCCGTAAAAGGGTATATTACACTCAAGGTGTATATAGAAGTGCTGAGAGGGTCATCCTCATTAACTTTACACGCTACTGTGCATATCCCATTGTATTTCTGTCCGTTAGAGGGTATATTACACAAATTGTTAAAATACAATTGCTGAAGGCATAATCCTACATATATTTTCTCATGCTACTGTGCATCTCCAAGTGTAAATTTGTCCAAAAATTATACCTTTCATCCAGGGCCTAAATACTAGCCCTACAATAGATATTCCCCTAAATCAGTGGTTACTGCGGTGCCTGGATTAGTGTAATACGCTACATAAATAAATAGGCAGATAGTGTTAGGTGCCTGTAAAAAAAAGTTAAACAATTCACAGAAAAAACTAGATAAAACATCCTGCGCGATATGATATTGAGTGCATGGATAAACATGGCTGCATTTATCAAATCACAGAAAATGGTGCACTAAATAATGCAAACATTATGTGAATAAGCCTCATTCTGATAACGTCTGAGACACTTAGTCAACATATTTGATCAAACACATCTAAGCTCACCACCAGCTGACAGTGGTTCAGTCCAGGCGGGTACCTAAACCTATTAATGCTGTTGAGCATTTTTTCAGGAGCGCAGTCCCACACATAGGTGTTGCCCTGTCACTTCCAGTGCCTCAGCAGCGGTGGGAGGAGACACACACAGCTATATGTCACCTAATCAAGGTCGCCTATTAGATGGGCGGACACTAGTGCACATGAATTCACCCTGTAGAGCGTATTCACACATGAAGGTGCCACTCCTTTCAAGACAAGTTAAACAATTCACAGAAAAAACTAGATAAAACATCCTGCGCGATATGATATATATATTTTTTTTTCTGTGAATTGTTTAACTTGTCTTGAAGGAGTGGCACCTTCATGTGTGAATACGCTCCTATACAGGGGTGAGATTCATGTGCACTAGTGTCCCCCCCATCTAATAGGTGACCTTGATTAAGGTGGTACATATAGGTGTGTGTGTCCCTCCTCCCACCGGTTGCTGAGGCACATGGAGGTAACAAGGGGCAACACACCATATGTGTGGGACTGCGCTCCTGTAGAATAAATGCGCAACAGCATTATTAGGTTTAGCGTAGGTACCCGCCTGGACTGAGACCACCTTGTCGCTTGGTGGGTGGGCTTAGATGTGTTTTGATCAAAATATGTTGACTAAGTGTCTCAGACGTTATCAGAATGAGGGCTTATTCCACATAATGTTTGCATTTATTTTAGTGCACCATTTTCTGTGGCCTGTAAAAAAAGGCCTGAATTTGAAATTAATACATTGGGCCAAATAAAAATTTTTCTTATTGTGGTGCTTGGTGAATGGTAACAATGAGGAAAAGATCTAGTAAGGGACGCGGGCGCGGCCGTTTTGATGTTAGTGGACCCTCTGATGCTGGGAGAGGACGTGGCCATTCTGCCACAGCCACACGTCCTAGTGAACCAACTACCTCAGGTTCCAGTACCCGCCAGAATATACAGCGATATTTGGTGGGGCCCAATGCCGTTCTAAGGATGGTAAGGCCTGAGCAGGTACAGGAGCTAGTCAATCGGGTGGCCGACAGCGGATCCAGCACGTTCACAACATTATCTCCCACCCAGTCTTCTGCAGAAAGCGCACAGGTGGCGCTTGAAAACCAAGCCCATTAGTCTGTCACATCACCCCCATGCATATCAGGGAAACTGTCTGAGCCTCAAGTTATGCAGCAGTGTCTTATGCTGTTTGACGACTCTGCTGGCAGGGTTTCCCAAGGGAATCCACCTAGCCCTTCCCCAGTGGTGGAGGACATAGCATGCACTGATGCACAACCACTGATGTTTCCTGATGATGAGGACATGGGAATAACACCTCATCGGAGTCCGCACATCTCTGATGATGACGAAACACAGGTGCCAACTGCTGCATCTTTCTGCAGTGTGCAGACCGAACAGGAGGTCAGTGAGGAAGACTGTGTGGAAGACGATGCAGGGGACGATGAGGTCCTAGACCCCACATGGAATGAAGGTCGTGCCACTGACTTTCATAGTTCAGGGGAAGAGGCAGTGGTGAGACCGAGCCAACAGCGTAGCAAAAGAGGGAGCAGGGGGCAAAAGCAGAACAGCCGCCGCCAAGAGAGTTCGCCTGCTACTGGCCACCGCCACCAGGGACCGAGCACCCCAAAGGCAGCTTCAAGGAGTTCCCTGGCACGGCACGTCTTTAAACAATGTGCTGACGAAAAAACCCGAGAGGTTTGCACGCTGTGCCATCAGAGCCTGAAGCAAGGCATTTACGTTCTGAACCTTAGCACAACCTGCATGACCAGGCATCTACATACAAAGCATGAACTGCAGTGGTGTAAACACCTTAAAAGCAAGGAACTCACTCTGGCTCCCCCTGCTCCTTCTTCTGCTGCTGCCTCGGCCTCTTCCTCCGCCTCAGGAGGAATGTTGGCACCTGCCGCCCACCAAACAGAGGATGTGCCACCGACAACACCACCTGCGTCACAAAGCATCTCCACCTTGTCACACGGCAGCATTCAGCTCTCCATCTCACAAACCTAGCGTAAATTCCCACCTAGCCACCCTCGAGCCCTGGGCCTGAATGCCAGCATTTCTAAACTACTGGCCTTTGAAATACTGTCATTCAGGCTGGTGGACACAGACAGCTTCAAACAGCTGATGTCCATGGCTGTCCCACAGTATGTTTTTCCCAGCCGCCACAACTTCTCCAGACGTGCCTTCCCTGCACAACACTTGATAAAATCAAGTGTGCACTGCGCAACGCCATCTGTGGCAAGGTTCACCTAACCACAGATAAGTGGACCAGTAAGCACGGCCAGGGACGCTATATCTCCCTAACTGCACACTGGGTAAATGTAGTGGCGGCTGGGCCCCAGACGGAGAGTTCCTTGGCGCAAGTCCTTCCGCCGCCAAGGATCGCAGGGCATCATTCTTTGCCTCCTGTAGCCTCCTCCTCCTACTCGGCTTCCTCTTCCTCTGCTTCCACCAGCTCATCCAGTCAGCCACACACCTTCACCACCAACTTCAGCACAGCCCGGGGTAAACGTCAGCAGGCCATTCTGAAACTTATATGTTTGGGGGACAGGCCACACACCGCTCAGGAGTTGTGGCAGGGTATTGAACAACAGACCGACGAGTGGTTTCTGCCGATGGGCCTCAAGCCCGGCCTGGTGGTGTGCGATAATGGGCGAAATCTCGTCGCAGCTCTGGGACTAGCCAGTTTGCTGCACATCCCATGCCTGGCGCATGTGCTGAATTTGGTGGTGCAGAAGTTCATTCACAACTACCCCGACATGTCAGAGCTGCTGCATAAAGTGCGGGCCGTCTGTGCGCGCTTCCGGCGTTCACATCCTGCCGCTGCTCCCCTGTCTGCACTACAGCGTAACTTCGGCCTTCCCGCTCATCGCCTCATATGCGATGTTCCTATGAGGCACATGCTGGAGACACTGTGCGAGCAGCAGCAGGCCATAGTGGAGTTTCAGCTGCAGCACGCACAGGTCAGTCGCACTGCGGAACAGCACCACTTCACCAACAATGATTGGGCCTTCATGCGTGACCTGTGAGCCCTGTTGCGCCGTTTCGAGTACTCCACCAACATGGCCAGTGGCGATGACACAGTTATCAGCGTTACAATACCACTTCTATGTCTCTTTGAGAAAATGCCTAGGGCAATGATGGAAGAGGAGGTGGCCCAGGAGGAGGAGGAGGAGGATGATGAAGGGTCATTTTTAGCACTTTCAGGCCAGTCTCTTAGAAGTGGCTTAGAGGGAGGTTTTTTGCAGAAGCAGAGTCCAGGTACAAATGTGGCCAGCCAGGGCCCACGACTGGAGGACGAGGAGAATGAGGAGGAAGTTGAGGAGGATGATGCAGGTTCACAGCGGGGTGGCACCTGACACGGCTCAGGCCCTTCACTGGTGCATGGCTGGGGTGATACGGAGGACGATGACGATACGCCTCCCACAGAGGACAGCTTGTCCTTACCTCTGAGGAGCCTGGCACACATGAGCGACTACATGCTGCAGTGCCTGCGCAACGACAGCAGAGTTGCCCACATTTTAACGTGTGCGGACTACTGGGTTGCCACCCTGAGATCTCCTGAGAGCATTCCCAAATGTCATAGGGGAACAGGTGGAAGCCCAAGGCGAAGGCAGAGGAGGAGCAAGAGGTCGCAAACGCAGCTGTATCACAGCCAGCTCCTCAGGGGGCCGGTTTAGCATGGCAGAAATGTGGAAAAGTTTTGTCTCCACGCCACAGCTAATTGCACCAACACCTGATACGGAACGTGTTAGCAGGAGGCAGCATTTCAATAACATGGTTGAACAGTACATCTGCACACACCTCCACGTACTGACTGATGGTTCGGCCCCATTCAACTTCTGGCTCTCCAAATTGTCCACGTGGCCAGAGTTAGCCTTTTATGCCTTGGAGGTGCTGGCCTGCCCGGCGGCCAGCGTTTTGTCTGAACGTGTATTCAGCACGGCAGGGGGCGTCATTACTGACGAACGCAGCCGCCTGTCCACAGCCAACGTGGACTAGCTAAAGTTCATAAAAATGAACCAGGCATGGATCCCACCTGTCCCTCCCTTGTGCAGAATAGAAATTTATAACTGCCTCCCCCTCAACAATGTATTCTTGTACTAAGGGGCACTTCTTTATTAAATCCCAATTTTTTTAATTTTACCATGATCTTGGGGTGCAAACCAAAGTTGAATGAACCTCTCCTCAATCTGGGCGCCAGGGCCGAAATAACTGAAAGTGGCCTTCTCCAGTGGTGGGTGATATGACGCATGATTCCTTGCTGTGGGACCTCTCTCCTCTGTCTGGGTGCTGGGCCTAAATAACTGAAAGTGGCCTTCTCCCAGTGGTGGGTGATATGACGCCTTATTCCTTGCTGTGGGACCTCTCTCCTCTGTCTGGGTGCTGGGGCCGAAATAACTGAAAGTGGCCTTCTCCAGTGGTGGGTGATATGACGCATGATTCTTTGCTGTGGGACCTCTGTCCTCTGTCTGGGTGCTGGGCCTAAATAACTGAAAGTGGCCTTCTCCAGTGGTGGGTCATATTACGCCTTATTCCTTGCTGTGGGACCTCTCTCCTCTGTCTGAGTGCGGGGGCCGAAATAACTGAAAGTGGCCTTCTCCAGTGGTGGGTGATATGACGCATGATTCCTTGCTGTGGGACCTCTCTCCTCTGTCTGGGTGCTGGGCCTAAATAACTGAAAGTGGCCTTCTCCAGGGGTAGGTGATATGACGCATGATTCTTTGCTGTGGGACCTCTGTCCTCTGTCTGGGTGCTGGGCCTAAATAACTGAAAGTGGCCTTCTCCAGTGGTGGGTCATATTACGCCTTATTCCTTGCTGTGGGACCTCTCTCCTCTGTCTGGGTATTGGGGCCAAAATAACTGAAAGTGGCCTTCTCCAGTGGTGGGTGATATGACACATGATTCCTTGCTATGAGACCTCTCTCCTCTGTCTAGGTGCTGGGCCTAAATAACTGAAAGTGGCCTTCTCCAGTGGTGGGTGATATGACGCATGATTCCTTGCTGTGGGACCTCTCTCCTCTGTCTGGGTGCTGGGGCCGAAATAACTGAAAGTGGCCTTCTCCAGTAGTGGGTGATATGACGCATGATTCCTTGCTGTGGGACCTCTCTCCTCTGTCTGGGTGTTGGGGCCAAAATAACTGAAAGTGGCCTTCTCCAGTGGTGGGTGATATGACGCATGATTCTCTGCTATGGGACCTCTCTCCAATTGATAATGGTTAATTATTTTTTTTTTCTTTTAATTAATTTCCCTATCCAAATTTGTTTGCAGGGCATTTACCTATTTTGCTGCCTTTTTCAGCCCTCTAGCCCTTTTCTGGACTATTTTACAGCCAATTTAGTGCCCAAAAGTTCGGGTCCCCATTGACTTCAATAGGGTTCGCGATAAAGTTCGGGTCAAGTTCGGATCCCGAACCCGAACATTTTCGGGAAGTTCGGCCGAACTTCTCGAACCCGAACATCCAGGTGTTCGCTCATCTCTAGTCCCAACGAGTTTCATCAAGAACCGCACCTACACACATATGGGCCCTAGACTCATCAGCGGACGCTAGGCCCACTTACATGGATAGGGAGGATTTGTGGCCCAAGCAAAGAAGCCAAAAACAACTGTACATTACATATAGAAACGTGACCAATAGTCACATATGGATATGTGACCAGTAGTTGCAAAAAGGATATCAGTAGTTAACATGACAATCCAAATAATAGAAAGCAGCGTATGGCAGCAATCTCCTGAGGGAAACATTCCTGTGGAGAGAGAAACCCAGTGACGAACATTATAGACTCAAGTTACTCTGGGTATTGGTATATTATAGTGTGCCAAGTAAGCCAACATTTACTTACTGTGGTCCCAGCAGGTCAGGGTGTATGACCTCCTATCCTCTGAGTTGCATGCGCCCCGCTTTGGCGCCAAACCTAGGTATCCAGGTGTCCCTATCTGTGGGAGGGGACTCACCTGGTATATATAGGTATAATGTTTAGGGGGCGTGATGTTCGGCCGCGTCGCATACAGACGCGCGCCTCCTTCATCTTGCCAGTGCCGGGCCACGCATACGCAGAGGCAAGATCCGGATGCTGGCCAGGGAGGTACATGCAGTGGGCCGAAAATGAAGTCACTCACGTGCCGCGTCGGAAACTTTAAACATGCGGCCAGACGTCAAATAGGCGGTGCTAAGGTGGGACCCAAGTATCAGGAGCCCGCCCAGGGGTGGTGCTGAATCCATGATGGATAGCCCCAAATAGAAGCACCTGCCATAAAGGTGTGTGGCCGGAAAGAGGAGCGGGACAAACACAAAATGAACCGCTACAACTCATACTCCCACCTCTATCACAAGTGCCACATGGGTCACATGTCAAAACCGGCCCATATGGCATTCAGAAGGGCATTTAATTGTCAATTGATTGGCAGGCAGGACAGGACAGGACAAAGTGCTAAAAAGTAAGTAATGGCGGTCTGATATTGTGGCCTAATAGCCGTTACACACCTACCAGCATGTTACTCAAAGGGGCCTCCGTGCCGCTCCACAGGACAAATATGTCATCTATGTAGCGGCACTAGAGGGCGATGGAGTCGGTGTACCAGTGAGGACCATCCCCAAACACGGTGGTCTTCTCCCACCAGCCCAGGAGCAAATTTGCATAAGATGGTGCACAAGAACTGCCCATGGCAGTGCCCCTGAGCTGTGGAAGAAGCGCCCAGCAAAGAGGAAAAAGTTACTGGTCAGGATAAAGTTGAGTTTCTGTAAGACAAACTCATTGTGGGGGAAACAGTGTCAACTTCTCGCCCTCAGGAAGTGTGCAGTGGCTTCCAACCCGTTTGCGTGAGCTGTGGACGAATAAAGAGCATCAACATCTATTGAGGCTAGCCAACAACCTTTCTCAATGCACACCCCCTCGAGTTTTGATAAAAGGTTACTCGTGTCCCTAATGAATGATGGTAGGGACTCAAAAAAGGAACGTAGAATTCGAACAACATAGATTCCATAATTTGAGGCTAAGCTCCCAAGCCCCGAAACGATTGGCCGGCCTTTGATCGGACATGACTTCTTATGCACTTTCGGCAAACAGTAAAATGTCGCCGTGACTGGATGCGCAGGTAAAAGAAATTCAAATTCCTCGTTGGAGATCAAGGACTCTCGTTTTGCCTTCAGCAATAATCGTTCTAGGCTACCTTTGAACTTTGGGGTCGGATCCTGGAGAAGTACCTTATATCCAGATTTGTGGCTGAGAATGGACAGGCACATTTCTTTGTAGGCCATGGTGCCAATTATAACTACATTTCCCCCTTTATCTGAGGGTTTAATAGTAATCGACCTGTCCATTCCCAGGGACTCAATAGCTTGTTTTTCCTCCCTACGACAGTTATATCTAGTAGGGGGAGAGCTCAGGGATGATAATTCCGCTAGTGTGTATTTTAGAAAGACGTCAATACACGACACCTCTCCAAGCGGGGGCATCCTAGAGCTCTTAGTCTTAAGATTCGTAAATGGTCCCTCTCCTGATTGATCTGCCGGGAGACTCTCAAGATCAAAGAGAAGTCTCACATCCCCCAGACATTCTACAGGGATTCTTAGTTCGCAACTCTCTTTTTTAGCTTTTATTTTAAAGTGTTTATGCCACTTTAGTTTCCGGGCGAAAAGGTGAAGGTCTTTCGTCCAGCGAAATAGGTCGAACCTAGTAGTAGGTACAAAGAAAAGTCCACGTCTGAGCACTTTAGTCTCTACCACAGAGAGGGGATGGGAAGAAAGGTTGATGATTAGCTTATCTGTGGGGGTCTCTATTGTATCTGGAAGGACTGTATGTTGCGGGTTCTCAGAGGGTATTTGCTGGGGGGAAGAACAGACCTTCAATGAGATCAGTGAGGACGAGGAACGGGAGATTAGTAGCTCAGCATCCAACCTTGTGCAAATGGGGTCTTTCATGCTGTCATGCCTGTTGAGGGACCCTCGTATAAAAAGGCTGAAGGAGAACGACCTGTACTGGGTGGCCACACTACTAGGCCCCCGGTATAAGCAGAAAGTGGCTGTAATGTTACCGAATTACCGGAAGTCGGAAAGGATGCAGCAGTTCCAAAACAAGTTAAAAAGTATGCTTTACACAGCATATAAGGGTGATGTCAGAGCACAATGGGAATCTAACAGGGGAAGAGGTGAAAGTAATCCTCCTCCTACCAAAACCACGCAGGCAAGAACAGGACGCTTTACAGACGTGTTGTTGATGGAGAACATGTGGAGCATTTTAAGTCCTAAGCATCACCACAGCCCTTCGGGGTCCACCCTCAGAGAACGACTCGACCGAGAGGTAGCAGACTACCTCGCCTTAACTGCAGATATCGACACTCTGAGGAGCGATGAACCCCTTGACTACTGGGTGTGCAGGCTTGACCTTTGTCCTGAGCTATCCCAATTTGCGATAGAACTTCTAGCCTGCCCCGCTTCAAGTGTCCTGTCAGAAAGGACCTTCAGCACAGCAGGAGGTATAGTCACTGACAAGAGAAGTCGCCTAGGTCAAAAAAGTCTAGATTACATCACCTTTATTAAGATGAATAAGGCGTGGATACCGAAGGGACTGACAGTGGGGGATACATTTGACTAAAAAAGGCCTGATGAGATGCCTTGGGCTAAAAATGGTCCTCACGCTGCTGTATTTAATCTCTGCATGCCGGATGACTCGCGTGACTTCTCCGCCACCAACTAGGGTTCAAGCCGCAATGTGTTACTACACTTTCTGCCTGGAAAACATCAATTTTTCCGACCGCTGCTACAGCAGCGGCTGCAACAATACCTATTTTTTTAGGCATGTGTACATGCCTAATTTTTCTGGCCTCTGGTGCTGCACTGTGGCTGCAAAATCAAAACAAAATAAAGGCACATACATGTGTCAATTCCCCTTCATGATCATTACCTTTTTGTGGTGAAAGGGCTTGCGTATCACAATGACGCGATCACCTCTATAAGTGTGTTGGCAATGTTGGCACACCCCAGATGATAAGGTCGTTGCTTCATTGGGAACAGACCAAAAGCGATTGGTTGGATAATTTTTCATACAAAAAACATTAATTTTCTTTGTGATCATCCAAGGTGATCAGTAAAGCCTACTAGGCCAAGAATGGGCCCACACTGCAGAATCATTGTTTTTCTGGGTCACTTAACTGTCACTGAACTACCTCATCACGACCATAGGCTTTAAAAAACCGCCATCGCCTGCAATCTCCGAAATGTGCGCACGAGCACAGTCGTCACTACACCAAGATTGACGCATAGAGGAATAACATTTATGTCATGAGTGTATCAACTATTGACAACTCTTTGCGGTTGTCTAAAATCTATTCGATACACATCCCCTGATAGGGGACATAACGGGGATTAAACTGATAAGAATAGTACTACTTAACACACCACTCATTATAGGGTGTCACAGTACATTGAAAGGCTCACGCGAAGTGCCCCAAATTGGAAGGAAGAGGTCGACCAACCATCTTTTTCCATCTCCCAATTCCTAAAATCTATACTATACACATCCCCTGATAGGGAACGTAACAGGGATTTAACTAATAGGAATAGTGCTACTTAACACACCACTCAAATAGGGTGTCACAGTAAATTGCGTGGCGCACGCGCAGTGCCCCAAATTGGAAGTAAGAGGACCGACAAACCCTCTTTTTCCATCTCCCGGTTCCTAAAATCTATTCAATACATGTCCGCTGATAGGGGACGTAACAGGGATTAGACTGATAGGAATAGGGCTACTTAACACCCCATTCATATAGGGTTGCACAGTACATTGCACGGCTCACGCACAGTGCCACAAATTGGAAGGAAGAGGACCGACCAACCCTCTTTTTCCATCTCCCGGTTCCTAAAATCTGTTCCATACACCGGCCCCTGATAGGGGACAAAACAGAGATTAAACTGGTAAGAACAGATTTTTTTAATTTAAAAAAGGAGGACAGCCTCTGCGGAGCTGGGTATTTTTAGGCTCATGCACAATGGCTGTAGGCTCATGCGTCCTTTTGCGGAGGTGACAAACGTGGTCAGTCACACCCAAGGCAACATCATCGACCTCATCCCATATGTGCTTTTTCTGGAGCGTGCCCTGCGAAGAGTGCTGGATCAGGTCGTAGATGAGCATGAAGAGGAAGAGTTGTGGTCACCATAACTACCAGATGCAGCCTTGTCGTCGTCGATTGCTGGACCTGCGGCAATGCAGAGAGAGGAGTCTGAAGAAGAGGAGTCAGAGGAGGAAGGTGGCTTTAAGAATCAGTGGCTAACAGGTTAACTAGCAATCTATGTGGAAACAGCAGACGGTGTAAAATCAGACCCCTTTTTTACTCTATAGTAGAATCTTGGGCCACTGCATGGTTAAGTACAGACTCACAGTAACTGTTTCCCTACCATAATGGACTAGCTATGCATGTTTCTGGAAAGCACAGTGATGTACACCGATATACACTCTCCCTGCAGCCGGGAAATAGGTGACTTAGGCTCAATTCACACAGACGTGAACTGTCCGTGGTAACCTGGGCTGGATTCCAGGAGCGCACGGCGTCATTGGTTGCTACGACGCCGTGTGCTTCCTGCCACCCCTGCAGTACAGTAATACACTGCTATAGATCATACCAGTGTATTACAGTACTGCAAGGGCGGCAGGAAGCGCACGGCCTCATAGCAACCAATGACGCAGTGCGCTCCTGCTCTAAGCAGAAATCCAGCCCAGGTTACCACAGAAAGTTCACGTCCATGCACTTTGTGACAAGTTAATTGGGATCTAATCAAATGCTATTGAAAAATTCGGTGAAGCATCCAAATCGAATTTTCGAAAACTTTACTCATCTCTAGTGATATATATATAGTGCTGATCTATTAGTGAAGATTATTAATCTGGATGACAATTCTCATATTTCAGACCATTATAGGATTAACCCCTTAAGGACTCAGCCCAATTTCACCTTAAGGACTCGGCCATTTTTTGCAAATCTGACCAGTGTCATTTTATGTGGTGAAAACTTTTAAACGCTTTTACTTATGCAGGCCATTTTGAGATTGTTTTTTCGTCACATATTGTACTTCATGACAGTGGTAATATTGGAATCGAAACATTTCATTTTTATTTATAAAAAAATACCAAATTTACCAAAAATTGGGAAAAATTAGCAATTTTCCAAGTTTCAATTTCTCTACTTCTATAATACATAGTAATACCCCCAAAACAAGTTATTGATTTACATTCCCTATATGTCTACTTCATGTATCGATCATTTTGGGAATGCCATTGCCATTTCATTTTTTGGGGACGTTACAAGTCTTAGAAGTTTAGAAGCAATTCTGAAGTTCAGGTCTGAAGTCACTTTGTGAGGCTTACATAATAGAAACCACTCAAAAATGACCCCATTCTAGAAACTACACACCTTAAGGCATTCAAAGCTGATTTTATAAACGTTGTTAACCCTTTAGGTTTTCCACAACAGTTAATGGCAAATGGAGATAAAATTTCTGAATTTTGATTTTTGGGAAAAATTTTGCATTTTAATCAATTTTTTCCAGTAACAAAGCAAGGGTTAACAGCCAAACAAAACACAATATTTATTGCCCTGATTCTGTAGTTTGCAGAAACACCCCATATGTGGTCTTAAAGTGCTGTATGGCCAAACGGCAGGGCACAGAATGAAGGGAACACCATATGGTTTTTGGAAGGCGGATTTTTTTGACACCATGTCCCATTTGAAACCCCCCCATGCACCCCTAGAGTAGAAACTCCATAAAAGTGACTCACTCTAAGATTCTACACCCGTCAAGGTATTCAAAACCGATTTACAAACTTTGTTAACCCTTCAGGTGTTCCACAAGAGTTATTGGAAAATGGAGATGAAATTTCAGAATTTCTATTGTTTGTTACCTTGCCTCAAAAAGCAACCGAAATCATATTTATCCTAACATAGTACAAACAAAACTGCCACCGTATCCCGTAGTTTCCAAAATGGGGTCACTTTTTTGGAGTTTCCACTGTCGGGGTGCATCAGGGGGGCTTCAAATGGGACATAGTGTCAAAAAACCAGTCCAGCAAAATCTGCCTTTCAAAAACCATATGACGTTCCCTTCCTTCTAAGGCCTGCCGATTGGCCATACAGCAGTTTACGACCACATATGGGGTGTTTCTGCAAAGTACAGAATCAGGGCAATAAACAGTAAGTTTTGTTTGGCTCTTAACCCTCACTTTGTTACTGGGAAAATGGATTAAAATGGAAAATTTGCAAAAAATTGCTGTTTTGGGACTGTTTCTATTTTTTATTATTTACATCGTTGATCTGACAGGTTAGATTGTGTGCTATTTCTATAGAGCAGGTTGTTATGGATGCGACAATACCAAATATGTTTTCATAACAAAGCATTTTTGAAAAAAAAACATTTTGTGTCTCCACATTCTTAAAGTCATATTTTTTATTTTTATTTTTTGGGTGACTGTCTTATGTAGGGATGAGATGACAGTTTGATTGGAACTATCTTGGGGTGCATATGACATTTTGGTCGCTTGCTATTACACTTTTTGTGATGTAAGGTGACAAAAATGACTTTTGACATGGTATCTATACTATTATTTTTTCTGTGTTCACCTGAGGGGTTAAGTCATAAGTTATTTTTATAGAGCAGGTTGTTACGGACGCGGTAATACCTAATATGTATACTTTTTTTTATTTATTTAAGTTTTACACAATATCATTTTTGAAACAAAAAAAATTAGTCTGAGAGCCATTTTTTTATTTTTTTGGGTAATTGTCCTATGTGGGGTATCATTTTTTGCGGGATGAGATGACGGTTTGATTGGAACTATTTTTGGGTGCATATAATTTTTGATCGCTTGCTATTACAGTTTTTGGGATGTGAGGTGACAAAAATGTTTTTTTGTTTTTCCTTTTTATTTTAAAGTATCTACCTGAGGAGTTAGATCATGTGATATTTTTTATAGAGAAGGTTTTTACAGGCGCAGTGATACATAATATGTATACTTTTTAAAATTTATTTTACTTTAACACAATAACAGCATTTTAGAAAAAAAAATAATGTTTTAGTGTCTCCATAGTCTGAGAGCCATAGTTTTTTATTTTTTTTATTGGTACTATTTTGGGAGGCATACACCTTTTTGATCTTTTGGTATTGCACTTTTTGTGATGTGAGGTGACAAAAAATGGCTTTTTTACACAATTTTTTTTCGGTATGTGCGTGAGGGTTTAGGTCATGTGATATTTTTTAGAGCATATTTTTACGGACATGGCGATATCTAATATGTGTAGTTTATTTTAATTTTTATTCAGTGATATGTGTTTTTTTTTATTTTAACTTTTTTATTTTTTTTTACTTTTTTACATTTTTTTTTACCCAGACCCACTTGGTTCTTGAAGATCCAGTGGGTCTGATGTCTAGATGATACAGTACAGTACACTATATAGTGTACTGTACTGTATTTTTTACTTTACACTTAGTCTAATCAGACCTGCCTTTAGCAGCGGGTGATGGGGAGGGAGTGGGGCTCCCTCCCTCTGTGCTCCCATCAAGAATTGGGGGCTGCAAGTGTACAGCAGCCCCCGATGGAAGAGGGAGGGAACTCCCTCCCTGTTAACCCCTTCAATACAGCGGTCCGTATGGACCGCAGTATGGAGGGGGTAAAACTGCTGATATCTGTACGGCCCAGATGTCAGCAGTTTATAGCAGAGGGTCAGTAATGTACTGACCCTCTGCTATAACCACTAGACACCAGGGAAGAATACAGAGGAGGCGGGCTGGGGATCGCGATCCCGCCTGCCGCACCGCCTGCCTCCCGTACTGCCCGCCCTCCACACCGCCCGCAATTCCCCCTTCTGCACCACCCGCGGGGACATTGATATTGCGGGATGCAAGGGGAGTTAAAAATTGTACATTTGGGGTACATTTTAAGTCTCTGATCCCCCGCAGTCTATCAGAGATTGTAGAAAGCGCAGCAAACCGCAGGTCTGAATTGACCTGCGGTTTGCTGCGATCGCCGACATTGGGGGGTCACCGGACCCCCATGGGCATTATGCCAAGGTGACAGCCAAATGATTTTAGCAGGCACCTTGTTCCGATCACTGCCACGTGCGCAGCGGTTATCGGAAAACCTCAGGGCGTACAGGTACGCCCTGCGTCCGTAAGAGGTTAAACATTTTTTAACATTTTTATCCATTGATAATCAGACTAACTGGAGGACAGCTTGGTTTTTTAATGTCGCTTTCGGCCCTGTGACTAACAGTTATTGAGAACAATATACAGTATGTGAGCACATATTTTATACTTTAGATTTTATGTTTCTTGAATTTTATGTTGTATTTTTATGATTGGTATTCATTCATATCTGTTTATAGGTAAATGGACTAATCTGCTGTTGGACTCATTAATTTACATAGGTATTATAAATAGTGTTGAGCTAAGAGAAGCATTCAAAGTGCAATTCGGTTCGAATTCAAGGAAAAATTTGATTCTAAACGAAGCCGAATTTCCTCACACTTCGTGGAGTTGTGGACTACATCTAAGTTGACTGCCTCTACACGAGCAAGAGGATGAGTTGTGTGATTTATTTTTAAAACTGAAAAGGCCATATTGCACTAGTGCAAGAATGGCCAACTTCCAGCTGTTGTAAAACCACAATTCCCACCATGCCCTGCTGTAAGCTGATAGATGTAGACAGTCTGGGCATGCTGGGTATTGTAGTTTTGCAACAGCTGGAGAGTCGCAGGTTGGCCATCCCTGCACTAGCGTATTACTGTTTTAACAGTTATTAGACGGGTACACTTCTAACTAAGCTGCCGTTACAAATGGTCCCATTGATTGATACTCTCAATGGGGTTTTAACATAGCGATTTGTGACTAATTAATTCGTAATTAATCAAATTTATTGTCAAATTTCGGCAAAGCTGCCGATTCAATTTCTTCAAAACATCGCTCATCTCTAATTATAAATATAAGTAAAACCCCACATTCTTAGATACTGGTTTATTATTGTTAGTCAGAGTGTGGATGTGCTTGTCTCCAAATAGTTTTATATGATTTCTAGTATGTGGCTTCAGACAACCAGATATTAGATTTTAGCACCCACCATCATCCATCCCCAGAAGAAGTGAGCCACCTAAAGTAATATACAAATTCCATATTTCGACCAGAACACATTTTTTTGTTTTCTGTTGGATACATACAAATCCATTAGGAAATCTATGAGTACCAGATAACTAAGTAGTAATTTCATAATAATGGTAATATATAATGGTAAATAATATAATGGTTAGTGCTGGGGTCCTAGGTTCAAATCTGACCAAGGGCAATATTTGCATGGAGTTTGAATGTTCTCCTCATGTTTGTGCGGGTTTCGTTTGGGTACTCTGGTTTCCTCGCACACTCCAAAGACATTCTTATGGGGAACTTAGTCTGTGAGCTCCACTGGAGACAGCGAGCTATGATAATGTCTATAATGCGCTGTGGAATATTTTTGAGCTGCAGAAGTGAAAACATAAATAGGAAGAGACGCACACTGTTTCAAATGATTCTGAAACAAACATCTTTATTATAACTGCATAAGGTTAAAAAACAAATACATGTTATTGACAGAAACACCACAGACCAGGCACCAAACAGAGGTCGAGCAGTACAAGAAAGTGGATGCAAGTTGTGCAAGGTAAGTATTAGTAAAAATAGTCAAATTACAAGGGGGCATACCCTGAGGAAAGCTATTAAAAAGGGGAGGGAGGGTGGGGCACGGACTGACGCCAGCTCTGGTCCCTGTGGGAGCCGAGCTTATAAAGCCTCCACCCCTCCCACAATAACAGGCTGAGCTAAGCCTTGACAATTATGGTCGTGGCTATGGATACGGGCTTGGCGAGACAGAGCCAAGGATTGACCCATCTGGGTTTTGTTGACTAACTACAAGGCCTGGATTGTGCCCATAGCCACGAACGCGGGTAGCCTATAAGGGGCCAAAAAGTCAAGTAGGTTGGATTATATTTATTTACTGATTAGCTACATGATTTACAAAGCTAAACTACGAAAGGCTTCTGAAATTTCCTGGTGTGGGTTAGGAATGTACCTGGTAAAACATGAGGAATCCCAACGACCCATCTAGCGGATGATGTGGCCGGTCACGTTGTACTTGGAAGGGCTGGAGGCGGCCCCGATTCGAAAGGAGTGTCCTGAAGCAAAATGTAATGGTCGTGATTCCATGCTAACTGGCTCTTAGTTAAACCCTTGGATTTGGAAGAGAAACCCGTGAATTTCCCTAGTCGCAGGAAACTATAGAAACATGCCTGCCTGGATAACCATGCTGGGTAGGAGCCCAAAAGGGTTACTGTCAAGGGAATTGGAAAGCTTCCTTAACAGTTCCCCTGACACTGGTTGTCTGCTTGGAGAGCTGAGGTTACTACTTTTTTGAATACCCCTGAGAACTGCCTTGATTGCGGAGGAAGTAAAGATTACCCTACTATCTGGATTTTTTAGCTTAGAGAAGTATTGCACCCCTGCCAGATACAATCTAATGGAATTATAACCAAGTCTGAGGTCTTTGTGACAGTAAGCCAAAAATGCCATTAAATAAGTCTTATCTGTGCCGCTCCTTTCGGTGAAGAATAGAAAACTTTTTGAAGCTGTTCCAACCGGTCTTGTAGTTTCTGGCTGTATTGGCTGACAGTTATCTTTGTACAAGGGATTTGGCTGTTGAAATGAAGCGTGCTAATCCCTGCGCAGGGTATGGAACTCTGGCGGGGGTGAACCTGTAGGCTCCGTCTCTGGCATGACCTGAAAGAAGTTTTGGAAATTGAAGCATTCTGAATGCCCTGGATATGCCTGCATGATATTTGGAAATTGTACTGTAAAGATAGCCAGACTAATTTGCGAACAAAGGGCATTATATGAGATGATTTTGACCTGCCCTTGGTGATGATATCCACCACTGCCTGATTATCCGTGATGAAAGTCACCGGGAATTGGCCCACTGCCCACCCCAGACTTGGGCGGCCGCTACAATCAGATAGATTTCTAAAAGTGGGGAGGATCTGAGGTACTCTTTGAGGGTCGAGATTTCTGGGGGCCAATGTCCTGCTAACCACTGGTTTTTGTATATTGCTGCAAAACCTCTGGAGGCGGCTGCATCAGAGAAGACTGTGGGACAAGAGGGACTCAATTGGGGAACAAATAAAGAGATTCCATTCCAGCTGGTCAGGAAGGTATCACACATGGCCAAGTCGGCCATTGCATGGGCATCCAGAAATACCGGGGAGTCCTACTCTGTGGCCGCTGGGAGCAGATCCAATAAGGGTACTTTCACACTTGCGTTAGTGTGATCCGGCAGGCAGTTCGTCGGAGCTGCCTGCCGGATCCGCCCTTCAGTGTGACAACTGACAGCATTTGTAGACGGATCCGGATCCATCTACAAATGCATTGCAAGAACAGATCCATCCCTCCGCTTGCCATGCGGATGGACGGATCCGTCCTGCAGTCTTTTTCACAGTTTTCCAGGTCTGCGCATGCGCAGACTGGAAGGAGGGATCCGTCCTTCAGTTGTTTCTCAATGCCCGGCACTAATGATCCGGCACTAATACAAGTCAATGTAAATTAATGCCGGCATTTCGGCGACTGATCAGGCATTTTGGACGGACATAATACCGCAGCATGCTGCGGTATTATGTCCGGCTAAAACGCCTGACAGTGACTGAACGGAAGGCATACTGATGCAAACTGAACGGCATAGAGCCCTTTTGACGGAACTCTATGCCGGAAAAGATTAACGCAAGTGTGAAAGTACCCTAATCTGGACAAGAAAGCCTTGCCCTGGGGCATGATTCTGCTGGTGAAATTCAGCATGCCCAGCAAGGATTGTAGCTCCTGTTTCAAGAGAACTCTGCAAGCCACAAATTTGGAAAAAGCTCCTTGATTTTGGACAGTTTCTCCACTGGTAGTCTTGCTTCAATGTTTTGGGTGTCTAAGACTATGCCGAGGAAGGTGATTGTGGTGGATGGCCCTTCGATTTTGGTTGGAGCGACCGGAATGTTGAGACTTGCAAAAACCTGAAGAAGACTATCAAGTTTGCAGGGTTTGACGCCAGGTTGCTTCACCAGTAGGAAGTTGTCTAAGTAGTGCATGACCATGGGATGATCGCAGTGGTTTACCAGGATCCAGTGAAGGGCCTGGGTAAACTGATTAAATAGCCATGGACTGCTTTTGGAGCTGAAGGTTAGGCGGGTGGCGATATAATACAGGCTGTCCCGCTTTAAAGCAAAAAATTTCCAAAGTTGTGGGTTGATGGGCAACAACTTGAAAGCGTCCGCAAGGTCTGCTTTGGACAGCCAGGCCCCTGATCCTGCCAAAGGGATGAGTGAAATGGCTTAGTTGAGTGAGGAGTAGGTCATAGCAAATTCCTCAGAAGGAACTAAGGAGTTGAGGCTAGGGACGACTGAGCCATGGAGCGCTGACAGATCGTAGATCAATCATATTTTATTTGAGAATTGTTTTGAGACAATGCCAATGGGGTTAATTCTCCAAAAATCAAACGGAATCTTGGAGAAAGGTCCAATGAGGAAACCCTTCTCTACCTCTCCCTGGATTAGGGGACCTACTGGATCGGCATTGGTGACCGCTGACCTGAGGTTAGGGCCTTCCCAGGAAGATTGAGGAAGGGCAATGAGACCCGTATGGAAAACCAACCGAATTTCCCTGGTGAGGGTTGTGATGGTCACGGAGGAGTGCTGATAACAGGTCCACGTTAACTCCGCTGAGTCATTTATTCCTGGCGGTTCTATTCGGGCAAACTGACGGGGTGAAATCTGAACCATAATGAGGACTGAAACACGGGTGTCGCCGTACAGGACACCCGAATCCTTGCTACCCAAGAAAAGCACAAAATAATGAATATAGGGGGGCAAGATTATTAAAACTTACTTTTACTTACTTACTTACTTTTACTGAGTCAGAATAAAATCTCTTAGAGACGAACACGCCACTACTGGCTGAACATCCAATAGCTAGCATTAACAGCCAAAAGCCGCACAATACTACCTCATCGGTTAAATGTGGTCATAGGACTCCAACCAAAAATGCATGTACAGGACAGGTGAGGGTATGACCCCATCAAAAGGGGGGTATGGCAGAGATAGTGAGCAGGTAATTCCACCGGCCCTAATGCCACCCTACTTGGCCTAACAAACCCTATACCCATTAACAGTGTTTTACCCCGCAAGGGATAGCATCGTTACCAGAACCTATCCCTGAGCCAACTCTGCAACGCTGCAGCCTATCTTGTTGGCCCTCGGGGGATACCGACTATCCACTAGGCTCCATTTGACTGCTGAAACTTCGGCCATACGCCATTTCGGGTCATATATGTATGGAGCTTTTTTAAATTTGGTCACATCTTGCAGCCGATGATTGATGAAACGCGTCAGGTTGACTATGGGACAGATTACATATGAGTCATGATGCAACAATCGATGAGTACAACGATATAATTTATGTGTTGAACTATTTCATTGTCATAAGGTGTTTTGTGGTTTAGTTACCTTTTTTTAGGTTATGAATATCGTCTGCCCTATACCACCACCTATTTTATGGCATTTAGTTGCATGTCTGGAGGCTTTTTGACCTGAGCAGTATCACAATAGGGAGAGTTGGCTCAGGGATAGGTTCCGGTAACGGTGCTATCCCTTGCGGGGTAGGACACTGTTAATTGGTATAGGGTTTGTTAGGCCAAGTAGGGTGGCATTAGGGCTGGTGGGATTACCTGCTCACTATCTCTGCCATACCCCCCTTTGGATGGGGCCATACCCTCACCTGTCCTGTACATGCATTTTTGGTTGGAGTCCTATGACCACATTTAAACGATGAGGTAGTATTGTGCGGCTTTTGGCTGTTAATGCTCGCTATTGGATGTTCAGCCAGTAGTGGCGTGTTGGTCTCTAAGAGATTTTTTTCTGACTCAGTAAAAGTTATGTTTTAATAATCTTGCCCCCCCTATATTCATTATTTTGGGTGAAATCTGAAGCAGATGGAACAGACATGGAGCGCTCTGCATTGGTTATAGTTGCAGGTTGCCAGATTGTAATTATTGCACACTTGGCTGCTCCCTAAAAAGACTACAGGGCAGCCCAGTTTGTCTGTGCCCGAGTTTTGTTTTGGCTGGGACCCTGAAGTGCCTGCCGAAGGTCTCGATTGAGCCACAGTAAGGCTATAATTAGGGCACCACTCGGAGGAATGAAGGATCGACTGGCATGATGAGCAAGCAGGGGCTTTGAGCCCAGCGAAATGCCGGCAGAAGAGTTCCATGTCCAGGGACGCCCCTGGACCTGAGAACTATCGAAACATTTTTGCACGCTATGGTTCTACTTTCTACAATATCGTGGGTAGTAATTAGAATGGTGGCCAGATTAATCACCTTCCCTTCCAGGATGTCCCGTTTGATGCTATCCAGGACGAAATGTTACGGAGCTAGTTCCGGCAAGGTGATAACCCTACCTGGGGAAGTAGACGGGGATAAGGAAGCGACTGGGAGAGGATGAGTGGAGAGGGTGGGTGCCGGATCTCTGGCTTCTACAGCTGACAGTCTGTTCTGGATGTCCAAAATTGCCGAAGATAAGTTATTTATTGCGGCATGGAGCTGCATCAGAGACAACTGGATTGTCGACATCGACACCTGCTCTCTTGGCGGAGAGCAATCGGAAATTAGAAGTCTGTATAACTCTGCCTTACGGGCCGAAGCTAGGTAACGGATCCCTTTTTTTGGTTCAATTCTGCTATGATTTTGGGAACTGTCCAGCTCCTAAGTGGCCCAATGCTAGCATGCCCGGATGCCGTGGTTTCTGGGATGGATGAAGTCTCGGCAATTTCTGAGAGGTGAGACATACTGTAAGCTGAAAAATAGAAGACTATTAGCATTTGTTTGCAAAAGAGGACGTCCCTTCCAACATATAGTACCTTAAACCCGTGTAAGTGTTTTTTTTTTCCGTTTACTACACCAAGTTGAATCGTTTGGAGAGAAAATATGAGCGAATCACGTGATGAGATGTGACAATGGCACCGTGAGCACAGTTGACCCTGGTAACGAGAGGCCCCAAATACCTGAAGTCTCCACCTGGAGAGGCCGATTTGGCAGAGGTGCCTTGGTCTTGTTGACTCGTGGCGGCACTATAGGAATGGATCTTTAGATGAGACAAATATTGAGAACATTTGATAGGGAGAACGGAATAGAGCTGACGGTGGAGGAAGCTCGACTAGCGGGAAGTGCGAGCGTACGGGCACGTAGCCCGAATAACGTAACCAGATGACGAACAAGGAGAGACAAGCCTGGCCTGATTACGGTGACAGGCTGGAGACATGAACATAACGAAGAACAGAGCCTGAATGAAAACAGGCTGTGAATGTTTAAGGGAAGGCGGCCTGAAGGGTGTGACAGGCAGTAAACCCGGATGTGCCACGTGTATCATGAATGACGTAACCAGGAGGTAAAAATGGAAGAAACATGGCCTGAATAACGTAAACAGGCGTGAGACAAGGAGAAACCGGATGTGCCTGAATAACGTAAACAGGCATGAAACACGGAGAACCAAGATGTGGCCTGAATAACGTAAACAGGCGTGAGACATGTATGACAAACGTAGCCTGAATAATGAAAACCGTCTGAGTACATGGAGAGATGCTGCCTGAGTAACGTAAATAGGCGTGAGACATTTATGACAAATGTAGTATGAATAATGAACCCAGCTATAAATGTGAAAACCTAGCCTGAGAAAAGGTAAACCGACGTGAAACGTTAATGAGACAAACGTGGCCTGAGTAAGAACCGGACGTGTACATGGAGAGATGCTGCCTGAATTACCAGGCAACCCCAGAACCAGCCAACGTGTAACATGAATGATGTGGACCGGAGGTAAGAATGAAGGAAACAAGGCCTGAATGACGTAAATAGGCGTGAAACATGGAGAAGATAACGATGTGGCCTGAATAAGGTAAATAGGCGTGGGACATGTATGACAACGCAGCGTGAATAACGAAAAACGGCTGTGCACATGGAGAGATGCGGACCCCAGCAAGTTTTTTTTGATTTGGCAGACGACCAGGCTGCTGACTATTCCACGGTGAAGGGGGAGATCCTGGCCAGACTGGGGGTAAACGTGTTGGTCCAGGCTCAGCGGGTCCACCAGTGGGACTTCAAAGTGGCTGAACCCGCCAGGCCGCAGTACTATGAGTTGCTGCACAGGTTGCAAAAATGGCTGCAGCCTGAGGTTCTAAGTCCGACTGCTATGCTGGACCGGCTGCTGGCTGACATGTTTTGGAGGGCCTTGCCTTACCCCCTTCAACACTGGATCGGCCAGGTATCCCCCACCAATGCCCTTGAGATGGTCGACCTGGTGGAGCGATATGAGGCCACCAGAAACCTGCAGGGGGTTCTTTTGGGAGGGGGCCAGTCAAACCCCGGAAATCTCCACCCCAGTCCCGGCGGCCGGCCAAACCCGCCCGGGATGTACCTCTTGCAGATCCGTCCCCAGTGGTCTGCTGGCAGTGTCGGGAGCCTGGACACATAAGGGCCAACTGTCCACAGTGGGGGAACCCATGGAGACTAATTATGGGTACCGGGCTTCCATGTATGCCCGGAGACTGTGTGCGACCGGCATCCCGGGACAATAGACAATCGTCATCTGTGCCAGGTGCAAGTCGGGGATAACCTGGCAGTGGCGCTGTTGGACTCAGGGAGCCTGGTAACCCTGGTAAGTGCTGCCCTGGTACAGCCCACCCAGTATACGGGCCGGACAGTGGGTGTGGTGTGCATACACGGAGACTTAAAGGACTATCCCACTGCTGTAATGTCTCTGTCCACGGCGGTCGGCACCTGGACTTGTGAAGTGGCGATCTCCACAAAGCTGCCCTATGAACTAATAATTGGGAGAGACTTCCCTGGTTTTCCGTCACTGTGGCCTGAGATGAAAGTGACTAATAGCCCTGAGACAGGGTAACCCTAGCAGAGTGGCCTGATACCCCTGGAAGGCCAGAACCCTGGGAGCCCGAGTCTGAAGGGCCAGCGGTAGGGGTGACCACTGCTGCAGCGGTAGTGGGGAGACAACCCCACTGAGTGTAATGGTGGGAGACACGGAGGACTTGCCACCGGGACCTGAGTTGGCAGACCTCAATGTCTCCGGGAAAATTTTGGGACCGCACAACACCGGGACCAAACCCTAACCAGGGCCTGGGAGAATGTGCTGGAAATTGATGGTAAACCCCAGAAACCAGGGGCTGAATTAATGTTCCACGATTTATTGTTCTGCAGGATATGTTGTATCGGGTGAACCAAATCCGAGGTGAACCTGTTGAACAGTTGGTGGTGCCCACAGCGTATCGTAAGCTTGTCATGGAGCTTGCCCACCAACATGTTCTTGGGGACACCTGGGGTGGCAGAAAACCCAGGACCGCATACTGCAGCGGTTTTATTGGCCCAGTGTGTTCAAGGAAGTAGAAAATTATTGTAAGTCCTGTCCAACCTGTCAGGTAACTAGCCCCCAGCCACATTTCCGTAGTCCTCTGGTACCTCTGCCAATTATTGAAGTACCGTTTGAGCGAATTGCTATGGATTTAATTGGGCCTGTACCAAAGTCTGCTAGGGGCCACCAACACATTCTGGTAGTTCTCGACTATGCCACTCGGTATCCGGAGGCGGTGCCTCTGCGACATACCTCAGCTAAGCTCATTGCCAAGGAGTTAATGGAGATGTTTTCCCGTGTGGGCCTGCCAAAAGAGGTTCTGACAGACCAAGGGACCCCTTTTATGTCCAAAGTAATGAAGGAACTGTGTAAATTGTTGCGTATAAAGCAGTTACGGACGTCCGTTTACCATCCGCAAACAGACGGTCTTGTTGAGAGGTTTAACCAAACTCTAAAGAATATGTTAAAAAGGGTGGTGTCTAGAGATGGGAAGGACTGGGACCTGCTTCTGCCCTATCTCATGTTCGCAGTGCGAGAGGTACCCCAGGCCTCTACTGGGTTCTCGCCCTTCGAACTGCTTTATAGCAGACACCCTCGGGGCCTGTTGGATATCGCCAAGGAAGCATGGGAACAACAGCCTGTCCCCACAAAAGTGTCATTGAGTATGTCACCCAGATGCAGGAACGGATAGAAAGGGTGTTGCCGTTGGTCCGGGAGCATATGGAGGCAGCGCAACAAGCCCAGAGTAGGGTGTATAATCGTCAGGCTCGGGTGCGGGGCTTCAATCCGGGAGATCGAGTGTTGGTTCTGGTACCCACCCTTGACAGCAAATTCCTAGCTAGGTGGCAGGGCCCCTATGAGGTGGTCGAGAAGGTAGGGAAGTAAATTACAAAGTACACCAGCCAGGGCGGCGCAAGCCGGAGCAGGTGTACCATGTGAATTTGCTAAAGCCGTGGAAAGATAGGGACACGGCCGGCGACCACAGCCCCGGCCAGGGCTTCTAGGTGAAAAGGGTCCAGCCCCACAGTTCGAGGCCTGTGAAGCCGTAACCACGGTAAAAATTGCAGACAGCCTGTCTTCCACACAAGTTCAGGAAGTCAGGGAGTTCCTCAGTCGGAACACGGATGTGTTCTCGGACCTCCCTGGCCGCACGTCTCTCATCCGACATGACATCGTCACTGAGCCTCAGGCCAAGGTCGGTTAAAACCATACCGGGTACCCGAGGCTCGGCGGCGGGCCATCGCGGAGGAAGTGCAGTTAATGTTGAAGCTTCGATGTCATTGAGGAGTCGAAAAGTGAGTGGGCCAGTCCCATAGTCCTAATACCCAAGCCGGATGGGACGTTGCGGTTCTGCAACGACTTTCATAAGTTAAATGAAGTATCCAAGTTTGGCGCGTATCCCATGCCCCGAGTAGACGAGCTTGTTGAAAATTTAGGACAAGCCCGTTATTTTTCTGTGCTGGACCTCACTAAAGGGTACTGGCAGGTACCCTTAACGGAGGCGGCTAAGGAAAAACCGCGTTTGTTACCCGCAGGGCCTGTATCACTACAAGGTGTTACCCTTTGGCCTGCATGGCGCCCCCGCCACTTTCCAGAGGTTAATGGACATAGTGCTGCGACCACATCGTCGGTGCGCCTCGGCCTACTTAGATGATGTAGTCATCCACAGCACCGACTGGGAAAGCCATTTACCCAAGGTGCAGGCGGTAGTGGATGCCCTGAGGAAAGCTGGACTAACCGCCAATCCAAAAAAGTGTGCGATTGGGTTGGAAGAGACCAAATATCTGGGATATGTAATTGGGCGGGAGTCATCAAACCTCAGGTAACTAAGGTAGAGGCCATTCGTAGCTGGCCCCGACCGGTCACCACCAGGCAGGTAAAGTCGTTCCTGGGGATTGTAGGATACTACATGAGGTTTGTGCCCCACTTTGCCACAATAGCAGCGCCATTGACAGACCTGTTGAAGGGACGAAAGTCTGGGAGGGTTAGCTGGAGTGAGAAGGCGGAGGAGGCTTTCTCCGCGTTGAAGTCGGCCCTGTGTGGGTCCCCGGTTTTGGTGACACCCGACTTCAACAAGGAGTTTGTCGTACAGACCGACGCCTCGGAGGTAGGCCTCGGTGCGGTACTGTCGCAGGAGGTCAACGGGGAAGAACATCCCGTTGTCTTCCTGAGCCGTAAGCTCAGTCCCGCCGAGTCCAGATATAGTATAGTGGCGAGGAGTGCCTGGCTATCAAGTGGGCACTCGAATCTCTCCGCTACTACCTGTTAGGGAGGAGGTTCCGTCTGGTGACCGACCATTCCCCCTCAAATGGATGAGTCAGGCCAAGGAGAGGAATGCTCGGGTCACCAGGTGGTTCCTATCCCTTCAAAATTTCAAGTTCTCCGTGGAACATAGGGCAGCTCGCTTGCAGGGAAATGCAGATGCCCTTTCCGCGTCCACTGCCTCACATGTGTCCACCCCTCAGGGTTGAACAAAGGGGGTGTGTGGTAAGGTGCAGGGTGCCGTCGTGGATGGCAGGTATGTGTCACCGAGGTTCATAGCCTCGGTGAGGTAAGAGCCCGTTTTTATTGATGTCAGCAGCAGCTAGTGCTACTGACAGAGTTTAAATAGCATGGCTGCAAAGCCGATCCGGGCCGGCTCTTACCGGGAGCAGCTAAAGTGTAGGGTGGGTGGCTGCTCCCACGACCCAGTCCTGGTTTTGGGCTGGGTTTAAAAGCTCAGCCAGCTCAGCAGCTGGAGGCTGTGATTATCCTGGAGCTGCTAACAGGGCTCTGGAGTTCTCTGTCCTGGAGGAAAGAGCTCAGCAAGGAGGTGTTTTGTTCCTGGCTACCTGAAGCTGGATTCTCCTGCGGCTGGGCCGACAGCGTGGTGCGAACCTGCACCTACACCTCCCAGGTGACTGAACCTGTGTTGGCCTGTTTTTGTTTTGCCACGTTATTTCCGTTGTGTGTGAACTGTCACCAAAGAGACTGTTTTTTCATTTATGGTGTGCAAGTGTGAATAAAACACAGTTTGTTGCACAATCTGGACTCCTTGTTTTGCCTCTAAACTGCACCCGCACCGCTGTCTACCAGAGCGACTCCCCACAATATATATATATATATATATATATATATGTATAGCAGTCTATTTGGGCTGCATTTGTGGGAGGGGCGGAGGCTCTACTTAAACCAGGCACAGCCCCACCTAGGGGCGGGCGTTTCTCAGTTGCACAGGGGATGCTGGTGTGTCAGCAGGGTGCTCTCTCCTCTGCTAGGAGGTTTCTTTCATTACAGTATGGAGCTGAAATGGAACTTTTTTTCTGCCCGTGGCTACCGTAGGGACGCGTGCGCCATTTACGTAAGTTAATCGAGCCGTGTCTGTCTTTCCGGCCGGCTGGAATCTGACTTTCTTGCGAGCGGAAGGCATCGCCTCAAAATCGTCCGCCTCAGGTTTGTTTTATCGGAGTTAATCGATTCCTTTCACTTTGTTTATTAGGTAACCTGATTCAGTTCCCCTTCTATCTCATGTGTTTTACGTTTACGTCGTTTCGCTTTGAAAAGTTGCTTCAGCCTGTACGCGGTAGGGAAGGTTTACCTGGGCTGCATGTGATGTTATGTTGGAGATTGGATGCAGCTGTTGCTTGTTACGGCTCTTGCTATAGCAATCACTTCCCATGTGACCCGCCCCTCCCCCGCAATCAGGGCTGCGTTTACGCTTCAACTCTTTACGCCAGGTTCGCCCTGTCAGTTGAGACGCTGCCTTCTCATGTCTGCTCTTTCAACATGCTCATTTTCGGAGCGGTGCTCTAGTCCGCTCTCGCATCACGTTTACGCTCCACGCATGGTCACAACAGCGGGTAAATCTGTCTTATTCTCTGTGCATTTATTTATTTTCTGTCATCCTGTGTTTTGCACTCATACCCCTTTTGCCTTTATATGTTTGCTTGCACCACACTCAGACCGGTGTCACATTGCAAGAACGCGTTCGTGTCATCGTCACAGTTTGTTTATGCCTCGTTCACTGCAGGCTGCGGTCATACCAAATTTTACGCTTGGCCTATTGCCAGAGTTGGGGTTCACACTACCGCTGTGACTCCGGGTTTTTACTTTCACGTTTACGTCCAATGCTCCCGCCCATCCATGGACGCATCTTACGTCGGCTGTTACAGCAAGTTAATACTCCTTTCACGCTCCAGCTGAGTTCACACATTGCTGTTACATCTAGTACTACACTCCATTCCCCGCTAGAACTGTGTCCATACGTTCGCTGTCGCGGCGCTGTCCTATTCCGCCCACATTCAGGTCTGCAACTCATTCCAGCTCCACAGTCACCCATCTGCTGGCACACCATGCTCCCATTCAAGCCAGATTCTCCTGTTGGTTTCTACGTCACGGTTGTTTTACTCGTTTACTCGCAGTTGGTGGCACCGGGGCCACTCTCCTGTCGAACATGACAGGCATCAATGGTCATTTCCTTTACATCTGGTTTTTCTGCGCGTATACATCAAGTGGGTCTTTTCTCTAGTTGCAAAAAAAAAAATTAAAAAATCTTTTGTCTGCTCTGCTTTACTTCTGGTTTGTATTCACTAAGATTGCTCCCACGGCCCCAGTTCAATAAACAGCCTCTCAGCTGAGGCCAGTGGGTCATTAGGGTCGAGCTTCCTACTCACTACTGTTTCTTTCAAGTTTTTCAGTTGTTTGTCGCGACAAGGGACTTGACTTTGCAAATCGCATGCCTCAGGTTTTGGTTGTTCTCTCTTCTCCGGTTCCTATTCCACGTTTGCATTTTTAAGTTTTATGGTTGGGTTCGGTTTTTATGCTTATGTCCGTGGTGCGGATTACTAATGTCCATACCTGTCAGCAATCACGTTCCTTTCCAGGCCACGTTTAGACGTCCCAATCATCCTAGTTGCTGCTTTTTCCATCATGTTGGGCCCATTCTTATTTACCTTCACCCATCACGTACATCTAGGACGGCCTCATGGCCCCGGGGGCCTCTTACTTGGTGGGCCGCAAGGCCGCCGCGGCCCTTGATTTCTTTGGCCTCATGGCGCGGAGGCCCCATGACTGCTTTGGCCTCAGGGAGCAGGGATTCCATGACCGCTCCGACCCTATGGTGTCGGGGCATGACGACCGCTCGGCCCCTCGGCGTCAGGGTCTCGAGGACTACCTTGACCTCACGGCTTGGGGACCTTATGACTGCTTTGGTCTCATGACTGCTTTGGTCTCATGGCGCTGGGGGTCCCATGACTGCCTTGGGCCCATGGCGCTAGGGGCCCCATGTCTGCTTGGCCGCATGCCTTGTGGGCCCCATCGCTGCTTGGCCGCATGACTCGAGGTCCTCGCGATTTCTGTGGCCTCAATGCTTTGGGGGCCCATGTTTGCTTT
This sequence comes from Bufotes viridis, assembly GCA_033119425.1. Lineage (NCBI taxonomy): Eukaryota > Metazoa > Chordata > Amphibia > Anura > Bufonidae > Bufotes > Bufotes viridis. The sequence goes on from CM065593.1 coordinate 57,921,106, forward strand.
GGCCTCATGGCTATGGGGGCCCCTATGGTGGCTCGGGTCTCATGGCTTGGGGCCCATATGATTACTTGGCCTCAGGATTTGGGGGGCCCCATGTTCGCTTTGCTTCATGGCTTGGGGACCCCATGACTGCTTGGCCTCATGGCGTTGAGGGCTCGCTGATTGCTTCAGCTCCATGGCTTCGGGGCTCGAAGGCTGCTTCGCCCCATGGCTTGAGGGCTCGGCGGCTGCTCGGCTCCAGGGCTTCGGGGCAAGATGACCGCTCGGCCCCATGGCTCGGGGCTCGCTGATTGCTTCGGCTCCATGGCTCGGGGCTCGAGGCTGCCGCCCCATGGCTTGAGGCTCGGCGACCGCTCCGGCTCCAGGGCTTCGGGGCACGATGACCGCTTCGGCTCCATGGCTTCGGGGCACGATGACCGCTCGGCTCCATGGCCTCGGGGCAAGATGACCGCTCGGCCCCATGGCCGGGGCACGATGACCGCTTCGGCCCCATGGCTTCGGGGCACGATGACCGCTCGGCCCCATGGCTCGGGGGCACGATGACCGCTTCGGCCCCATGGCTTCCGGGGCATGATGACCGCTTCGGCCCCGTGGCTTCGGGGGCAAGATGACCACTTCGGCCCCGTGGCTTCGGGGGCATGATGACCGCTTCGGCCCCGTGGCTTCGGGGGAAAGATGACCACCTCGGCCCTGTGGCTTCGGGGGCACCATGACCGCTTCGGCCCCATGGCGTCGGGGGCACGATGACCGCTTCGGCTCCATGGCTTCGGGGGCACAATGACCGCTTCGGCCCATGGCTTCGGGGGCACGATGACCACTTCGGCCCCATGGCTTCGGGGGCACCATGTCCACTTCGGCCCCATGGCTTCGGGGGCACCATGACTGCTTCGGCCCCATGGTTTCGGGGGACCGACGACGTCCTGCCTGGCAATTTACCCGCTGGGTTGAACTTCCGTGCATCCAGGTTGATTTGACCCATATGTCGCACACCCATATCGGCTTCTTTGTTCATCCGGGCGCAGGCCACTTTTCCAAAGTCTGTCGGTGGTGCATCCATTGTCTGCCACGCTTCCCCAGGCGTACTCTTCCTTAATGGAGCTCAGCCTGGTTAGGGTCACCTGCCATGCGGGTCAGGCGATTTTTTTCAAGTTACATTAGCCGGTCCGGTATTCAGGCCAGACCCTCGGTTTTAATTATCATAGTTATAATTTCCTGCGGTCTGCCAGTTAGGTATCGCATGTACATACGCATTCGTTCTGCATACCACAGGCGGTATCACCGTGCGGCTCCACCCACCAGGCAGTCCTTGCCATTGCGCTCCCCTGTTCTTCTAGTCCCCTCGGCAAACATAATTTTTATTCACCATTTTGTTCTGCTTCACAGTCGTAATTCCCTTGGCTGATCTCTCTTTATCACCACATAGCTTTCCACCAGACTCTCCTCTTATGGCACCACTCTCCCTGCTGGTTCGACCGTCGCTTTGCTCCCTCTGCCGGGCACTTGCTTTACTGCCTGCTCCCTCGGCCGGAGAATCTTTTACCGCACAGCTACCTTCACCGGATAATCTGATATCCTTACTCTCTGGGTTTAGTCTTTCCTACTGTCCCTCTTCTGGACAGGCTTCTTCTGGCAGACTTTGGGTGCCGCATGGATTCTTTACGTTTGCTCCTCATTTCTGCATTGCTTCCTTCGCTGGTCACTCCTTGTTACCATTCCGTTCTCTCTGTGTAGACTTAATCGTGGTACATTCAGGATGGGCGGCGGCGCCGCTGCCGCCACATACAACGTATCATTATTGTCATTGGAGCGTGGGCCACCCCCGGGTGTCATAGCTCCTGTTCATTCTGTTAGGCCTTTGTTCTCTAACTCAACGCCCTCAGCCCATCACATCCTAATCATTCACATTCTCGTACCGAATGACTCTCGTCATTAGGTGTCACCGGCCACGTTGGTCTGGTCTCGTGTTCACGATATGCGCCTGTCAGGTTTTTTCAGGAAATGTAGTCATTTTAAGTATCGCATATCACATCGGTTAGGCCCATGGCGTAATCCCGCCTGTTCTTTCTTTAGGCCACTTTTTAGGCATTTTCTTGTTTACCCCTCATATTGTCATTTGCATTACCATGCCGGTTACCTTTTCAATCAGCCAGGTCTGCGAACTTAATCTCTAGCAGCTTACCGCAATTGCACTCCTTCACGCGTGAGGGCATCGACAGGATTCCATATACTACGTGCTTAGCTTATTGCTTTACATCCTCTCCTGGCCTACATGGTTTTTTTCGGGCCCTTCTTTACATAGTGTAGACAGTCAGGCTCAGTTCTCCGGTCCCATAAGGCTAGGGGGAATTTGTCAGTGCTCGCACCACAACTAAGTCTTCAGGTTTAGTTAGTATCGGCCACGCTTCCTCCTGAACGCTTCCCGTTTCCCAGTTCCTCTCTCGTGCATTGGGGCAGTATCTGCGACATTCAGAGTTCTGTCCTGGCTCTATCCGCAGGCTGGATGCGGGCATCATTATGGTTGACTTAGGTACCCGAACTTCGTGGGAGACATTGCTTCACAGTCTGGATCAGGGGTTTCTTTGTACAGGCCATTCAAGTCTCTTTTCACCCTACATGTCTGGTTTTTGCCACCCTTTTATAGGCCTACCCACGGACATTGCTACAGGCACACCACTAGCCATTTAGTTAGGTAAGATGGTTCTGGCAGTTACGGTGGGTCTCGGTGTTCATCCCACTAGGGCTCTTCGGCTTTCATGTCCGTAGCCCTGACCACAAGTATAGCAGTCTATTTGGGCTGCATTTGTGGGAGGGGCAGAGGCTCTACTTAAACCAGGCACAGCACCACCTAGGGGCGGGCGTTTCTCAGTTGCCCCACCCTCCCTCCCTTTCTTTTTCACTTCTACAGGGTAGGCCACCCTTTTATAGGCCTACCCACGGACATGGCTACAGGCACACCACTAGCCATTTAGTTAGGTAAGATGGTTCTTGCAGTTACGGTGGGTCTCGGTGTTCATCCCACTAGGGCTCTTGGCTTTCGTGTCCGTAGCCCTGACCACAAATATATATATATATATATATATATATATATATATATATATATATATATATATTACAGATAGTTAGTGGGAGATAGTCAGTGTAGGTTAGATTGTGATATAGTGTAGCTGATGAGGTTCCAGTGCAGGGTGTTAGGTAGTCTATACATACATGCTACAGACATAGTACTGTGATGTCACAAGTTCACAACAATACTTAGTGCACCAATCACTAATATGTAGTCAGACCTGCTAAAATGTGAAATTGCACATATTGTGCCAAAATATGCGCATCATTGATTGCTGATTTGCGCAATCGCGGATATATTGGAACACTCTATCTGCATATAAAGCTATTGTAATGTTTTGCCGGGCCAACCATTTTCTCCAGTCTCATGAAACTTCTAGCAGCTTGAAAAATGTAGCAATAGTGACTCACTCCTGTATTGCACGTGCAATACACGCATATAACAGTGCCGGTTTTCGCAATCAAGAAAATAATGGCAAATTCGCGAATTCGCAAATTTATGACGAACATTCGCCACATTATTTACTAAATATTGTGAATTCAAAAATTGCCCCTGCCGCTCATCACTATCCATGAAGAAAAGTAAAGCAAATTTATAGGTATGTTGTAAATACTCTACCATAACATAACTATTGGGACAAAGAGCATAGTTAATTTGTAGGAAGATACAGAAAAAAAATAGTCAAAAAATTCTTATGGTTTATATGGGACAAAGACACATATGTCATTAACATGTTTTTGATTCTTTTAAACCATTTTCAAACCATTCTTGAAATACTGTACATTTATGTTAAATCAATGATCATTCAAGTTTCAGAGAAGTATCATGTTCTAAATTTAAAAAAGAATTAAATATATATTTAAAGTCAAAATGAACCTGGTACAAATTTTAAGCATATAGTCAGAAAACATAATCTGAATTAACAAAATGTATTATTAAAGCTAAAGAAAACTGGAAATGGGTATTTCCAAAGTCCTCTCTCTACTCATATAAGTGGCATTCTACACACCATTTAATTTACAGAGCAGAGCAAACAGGTCTAAGTTTACCAATTCCCATAATCAATGGCAAAATAATGGCTGTCAAGAAGACCTTTGAGCACCCCATAACAGCATATCCTTCAGCACTGTGTTTTATCACAACAGGACATGCAGTATATTTGCAGCACTTCAGCACTTGAAAATCTGACAGTATGCCATTCTGAGTTTTTTTTTTTTTTTTTTAGGTTGGCATGCTTGATTGGTTGTATGTTAGCTTACACAAACCTAGTGGATGTTTTGTTTGTTTGTTTTTTTCTACTGAACTGTAGGGTGGTAGACCAAAAATTGTGTAAACTGTGTTGTTTGCACAATTATTTTCTTTATTGTATCATATGTGTAGTCATGCCAGCTGCATTAGAGCCCAGTAGATAAGTAGTCCACAGACATTTTTCAGAAAAATACTTGTTCCTTGTACTGAAGCTGACTCATTTCACAACTTCAGTTATAGTGGTTGAAAGGTGCTCTATGATGAGATGTAGGAAGACATGAGGATACATATACTGATCTTGTACAGGGGCCCACTAATGTCTACTATTATTTCTACCCCTGCAACACCCTATGTTAGATATAAATCAAGCACTGCACATCAACAAAAAAGTACCATGCATAGTGTCCTGTATAGTTGTAGCAAAGTCTGTGGGGAGCTTCATGAACCTAGAATATAAATGAATGCAGCAAAATAACCAAGATCCTAAACCAAGATCTGCTGCAGACTGCAGGAAAACTGTATTTTGGCTTTTTTTTTTTTTTTTCTTTTGAGCAACCTCCAAGCATAAAACTGAATCAACAGATATTTATTGATAAATGTAAAAAATAAGGTCAAAGCAAAATAATGAAAAGTTATGGTTTCCATATAAACCAAGCTGGTAGACACCTGTACACACACACTTAACACTGTGATGGCTGGCATATGTACCTATACTTTTCTGAAAGAGTGGATGCACTCTTTTTTTTATCTAACACCAGCAATGAAGACCTATCAACTATTTTTGTTTTGGCCTTACTACAGTATTCTTTCTTTTCTTTTTCAAAATCTTTTTATTGATTTTAATAAAGGACACAGATAGAGACACAGAGATTGCAGTACATGTAGTAAAACCAATACAAAATGATAAGGTATGTACTTATAATCACAGCAGAAAGGCTTCAGCCCACATTATATGTAACGGTCGGCCCATGTGGAGAGAGATATGGTAAGTCACAAGTAAATCAACACCGGGCATAATTTGAAGTGTGAGCAGGTTTAACATGTATAAAATAAATCAACACATAAACTATTTAGTACATTAGTGGTACTGGAGTTGGAGCACCCTTCCAAAACCTCAAATTTGTGGGTATAATATCAATAAGGGGGGAGGGGGGAGGATGCTCCCAACCAACAGCTGCCAATGATAAAACATGACGCGCGATGCGCCGTTATTATACTGATTCACGTGATCGGCACATTGACCTATGATTGGGCAACACACATGTAAATAGCTCACTCAAACTCACAGGCGGCCTCTCCTCCTGACGAAGCAAACACGCGAAACGCGCGTAGAGGGGGCGCCATTCCTGCACAGGAGAACTTTTAAGGGTATGTTATCTCGATTTACTTCTTAATGCTATATGGGTCAGCCAGGTTCATTTATTGAAGATAAGGATACAGCAGTCTATGTATGTTGATGCCTGATGGTGCCATACCTGTGAACTATCTCATACCAATATGTAAGGGCTGTACTATAGAAAGTAGGAGGACTATCTAGGTTAGGACATAGATAAGACTATCGTGGAGAAGTTATACTGGGCGTATGTACCCTGGTTACAACTTATTTGCAGGATGTGTTATGGCGCTTTTATGAATGGTTTCCCATGCTTAATGAATTGTAGTGTATGTTTTTAATAAAACATCCGTATTTTTGAGATATTTATGTTTGACTGTAGGATAGCGTTCCTTTATATGCTGATCTAAACTAGTAGGATTGAATAATAGCTCTGTGTTTTATTCACAGATTTAATAGATCGTGTTATGGATTTAGGGGCTAGAGAGATGACCTGGCGGTCTAGAGCCCTGGATATATTTAGAGGGGAAACCAGTTCTGTTTTTAATGAGGCCACACTACAAAAGAAGGAACAAATGAAGCTGTATAAAACAATGTGTCATAAGAAGGTGAAAATCTGGTGGAATAAAGTGACACTGGAAAACTACAAACTGAAGAATATCATACCGAGGGGTCTGAGGATCCAAAAATTTCCCAGCTTTGGCTTGGAAGATGATGAACTTAGGGATAAATGGGAAACAGTATCCAGTAAATGCTCAATGGAATTCATTGATTTAATCATAGAGGCGAATGATAAGAAACTAGTCAAATTAGAAGGAGAGATGGTAAATGTCTTGAAACAAATTGAAGAAGGTCTCAACATGGAAATAAAGAGCAAATTCGAGGAGGACATGAATAAAGCCCTGACCACATGGGAAAAGGAAATAACGGAATTTAAAGCTAAGAAATTTCAAAGGGACGTTAATGATTATAACAATAAGAGAATTTACAAGTGGCATAGGAATAAGGAGAGTGAAGTAGGAAGGCAAAGAGTATTCTCATTCTCGTCCCCAATATCTGAGGTATCTGAAGTGAGCAATGGCGGAACAGCAGCCTCCGGGCAGAGAAATACGAGATCCCAAAAAAACTGGCTTAATAGAGGTTCGAGCAAGAGGAAAATGGACGAAAAAACAGAAAATAAAAATAAGCGAGGAAAGGATGATACACCACAGGTGATTAATTTATCTCCAATAAAATTGACAGAGGATCAGGTAAAGTTACTGAGTAGAGGGTTGAATTTTTCACCAACTAATAATTTTGATCTTTTCACAGTAATCAAAGATCTCAACCTCTTTGCCAGAAAAATACTTCTAAAAAAATTATATAAAAATAAAAATTACAAAAATAATGAAGAAGAATGGTTCACAACGGAGACTGAATTTGAAGCATTGAAAATTTTGGAAGATCTTGCTAATGAAGAGGAAGAAGAGGTGAGGATGAAGTTGACACCACCAGAATTGAAGAAAAAGTCTACAATATTCCCCCAACTCCAATTATGTCCAGCGTTGGATATATTTGTCAAAATGGTGAGTACAGACTTGGTAAGATTGGTAGAAAGTAAAAAAATGGGGAGTAATAATAATTTGAACAGAAAGGAAAGGGAAGCTCTGGAAGACCTGAAGAAGATCAAAGGGATTGTGATAAAGCAAGCAGACAAGGGGGTAATCTAGTTATATGGCCAGAAGAAATGTATGAGAAACAAGCATTTAAACTATTGAAAGACAAGACATGTTATCGTTGTTTGGATTTTAACCCCCTCTTGTGCTTTCAGAATAAGCTTAACCTTATCCTAGAAACAGCAGTGGAGAAGGGAATTATCTTGGATAAGACTAAAGAACTTTTAACCACTCAGACGCCTAGGATTCCAACGTTTTACATCACTCCAAAGATCCACAAGAATGCTAAGGATCCGCCAGGTAGGCCGATAGTGGCGGGAAATGGGAGCCTGAGTGAGAAAATATCACAATTGATTGATTACCATCTTAAACCCTTGGTGGCGACTCTGCCTTCCTTTATTAAGGATACCACAGCGGCCCTGAACAGATTGACATATATCCAGCTGGAGGAAGACATGCTATTAGTGACAGCGGATGTGGAGGCTTTATACTCCAACATCAAACATGATGATGGAATGAGAGCAACGGCACAGTTTCTTCAAGGTAATAACCAAACGGGAGAATTTAATGAATTCATACTGGAATTATTGGAATTTGTATTAAACCACAACTTTTTTCTTTTTAAAAATCACTTCTACTTACAGACCCAGGGCGTAGCGATGGGGGCAACGTGTGCCCCATCCTATGCCAATCTGTTTTTGGGAGCATGGGAAAGAGACATCTTTTCTAAAAATCCAGTTCCAGGTATCGATAAGGTGCATAATTGGATGCGCTTTATCGATGATGTGTTATTTATATGGGAAGGAACTAAAGAAGAGTTGGAGGGATTCATGAGACGTTTGAATCAAAACACTAAAAACATCTTTTTGACCTTCCAGGCTGGAAAAGAAGTCAATTTTCTTGATCTAAGGATCGTGGTTGGACCAGATGGAAGATTGGTAACTGATGTCTATAGGAAAGAGACGGCAGTTAATGCGCTATTACATGCACGATCATCCCACCCACAGTCCACAATAAATGGTATACCCACAGGTCAGTTTATGAGGATAAAGAGAATTTGTTCGGAAGAACAGGGATATAAAACACAAGAGGAAAAGTTGAGAGCTAGATTTAAAGCCAGAGGATACAGCAATAGACAAATAAAGAATGGCATCTGGAGGGCCAATGCTAAATCAAGAGAACAACTACTTTGTCCGAATGTGGTGAGAAACCTGGCGGTGGATCAACATACTAGATTTATTACAGATTACAACAAACAGTGGTGGCAAATTAAGGATATCTTACAAAAACACTGGAATATCCTACAGACAGATAATACCTTGAAAACATGCATCACAGAGAGACCGATGATGACAGCAAAGCGGGCAAGAAATTTGAAAGATGCATTAGTACATAGCCATTATGTACCAACTGACACCAGAAATGAAAATATGCTAAGTGTGCAAGGCTCATATCCATGTGGAAAATGCATAGCATGTAGGAACATGAGCAAGGCAAAGACCTTTACAGGTATGCGAAACAGCAAACAATATGAGATAAGAGAATTTATCAACTGCTCATCGAGAGGGGTTATATATCAAGCCACTTGTCCATGTAATAAGATGTACATAGGACTGACAACCAGAGAACTTAGAAGGAGAGTCAGAGAACATGTTCGGGACATCGAAAAAGGTAAGGAGGAGGAGGATTTGTATAATCTCAAAACGATACCAAAGCATTTTAAGTTATATCATCAGAGCAATGGAGACCTCCTGAAATTTGTTGGCATAGACATGATTCATCTGGGAATGAGAGGAGGAGATATGGGTAAAAGACTAGCGCAGAGAGAAAGTAAATGGATTTTTACATTGGACACGATGGCCCCGATAGGACTTAATGAATCGCAGGGATTTGGATCCTTCTTGTAGTGGTTTTAATTTAGGTTTTATAGATTGTTGAGCTAATACTTGTTATATGTTTGTTTGATATTTTAGTACTTACCGTGTTCTTTGGATGTGTGTGGAGCCAAGAAGGGGAGGATCTCCTGAAGAGAAGAAAAGGAGAATAAGCAAAGAATTGTACTTTTACATAAGGGACTCAACTAAAGTAAAATCTATATGGGGAAAATTAATATACCTCTCACAAAATGATGAGAAATCTAGGTGATGGGTTTAGCCTACAACAAATAACATAATTGAGACATATCCATTATACATTTAGACATTTGGAGATATGGTGGGTTTAGATAGCCCTTAAGCGTTCCCGATTCCGCGGATTTGTTTCCATGGAAGGATGGTAGGATTAGCAGTTGCACTTTAATACTGTACACTAATTATGAATATTCGATGTTTTTGAGTTGAATTTTGTTATATTTTATATTTTTATGATGATATTTTGATAGACACATTATAATCACTGATCTAGGAACTAATATGAATGTAATTATGTATATTTTTTACACTAATATTTATATATATTTCTATATACGTTTTTACTTGACACTTTCTCACTATATATTTATTCTTATATATTTTTTATGGAGCACAGGCACTTAAAAATATATTAATTCACTTCAACTTTATTTCTAATGTATTTAACAGTATGTAGATCAATAATTATAGGTTAGAGGTGAAAGGATAGAGAGGAGTATTAATTATATTTAGGTTATTTTAAATTCACACCTGTATAACTGTGGAGGACTCATTGTTAGAATTCTGTGTATAGAGTATATTAGAATCAGATATATGGCTATATATTGCCGATATTTACTATATTAATCCCCTGTTATGGTACTATTAGGTCTTCCCTTTCCTCCCGTTCTGCGTAGATTTCCCTTTGATTTATTCCCTTCAGGATCAGTGTTAGTGCGCATCGCGGTCGGAGGGTTCAGCGTGCTTCTGCGCATGCTCCACAAGGTCTGGCCTCGGTGATCAGTGGATAGGATTTACGTCCGCCCTCACTGAGGCCGATCAGGGGTATGGGCGGAAGTGCGCGATTCTGGACCTGGATGACGCGCGATGCGCCGTCATTATACTGATTCACGTGATCGGCACCGTGACCTATGATTGGGCAGCACACATGTAAATAGCTCACTCAAACTCACAGGCGGCCTCTCCTCCTGACGAAGCAAACACGCGAAACGCGCGTAGAGGGGCGCCATTCCTGCACAGGAGAACTTTTAAGGGTATGTAATCTCGATCTACTTCTTAATGCTATATGGGTCAGCCAGGTTCATTCATTGAAGATAAGGATACAGCAGTCTATGTATGTTGATGCCTGATGGTGCCATACCTGTGAACTATCTCATACCAATATGTAAGGGCTGTACTATAGTAAGTAGGAGGACTATCTAGGTTAGGACATAGATAAGACTATCGTGGAGAAGTTATACTGGGCGTATGTACCCTGGTTACAACTTATTTGCAGGATGTGTTATGGCGCTTTTATGAATGGTTTCCCATGCTTAATGAATTGTAGTGTATGTTTTTAATAAAACATCCGTATTTTTGAGATATTTATGTTTGACTGTAGGATAGCGTTCCTTTATATGCTGATCTAAACTAGTAGGAATGTATCTACAAGATCAACAACTATTGACTTGAATTTAGACAGATAGTTAAGAAAGAGAAAGAGAGAATAAAGAAGATGACAGGAGGGGGGGGGTGAGAGGAGGGACAGAAAAGGAGAGGTAGGTAGAGGGGGGGGGGGTCAGTACCTTAAGTTGTTAATTAATTGTGAGGAACCAGTATCTGCGCGTGTGATGGATCTATGATTTGTCCACTCCTGGATGGCGAGCAGATAGAAGCTACTGAGGTGTGTTTATTTAGCTGGTAGGTTAGTCAGGGGACTTGTTGTTCGAGGAGTGCCAGGCATCCCAAGGGTACCATACTTTCCAATATTTATCGTGCGATCTTAATTCCCAGTGGGAAAGTTCTTCTAATCTAGAGATCGTGGCAACCTTATCGTGCCAGTGCATGGGTGATGGGAGGCTATTTGATTTCCAGCTGGAAGCTATGACAAGTCTAGCTGCTGCTAATAAAGATCTCAATAGACCTTTTTCTGATAAGGTCAAATTTTTGGGAAGAATATTTAACAGTGCTATTTTTGGACACCTGGGGATTTTTTTCTGGTCTTTCCTCAAAATGGTATTTATATAATCAAAGATCTGATCCCAATAGGATTGTAAAGATGGGCAGGACCACCATATGTGTAAAAAATTGCCCTGTCCTATGGTACAGCGCCAACATTGATGAGGATGAGGAATTATACATCTGGATCAGTTTCTTTGACGTTAAATACCATCTTGAGATTACTTTATAAGTGTTTTCTTGGATATTGGGGCATCTTGAGGATAATTTTGGGGACAGAAGTATCTCCGTAGTTTCATCTTTTGCGAATTTTACGTCTAAATCTCTTTCCCATTCTCTTAGGAAGTATAACAAGTTAGGGATCTCGGTGCCAAGCAAATTCTGACAAATGGAGTGCAGTGTTTTTTTGGGGGTTTGTGCTTGTGTAAGCAATTGTTCAAACCATGTAGGGTCTCTAGATGGGTTATCTAAGGACATAGCTCAAATTACAGCTTTCAATATGATGGTGTAATGCAGATTGTTGAGTTGTGGGGTTGCTAATTTTTCTTTCACCGACTGTACATCTAGTAAGCATCCATCTGAGTCTAACAGGTCAGTGGGATGGCATTTGGCATTCTTGATTTGAGCAGGGAGGGTTTTGTAACCCTCTCCTGCACTAATAAGACAGTGGCTAAGGGTTAGTAGATGTGAGGGGTATCTTGAGCAATGGTCCCTCAAAGTATGTGATTTCCAAATATTTAGAGTAGAGTGAGCAAGCCAACTGTCTTTATTTTCCGTTACTTCCTCTTCTAGTTGGATCCATAGTTTGTGTGTTGGGCGCCTCACCCAGTCTATCAAAAGACTGAGGTGTACCGCCTTTATGTATCTGGACAGAAAAGGGAGGCCTATTCCGCCCTTGGTAAAAAGAAGTTGTAGGATTTTGTAAGAAATTCTAGGTTTTATTTTACCCCAGATGTAGTTAGAGCATATTTTCCGGAAGGATTCTAAAAAGTACTTGGGGAGTGTAATCGGGAGCACTTGAATAAGGTAAGTAAGTTTTGGGGGTATTAAAAAATCAAACATGTTTTTTGTCCTAGCCAAGAGATAAAGGTGAGTGTCCAGGATTTTAGCATATTTGGGAGATTCTGTAGCAGCGGTATATAATTTAGTTTATATAGTTTGTTAAGCTCTGGAGGAATATTGATACCTAAAAATTTCAGGGAGGTCTTAGTCCACTGGAAGGGAGAGTCGGTCTCCAATTTCTTCAATGCTTTAGGAGAAAACAGAACATCCATTGCTTGGGACTTGGAAATGTTAATTTTGAAATTGGAGATGGTACTAAATGTATCGAAGGTGTCTAATATGTGAGAGAAGGCCTGTTTGGGGTTTGTGACTATTAGTAAAAGGTCATCTGCATATGCAGCTTGTTTAGTTTCAAAGGTCTTACACTTCAAACCTTCGATCTTGGGATTTTGTCTGATTAATTGAAGTAAAGGTTCCACAGACAGTATAAACAATATCAGGGAAAGAGAGCAGCCCTGTCTTGTTCCATTGCTGATGGGACAGAATGCCGTTAACTCGTATATAAGCACTTGGAGAGGCATACATCGTAAAGATTGCTTTAATAAATGCGTTAGGGAATCTAAATTTTGAAGGGCACTGGTAATAAAGGACTATGCTACCCTGTCAAAGGTTTTTTCGGCATCTGTCCCGAGCAGTACCATAGGAGTCTTACGTTTTTTGGCTAGGGCAATGGCATTAATGACTTTTTATGTGCCATCTCTGCCCTCCCTACCTGGCACAAAACCTGATTGGTCTGGGTGGATTAGATCTTGGAAAGGAGGTTTGATCCTTGTTGCTAAAATTCTGGAATACATTTTTAGGTCTAAATTTAAAAGTTAGATAGGCCTGTAGCTTGAGCATAAAGTTAAATCTTTTTGGGGTTTGGGGGATCAAAGTAATATGAGCATTTAAGGTTTGGGGTGCAAATGGGGAACCTAATAGTGCAGCATTGAAGGTTTCGAGACATATAAGGGAGAAGTGTGTTCTTGAAAGTAGAATAATATAAGGCTGGTAGGCTGCCAGGGCCTGGTGATTTCCCTTTGGCAATTTTTTTTTAGGGTATCCATGATCTCGCTCTCAGTTATAGGTGAGCAGAGACTCTCGGCTTGATCAGTACTAATGGTAGGTAGGTTTAGTTCCTGTAGAAAGTTTGCCGTGCAGTCAGCTCTCCTGCTCTGAAAATCATCAGATTCGGATACCTTAATGTTATAAAGCTCTGAGTCAAAATCATGGAAAGCTTGAGCAATCGATGTATCATGTCTACAAAGATAGTTCCATTTTGTCCTAATGGTCGAGATTCTGGACTTGCGTTTACGTTGGCGCAATATTGCCAGCATGAATTTAGTAGGCTTATTACCGTGTGCAAATTTTCTTTGTTTTAATGCCATATAAAGCTTTGCTGACTGCGCATTCAGATGGTCTTTTAACTCTTCTCTAGTGACAGTAAGTTTAGCAAGGATGTCTCTTTTCTTAAGACGTTTATCGGAACATTCTAATTTATAAATCTTACAGAGCAGCTCATCTGTTCTTTTTCGTTTTTCCTTGTTTAAATTAGACGCAATAGAGATGATCTCACCTCTAATTACTGCTTTGTGTGCTTCCCAGACAAGTTGTATAGCAGTATCCCGGGAAACATTCCGAGTGAAATATTGTTGTAATTTTTTCTCTATTGCCTGTTTTACTTTTGGGTTACTCAGAAAAGTCTCATTAAGACGCCATATGAAGCATTTAGGTGAAATCTTGGGGGGTTTAAAGGTAAGGAATAGTGATGAGCGGCAGGTGCCATATTCGATTTCGACGAAATTCGCGAATATTCGAATGAATATTCGTTTCATATTCGTCGAAATCGAATATTCGTCATTTTTTCTAGTTATCGCGATTAACATGCGATTTAAATAATCGCATATTGCGATTTGTACTTAAGGCTACTTTCCTATTGGTTTCATATCTAGAATTAGCGAGGATGACGAATATGACGAATGTATTCGTCTATTCCTCAAAACGAAGATAACGAAGTATTCTACATCTTCGTTTTAGCTACCTATTCGTCAACCTCGCTAATTCTAGCAATCAAATAGGAAGGTTGACTATAGAGACAGCTGTGTTTAATTCGCTATGCGATTTTTTTTTTTAATAAATAGAATAATTATAATAATTATATCAAGTAATATAATTATTCTATTAAAAAAAAAAATCGCATAGCATTAACTACAACTGTCTCTATAGTCAACCTTCCTATTTGATTGCTAGAATTAGCGAGGTTGACGAATGGGTTGCTAAAACGAAGATGTAGAATACTTCGTTATCTTCGTTTTGAGAATATGACGAATACATTCGTCATATTCAGCTATTAGCTAATTCTACCAAGCCAACCATAACTTCTGTGCTCATGGGCGTCCCCATCACCATGGGAGCGTCTCCATATACTAAAATGTACTGTCGGATTTGAGGAATTACGTTGAAATCGCAATGCGATTAATTCAAGTTATATTAATCGCATTGCGATTTCAACTTAGAGCTGGGTTTATAATGGGTCAGCTTGCTAGAATGAGCGAAGTTAACGAATATGGAATATAGCAGCACTGCTAAGTTGAATTCGCAATGCGATTAATTTAACTTGAAGTAATCGCATTGCGATTTCAACTTAGCACTGCTTTCTTACATAGGCTAGAATTAACGAATATGGAATATAGCACTAGCAGTGCCAAGTTGAAATCGCAATGCGATTACTTCAAGTTAAATTAATCGCATTGCGAATTCAACTTAGCAGTGCTGCTATATTCCATATTCGTTAACTTCGTTCATTCTAGCAAGCTGACCCATTATAAACTCAGCTCTAAGTTAAAATCGCAATGCGATTAATATAACTTGAATTAATCGCATTGCGATTTCAACGTAATTCCTCAAATCCGACAGTACATTTTAGTATATGGAGATTCTCCCATGGATGGGGACGCTCCATGAGCACGGAAGTCGGCAGAAGCGGCAATGGGCACTGACTAGAGCAGCCAGGAAGCCAGGAATCCTCAGGACAGGTAAGAACTACTGTTGGGAAGAGGGAAAGAAAAAAATATAACTAAAAAAAAAAAAAAAAAAAAAAACGAATATTCGAAATAGCGAATTTATAGCGCTATATTCGAAATATTCGCGAATTAGCGAAGTGCCGATATTCGCTAAAAAAATTCGCTTTTCGAATATTCGCGCTCAACACTAGTAAGGAACACTGGGGCGTGATCATAGTGGATAATGGGACCTATTTTACCTGCAGTACAGAGATGTAAATAAGTAGCAGGGAAGAGGATATAATCTAATCTCTGGTATGAGTCATGTGGGGCAGAGAAGTGAGTAAAGCCCTTGACATTTGGATTAAGTGTTCCGCTAAAGAGCTTTTTTGAAAGGATCTTTTAATAGCGATGAGAGTTTTATTTGAAATCGACGACTTCCCAGTTGACGAATCAAGGCGAGTGTTTAAGGTCAGATTGAAGTCGGCCACGACCAAAACTATCCCTTCTCTGAATAATTCCAATTCTAGCCAAAATCCATCCAACCATTTTTTTTGTGCTATGTTAGGAGCATATATACATGCTAAAGTGTAAACTTGGACATCAATTCTACCTTTTACTATTATATACCGCCCTTCACTGTCATTTTTAGTATTTAAATGTAGGAAGTGTTTTTGTGTATTCCTATACTAGTGCCAGACTTATTTGACGAGTTCGAGAAACTATGAAACCAGAGGTTATATCTGGTCCTAGATAGGTCTGGAAGTTTATCATGTTTAAAATGGGTTTCTTGTAGAAAGATTATATTAACTCTTTCTTTGTGGAGTTGGTTTAGAATCTGACTTCTTTTTACTGGGAACTTAAAGCCTCTGACATTGTAAGTAGCTAGTTTAAGTTCTGTCATGGTGAGATCAATGTGTAGGAATGGTGCGATGAAGACTTACTCGCCATCAGGGTGATCCATAACGGTCCATCTCCGGGGCCAAGGTATCTGACTTCTTGATGAAGGTATAAAGAAATAGGGGTAATACAGAGAGGAAGAGAAGTTGGAGCCAATCTAATTTGTGGGAAAGGAAAATAAAGATTAGTCATCAGCAGATAGAACAATAAAGGTAATAATACAGTTAAGGACTGTAATAGAGTCAGAACATGGTTGTAAACCTGGGACCTAACAGAGGCCGAAAAGTGAGATTTTATCAAACAACCACAAGATAACATATTTTACAAAGGTATCTATACATCATGTATGATACAGGTGAGGTTATAAACAAATTAAGTATAGTAAGTTTGAAATTCAAGGGCTCAGAAAGGGACTTAATTTTTTGTTTTGAATAATGAGTTATCATGAAGAACAGATGTGTTTATATGAAGAAAGGGTGTCTACCCTTTCTTGTGACCACGGGTACTAAGTATTGAGTAGGTAGAGATGTGACGGGCAGGAAAAACAAAGGGGGGGGGGAAGGGTGGGAGGAAAGGGAGGGTATGGGTAGAAGATGGGGGTGGGGAGAAATTTGAGAGGAAGCCCGTCCATGACTTGAGGGTACAGATAAATGAGAAGTTTCCCAGGGAGCTTTGCACTTTAGATTGCTGTGTTGAGACTCTTAAATGAGGCTCCGCAGTGTTTTTGTGGCTGGTCTCCCTGAGATCAGCTATTGTTTTGTTTGAGTAGTCTCCAAGGCATTGCTCCCGGTTAGCCAGAATCCTACTCCACACTGATGAGGGGCAACACCCCGAAACAGCTATCTGTGGTTGGATAACTGGCTTAGGTTTTCCCCGTCACATCCTTAAAGCTTGTAAAATAGCGGGATCTTGACATAGGGGCCACTTAATGTGGTGGATTTGGTGATCTCTGTAGTGGAGACACCCCTTTGCTTTTCTTTTTCCTTCCTTTGAGGGATATCTGGCTTTCATTGTGTTGTAGACCCAATGCTGGGGCTCCACATTTATTTTGCATATTACTGTTTCCCAGGAAGCTTTGCACTTTGGATTGCTGTGTTGAGACTCTTAAATGAGGCTCCACGGTGTTTTTGTGGCTGGTCTCTCTGAGATCAGCTATTGTTTTGTTTAATATAAATGAGGAGGCAAAGGAGGACCTGCGGATAAGGAGACAGGAGCAAGAGAGGAAGGCCAAGTTTCACTCCCTAGAAGGGAGAGGTTGGCGTTCCAATGGAAGACAGAGGAGATAGACAAGTTGTAACCTCAATTTGGCATATCAGTCCTCCTCTGCAATTAGGCATCTCGGTGTCCTCTTCCCTTGTTTTTTCTTCATCTTTTGTGCTCTGGTGGGGAGCACAGTTTCCCAGGTGGCGGTGGTTGATATCTCAGTTGGGATGCAGACGTCATTGGTGATAGACCAATCTGGAATGTCAATATCGTCAATTTCCAAGGCAGCAAGGACGTCTGGTACTGGTAGGTATTTTGATGTTCTTATGATGTATCTTTTTTCCCTCCATGTTATCAGCATACTGAAATGGAAAAGCCACCGAAATGCAATCCTCTTGTGTCTGAGGTAATCCGTTAGAGGTTTTAATAAACGCCTCTTGGAATAGTTGAATTGGTGAATCCTCATATTCAATCCGTTCTAGTTCTCTCGCTTTTTTCATTATCAGCTCTTTTTGAGCAAAATTTAAGAGTTTACAGATTACATCTCTAGGTGGTTCACTGGGTTTAGGTTTAGGGCGGAGTGCCCTGTGCGCTATTTCTATAGTGATAGGATCCAGGAAGGTGTCACCTAACAAGGATTTGCAATTTTCTTCTACAGCTTTAGGAACAGCTTCATTGGCCACGGATTTAGGGATTCCTCTGAAGCGGCAATTGTTTCTTCTGCCTCTATTGTCTTGGTCCTCAATATAGTCAGGGAGATGGGTAATATGTTGCTGGTATTTTGAGAACACATCAGATGCTTGCTTAGTATAGTTAGAAATATCTGTTTGGGTGGTTTCTAGAGCTTCTACTCTGTTCCCCATCTGATTCATTTCTCTTTTGATCGCAGACAATTCCTCTAACACTGGATTTAGTGCATCTGAGAGGGCTTTTGAGATAAATGATCTGGAAAGTGGGAGTTCATCTTCTTGTACAATCTGATCCTCCATGTCGCTGTCTTTATCTTGTTGACGAGTCAGAGATTTAGATGCAGCTCCTTTGGGAGTGGAGACATGGGAGCCTGAAGTGATGTGAGATTTCTTCATGATGAAATTATTTAAGTCTGATTGAGACAGATGTGGGGGTTTCGTGAGATTTTTGGCTTTTTGGCAGGTGCCGCGGTATCTGCCTACTTTTACCTTAAGTATTCCAAACTGAAACCACAGGAATGAGCTGAGTCACCTGTATCATCAATGAACGCAGGCACGTACTAACGCATTTCGACTCTTTAGTGATCAGAGCAAAGTATAGACAGTAAGTGTTAAATTGAAGTTTGCTTAGGTGTTATATAACAGTCCGTGGTATAAAGAGTCCATGGGCAGGTATAAAAAAAATTGGGCCCTTTAAAATGATATTTTCAGTGTTAGATTTTTGTATCTCAAAAATCCAGAAAAAATTCTCAGGTCTATAGTCCGCCAATGATAAAGGAAAATCAGAGTCCTTGTGGTGCTGACAGTTAGTCAGGGGGGACAAAGGATAGTGATTGGTCCGGGTGTGCCCTATACCCTTAATGTTACCTTGTACCATTCGGTGGTATCACAACCCTTTTTCAGGGTACTTTGGGTTGAATATGTCAGGCTCACTTTAAAACAGATATTTGGTTATCCTAGATATTCACTTGGTTAGCCTTTGTTGTGGGGCCTATGGGTAGGTGTTCGGAAGCGTGCCGACTCCAACCACTGCCGTAACAGCGATGCTGGGGATCACGGACTGTGTTGCGGGCCTATCCTGGCAAGCTGGTATATTGGATGTCCGACAGGCCGGGAGTTCGGTAGTCAAGCTGAGAGACTGTCCATTTAGGCCAAGGGGATCGATGGCATCCGTTTTCACCTGGGGCAGTGAAAGTCTGCAGCGGGAAATTGCAGTTCTCAAGGTAATGGCTATAGCCCGCTATACTGTAGGTATGGAATTCAGTAGATGATTTTGACAGTAACTTAAAACTGGGTTTTGTCTCGATGCAGTCAGCCTCCTCTGAGAGTCCCGGTGCTAGGAGAGTCCCGGTACCAGTAATTTTAGGCGAGGGTAGACTTGTCTCAGGGCCTAGGTTGCAGATGTGAAACTCCAGTTACCGGGCACTGACAAGCTTCAAAAGGGAGCCAAAATGATCCTGGCGAAGTCTGGTGTTCAGATGAGCTGGTCTGGAGGTCCAAAGGTCCCGTTCTGTGTCAGGATGTCATGGGATAAGTTTCAGGTAGCAGGAGCTGAGGCAGAAGCTTCCTCCCTGTTCAGCTGCTAACCACGCCCCCCGGCCTTACTACAGTCTTCTAAGCTGTACAGTATTTACAGTATTTATAGGACAATCAGCAACTAGTGTTGATCGAGCACCCAAGTGCTCGGGCCGAACACATCGGGATGCTCGGGTGCTCTACAGAGCACCCGAGTATAATGGAAGTCAATGGGAGAACCCAGGCATTAAAACAGACGCCCACTGTTCTGAAGAGGGGAGGACACCAGGTTTATAGTAAAAGGTCAGGAATTGATGGAAACCCCACCGAAATGGTTCGGAAACAGCATGGGGAGGATGTCTGGATGCATCTTGGACTCCCAAGTCGCTGCTGGGAACGATGTTGTCCGAGTAGTAGGCCACTTTTACAGACTGACAATAATATGCACAAAGCCAAAGATAAAATCGATTTTAAAGGAAAAGTTGTTAGGAACCATTCTTTCCTGTATATTTACATGTATATAAAGTGCAAGTGCTGCCAAAAATTACAAGCAAGAGGCACTCCGATACAACCTGTATATCACATAAAGGAGGGCCTCATTCACATTGTGGTACAATTGTTCGTGTAGTGGGACTCCTACACTCATAAAGCCTATGCACTAGGTGAAAGGGCTGCCAAAAATGACAAGGAACCGGCACTCCAATATACCCTTTGTTACACATAAAGGAAGGCATCATACACACCCTTTAAAAATTATGAATGATGGCCTGCTGGTGACCCTCAAAAAAATTTGGAGCAAGGGCCTGCTGATCTGACCATCTAAAATATTAGGGGTGAGGGCCTGCTGGTGAGCTGACCCTCTAAAACATTAGGGGTGAGGGTCTGCTGGTGAGCTGACCCTGTAAAACATTATATGCGAGGGCCTGCAGGTGAGCAGACCATGTAAAAAGTTGTAGGTGAGGGCTTGCAGGTGAGCTGACCCTGTAAAACAAAATATGCGAGGGCCTGCAGTTTACCTGACCCTGTAAAACATTATATGCAAAGCCCTGCAGGTGAGCTGACTCTGTAAAAGACTGTATGTGAGGGCCTGCTGGTGAGCTGACCCTCTAAAAGTTTGTAGGTGAGGGCCTGCAGGTAAGCTGCCCCTCTAAAACATTATGTGTGAGTTCCTGCAGGTGAGCTGACCCTGTGAAACATTATATGCGAGGGCCTGTAGGTGAGCTGACCCTGTAAAACATTATATGCGAGGGGCTTGGCTACTGAGACTGGACAGATTGGAATTTGGGCCCCTTTGTGCACCTAGGCTGCAAAAAAGTGTCACACATGTGGTATCGCCGTACTCAGGAGAAGTAAGACAATGTGTTTTTGGGGTGTATTTTTATATATACCCATGCTATGTGTGAGATATATCTCTGCAAATGACAACTTTTTACAAATTTTTATACATATAAGTTGTCAATTTACAGAGATATTTCTCTCACCCAGCATGGGTATATGTAAAAATACACCCCAAAACACTACTTCTCCTGAGTACGGCGATACCACATGTGTGACACTTTTTTGCAGCCTAGGTGCGCAAAGGGGCCCAAATTCCAATGAGTACCTTTTAGGAGGGCATTTTTACGCATTTGGATTTCAGAATTCTTCTTACGCTTTAGGACCCCAAAATTGCCAGGGCAGTATAAATACCCCACATGTGACCCCATTTTGGAAAGATTTTTTTGGCACAAGTTAGCAGAAATTGGCTTTTTTTTTTCTTACAAAGTCTCATATTCCACTAACTTGTGACAAAAAATAAAATTTTAAATGAACTCACCATACCCCTCTCGGAAAACCTTGGGGTGTCTACTTTCTAAAATGGGGTCATATGTGGGGTATTTATACTGCCCTGGCATTTGAGGGTCTCCGCAATCATTACATGTATGGCTAGCATGAGGAGTTTCTGCTATTCTCCTTATTTTGAGCATATGGGTAGTGAGTAGAGATGAGCGAACACCTGGATGTTCGGGTTCGAAAAGTTCGGCCGAACTTCCCGAAAATGTTCGGGTTCGGGATCCGAACTCGACCCGAACTTTATCCCGAACCCGAACCCCATTGAAGTCAATGGGGACCCGAACTTTTAGGCACTAAAAAGGCTGTAAAATAGTCCAGGAACGGGCTAGAGGGCTGCCAAAGGCAGCAAAATGTAGATAAAACCCCTGCAAACAAATGTGGATAGGGAAATGAATTAAAATAAAATAAAATAAATAAAATTTAACCAATATCAATTGGAGAGAGGTCCCAATGCAAGGAATCATGCGTCATATCAACCACCACTGGAGAAGGCCACTTTCAGTTATTTCAGCCCAGCACCCAGACAGAGGAGAGAGGTCCCACAGCAAGGAATCATGCGTCATATCAACCACCACCAGAGAAGGCCACTCTCAGTTATTTCGGCCCAGCACCCAGACAGAGGAGAGAGGTCCCACAGCAAGGAATCATGCGTCATATCAACCACCACTGGAGAAGGCCACTTTCAGTTATTTCAGCCCAGCACCCAGACAGAGGAGAGAGGTCCCACAGCAAGGAATCATCCGTCATATCAACCACCACCGGAGAAGGCCACTCTCAGTTATTTCGGCCCCACCACCCAGACAGAGGAGAGGTTCATTCAACTTTGGGTTGCACCGCAAGATCATGGTAGAGTTAAAAAATGAGGATTCAATAAAGAAGTGCCCCGGAGTACAAGAATACATGGTTGAGGGGGAGGCAGTAATAAATGTCTATTCTGCACAAGGGAGGCACAGGTCCTGTGGGATCCATGCCTGGTTCATTTTTATGAACGTCAGCTTGTCCACGTTGGCTGCGTTTGTCAGTAATGACGCTCCCTGCCGTGCTGAATACACGTTCAGACAAAACGCTGGCCGCCGGGCAGGCCAGCACCTCCAAGGCATAAAATGCTAACTCTGGCCACGTGAACAATTTGGAGACCCAGAAGTTGAATGGGGCCGAACCATCAGTCAGTACGTGGAGGGGTGTGCAGACGTACTGTTCAACCATGTTAGTGAAATGCTGCCTCCTGCTAACACGTTCCGTCTCAGGTGTTGGTGAAGTTAGCTGTGGCGTGGAGACAAAACTTTTCCACATTTCTGCCATGCTAACCCTGCCCTCAGAGGAGCTGGCAGTGACACAGCTGCGTTGGCGACCTCTTGCTCCTCCTCTGCCTTGGGCTTCCACCTGTTCCCCTGTGACATTTGGGAATGCTCTCAGGAGCGCCTCTACCAGCGTGCGCTTGTACTCGCGTATCTTCCTATCACGCTCCAGTGCAGGAAGTAAGGTGGGCACATTGTCTTTGTACCGGGGATCCAGCAGGGTGGCAACACAGTAGTCTGCACACGTTATAATGTGGGCAACTCTGCTGTCGTTGCGCAGGCACTGCAGCATGTAGTCGCTCATGTGTGCCAGGCTCCTCAGAGGTAAGGACAAGCTGTCCTCTGTGGGAGGCGTATCGTCATCGTCCTCCGTATCCCCCCAGCCACGCACCAGTGATGGGCCTGAGCTGTGTCGGGTGCCACCCCGCTGTGAACCTGCTTCATCCTCATTCTCCTCCACCTCCTCCTCATCCTCCTCGTCCTCCAGTAGTGGGCCCTGGCTGGCCACATTTGTACCTGGCCTCT
Organism: Bufotes viridis; assembly: GCA_033119425.1. NCBI lineage: Eukaryota > Metazoa > Chordata > Amphibia > Anura > Bufonidae > Bufotes > Bufotes viridis. Next base: position 57,944,476 of record CM065593.1, read on the forward strand.
GCTGTTGCAAAAAACCTCCCTCTGATCCACTTCTAACAGACTGGCCTGAAAGTGCTAAAAATGACCCCTCATCATCCTCCTCCCCTCCTCCTCCTGGGCCACCTCCTCCTCCATCATCGCCCTAAGCGTTTTCTCAAGGTGACATAGAAGTGGTATTGTAATGCTGATAACGGTGTCATCGCCACTGGCCATGTTGGTGGAGTACTCGAAACAGCGCAACAGGGCACACAGGTCTCGCATGGAGGCCCAATCATTGGTGGTGAAGTGGTGCTGTTCCGCAGTGCGACTGACGCGTGCGTGCTGCAGCTGAATCTCCACTATTGCCTGCTGCTGCTCGCACAGTCTCTCCAGCATGTGCAAGGTGGAGTTCCACCTGGTGGGCACGTCACATATGAGGCGGTGAGCGGGAAGGCCGAAGTTCCGCTGTAGCGCAGACAGGCGAGCAGCGGCAGGATGTGAACGCCGGAAGACGGCCCTCACTTTATGCAGCAGCTCTGACATGTCGGGGTACTTGTGAATGAACTTCTGCACCACCAAATTCAGCACATGCGCCAGGCAAGGGATGTGCGTCAAACCGGCAAGCCCCAGAGCTGCGTCGAGATTTCGCCCATTATCGCACACCACCAGGCCGGGCTTGAGGCCCACCGGCAGAAACCACTCGTCGGTCTGTTGTTCAATACCCCGCCACAACTCCTGCGCGGTGTGGGGCCTGTCCCCCAAACATATGAGTTTCAGAATGGCCTGCTGACGTTTACCCTGGGCTGTGCTGAAGTTGGTGGTGAAGGTGTGTGGCTGACTGGATGAGCTGGTGGAAGCAGAGGAGGAGGAAGCCGAGTGGGAGGAGGAGGCTACAGGAGGCAAAGAATGATGCCCTGCGATCCTTGGCGGCGGAAGGACGTGCGCCAAGGAACTCTCCGCCTGCGGCCCAGCCGCCACTACATTTACCCAGTGTGAAGTTAGGGAGATATAGCGTCCCGCCGTGCTTACTGGTCCACGTATCTGTGGAAAAGTGGACCTTGCCACAGATGGCGTTGCGCAGTGCACACTTGATTTTATCAGATACTTGGTTGTGCAGAGAAGGCACGGCTGTCTTGGAGAAGTAGTGGCGGCTGGGAAGAACATACTGTGGGACAGCCATGGACATCAGCTGTTTGAAGCTGTCTGTGTCCACCAGCCTGAATGACAGCATTTCAAAGGCCAGTAGTTTAGAAATGCTGCATTCAGGCCCAGGTCTCGAGGGTGGCTAGGTGGGAATTTACGCTTTCTCTCCAAGGTTTGTGAGATGGAGAGCTGAACGCTGCCGTGTGACATGGTGGAGATGCTTGGTGACGCAGGTGGTGTTGTCGGTGGCACATCCTCTGTTTGGTGGGCGGCAGGTGCCAACATTCCTCCCGAGGCGGAGGCAGCAGCAGAAGAGGGAGCAGGGGAAGCCAGAGTGAGTTCCTTGCTTTTAAGGTGTTTACTCCACTGCAGTTCATTCTTTGCATGTAGATGCCTGGTCATGCAGGTTATGCTAAGTTTCAGAACGTTAATGCCTCGCTTCAGGCTCTGATGGCACAGCGTGCAAACCACTCAGGTCTTGTCGTCAGCACATTGTTTAAAGAAGTGCCATGCCAGGGAACTCCTTGAAGCTGCCTTTGGGGTGCTCGGTCCCTGGTGGCGGTGGCCAGTAGCAGGCCAACTCTCTTGGAGGTGGCTGTTCTGCTTTTGCCCCCTGCTCTCTCTTTTGCTACGCTGTTGGCTCGGTCTCACCACTGCCTCTTCCTCTAAATTATGAAAGTCAGTGGCACGACCTTCATTCCATGTGGGGTCTAGGACCTCATCGTCCCCTGCATCGTCTATCACACTGTCTTCCTCCCTGACCTCCTGTTCGGTCTGCACACTGCAGAAAGACGCAGCAGTTAGCACCTGTGTTTCGTCATCATCAGAGACGTGCGGACTGCGATGAGGTGATATTCCCATGTCCTCATCATCAGGAAACATCAGTGGTTGTGCATCAGTGCATTCTATGTCTTCCACCACTGGGGAAGGGCTAGGTGGAATCCCTTGGGAAACCCTGCCAGCAGAGTCTTCAAACAGCATAAGAGACTGCTGCATAACTTGAGGCTCAGACAGTTTCCCTGATATGCATGGGGGTGATGTGACAGACTGATGGGCTTGGTTTTCAGGTGCCACCTGTGCGCTTTCTGCAGAAGACTGGGTGGGAGATAATGTTGTGAACATGCTGGATCCACTGTCGGCCACCCAATTGACTAGCGCCTGTACCTGCTCAGGCCTTACCATCCTTAGAACGGCATTGGGCCCCACCAAATATCGCTGTAAATTCTGGCGGGTACTGGAACCTGAGGTAGTTGGTTCACTAGGACGTGTGGCTGTGGCAGAATGGCTACGTTCTCTCACAGCACCAGAGGGTACACTAACACCACCACGACCGCGTCCGCATCCCTTACTAGATGTTTTCCTCATTGTTATCGTTCACCAAGCACCACAATAAGAAAAAAAATATTTGGCCCAATGTATTGATTTTAAATTCAGGCCATTTTTTACAGGCACCTAACACTATCTGCCTATTTATTTATGTAGCGTATTACACAAATCCAGGCACAGCAGTAACCACTGATTTAGGGAAATATCTCTTTTAGGGCTAGTATTTAGACCTTGATGAAAGGTATCCTTTTATGGACAGACTTACAATTGGCCTGCAACAGCTCAAACACCAGAGTCATGGTATAGCTATTTTGGCAATTGAATTTAACCCCAGAACAAAATATATGTTTTGGCGGACACTATGAATCTTGGCCTGCAACAGCTGGGACACCAGATTCAAGGTATTGCTATTTTGGCAATTTAATTTCACCCCAGAACAAAATATATGTTTTGGCGGACACTATGAATCTTGGCCTGCAACAGCTGGGACACCAGATTCAGGGTATTGCTATTTTGGCAATTTAATTTCACCCCAGAACAAAATATATGTTTTGGCGGACACTATGAATCTTGGCCTGCAACAGCTGGGACACCAGATTCAGGGTATTGCTATTTTGGTAATTTAATTTCACCCCAGAACAAAATATATGTTTTGGCGGACACTATTATACTTTGCCAGCCACAGCTGAAACCACTGATTTATGGTATTGCTATTTTGGCAATTGAATTTCACCACATAAAATAATCTATCCTTTGCCAGACAGCAGACAGTATTATACTTGGCTAGCCAAAGCTGGAACACCAGATTTAGGGGATTGGTATTTGGGCAATTGCATTTAACCCCTTAATAAAATATAAAATATAGAAATTGCTATCCTGAGTTTCTAGGGGTGACAATTAGCACAGCCAAGCCCCTGATGTAGGATATAGCAAAAAAAAAACTAGTATTGATGGATTGATGGACTTGGTGGCAACTTGTTCTGGTGCACCACAAGTCACAAAATGGCACCCCAGAAAATAAATGACAGAAAAACGCTCTGTGCAGCCTAAAAACCAGTGAGCAAGTAACTAGCAGAAGTCCAATCATTTACAGCTGTAGATCGATCCGTTCATTAGGTGCTGTTGCTGACTTTTCCCTGCCTAATCTCGCCCTCAGAGAAGCTGCGTCCTCTCCCTACACTAATCAGACCAGTGTGAAGTGCGGCGCTACGTGACTCCAGCTTAAATAGAGGCTGGGTCACATGCTGCACTTGGCCAATCACAGCCATGCCATTAGTAGGCATGGCTGTGATGTGCTCTTAGGGCAAGAAGTAAAACGCTAGCTGATTGGCTGCTGTGCAGCCCTTAATAAAGCGGGAAGTAATCGCCGTACAACGAACCCGAACTTTTTTGAAAATGTCCGGGTTCGGGTCCGTGTCCCGGACACCCCAAAATTCGGTACGAACCCGAACTATGCTTGAACTGTTCGCTCAACACTAGTTAGAAGTTTATTAGCAAAAAAAACACTTTTTAAGGACCAGTTGAGGTCTGAAGTCACTTTGTGAGGCTTACATAATTCAAAAACACCCAAAAATGACCCCATTTTAGAAACTACACCACTCAAGGTATTCAAAACAGATTTTAAAATTTCAGAATTTCACTTTTTTGTCAGAATTTCCATTTTAATAATTTTTTTCCGCTAACAAAGCAAGGGTTAACAGTCAAACAAAACTCAATATTTATTGCCCTGATTCTGTAGTTTACACAAACACCCCATATTTAGTCATAAACTGCTGTATGGCCACACAGCAGGGCCCAGATGGAAAGGAACGCCATATGGTTTTTGGAATGCAGATTTTGCTGGACTGGTTTTTTGAAACCCCTCTGATGCAGCCCTAGATGAGAAACTCCCAAAAAGTGACCCCGTTTCTAAAATACACCCCTCAAGGTATTCAAAACTAATTTTACAAACTTTGATAACCCTTTAGGTGTTCCACAAGAGTAAATGGAATATGGAGAAGAAAGTTCCAAATTTCTATTTTTTGGCAAATTTTAGATTTTAATACATTTTTCCGAGTAACAAAGCAAGGGTTAACAGCCAAACAAAACTCAATATTTATTGCCCAGATTTGTAGTTTACAGAAACACCCCATATGTGGTTGTAAACTGCTGTATGGGCACACGGCATGGCGCAGAAGGAAATAAGCAACATGCGGTTTTTGGAAGGCAGATTTTGCTGGACTGGTTTTTTGACACCATGTCACATTTGAAGCTCCCCTGATGCACCCTTAGAGTAGAAACGCCAAAAAAGTGACCCATTTTGGAAACTACAGGATAAGGTGGCAATTTTGTTGGTATTATTTTAGAGTACATATGAATTTTTGGTTGCTCTATATTACACTTTTTGTGAGGCAAGGTAACCAAAAATAGTTGTTTTGGCACCATTTTTATCTTTTGTTATTCACAATTAGAGTTGAGCAAACACCTGGATGTTCGGGTTCGAGAAGTTCGGCCGAACTTCCCGAAAATGTTCGGGTTCGGTATCCGAACTCGACCTGAACTTCATCCCGAATCCCATTGAAGTCAATGGGGACCCAAACTTTTGGGCACTAAAAAGGCTGTAAAATAGTCCAGGAAAGGGCTAGATGGCTGCAAAAGGCAGCAAAATGTAGGTAAATGCCCTGCAAACAAACGTGAATAGGGAAATTAATTAAAATAAAATAAATAAAAATTAAAGAATATCAATTGGAGAGAGGTCCCATAGCAGAGAATCATGCATCATATCACCCACCACTGGAGAAGGCCACGTTGAGTTATTTAGGCCCCAGCACCAAGACAGAGGAGAGAGGTCCAACAGCAAGGAATAAGGCGTCATATCACCCACCACTGGAGAAGGCCACTTTCAGTTATTTAGGCCCCAGCACCCAGACAGAGGAGAGAGGTCCCACAGCAGAGAATCATGCATCATATTACCCACCACTGGAGAAGGCCACTTTCAGGTTTTTAGGCCCCAGCACCCAGACAGAGGAGAGAGGTTCCATAGCACAGAATCAAGCTTCATATCACCCACCACTGGAGAAGGCCACTTCCAGATATTTAGCCCACGGCACCCAGACAAAGGAGAGAGGTTGCATGGCAGAGGTTCAGGCTTCGTGTCACCCATTATTGTAACAGGCCACTTTCAGTTATTTAGGCCCCGGTGCCCAGATTGAGGAGAGGTTCATTCAACGTTGGGTTGCACCGCAAGATCATGGAAAAGTAAAAAAAAAAAGAGGATTCAATAAAGAAGTGCCCTGGAGTACAGGAATACATGGTTGAGGGGTAGGCAGTTATAAATGTCTATCCTGCACAAGGGAGGGACAGGTCCTGTGGGATCCATGCCGGGTTCATTTTTATGAATGTCAGCTTCTCCACGTTGGCTGTGGACAGGCAGCTGCGTTTGTCAGTAATAACGCCCCCTGCTGTGCTGAATACACGTTCAGACAAAACGCTGGCCGCTGGTCAGGCCAGCACCTACAAGGCATAAAATGCTAACTCTGGCCACGTGGACAATTTGGAGACCCAGAAGTTGAATGGGGCTGAACCATCCGTCAGTACGTGGAGGGGTGTGCAGACGTACTGTTCAACCATGTTAGTGAAATGCTGCCTCCTGCTAACACGTTCCGTATCAGGTGGTGGTGCAGTTAGCTGTGGCGTGGAGACAAAACTTTTCCACATTTCTGCCATGCTAACCCTGTCCTCAGAGGAGCTGGCTGTGACACAGCTGCGTTGGCGACCTCTTGCTCCTCCTCTGCCTTCGCCTTGGGCTTCCACCTGTTCCCCTGTGACATTTGGGAATGCTCTCAGGAGCGCGTCTACCAGTGTGCGCTTGTATTCGCACATCTTCCTATCATGCTCCAGTGCAGGAAGTAAGGTGGGCACATTATCTTTGTACCGGGGATCCAGCAGGGTGGCAACCCTGTAGTCCACACACGTTAAAATGTGGGCAACTCTGATGTCGTTGCACAGGCACTGCAGCATGTAGTCGCTCATGTGTGCCAGGCTCCCCAGAGGTAAGGACAAGCTGTCCTCTGTGGGAGGCGTATCATCATCGTCCTCCGTATCCCCCCAGCCACGCACCAGTGATAGGCCTGAGCTGTGTCGGGTGCCACCCTGCTGTGAACCTGCTTCATCCTCATCATCCTCATCCTTATCCTCCTCGTCCTCCAGTAGTGGGCCCTGGCTGGCCACATTTGTACCTGGCCTCTGCTGTTGCAAAAATCCTCTCTCTGAGCCACTTCTAACAGACTGGCCTGAAAGTGCTAAAAATGACCCCTCATCCTCCTCCTCCGGGGCCACCTCCTCTTCCATCATCACGTTTTCTCAAGGAGACATAGAAGTGGTATTGTAACGCTGATAACGGCGTCATTGCCACTGGTCATGTTGGTGGAGTACTCGAAACAGCGCAACAGGGCACACAGGTCTCGCATGGTGGCCCAGTCATTGGTGGTGAAGTGGTGCTGTTCTGCTGAACGACTCACCCGTGCGTGCTGCAGTTGAAACTCCACTATCGCCTGCTGCTGCTCACACAGTCTGGCCAGCATGTGCAAGGTTGAGTTCCACCTGGTGGGCACGTCGCATATGAGGCGGTGAGCAGGAAGGCCGAAGTTCCGCTGTAGCGCAGACAGGCGAGCAGCGGCAGGATATGACCGCCGGAAGCGCGCACAGACGGCCCGCACTTTATACAGCAGCTCTGACATGTCGGGGTAGTTGTGAAGGAACTTCTGCACCACCAAATTCAGCACACGCGCCAGGCAAGGGATGTGGGTCAAACCGGCTAGTCCCTGAGCTGCGAAGAGATTTCACCCATTGTCGCACACCACCAGGCCGGGCTTGAGGCCCACCGGCAGAAACCATTCGTCGGTCTGTTGTTCAATACCCCACCACAACTCCTGCGCGGTGTGGGGCCTGTTCCCCAAACATATGAGTTTCAGAATGGCCTGCTGACGTTTATCCCGGGCTGTGCTGAAGTTGGTGGTAAAGGTGTGTGGCTGACTGCATGAGCTGGTGGAAGCAGTAGGCAAAGAATGATGCCCTGCGATCCTTGGCGGAAGGACATGCGCCAAAGAACTCTCCACCTGGAGCCCAGCCGCCACTACATTTACCCAGTGTGCAGTTAGATATAGCGTCCCTGGCCGTGCTTACTGTTCCACGTATCTGTGGTTAGTTGGACCTTGTCACAGTTGGCGTGGCGCAGTGCACACTTGATTTTATCGGATACTTGGTTGTGCAGGGAATGCACAGCTGTCTTGGAGAAGTACTGGCGGCTGGGAACAACATCCGGTGGGACAGTCATCGCCATCAGCTGTTTGAAGCGGTCTGTGTCCACCAGCCTGAATGACAGCATTTCAAAGGCCAGTAGTTTAGAAATGCTGGCATTCAGGCCCAGGGCTTGAGGGTGGCTAGGTGGTATTTTACGCTTTCTCTCCAAGGTTTGTGAGATGGAGAGCTGAATGCTGCCGTGTGACATGGTGGAGATGCATGGTGACGCAAGGTGGTGGTGTTGGTGGCACATCCTCTGTTTGGTGGGCGGCAGGTGCCAACATTCCTCCCGAGGCGGAGGCAGCAGCAGAAGAGGGAGCAGGGGGAGCCTGAGTGAGTTCCTTGCTTTTAAGGTGTTTACTCCACTGCAGTTCATGCTTTGCATGTTGATGCCTGGTCATGCAGGTTGTGCTAAGTTCAAATTCAGGCCATTTTTTACAAGCACCTAACACTGCCTATGTATTCATGTACCGTATTACACTAATCCAGGCACATCAGTAACCACTGATTTAGGGGAATATCAATTGTATCGCTAGTATTTTGGCCCTGGATGAAAGTTATCCTTTTATGGACAGATTTCCGCTTGGAGATGCATAGTAGCGTGTGAAAAAATATGTAGGATTATGCCTTCAGCAATTGTATTTTAACATTTTGTGTAATATACCCTTCAACGTACAGAAATACAATGGGAGATGCACGGTAGCGTGTGAAGTTATTGAGGATAACCCTCTCAGCACTTGTATATACACCTTGAGTGTAATATACCCTTTTACGGACTGATTAACACTTGGTCTGCAACAGCTGGAACACCAGATTCAGGGTTCAGCTATTCTGGCAATTAAATTTCACCCCAGAAAAAATAAAGCCTGTTACGGACAGATTTAAGCTAGACCTGCAACAGCTGGAACACCAGATTCAGGGTATTACTATTTTGGCAATTGAAATTCACCACTGAACAAAATATATCACTTTAACGGACAGATTTAAACTAGACCTGCAACAGCTGGAACACCAGATTCAGGTATAGCTATTTTGGCAATTGAATTTCACCCAAGAACCAAACATATCCTTTGCCGGACACTATTAAACTTGGCCAGCCACTGCTGGGACACCAGATTTACGTTATTGCTATTTTGGCAATTGAATTTCACACTAGAAAAAAAATAAATCCTTTGCCGTACACTATTAAACTTGGCCAGCCACAGCTGAAACCACTGATTTATGGTATTGCTATTTTGGCAATTGAATTTCACCCCAGAACAAAATATACCCTTTTATGGACAGATTTAAACTAGGCCTGCAACAGCTGGGACACCAGATTCAGGGTATTGCTATTTTGGCAATCAAATTTCACACCAGAAAAAATATACCCTTTTACGGACAGATTTAAACTAGGCCTGCAACAGCTCGAACACCAGATTCAGGGTATTGCTATTTTGGCAATCAAATTTCACACCAGAAAAAAATATACCCTTTTACGGACAGATTTAAACTAGACCTGCAACAGCTGGAACACCAGAATCAGGGTATTGCTATTTTGGCAATTAAATTTCACCCAAGAAAAAAATATACCCTTTTACGGACAGATTTAAAGGAAGCCTGCAACAGCTGGAACAACAGTTTTACTGCATTTCTATTTTTGCAACTGAATTTCACCGCAGAAAATAATATATTCTTTGCCGTACACTATTAAACTTGTCCAGCCACTACTGGGACACCAAATTTACAGTATTGCTATTTTGGCAATTGAATTTCACACCAGAAAAAAATAAATCCTTTGCCGTACACTATTAAACTTGTCCAGCCACAGCTGAAACCACTGATTTATGGTATTGCTTTTTTGGCAATTGAATTTCACCCCAGAAAAAAATATATCCTTTGCCGGACGTTTTTAAACTTGGCCATCCACAGCTGAAACCACTGATTTATGGTATTGCTAGTTTGGCAATTTAATTTCACCCCAGAACAAAATATATCCTTTGCCGGACACTATTAAACTTGGCCAGCCACAGCTGAAACCACTGATTTATGGTATTGCTTTTTTGGCAATTGAACTTTACCCCAGAACAAAATATATCCTTTGCCGGACACTATTATACTTTGCCAGCCACTGCTGGCACACCAGATTTAGAGGATTGCTATTTTGACAATTGAATTTCACCACAGAAAATTATCTATCCTTTGCCTGACAGCAGACAGTATTACACTTGGCTAGCCACAGCTGGGACAACAGATTTAGGGAATGGCTATTTTGGCAATTGAACTTAGCCCCCACCGCAAGTCACAAAATGGCCGCCGATCACCCCAGAAAAAAGTGACAGAAAAACGCTCTGTGCAGCCTAAAAACCAGTGTGCAATTAACTAGCAGAAGTTTCATGCTTCACAGCTGTAGATCGATCACTTCATTAGGTCTTTTTGCTGACTTTTCCCTGCCTAATCTCGCCCTCACAGAAGCTGCGTCCTCTCCCTACACTAATCAGAGCAGTGTGGCGTACTGCGCTACGTGACTCCAGCTTAAATAGAGGCTGGGTCACATGCTGCACTTGGCCAATCACAGCCATGCCATTAGTAGGCAATGGCTGTGATGGCTTCTTAGGGCAAGAAGTAAAACGCTAGCTGATTGGCCTCTGTGCAGCCCTTCAGAAAGCGGTAAGAAATCGCCGAACCCGAACTTTTTTGAAAATGTTCGGGTCCGTGTCCCGAACACCCCAAAATTCGGTACGAACCCGAACTATGCTCGATCGGTTCGCTCAACACTATTTACAATGTTCATCTGACAAGTTAGATTATGTGCTAGTTTTATAGAGCAGGTTGTTACGGACGCGACAATACCAAATATGACTACTTCTTTTGCTTGTTTGTTTCAGTTTTACATAATAAAGCATTTTTGAACAAAATATATATTTTTTGGGGCGACTTATGGCTCATTTTTTTCGGTATGAGATGACGGTTTGATTGGTACTATTTTTGGGTGCATATGACTTTTTGATTGCTTGGTATTACACTTTTTGTGATGTAAGGTGCCAATTTTTTTTACGGTGTTCATCTAAGAGTTTAGGTCATGTGATAGAGCAGGTTCTTATGGACACAGCAATACATAATATGCTTACTTCTTTATTTACTTAAGTTTTACACAATAACAGCATTTTTTAAACAAAAAAAATAGATATTTTAGTGCATATTACATATTCTGAGAGCCATATTATTATTATTTTTTGGGGGGGTGATTGTCTTGGGTAGGGGCTCATTTTTTGTGGGATGAGGTGACTGTTAGATTGTTAATATTTGGGGGGTCATACGCCTTTTTGATCGCTTGGTGTTGCACTTTTAGTGATTTAAGGTGACAAAAAAAGTGTTTTTTTTAAGCACAGTTTTTATTTTATTTTTTTGACGGTGTTCACCTCACGGGTTAGGTCATGTGATATTTTTATAAAGCCGTCATTACGGATGTGGCAATACCTAATAAGTATACTTTCTTTTATTTATTTATGTTTTCCATAATAATACAATTTTTTAAACAAAAAAAATCATGTTTTAGTGTCTTCATAGTCTGAGACATATTTTTTTAAATTTTTTGGGTTGATTGTCTTAGGTAGGGGCTAATTTTTTGCAGGATGAGGTGACTGTTAGATTGTTTATATCTTGGGGGGCATACACCTTTTTGATCACTTGGTGTTGCACTTTTAGTGATGTAAGGTGACAAAAAAGTGGGGTTTTTTAGCACAGTTTTTTTTTTTTGCGGTGTTCATCTGAGGGGCTAGGTCATGTGTTATTTTTATAAAAAAAGGTTCTTACGGACGCTGTGATACCGAATATGTATATTTTTTTATTTATTTACATTTTACACAATAATATCATTTTTGAAACAAAAAAAAAATCATGTTTTAATATATCCATATTCACTATGGAAAATGGCTGGCACTCCTCCTTGTAATGGTGCTCAGTGTTGTGGGGATATCCCAAATCATATAGAGTGAAAAAAACACGGCACTCAAGCGACTTGTTGATATTAATACAATCACGTTTCTTTATTGTTCTTCTTAATCATTATTTTTTCGTTATTTTCGTTATTTTATACTACACTTGACGTGAGGGCTATATGGGCTATTATTATTTTATTTTTTAGATTACTGTACTATCTACATAGGTAGGGAATATTACCCACCGCAATCCATATATTTAAGTTAGACCCTTACCATTGACCCCCCCTCCACGACGTTAGTAGTCTCGAGTATATATACATATTGTTTATGTATACTCGATAGTTTAACACAATACCACTACTCCACCTTGCTATAAGCTTTGTCTATAGTGTCTTATAGCCAGTTATCTATTTGTTTTGTTTGGTGTTATTCCATTTATGAGCGCATGCATCTAACCTTTTTGAAGTCCTGGCAATACTGGTCCCTTACACTCTGCGCCATCCGGCTTCAACATACGAAGTGCGCATGTCTATGACGCACTTCCGGTCCCTGCTGTGGACCGTCTGGCTTCAGCCGCCAAAATGCGCATGTCCGTGACGCACTTCCGGTCCCGGCCGCGGACCGGAAGTGGTACTCTGGCGCGCTATTTAAAGCGCTGAACTAGCGCACCTTGTATGCCACCTGCACCTATGTATCCTATTGCTCCTAGGTATGTACTTCTGAACTGCTGGACTTATTGTTTTGTGCCTGTACCTTTGTTGCACTTATACCTACATATGTATTGATAATATGGTTGTTTTTCATCTTAGTCGTCACGGACTCTCTTTATATGCCTTCTTTTTGAGATAACATGGCCTTATACATATATTGTATTGGATTAGTGCATATTGTGCTGTCTGTCTCCTTCTCCATAGTGGATTATCTGTTTATACTTTGTGCTGACTATTTGTGTCATTCTCTGATGTTACTGTCATTATCTACATTATACTGCTCAAATCTTCACCGTTGGTGTTTGTATACAGACCTGTGTGATTAATTTTGTATATATCTGTTATCTTCAGGCCCTGATAAAGGTCTTAGTTAGACCGAAACGTCGGCCATTTATTATTATGTCTTTTCAATGGTGGTCATAAAATAACGATTAAGAAGAACAATAAAGAAACGTGATTGTATTAATATCAACAAGTCGCTTGAGTGCCGTGTTTTTTTCACTCTATTTAATATATCCATAGACTGAGAGTCATAGTTTATTTTTATTTTTTTGGCGATTGTCTTAGATAGGGTCTCATTTTTTGTGGGATGTGATGACTGTTTAATTGGCACTATTTTGGGGTGCATATGACTTTTTGATCACTTGCTATTACACGTTTTGTGATGTAAGGTGACAAAAAATTGCTTTTTTGTGGCACCGTTTCAATTTTTTTTTTTTTACAGTGTTCACCTGAGGGGTTAGGTCATGTGATGTTTTTATAGAGCTGGTTGTTATGGATGCGGCAATACATAATATGTCTACTTTTTTCATTTATTTCACTTTAACAGAATAATAGCATTTTTTAAACAAAAATGATGTTTTAATATCTCCATGTTCTGAGAGCTATAGTTTTTTTTTGTTTTTTTTTAGCAATTTTCTTATGTAAGGGCTACATTTTTTGCAGCATGAGGTGATTGATTTATTGGTATCACTTTGTGGTACATATGCCTTTTTGATCACTTGGTGTTGCACTTTTTGTGATGGAAGTTGACAAAAATGGCATTTTTGACACAGTTTTAATTTTTTATTTTTTATGGTGTTTATCAGACAGGGTGGATCATGTGATATATTTATAGATCCGGCCATCGTGGATGCGTCAATACCAAATATGTCTTTTTTTATTTATTTTTTACTATTTTTACCTTTTATAATTACTTAATTGGGGAATTTTTTTTTTTTATACGTAAAACCTTTTATTTTATTTTTTTTTTTATAAAACACTTTATTTTTTTTATTTTGTATTTTACACTTTGTATCCCCCATAAGGTCATACAAGGCCTCTGGGGGACATTTGACTTCATTTTATTTTATTTTTTTTCACTAGTAACCTAGTAGCCCCAGTTACAGTGGAAATCCAGCCCCCAGAGAGGCTGTTCAGCATAATACATCGCTGTGCAGCCTCAGTGCAGGGCGGATTGAGGTTTGTAGATGACCCGACAGCTCCTGCACTCTCCTGGCCCCAGCGGTCACATTACCACCGGGCCGGCACAGGAAGCAGCATAGTGCTTCCTGCTCTGTATACACAGCGCTCGTGGTTAAGAAGTTTTAGAAATTTAGCGCAGGTTGCTCTACAAATATATATTGCTGCTGTCATACACAATAGTCCTTAAAATGACTTTTGGGTCTCTGAAAAGTTTTTCTAATAAAAATAGTCTAAAATCCCTCCCTACACTGTCTGTCCCTTCCTATGCACAGCTCTCCCTGACTAAGACTGAGCCGAACATGCACCATCGGGGTGCTATATAGTACCCAATGATGCGTTCCGGCTAGCCAATCATTGTAATGCCAGTAACCAACATGGCTACAGCGTTACAGTGAGGATAGTACTCACCTGCACGTTTATTGGCTGCGTAACAGCCAAGAAATGTGCGGGGAGGAGACTTGAGCATTGCGCTTCGGCTGAATACAGCCATGTGCCGAGCATAGCGATGCTCGAGCCAAACTAGTGTTTGTCAACACTAGTCAACAGCAACTAGAAATATTCCTGATTCAGACATACTGTACAAAAAACATCAAGGATGCAAACTAAAAGGGTTAATCTTCACATGTGACACAGTTATATAGATAACATTGAGCAGAACAATGAAATGTAGTATTTCTTATTATATAGCATAATTGAAATAAAATTATGCGTTTCCCATAGGGAGCAATAGGAAGTGTTTGCAAGAAACTCAGTGATAAAATCCGGCTTCGGGTCTGGGTACCAAACATGCCAATTTTTCTCACGCTCGTGCAAAACGCATTACAACAGTTTGCACACGTGCGGAAAAATCACGCATTTCCTCACAACGCACCCGCCTCTTATCCAGGCATCAAACGTGACGCCCGTGTGAAAGAGGCCTTAGAGTTCTTGCAATTTTGCTCAATTTTCAAACCTGTAGAGATTTCTCACAGCGAAAGAGAAACATCTCACTAGTAGAATTGAGCAAACACCTAGAAGTTCAGGTTCGACGAGTTCGGCCGAACTTCACAAAAAAGTTTGGGTTCGGGGTCCGAACTTAGCCCAAATTTGACCCAGAACCTGTACCCCATTGAAGTCAATGGGAACCCGAACTTTTGGGCACTAAAATGGCCCTAAAAATGTAATGAAAAGGGCTAGAGGGATGCAAAAGGCAGAAAAATGTGTTTAAGAGCTTGGCAAGTGCTTTGAAAACAAATGTGGATAGGGAAATAACTTAAAGTAAAATAACTAAAAATTAAGGAGGAGGTGGATGTGGAGTCGGAGGTTTAGGAGACGGTAAATGTCGTGTTGTAGGTGGAAGTGGCGATGGAGGAAGAGGTAGCCAGCTAACAATGTTTTTTTTTTTTTTCTTTTAATTGGGGTAGCCCCCAAAATAATGGGACAAATTAAAAAAAAAAAAATCAAAGAAAGTATGGTTGAGGCGGGTATAAATGTCTATTCTGTACAAGGTAGAGACAAGTCTTGTGGGATCCAAGCCTGGTTCATTTTAATGAACGTGAGCTTGTCCACGTTGGCTGTGGACAGGCGGCTGCGTTTGTCTGTAATGACACCCACCTGCCGTGCTAAATACACATTCAGACAATACACTGGCTGCAGGGCAGGCCAGCACCTCCAAGGCATAAAGGGCAAGCTCAGGCCATGTGGACAATTTGGAGACCCAGAAGTTGAATGGGGCAGAACCATCAGTCAGTACGTGTAGGCGTGTGCAAACGTACTGTTCCACCATATTGTTCAAATACTGTCTCCTGCTAAGATGCTCCATATCAGCTGGTGGTGCCATTGCTGTGGCATGCTGACAAAGCTTTTCCACATGTCGGCCATGCTAACCCTGCCTTCTGAGGTGTTGGCCGTGACCCAGCTGCGTTGGCGACCTCTTCTTCCTCCTCCTCCTCCACCTCTATCTCTGCCTTTGCCTTGTGCTTCCACTTGTCCCCCGGTGTCAGTTGGGAATGCCCTCAGGAGCGCGTCTACAGAAATGCAGTTTTTCACCGCAAGATTTTAAAATAGTTTTTTTTTAGCGTTCTATGCAAAAGTGCTCTGTGGAACAACAATACAGGTTTATGTCACAGCAAAATTTAAAAATAGGTTTTTCTGCGGTGTATGCAAACATGCTATGTGGTACGACAGTATGGGTTTGATACAGCAACTACAGAAATGCACTGTCACAGCAAAATTTTAAAATAGGTTTTACAGCGGTGTATGTAAACGTTATCTGTGGTACGACAGTACGGGTTTATTGCCCCAACTGCAGAAATGAACTATGTCACCCCAAAATTATAAAATAGGTAATGTAGGGGGACTTGACCTGCCAGAAAAAAGGAATTTTTCCTCCACTGAGCTACCAAAAAATAATTAGACTGATGTCCCTGGCAGGCTGGCACACATGCAGGTCACATGCAGTTCCAAGGACACTGCAGTTGCTAAAATGGCCGACAACCCCCACCTTAGTAACAGATGGATTATAATTATTTTGCAATATTGCTGTAGTTTGAGGAGTTAACAGTTCACCACCAAGTTCAACAGATTTCTTCCCTAATCTCTCCCTAAGAGCACCAGCAGCAGCTTGTCCCTACACTAAGGCCCCTTTCACACAAGCGAGTTTTCCGCGCGGGTGCAATGCGTGACGTGAACGCATAGCACCCGCACTGAATCCTGACCTATTCATTTCAATGGGTCTATGTACATGAGCGTTATTTTTCACGCATCACTTCTGTGTTGCGTAAAAAATGCAGCATGTTCTATATTCTGCGTTTTTCACGCAGCTCTGGCCCTATAGGAGTGAATGGGGCTGCGTGAAAAACGCATTGCATCCGCAAGCAAGTGCGTTGCGTTTTTCACTGATGGTTGCTAGGAGATGTTGTTTGTAAACCTTCAGTTTTTTATCACGTGCGTGAAAAACGCATCAAAACGCATTGCACCAGCACGGAAAAAACTGAACAACTGAACGCAACCGCAGGCAAAACTGAATGGCTTTGCCTGCAAAATCTCGCAGTTTTCACTGAACGCATCCGCAACGCATCCGGACCTAATCCGGACACGCTCGTGTGAAAGAGGCCTAAGAGCAGCAGAGTGACGTGCGGCGCTACGTGACTCCAGCTTAGCCAATCACAGCTATGCCAATAGTAGGCATGGCTGTGATGGCTTCTTAGGGCAAAGTAGTGAAACGCTTGTTGATTAGCTGCACTGCAGCCTTTCAAAAAGCAGGAAGAAATCGCCGAACAACGTACCCAAACCCGAACTTTTACCTAAAAATGTTCGGGTCCGGGTGCGAAAAACCGTAATGTTCGGTACGAACCCGAACTTTACAGTTCGGGTTCGCTCAACCCTACTCACTAGTGCTATGTATTGGAAGAAGGCTCATTATGAGTCAATGTTTTACTTTTTAAAAAGCCTTGGAACATGCTAAAGGAAAATAGCACTTCCAATAGGTGGCCCCAGTGAGATGACCCTATACCTCTTTGTATATTATTTTCCCATTGAAGCATTGACACTAAGTCTCCTCCTGGTCTCCTTAATGAAATCCAGTACCTCCCCTGAACTGGCAGTAGTGAGTTATTTTCCTGGGAAATACAGTAGCTTTTTGTATATTATTTGCCTTTACCACTAAGCTTTTCCACTAAGTCTGCATACACAGCCAGACCCCTTAAAGAGATCCAGTATCAACCCTGAGCTGCTTTCTAATAGAGAATGATAGTTGAATGTGATATAATGTAGAGTCAATTTTTTACTGCACATTCTGGGTAACTCTGTGTCATATGGAGTCCTAATCTTATATATAGATCCACATGGTTGGAACCCATGTCTATAATGAGTTTTACAGATCATAGAATTACTTTATCTCTAAAGCGTCATGCACACAACTGTATCCATTTTGTGGTCCGCAAAATGCTGATTGACAAAATATGAATGGGGTCCGTGTTGCATCCACATGTTTTATGGACCTGTTGACTTTAATGGTTCTGAGAGACACATTTTGCAGACAAGTATAGGACATGTTCGATCCATTTACGGATGGGACATAATGTTGGGCGCGAATATTCAAATTGCGAATTTTAATCGCGAATATCGCAACTTTGTGAATTCGCCAATATTTAGTATATAGTGATATATTTGTATTTTTGAATATTCTACTTTTTTTTTCATCAGTGACCTCCTTTTTTGCTTGTGGGCCAATGAGAAGGCTGCAATGTCTTTGTCTGAGCTTAGCAACATCCCTAGCAACCAATAGGAAAGTTACCTACCCCTTTAGTATATGAGAACCTCCCCACAGCCCTTTTCTACAGTTTATTACAGTTCTGAGAGAGATAGCAGTGTAATTGCTGTGCTCTCTGCTTTCCTGTGTTACATTACATTAGATAGTTAGTTAGTTTATATATATAATACAGATAGTTAGTGGGAGTTAGTCAGTGTAGGTTAGATCATGATAAAGTGTAGCTGATAGGTTCTGCTGTCCATACATACATGCTAAATACATAGTGCTGTGATGTCACAAGTTCCCAACAATACTTAGTGCACCAATCACTAATATGTAGTCAGACCTGTTAAAATGTGAAGTTGCACATATTACACAAAAATATGCACATCATTAATTGCCGATTTTCGCAATCGCGAATATATTGGAGCACTCTATCTGCATATAAAGCTATTGTAATGTTCTGCCATGCCAACCTTTTTATTCATTCTCAGGAAATTTCTAGCAGCTTGAAAAATTTAGCTATAGTGACACATGCCTGTATTGCGGGCGCATTACGCGCATATTACATTGCCGATTTTCGCAATCAAGAAAATAACTACAAATTCACGAATTCACAAATATTTGACGATTATTCTACCAAATATTCGTGAAATATTGCGAATTCGAATATTGCCCCTGCCGCTCATCGCTAATGGGACATACGGATGTGGAAAGAACACAGATCATCCCTGTTTCCTGATCATTCGTATTTTGCAGATCCGCAATTTGCCGACCACAAAACGGATATGGTCCTGTGCACTGGGCCTTAATGATATCTTTTGTACACCAAGATAAAAAAGCTGGGTTTACAGGATGCAGTACATCACACTCCTGCTCACTTTTGGAATAAAATAACCATCTGCTTACTGCACAAGTAAAAGGGGAGACATTAATATTGGGGAATGTTTTTCTTCGCCCTTGTGCCACAATACGATCTTCCTTTGATCTAGAGAACAGATCTTCTGAACATAATGTAACCTTAGTCTTATTTAATGGGTAAACCTATTTAGGCCGTGGCCTCAAAGCGACGTGTTGCGAAAATAATTTTGTTAGACTTGTCTGTAACTTGCTGTTGCATGACTGTTTTAGAGATAAGATTTGGCTGTAAAAACACAACCAAATCACAGAAAAGCTGCATGTAAGTTACAGCTGCACGTGCCTTGCATTGTGATCTATGATAGCAAAGGCTCATGTGACTTGCGCCGTCTGACCAAAAATCCAAGTGTTTGATTTTCTGTGTTTGTTGCATTGCAGTATTCGCGTGTCACACTGTGACACCATTGACCATTATTAGATGTAATATCCTGACAATTTTATCTTGTGTGACACATCGTCAGAGGGGTGACTGGCAACTTAAAGCGGCCCTGGAAAAAAATACTAAAAGTAGCCTTATTTTGTAGTTGGGTCCAAATTGATGGAACGCATGGCCAACACAAATAGGCGAGGCCAGCAATACCATATTGTGGCACATTATACCGCTCCAACAGAGTAAAATACCACAGTCCATCACAAAATACTGCCAGCAGTACAAAATAAATCCCCCAAAACTGCCACACAAGCCAGGCCCTTGGGCATCGGCCCACCGGGAAATTTCCCTGTAAGGTCTATGGCCAATCCACCCCTGCACATCGTCAAGTAGCCCCAGCCAAGACGTGCAAAACGACACACTCAGTCTCTCTACATTGTCTCAGCTCTGCTATTCCTGCATATACTGTAAACAGGACCTGCTCTCGCTACCTACAATCAAAGCCCACAAGATCAGCAATATTCCTGAATTTTAACATAAGGGCTAATGCACAAGCCTCAGCTCTGAATAACCTCTGATTTGTATGAAGCTATAATACAGTGCCCAAAAAAGTATAAAAGTATCTGATTTCAAATGAAGAGAAAAATATCCTATGCTCCATCAGATTTTATATGAATAGAGGTATTCTGTTGTAGAAGTAGGGAGAACGTACAGAGCCTCTATGACAATACATTGAGGTTTTGTAGATCCATAGTAGGGAAATACAGGCTCCAGGCATGTTGCTATGCCAAGCGTATGAGCTCTAATAGTAAGTTAGAGTGACTATATAAACATAAAAAAATAACATTTAAATGCAATCTCTCCCAGGGTATATCCTAAAGTCATATTTCTGCAAGATCACTGAAATTTGAATAATCTCAGTTGGGAAATAACTGAAAAGCCAAATAATTAATTTTAATGAGTTATCATTTAAATTGATAACATATAAAGAATGAATACAAATGAATGCACATTATTCATCAGATTTAAACTGCATCATCAGCAAAATAAGCTATTCTAGTTACCACTGGAAACAATAATCTGTAATTGTTGCTTTCAGTCCTAATTTGGTATGTCCCTGGTTTTTCATCTCAATCTAATCTAAACCTATTTGAGCAAATAAAATGATATTTACCTCATCCTCTGTTACAAGCTTTCAAGATTACTGGCTTCAGGAAAAATCAATACAAAATAGCATCTTATCAGCAGGTTTGAGCGCAGAAAGAATTCTAACTTTTCTTCCCTTTTTTCTAGCTCCCTTTTCCCCTGGAGTTAAGACGCAGCTTAAACCAGATAAAAAGGGACTTGAATAAAAATACTACTTGGTTGCACACAGAAGCACAATTAAGCACCTGGCTTTAAAGTGAACCGCTGCCAATTTACTGTATAATGTTTTTTTTTACATGTCCAAATTAATTACTTCTATAAACACTGATATTAATGTTCCATAAAACTTTTTCTGAATTTATCAGAATACAGAAAAGTATCAATATGTGTTGTATCAATAGATGATGTCACCATAGCTCAAAAAAAGTTATTATTTTGCTTATCTTGCAGGTGCTGTGCAGCACAGTATTTCAGATGCTACCAGGGGCTCCTGTGAAAACTTATGTAAAGAACAGTCCCCATAATTCCTTTCTTCCTTTATAGACATTGCCTCTATACACAGCTTCTTACATACTCTTCTAATACAGTCATGTTGCAAATTCTCACTTTTTTAAAATACTATTCGAAACATATCTGTCATTAAGACACTGCTCTGCTATTTGCTGCACAGGATGTAAAACAAAATACCTGCTAGCATGGAGGGAACACTCATGTGGTGTGTGATGTTCTATACCCCAGAGAGTGAAGAGGGGAGATAGCCAAGTGTTCAATGTATGGGATGTCACATGTACATCTGTGAATGGCTTCTTTTAGACTCCCTGCTATTTTCAGTAGAATTCTGAAAGCTGTTTGGTGAGGACCACATCCCTGGCCATTTAGAAGATACACATTTTTAATAATTCCTTTATCTTTATTCTGGGTATGCATTTTACTCTATACCCTATGCATATTAAGTGCACACTGCTGTTAAAGTGGTTGTTAAGCATGTTGGATATTTAAAAAAATTTTTTGGCTAGCAACCTATGGCACCTGGTGAAAAAGTAATACTAACCTGCTTCCCGCCGATCTATTTCAGCTACCTGGCTCCAGTTGTCTTTCTGTTCCATGTCACTGCTGGGTTATGTGGTGCATAGGTACGTCAACACTGATTTCAGTCATTGGCTGCAGTGGAGCCATCTGTAATTTTATAGGACAGGGACTGGAAAACCGATGACGGGAGCCAGTGGGCTGAAAAAGAGTGTCAGGTTATTAAGTAAGTATTTTTTTATTTTTAGCGAGTTGCTAGAAAAAGTTAAAAGTAAAAAAAGCTGGACAAACTCCAGCAATTCAGTTGGATATGTAGTATAAACAAGCAAGGTTGACATAATTGCTGCCATCAATATGCTCTGTAGTGCAGATTTCTCCATGCAGTTTTCTGGGCACCTGAAATAATACATTTTAATGTTTGTCGTTTATCAATATGTTCTGTAGTTATATGGAGCATTTTACATCACTGGCTGATGTGTTGTAAATTGAATAAGAAAATGATGGCTAAAGACAATATATATCCATTTCACAATCCAACTGTAGAATATGGGACGAGGCCATCACTAACAGACCCCTCATCCCTAAGCTAATAGGGCAAATATAGCCCAAGGTCAATCATTTTACGTTTATGTGTTAGTCTGATATGCGACCATGTCAGCTCCCATACCATAGCTAAATTTATATAAAAGATATAGCTGTCTAGATGCTAAAAATTACATTTTAAACACAATCAGCTTAAGTGACATTGCCTATGAAGAGAAGGTGTGCTTAGAATCAGGTGCTATTGAAAAAAGGTACAATAATTATAGGCATGAAAACTGTTATATAAACAGATTTTACTTGTCATAGACCATATGTTTTTGTATCATAAAAATAAAAGAAGTTTATTGGTACATATGAAATTTCTAAGCTGAATAGAGCTTTTGATGGAATGAAAAAATACCACTATAAGAAACATGAATTTCACTTTGCTTTGTCTCATAAAGGTCTAATACAAGGTTTTAGTCCATTTTCTTTCAACTCTGCGCTTTCATCAGAGATATCAAAAGTAGCAATTACATTTTGTGATAAACTACACTTTTCTGTTTGTTGTTCATCCACATACTGCCCATTTAGTTTGTGTTTATATATATATATATATATATATATATATATATATATATATTTCTATAGGGTGAGGAAAAGGTACTTTAAGATGTATCATTTGTGAAAATGGACTTCCAATGTATGTAAATATTAATTGGGGGGAGGGCTGCATTATTGGGGGAGGATACATTTTCGGCTGCCATATTAAAAATCCGCCATATTGAATTCAGCTCAAGTTTTTTCATTGGGAAGAAGGTCATATGATACATGGATGGAATTTATTCAGAAACACATCACAATTGTCAGTTTTGACCTATCTTTACTTATTTAGAAGGTAAGCGAAGTAAAAGTTGGTAAACTGTGTCTGACATCTAATTTATCCATTGTCATTACATGTGAATGATCAAGCCATGATCTAAGGAACATCGAATAGAAAGTTTCCTTATGTGGAAGGACATTGAAGGAGACTTCAATGCATGTCAACCGGTTATACATCCTATTTCAAACTCAACTGTATGTAAAATTATTATGAAGTTTCATGAAACTGGATCCATTTGTGACAGACAGCACATAGAATTACCATGGTCTGCCACAAGTGAAGAGGTTGCCACAAATGTCCTAGAATCATTTGCTAAAAGCCCGAAACACAGTACCAGATGGTTATCTCTGGAAACCGGGATCAGTCAATGTTCCATATTACGGATTATTCATGATCAAAAATGTCATACATAAAAAGTTCAGATGCTGCACCGCCTCAGTAATGGCAACCCCGATAAATGGATGGAGTTTGCAGAATGGGCTTTGGGGCAAGCAAAAGTGGATCCATTGTTCCCCCATCACATTCTTTTCAGTGACGAGGCACTGTTTTATGTTAATGGTGAGATCAATTGCAACAATATATGGTATTGGTCAGATGATAATCCATCATGAATAGTCCCATCAAAAACAATGTGTTAGGAAAAGGTCATGGTTTGGTGTACTATTTTGGAGACTTATACATACTACTATATTCCCATCTGTGCTCAATGGGATCAGTGAGTTCTCACTTTACTTTCAACAGGGTGGCACACCTCCACACTTTGCTGTGGCTGTACATGCAGATGGCTGGATGTGCAATTCCTTGGGTACCGGAATGAGTGTAGAGGTCCAATACAGTGACCCCACAAGGTTGCCAGACTTAAAGGTGTTTGGCCCTTCTAAAACATTGGTGAAATATCTCTAGGGTATGTCACCAAAGTCAGATAGATGTGGGTCCCATAGGTGGCGCTCGGCTATATTTGGCACTTATGGTATATATATATATATAAAATGGCTAACTTGATTGATATGGATGTATAGAAATAGTATAGAAATAATATGCCAAGCTTCTACACTTATCTGGTGGAGTAAAAATGGTGAGCTGCTCTAGGCATATATTCCAAAATTCACAATTTATTTGACTATAAAGACAAAATAAATAACAGAAAATAATAAAAAATATAAATGACCTAAAAAAATATAAATCAATCTAAAAACATATATCAATTTCAAAACATAATAGGTTCCAGTCCACAAGTAATGCTGGCGGCCCAGCAGCTAATAATTGTATAGATCCATAGCTATACAGGGTGACCCACAAAAAAGTAGCCTGCCTCCAGCGATAGTATGACAAGATGAACAAGCAAGTGGGTTATTTTCTTTTTTTAATTACCTACAAGTCATAAAAGATGCTGGAAGTGGTCCCCGTTCACATTTATGCATGTTTGGGCACGTCAGATTATGTTGGCTGATGCTGCTTGTAGCTCTTCACCAGTGATGCTGCAAGATCCAACAAGATGGGGCAACATGCTGCACCTCGAAGAACTCACTGGCACGGGTTCATTAACTGTTTACGGAGCAGCGTGGCTCCTTGATAGAAGTTTTCTTTTTTTTAAGTTAAAACAACAGATCCAGTTAGGCCACAAACACAAGCAGTGGGTCCAAAACGGATATCACCATTTAGCACAGGACATAAACAAATATCAAACATTATATCTAAACAATGGCATTTGATAAAGGATGATAAAATAATGGAAACAGTTTTACCAGAGAAACCAATATTTTTTTTTTTTTTTCTAGAGCACCCAATCTATCTATCCAAATAGATCCTACAGTGAGGGCTCACCTACTCCTATTTCTCTTATCTCTTGGACAGGTATGCAGGATTTTTTCATTGTGGAGCATGTAGAGGTTGTAGAATTACAGATTTTCTGCAAAACAACTATAATAAAATCAACAGTTAACAAATCCCAACACATGATTAGAGAATGCCTCACATATACAAAATATACATGGAAGTTATAAAAAACTTATCTTATCAGCTCATTATAAGCAATTCCATCACATTGACCCAAGCAAAATGAAATTGATATATGATATATAATTTTGAAACTATAGAACCCAAAGGTTTAAATGCTGAGATGGAACTGTTTGGTTTTCTCTCGGTTCTTCATAGTTCATATGGGGTTTTTTGTAGGCCCTATGGCCATCCATGTCTGGCTGTTTTTCAGCACATGGATGCCTCTGCAACCCACTAGATCAGGCATGCTCAACCTGCGGCCCTCCAGCTGTTGTAAAACTACAACTCCCACAATGCCCTGCTGTAGGCTGATATCTGTAGGCTGTTCGGGCATGCTGGGAGTTGTAGTTTTGCAACAGCTGGAGGGCCGCAGGTTGAGCATGCCTGCACTAGATCTTCAGCAACATATGGTCTCAAACAGCAGTTATGCCATAGCAAAATATATAGTATATACTATATTAGTAAATTTTCAGTTTGTCTATTATGTTTAATATCTCTATAGTTGTCTATTGATTTCATATTTCACATAAGATGTCGTTAATATTTTTTTTAATGGTGTAATATTTCATTATAAAGTACAAATACAATCCAGTCCTGGCTTTATGCAGATTCCTATCAATTCCAGTCCAGGTATTAAGGAAATGTACCTATAAAAAGGAACAACACCTGGTATTATTTTATCTACACTTGTGGCTACTGAGGAGGGGACCAGGAACCCTGAAACGCATATAGCCTAGCCTAAGGTTTCTTTCACACGAACGAACGCATTTGCGGATCTGCAATACACAGACACCATTCCGTGGCCATTCCACATCACAGATGCGGACCCATTTACTTCAATGGGTTCGCAAATCCGGAGATGCGGAACGGTGTGGAACGGAATAACGGAACAGTACGGAAGCACTACGGAGTGGGTGGATCACGAACGCATTGAAGGGAATGGGTCCGCGAGCCGCTGCGGTTGCCCTACGGTCGGTGCCCGTGCATTGCGGACCACAATTTGCAGTCCACAGCACGGGCACGGGGCGCACATGTGTGAAAGAGGCCTAAGAGTGGCTATTCTAACAAAACTCGTTTAGTAAAGAATGGCAAGAAAAATATAATTAACTTTTCAATGGATTTCAATGGCTTTTATCATGAGATAACCAAGATAACACTGTGCCATCAGAGTTGGTTACATCTGTATTCTTGAATAGCCTGATGAATGCTCCAGTGCATATCTGTAAATCAGAATTGCCTATTTTGCTATGTGTGCAAGACAACCACAGACAAGCACCGGTAGGAATCACGCAAAGCGCAGCCAATGAGTGATCATCAGGGCACGTGTGCGCCATCCCAATTTGAGCAGAGCGATTCCATACTGCTGGAAGCTCTCAAGCACACTGCGTCTGGAGTGGTAAGTGGATATAATAGAGCTGACATAGCTTAACATATACCTTGGAAAGACTCTCTATTCCTGCTAAAAAACATTAGTATATTTGTGAAACTATTGCCGACACTATTGAACATTATTGCTAGAGATGAGCGAATCGAATCAGAAGAGGTCGAATTCGATCCGAATTTCAGGAAAAATTTGATTCACAATGAATGCGAATTTCCTCGCACTTTGTGGTAACGAATCACAATTGTTACTAAAATGGCAGCCACACATGTGAGGACTGAGGACATGGGGAAGGAACTCTGGGAAGGTAAGATCACCAAGATTGACATGCATGCATGCAGCCAATCAGCAGCCACCCAGCCCTGTAAATACGGCAGACATTTTAGATTCTGCCATTTTCTAGCTTTCTGAGTGGAGGGACAGACGTGAGAAGGCACTAGGGACACCAATTGGAAAAAACTAATTGTGAAAAAAACAAACTGAAAAAACAATTGATAAGTGCAGGGAAAGGATAGGGAGGAATCTTTTCACTGCATCTTAGTGCAGGGAGAGACGCTAGGGACAGTGCTAGAAAAGCGATTTACAAGTGCAGGGAAAGATAATTTGGGGATATAAGTAGCTATTAAACAGCTCTATCATTACAGCAATTTATTCTTGGGGTGCAAGTGCTATGCTGAAAAGCCTTTAGTGACATATTTCTGTACTAAAAAAAAAATATATATATATACACAGTTCACTTCTGCAGTTATCTGCGGTTAAAAGTGTTTAGTAAGATATTTCTGTACTACAAGAAAAATATATACGTAGTTTACTGTTGCCATTATTTGCAGTAAAAGCATTTATTGGCCTATTTCATTACAAACAAAAAAATATATAGACAGTTCACTTCTGCAGCTAATCTTGGTAAAAGCGTTTAGTGACATATTTCTGTCCTACAAGAAAAATATATACACAGTTTACTTCTGCAGTTATTTGGGGTTAAAAGCGTTTAGTAAGATATTTCTGTACTACAGGAAAAATATATGTGCAGTTCACAGTTGCCGTTATTTGTGGTAAAAGCGTTTAGTGGCCTATTTCATTACACAAAGAAAAATATATGCGCTGTTCACTTCTGCAGCTATATGTGTTGAAAGCGTTTAGTGATGTATTTCTGTACTACAAGAAAAATATATACAGAGTTCACTGTTGCAGTTATTTGGGGTTAAAAGCATTTAGTGACATATTCCTGTACTACGAAAAAATATATTCGCAGTTCACTGTTGCCGCTATTTGCGGTAAAA
Organism: Bufotes viridis; assembly: GCA_033119425.1. NCBI lineage: Eukaryota > Metazoa > Chordata > Amphibia > Anura > Bufonidae > Bufotes > Bufotes viridis. Next base: position 57,972,035 of record CM065593.1, read on the forward strand.
GCGTTTTGTGGCCTATTTCATTACAAAGAAAAATAGATACGCATTTCACTCCTGCAGTTATTTGGGGTTAAACGCGATTTCTGATGTATTTCAGTACTACAAGAAAAATATATACGCATTTTACTGTTGCCGTTTGTGGTAAAAGAGTTAAGTGGCCTATTTCAGTACAAAAATAAAAATTTACACGCAGTTCACTTCTGCAGCTATATCTGATGAAAGCGTTTTCTGACGTATTTCTGTACTACAAGAAAAATATATACAAGTGGATATAAAAAGGCTACACACCCCTGTTATAATGTCAGGTTTCTGTGCTGTGAAAAAATAAGACAAAGATAAATAATTTCAGAACTTTTTCCACCTTTAATGATGATATGAACTGTACCACTCAATTAAAAAACAAACTGAAATCTTTTAGGTGGAGGGAACAAAAAAAAAATTATCTAAAATATTGTGGTTGCATAAGTGTGCACACTCTCTTATAACTGGGGATGCATCTGTGTTCAGAATTAAGCAATCACATTCAAAATCATGTTAAATAGGAGTCAGCATACACCTTCCGTCATTTACAGTGCCTCAGATTAACCTCAAATAAAGTCCAGCTGCTCTAGTTGGTCTTTCCTGAAATTTTCTTAGTCGCATCCCACGGCAAAACCCATGGTCCACAGAGAGCTTCCAAAGCATCAGAGGGATCTCATTGTTAAAAGGTATCAGTCAGGAGAACGGTATAAAATAATTTCCAAGGCATTAGATATACCATGGAACACAGTGAAGACAGTCATCATCAAGTGGAGAAAATATGGCACAACAGTGACATTACCAAGAACTGGATGTCCCTCCAAAATTGATTGACGAGAATAAAACTGGTCTGGGAGGCTACCAAGATGCCTACAGCAACATTAAAGGAGCTGCAACTGGCTGTGTGGTACATGTGACAACAATCTCCCGTATTCTTCATATGTCTGGGCTATGGAGTAGAGTGGCAAGACGAAAGCCTTTTCTTACAAAGAAAAACATCCAAGCCAGGCTACATTTTGCAAAACCACATACACCTACAAAGAAGGCCCCAAAATGACTCATAAATGGCTGCGGCCGAAAACCAAAGCACAACATCCAATAATTGCTCAGCAAGAGCAAGAGAAGACACAGCCCAAGTATACAAAAGTATAAAGATTTATTAACAGATAAATAAATAAACAATTGATGACAAATACATACACATTAATTGTGCGGTGGAGGAGCACAGAATGAATGCCCAAGAACCACCACTGACACTGAGTATCCCCCACACCACAAAAATGGTTAAGCACTCAATAGTAAAGCAACGGTAAGGTTGGAGGTCATAATAAACCCCAGAAAATGAAACAACTTAGCCAGAATGTGCATAACATAATCAAACAGTCTAGGGCTCAAATAGCATACCGTTAGCCATGGTGTACGGGGGGAAGTCAGTACCAGTGGAACAGAACACCCTCGACGCGCGTTTCGCACTTCGCTTCGTCAGATGTGGTTTGCAAAACCACATCTGAAGTCTACCAGAAGCATGTGGGAAAAGGTGCTATGGTCTCATGAAACCAAGGTTGAACTTTTTGGCCATAATTCCAAAAGATATGTTTGGCGCAAAAACAACACTGCACGTCACCAAAAGAACACCATACTCACAGTGCAGCATGGTGGTGGCAGCATCATGCTTTGGGGCTGTTTTTCTTCAAATGGAACTGGGGCCTTAGTTAAGATGGAGGGAATTATGAACAGTTTCAAATATCAGTTAATAATGGCACAAAACCTTCAGGCTCCTGCTAGAAAGCTGAACATGAAGAGGAACTTCATCTTTCAGCATGACAATAACCCAAAGCATACATCCAAATCAACAAAGGAATAGCCTTATCAGAAGAAGATTAAAGTTTTGGAATGGCCCAGCCAGAGCCCAGACTTGAATCTGATTAAAAATCTGTGGAGTGATCTGAAGAGGGCTGTGCACAGGAGATGCCCTCACAATCTGACAGATTTGGAGTGTTTTTGCAAAGAAGAGTAGGCAAGTCTTGCCAAGTCAAAATGTGCCATGCTAACAGTCTTTTTGGGTATGAGCCTGAGTGCTGTAATAAAATCAAAAGGTGCTTCAACAAAGTATTAGTTTAAGGGTGTGCACACTTATGCAACCATATTAATTTATTTTAATATTTTTTCTTCCCTCTACCGAAAAGATTTCAGTTTGTTTTTTAATTGAGTTGTACAGTTTATAGGTCACATTAAAAGGTGGAAAAAGTTCTAAAATGATTTATCTTTGTCTCATTTTTTTTACAGCACAGAAACCTGACATTTTAACCGGGGTGTGTAGACTTTTTATATCCACTGTACGCAGTTCAGTTGTCGTTATTTGCGGTAAAAGCGTTTAGTGGCCTATTTCATTACAAAAAGAAAAATATATGCGCTGTTCACTTCTGCAGCTATATGTGTTGAAAGCGTTTAGTGATGTATTTCTGTACTACAAGAAAAATATATACGCAAGTTTACTTCTGCAGTTATTTGGGGTTAAAAGCATTTAGTGACGTATTTTTGTACTACAAGAACAATATATACGCAGTTCACTGTTGCAGTTATTTGAGGTAAAAGCGTTTAGTGGCCTATTTCAGTACAAAAATAATAATATATACGTTGCTTTTTGGGGTGTTTTAATTTACTTTGTTCAGCTAAAAGTATGTCTGACAAAGAAGTGCCAGGCCATGCACAGAGGAGTGGCAGAGGCCTAAATGTTTCACAGGCAGAGGTCGCAGCAGAGTATGGGGGCGTGGCAGCAGGATTCGCAGCAAGAGGCCTGAGCTCCTGGTGTCATCTAGCGATCGTGTCTTGACCAGCAACCCAGCGGTTCTTGATTGGCTAACTAGGTCATCCACACCTTCAGCCAACAGTCGGTGGGTTCGTCAGACACAAGCCTTTGTTGGCATGGCCCAGGAGCAGGCCCTGTGTCCTTACCTGTCCTCAACGTGTCTCTGTCCTTTTCTGTTCCCTCACCAGGAGAAGTGGTATATGCTGTGGGCTCAGCTACACTTTTTAGCGAGGAAGAGCTGCAGTGGCAGAATGGCATCCCCAACATAGGCTGATATGCGACGTTTTCCCCGTTTGAATTCCACCCTCCATATGTTGGACCGACTATATGAACAGAGAAAAGCCATTAACGATTTCTTGATGATGCACTTTAGTTTTAGTTTGACAGTGTTGTTATGTTTGTTAAGCAGTATATAAACATTTTTTCAATATTGTTTACACCAGATGATGTTATATATTATCACTTATTTTGCACAATAGAATACATTGAACGGATAGTCATGAAATAGTCACTCTTTTTAAATATTTATTGATGTTGATATATAAATTTTCTATCACTATTACAGATATGATGGATGTGAATTATAATTCATATTTATATTAATAATCACACTGGGCACTTTAGTGTAGTATTATACGTCATTAGTTTATACTTTAATGATATTGGGCACTTAGCACTTTTATACTTAAGTGTAAGTAGGGATATTTGGTTATTAACCACCTCAGCCCCCCTAGCTTAAACACCTTTAATGACCAGACCACTTTTTACAATTCTGCACTACACTAATTTCACGGTTTATTGCTCGGTCATACAACTTACCACCCAAATGAATTTTACCTCCTTTTCTTCTCACTAATAGAGCTTTTATTTGGTGGTATTTCATTGTTGCTGACATTTTTACTTTTTTTGATATTAATAAAAAATGACCGAAATTTTAGCAAAAAAAGGACATGTTTCGCTTTCGGTTGTAAAATTTTATACATTTTATACATTTCTATATAAATTTTTCTCTAAATGTATTGTTCTACATGTCTTTGATAAAAAAAATGCAATAAGTGCATATTTATTGGTTTGGGTAAAATCTATAGCATTTACAAACTATGGTGCAAAAAAGTGAATTTCTGCATTTTGAAGCAGCTCTGACTTTCTGAGCACCTGTCATGTTTCTTCAGGTGCTAGAATGCCAGGATAGTATAAATACCCCCCAAATGACACCATTTTAGAAAGAAGACACCCCAAAGTATTCGCGGAGGTGGTAAGTTCATGTATCATTTCATTTTTTTTTCACAAGTTAGAGGAAAATGACACTTTCTGAGGAAAAAAAAAATAATATAGTTTCCATTTCTGCTAACTTCTGGCAGAAATAAAAAAAAATCTCCCACGGACTCACTATGCCCCTCAGTGAATACCTTGGGGTATCTACTTTCCGAAATGGGGTCATTTGTGGGGTGTGTTTACTTTTCTGGGATTTTGGGCGGGGCTAAATTGTGAGCAACCTTGTAAAGCCTAAAGGTACTTGCTCGTCTTTACGCCCCTTTAAGCACCTAGGCTGCAAAAAAGTGGCACACATATGGCATCGCCGTACTCAAAAGAAGTAGGGCAATGTGTTTTAGGGTGTATTTTTTCATATACCCATGCTGGGTGAGAGAAATATCTCTGTAAATTGTGAACTTTGTATAAAAAAATAAAAAAGTTGTCATTTACAGAGATATTTCTCTCACCCAGCATGGGTATATGTAAAAATACACCTCAAACACTGTGCCTACTCTCCTAGTACGGCGATACCACATATGTGACACTTTTTTGCAGCCTGAGTGCGCAAAGGGGCCCAAATTCCAATGAGTACCTTTAGGATTTCACAGGGCATTTTTACGCATTTGGATACCAGACTTCTTCTCACACATTAGGGGCCCCTAAAATGCCAGGGCAGTATAAATACCCCACAAGTGACCCCATTTTAGAAAGAAGACACCCCAAGGTATTCCGTGAGGGGTATGGTGAGTTCATGTAAAATTTTATTTTTTGTCACAAGTTAGTGGAATATGAGACTTTGTAAGAAAAAAAAAAAAGCCAATTTCTGCTAACTTGTGCCAAAATAAATCTTCTATGAACTCACCATGCCCCCCACGGAATACCTTGGGGTGTCTTCTTTCCAAAATGGGGTCAATTGTGGGTATTTATACTGCCCTGGCATTTTAGGGGTCCTAAAGCGGGAGAAGAAGTCTGGAATCCAAATGCCTAAAAATGCCCTCCTAAAAGGTACTCATAGGAATTTGGGCCCCTTTGCGCATCTTGGCTGCAAAAAAGTGTCACACATGTGGTATTGCCATACTCAGGAGAAGTAGGGCAATGTGTATTGGGGTGTATTTTTACATATAACCATACTGTGTGTGAGAAATATCTCTGTAAATGACAACTTTTTAAAAAAAATTGCGGACAGGAAAAGGCATTTTCTATATAGTTCTGGCAATGTGCGGATCCGCAAAATGCGGAAAGCACATTGCCAGTGTCCGTGTTTTTCGGATCCGTAGATCCTCAAAACACATACGTACATCTGAATGGAGCCTTACAAGGGGGTGATCAATGACATGGGGGTGACAGGGGGTGATCAGGGAGTTAATATGGGGTGATCATGGGTTAATAAGGGGTTAATAAGTGACGGGGGGGTGTTGGGGGTTGGTGTGTGGTGATTGGTGCACGTATATAGCTGCCTGTGTCCTCTGGTGGTCCCAAGCAAAAGGGACCACCAGAGGAGCAGGTAGCATGCATATCAGACTTTCTTTACAAAACAGCGTCTGATATGCGATTTAGATGGCGTTTTTTTAAGATCTACAGCCTGCCAGTGCATGATCAGCGCTGGCAGGCCATAGTTTAACTTCCTCCCGACGCGATCACTTCATCACGAGATGACAGACCGGCGCGTCAAGGAGGAACATCCCGGCCTCCCGCAGGACGCATCCCTGCTTTAGGCGGTCGGGAGGTGGTTAAGTTTACTCTTTTTAATATGTATTTGAATAATTCCAGCGAATTCACCTTTTATAGTTGGTCAATGTATACCGCATATAGTGTAGAAATTACCCGGTTAAGTGATATATGGAGATGTGAGATGATCTTCAACCGTTAGTTAAGGTAGATATATTGGGTCTTTTCATACTTATTATTTGCAGGGGTTGAGTGCTGATAGTGCGCATTGCGGCTGGGTGTCCTCGGGCGCTTCCGCATTTTCTCCTAATAGTTCGGTATCAGATGATGTCAGGATGTTGGATTGCCTGCCCTTGGTGAGGCCGACGCAGGGGAAGGGCGGAAGTGCATAGTACCTGGAGTGCGCAGTGTGCGATGCGCCGTCATCACGGCATAGTCATGTGTTTTAGATTCCTCTCTCCATTGGCTCCTAGGCAATTTAAATGATCTCCTAACTATTCAGATAGCCTCTCCTCCTGAAGAAGCTGACGTGAAACGCGTGTAGAGGGGGTGAAATCTTTTCCTTAATAGCTGGTGGACGATATTTGTGGGTATGTGATTAACATTGTTTCCCTAACTATACATTGCGGAGGTTATTTAGTATGTTTTAAGGGCAGCGTGACTACCTTACTACATGTTAGTAGAGGTATATTGGATAGCGTTCTTAGCACCAGGTGATCTCATTATAGGAAGTTCATAGTTTTGCCCAGTGTCAGTATTTACAAACCAGGCAGCATTGCATTGGGACCTTGTTAACCCATATAATAATTAATCATGTATACACCAGTTTTTTGGGGAATTGTATAGCGCATCTATTTGCTTCCCCAATTTATGGTAATGAATTATTTTATATTGTAATTTAAATAAAAGCTATATTCTAAGGGAATTTTGTGTACCTATTTTATGGTAGTTGAAATTGATTGAGTGGGGTACACCCCATTATCCTAAAAAGTACTGACAGTGTTTTGAGTTGAATATTGATTTCTTGATGATGCAAGCAGATAGGAGTAATCCCCTGTGTAACTTTGATATCAGCCAGTGGCACCTCATACGAGACACCTGCGTTTGCTCAGGCCCTTTGAGGACGCCACGCTATTTGTCAGTCGCCAGGACTATGGGATGAATGACGTCATTCCACTGCTTTATGTCCTGGAACAGATAGCTGGTCAGGGGACTGGAGACGTGGCATCTAGGTCTCATGGCCACATGAGCCCTGTGGGGCTGTACTGGAAGAGGAGGAGGGGGGGGGGGACATTGGAGCATAGGCAATGCGTAGTAAAATGGGTGGTTTTTCTACTCAGCTGACAGGAGAGGAGGAGCAGGAGCAGCCAGAGGAGCTACAGTGCGATGAGGAAGACGAGACAGAGGACCCAAACACAATGTGGCAGTATGCAGTGGAGATGGAGGCAGGGAGTCCCTCCGAGTCACTTGCACAAATGACCCAATGCATGCCCACTTGCTTGCATAGTGACAGCCGAATTGTCAGCCTTCAGCAGAGGGATTACTTCTGGCTTTCCACCTTGTTGGACCCTCTCTACCAGTCCAGATTGGGGGCTTTTTTTAAACCAACTGAGAGGGAGGACGAACTGAATTACTACAGAGACATCCTATGTAGTCAGTTGGCCACTGCTTTTGTTCTCCATCGTCCATCCTCTGGCACGTATGACCGGGGGGACCCTCTGCGCTCAAGTTCCACTGCCATGGCTGCTGGGGACAGCTGTCGTGCCCGGCAAGTAGAGTGGGTGTTTAGTGCTCCAAGTTACCCCAAAGAGAACTCGCCTGTCCACCCAAAACTTGGAGAGACTGACCTTTGTCAAAATGAAAAAGGCCTGGATCAGCCAGGGATTTCCACCCTCCAATTCCTGATGCATATGATTAGATTATCCATGCCGCCTCACCCAAACCTTGAAAAAAGAGCCTGGCTTCTTTTGGCTACCTGCCTCTGCTACTACTCTGATGCTTCCACACGCCTGATGCCACACATCTGATGCCAAGTGTTCCTTCTTTCACCCACCTTCGTCAGCGAGTACTGTTATTGCCACCCACCGCTCCACTCTGTCACCGGGTCACGTTGTGGTATGCTAATGCTGCTGCCTCCACACTCTGTTATTGAGCAACCCTGTGGCCTACTCATGCAGCTGCCAACTCCAAACTGTCATTGTGTCGCTCTGTGGTCTCCTCATGCTGCTGCCACCTCCACATTCTGTTATTGTGCCACCCTGTGGCTAACTCATGCAGCTGCCACCTCCAGACTCTGTCATTAAGCCGCTCTGTGGTCTCCTCATGCTGCTGCCACCTCCACAATTGGTCATTGTGCCAGTCTTCGGCCTCCTCCTGATACTGCTGCTGCCGCCACCTCGAGACTCGGTCATTGTGCCACTCTGTTGACTCCTAATGCTGATGCCACTTCCATACCCTGTCATTGTCCAACTCTGTGGCCTCCTCATGCTTCTGCCACATCCAGACTCTGTCATTGTGCCGCTGTGTGGTCTTCTCATGCTGCTGCCACCTCCACAATTGGTCATTGTGCCACTCTGTGGCCTCCTCCTGATGCTGCTGCTGCTGTTGCCACCTCCAGACTCAATCATTGTGCTACTCTGTGGCCTACTCCTGCTGCTGTCACCTCCAGACTGTCACTGTGCCGCTCTGTGGTCTCCTCATTCTGCTGCCACCTCCACATTCTGTTATTGTGCCACCCTGTGGCCTACTCATGCAGCTGCCACCTCCAGACTGTCATTGTGCCGCTCTGTGTTCTTCTCATGCTGCTGCTCCCTCCACACTTGGTCATTGTGCCACTCTTTGGCCTCCTCCAGATGCTGCTGCTGCTTCCGCCACCTCAAGACTCGGTTATTGTGCCACTCTTTTGCCTACTCATGCTGCTGCACCTCCACACTCTGTCATTGTGCCACTCTGTGGTCTCCTGATTCTGCTGCCACCTCCAGACTCTGTAATTGTGCTACTTTGTGGTCTCCTCATGCTGCTGCCAACTCCTGATTTTGTCATTTTGCCATTCTTTGGCTTCCAGATTCTGATGCCACCTCCAGACTCTGTCTTTGTGCCACTCTGTGGCCTCCTCATGCTGCTTCCACCTCCACAATTGGTCATTGTGTCACTCTGTGGCCTCCTCCTGATGCTGCTGCTTCTGCCACCTCCACACTCTGTCATTGTGCCACTCTGTGGTCTCCTGATTCCGCTGCCAACTCCAGACTCTGTCATTGTACTGCTCTGTGGTCTCCTCATGCTGCTGCCACCTCCAGACTCTGTCATTATGCCACTCTGTGGCCTCCTCATGCTGCTGCCACCTCCTGATTTTGTCATTGTGCCATTCTGTGGCTTCCAGATTCATATGCCACCTCCAGAATCTGTTATTGTACCGCTCTGTGGTCTCCTCATGCTGCTGCCACCTCCAGATTTTGTCATTATGCCACCCTGTGGCCTCCTCATGCTGCTGCCACCTCCATACTCGGTCATTGTGCCACTCTGTGGCCTCCTCCTGAAGTTGCTACCACCTTTACACTCTGTCATTGACCACTCTGTGGTCTACTCATGCTGCTTCCACATCACCACTATGTCATAGGTCCACTCTTTGGACTTCTCATGCTGTTCCCACCCTCCCCACTTCATAACTTGTTCACTTATTTGGCTTTCGGCCTGGCTGACCTCATTATTTCATTTATTTAACTTTTCTTCTGATCTTTCAGAAGCAAGGAGAAATGAAACGCACAACGGATCCTATCTGTGTAGCAGCTGTAAGGCCTGTATGGTCCCATCAGAACTGGCTTATGATTTGGTAGCAAAACCCGAAGTGGGTACAAAACACAGAAGACATGCAAATATTCAATTCACATGTCATCTCTTTTTTTTTTTGGGCATTAGCAATACTGATGGATTATTGAGCCAAGGCTGACTCAGTGAAGACATATGCACCATAGACAGCATCCATTTTTTGTGGGTTATCATTTTGATGGTTCAGAGGAAGGGCAAATTAATCAGTGACGTCAACACAAACTTACTGCTGACTCCCTCTTTACTCTAATGTGAATGAATGGACCGGCACTCCGTAATCTTATGTAGCAGATTTCTTTATTTGTCACCCATAAATGACAAGTGTTTCGGCACAGGCATGTGCCTTTGTCAAACAGTGAGTGATAGCAACTCTCACTTACTGTTTTACAAAGGCACATGCCTGTGCCGAAAGGCGCGTCACTTATGGGTGACGAATAAAGAAATCTTCTACATAAGATTACGGCGTGCCGGTCCATTCATTCATATTCGTATGGGGCCCCGACCTGCTGACCGTGCACCCGGACCTCGATAACGCACAGTGCCGTCCATTTCTTTCGAATTGATACCCTCTCCACTCTGTCAGGGGGGCTCTACTTGTATAAGCGTTTAATAGAACAGGTTCTGTTGATATCTATGTTGAATCAGCTGACGAGGGTGTAAAAGGACTGCACTTTTTCTTGACGCTAACATCTACCTGTAAGGCCTCATGCACACGACATGTTTTTTTTGCGGTTAGCAAAATGGGTATCCGTAGTTCCCTGATCTATTTCCATTTTTGCGTCCGTTGTGTTTCCGTTTGTCTACCGTTTTTTTTGTGGACCGCAAAAAAAAACAGATTCCTTTAAAAAAATAAAATAAATTGTTATATCAATATCCCCACCCAGGATAAAGGTATATACGTTGGTCACCTGAGATTTTATTTGGTGGCCATTTTATGTAGTCATTTACAGTGTACAGAGGTGCGTTTGGCTGCTTGTCTTTGCTGTTGTTGGATTTGTTTTCACCATGGCGGATGACTCTGAGGAAGAGGTCGTACTGCAGTTAATATCTCGGCGATGGGGACAGTTTGGGTGGATGAAGAACCGATTCCAAGGCATTGGGTTTTGGTCCATCCGATTGTTTCCCAACGCCACCGGAAAGGACACTTTCATACCCTCTACAAAGAGTTTTCGCCGTTTTGTCGGATGTCAGTGTCTACATTTGATAGTTTGCCGTCATCTCTACGTACTGTCCTTACCTTCATGGACACCAATATTAGGCGCAGCATTTCTCCAGCGGAAAGGCTTCTTCGTCGCGTTGAGGTAAGATATATTTTCTTGCTAGGTCAAACAGTAATGTGCTCTGCTTCTGTCCCTAGGAACATGAAGTTTTCAACCTTTTGTTTTAGACAAGTTGGTAAGGCTGATTAGTCAGCCTGCATTTGTGGGAGGGGCGAGGGCTCTTCATATACGAGCCACAGCCTCACTCACGGGTGTGTATTCTCAGGTGCATAGCTGCTGCTGGGTGTCATTAGCAAACTAGCTTCCCTGGTGGTAGGATCCTTTCTTTGCAGCATGGAGCCAGAATGGAGCTTGTTATTTTGCTCTCTGCTACCGTAGCATGCACGCGCCATAATACGCAAGTAAGTTGGGTCGGGCCGTCTTTCCTGGCCGGTCGGAACAGACTTTGCTAGCGAATGGGAGGCTTCGCCTCAGAATCTGCTACCTCAGGTTTGTTCGTTGGGGCTAAATATTTCTATTTCTTTGTTTGTTTGGTAATAGGAGTTAGTTTCTATAAATCTTACAAGTTTTACTACGCTTTGTTCGTCTCGTATGAAAAGTTACTTCAGCCGTTTTGCTGTAAAGGAAGAGTTACCCGGGCTGCACGTGACATCATGCTGCGTTCACCTGTTGGCTGTACATCACATTCCGTACCCAGCCGACACCCGGATCCATATTACACGCCTGTTATTACATGTTGTATACTCTGCTTACAGCCATAGCTGCTACTGTTACTTCATTTTTATTCTCTGGACGCACCGCACTGGTGTTCACACTTTGCTCCACTCACAACCAAAGCTGCGTTCATGCGTCGACGGGTATACCATGTTTGTTCTGCTCACAGTGAGAGTTGTGTTTACACGTCCGCTGTCACAATATGTTCATACTAGGCTTGTACCAGAGCTGCATTCACGTTCACTGTTATATCATGTTTATGCTCCACTCACATTTAGAGCTGCTATTCTTCCAATTTCATTCTCGGCCACATCCAGAGGTGCATTCACACTTACGCTATTAAATCATTTTTTGCACTCCACCCACGACCAGAGTTGCATTCATACTTCTATCGGTATATCATGTTTGCTCTACTCGCACCCAGAGCTGCATTCACACGTCCTATGCTACTACAGGTTCTTTCAAGGCCCATTTCAAGAACTGCATTCACGTCGCTGTTACATCTATGTTATGCTCCGTTCACAACCAGAGCTGCTAGGTTCACACTTCTACTGCTACACCAGGTTGTATACCCCGCTCACCAAAGCCGCTTTCCATGTCTGCTGTCACATCAAGTTGATATTCTGTTCATATCCAAAGCTGCGTCCGCATGTCTGCTTTTACATCTTGTCCTACTCCATTCACTACTAGAGCTGCGTTCACATGTCTGCTTTTGCATCACATTAATACTCTGCTTTATACTATGCTTTTCATGCTCTACCCATACTCAGAGCTTCCCCCATACAATGTTTTTTAGGTACCACTAACATTCAAAGCTGCATTCACCCATTTGTTGTTACATCATGTTTTGTACTCTGCTCCCACTCAAAGCTGTATTCTCCTGTTCATTGCTATGTCATGGTTTTACTCAATAATCTCACCTGGGCAGTCTGCACCCACCGCTCTGGTACCTCTCTCCCGACAAACATAACTGCGTTCTTTTCCTTTCCTCGGTGGTCTGTTACATTCCATAAGCCTACTTTTCTGTTCACTTCAGTAAAAGAAAAAAAAATATTTTGGTCTTCTTTAATCCTAGTTCATATTCACACAGACTGGTCTCTTTTTACTTCAGGTTCGTATTCACTCAGATTGGTCTCCTGCCCCAGTTCACCAAACAGCTCCTTTGCGGAGGTCAGTGGGCCATAGGAGTAAGTTTCCTGCTATGTTTTCACAAGCTGTTCATTTGCTTGTCACGATAAGAGACTTCTTTTAGTGAACTTGCAAAGCCTCGAGCTCTTGTTTTTCTCCCACCTCTGTTTCAATTTCATGTTTATGTTTTATGGTTCACGGTGGTTAGTGTTTTATGTATGCACGTGCTTCGGATTACTAATGTCTATATTTTCAACGCCTGTTGGCAGTTATGTTTCTTAGGCCACCTTCTAGTCAATCCAATCATTCAAGTCGCTGCATATCCCATCAGGTCCGGCTTATGTTTTAATTACTTATCGTCATCGCAACGTCATGCAGACTGTTTTTCATGCCTTCTGGTGCTGCATAAGTAGTTTATTTAAAAAAAAAAAAAAGTTATAAGAGGCTCGCACGAGTGACTCTTCACTTATAGGACCTCACGATTGGCACCGACACTTGTAGTAAGCACGGCCATCTTACAACACTTGTAGTAAGCACGGCAACGCTTGGCTCCTGCCATAAGAGACTCGCACGCTTGGCTCCTGCCATAAGAGACTCGCACGCTTGGCTCCTGCCATAAGAGACTCGCACACTTGGCTCCTGCCATAAGAGACTCGCACGCTTGGCTCCTGCCATAAGAGACTCGCACGCTTGGCTCCTGCCATAAGAGACTCGCACGCTTGGCTCCTGCCATAAGAGACTCGCACGCTTGGCTCCTGCCATAAGAGACTCGCACACTTGGCTCCTGCCATAAGAGACTCGCACGCTTGGCTCCTGCCATAAGAGACTCGCACGCTTGGCTCCTGCCATAAGAGACTCGCACGCTTGGCTCCTGCCATAAGAGACTCGCACGCTTGGCTCCTGCCATAAGAGACTCGCACGCTTGGCTCCTGCCATAAGAGACTCGCACGCTTGGCTCCTGCCATAAGAGACTCGCACGCTTGGCTCCTGCCATAAGAGACTCGCACGCTTGGCTCCTGCCATAAGAGTTTCACATGCATTGCTCCTGTTATAAGAGGCTCGCACGAGTGGCTCTTCGCTTATAGGACCTCACGACTGGCATCGTCATAAAGGGAATCATCACGGTAAAAGAGGAGAGAATATTTAAAAGAAGAAAAACTGCTACAAGAGGACATAGTTTTAAATTAGAGGGGCAAAGGTTTAAAAGTAATATCAGGAAGAATTACTTTACTGAGAGAGTAGTGGACGCATGGAATAGCCCTCCTGCAGAAGTGGTAGCTGCAAATACAGTGAAGGAGTTTAAGCATGCATGGGATGACAGGAGCCACGCGAGCGAGTCCCTTATGGCAGGAGCCATGCGTGTGAGCCTCTTATGGCGGAACAAGTATCAGATGACCGTGCGAACTACGAATGACATAGAAACATAGAATGTGTCGGCAGATAAGAACCATTTGGCCCATCTAGTCTGCCCAATATACTGAATACTATGAGAAGCCCCTGGCCCTATCTTATATGAAGGATGGCCTTATGCCTATCCCATGCATGCTTAAACTCCTTCACTGTATTTGCAGTTACCACTTCTGCAGGAAGGCTATTCCATGCGTCCACTACTATCTCAGTAAAGTAATACTTTCTGATATTACTTTTAAACCTTTGCCCCTCTAATTTAAAACTATGTCCTCTTGTAGCAGTTTTTCTTCTTTTAAATATTCTCTCCTCTTTTACCGTGTTGATTCCCTTTATGTATTTAAAAGTTTTTATCATACCCCCTCTGTGTCTTCTTACTTCCAAGCTATACATGTTAAGGTCCTTTAACCTTTCCTGGTAAGTTTTGTCTTGCAATCCATGTACTAGTTTGGTAGCTCTTCTCTAAACTCTCTCCAAAGTTTCAATATCCTACTGCAGATATGGTCTCCAGTACTGCACACAATACTCCAAATGAGGTCTCACTAGTGCTCTGTTGTCGCGGATGAAGTTGCAGATAGCTGGAACTTATAAATAAACGACTGACTGGCTTGATCCAAAACTAAGGAGCATATAGGTGAGCCCTATAAAACCCTAAGAGCTCTCCCTGACTGCTACACATGCAAAGGCCTCAATGGTAGACGATTGCATGCCCACTTGCCTAAGACTGTGTGACACCTGAAAACCCTATTGTAGTGAGGGGACATGGCCACCGGCACCCTGCACTGAATACGGAGGGAATCAGGGTCACCTAGAATCAAGCCAGCAAGGAAACACAATAAAGGGAAAAGACTTATCTGAACAAAGAGCAGCAGCAGCCTACAGCAGTGAACACTTCATCCAGGAAGTAGTATAAACCGCAAGGTGAGGCAGCATGGGAAGGGAATATAAAGGAAGACGATTAGTCTAAATAAGGTACACCTGG
Source organism: Bufotes viridis (assembly GCA_033119425.1). Lineage (NCBI taxonomy): Eukaryota > Metazoa > Chordata > Amphibia > Anura > Bufonidae > Bufotes > Bufotes viridis. The sequence goes on from CM065593.1 coordinate 57,987,057, forward strand.
CAGAAGGAAAGGAGCGGACAAAGTGAAACCAAAACAAAGAACATCATACAAAAGTTAGGGAAGGATGTCTGTCTCACTTTCTCACCGACCGGGCGGTCATATTACCCCTCCCTCTACGGGTGGACTTCGGACACTCAGAACCCACCTTCCCAGGATGAGACCTATGAAAAGCCCTGATGAGACGAGTGGCCTTAATGTCCGCCACTGGGACCCACATCCTCTCCTCAGGACCATAGCCCTCCCAATGAACGAGGTACTGCAGAGAACCGCGGATAATGCGAGAATCCACAATCCTGGAGACCTGAAATTCAAGATTACCATCAACCAAAATTGGAGGAGGAGGCAAAGAGGAGAGTACAGAGGGTTGGACATAAGGATTTAATAGAGACCTGTGAAAAGGAAGATCAAGACGGAAAGCAACAGGGTTGATGACAGACAAGATCTTGTAAGGCCCAATAAACCTAGGACCCAACTTCCAGGAGGGAACCTTCAGTTTCATATTCTTTGTAGACAACCACACCAGATCACCCACATTCAGGTCCGGACCAGGCACACGTCTCTTATCTGCCACACGCTTATATTTCTCACTCATCCTCTTTTGATTACCCTGAATCTTTTGCCAAATAAATGACAAGGACGAGGAAAATCTCTCCTCATCAGGTAAACCAGAAGTCCCCTCTCTAGAGAATGTCCCAAACTGCGGATGAAACCCATATGCACCAAAAAATGGTGACTTATCAGAGGACTCCTGGCGACGGTTATTTAAAGCAAACTCAGCAGCAAGGGACAAAAAAGAATACCAATCCTCCTGATTTTCCGCCACAAAACAGCGCAGATATGTCTCCAGATTCTCATTGACGCGTTCGGTCTGACCATTCGACTGCGGGTGAAAAGCAGAAGAGAACGACAACTGAACCCTCAAGCGAGAGCAGAAGGCCTTCCAGAATCTGGAAACAAATTGCGTGCCCCTATCAGAAACGATGTCTGAAGGAATGCCATGCAATTTAACAATGTGATCAACAAACGCTTGTGCCAGCGTCTTTGCATTGGGTAACCCAGGAAAGGGAATAAAATGCAACATTTTGCTAAAATGGTCCACTACCACCAGAATCACAGTCTTCCCAGAGGAGCGAGGCAAGTCCGTAATGAAGTCCATGGACAGATGTGTCCAAGGACGGGAAGAAATGGGTAATGGGAGGAGAGATCCCGATGTCCGTGAATGAGGGACCTTGGCACGAGCACAGGTCTCGCAGGCTGCCACAAAACCACCCTCAACCATCTTACGAAGAGCCGGCCACCAAAATCTCCGAGCAATGAGATCCACTGTGGCTCTACTCCCCGGATGCCCAGCAAGGACAGTGTCGTGGTGCTCCTTAAAAACCTTGTGTCGTAAAGCGAGAGGCACAAATAACCTTCCAGGAGGACAACGATCAGGAGCCTCTGCCTGAGCTGCCTGAAACTCTGCATCCAAATCAGGATAAAGAGCAGAGACGACCACCTTATCAGCCAAAATGGGACCTGGGTCCTCAAAGTCCCCCCCTCCCGGAAAACAACGTGACAGGGCATCCGCCTTCACATTTTTAACCCCAGGGCGAAACGTAACAACAAAATTAAACCTAGAAAAGAACAAGGACCATCTGGCCTGTCTTGGGTTTAGACGCTTTGCCGATTCCAAGTAGGCCAGATTCTTATGGTCGGTAAACACGGTAATAGGGTGTCTGGCTCCCTCTAACCAATGGCGCCGTTCCTCAAAAGCCAATTTGATAGCCAACAACTCCCTATTTCCCACATCATAATTTCTCTCTGCAGAGGAGAGTTTCCTTGAGAAAAAGGCACAGGGTCGCCATTTGGCAGGAGAGGGACCCTGAGATAAGACCGCACCCACACCCACCTCAGAAGCATCCACCTCAACAATAAAAGGTAGAGAGACATCAGGTTGTACCAAAATGGGAGCGGAAGCAAAACACTCTTTAATACTAGAAAAGGCTTTAAGCGCATCTTCCGAACACGAGGAAAAATCCACCCCCTTTTTAGTCATATCAGTGAGTGGCTTAACAACAAAGGAATAAAACAAAATTAACTTTCTGTAATAGTTAGCAAAACCCAAAAACCGCATCAGCGCCTTCTGATTCTCAGGAAGCTCCCAATCAAGCACAGCGCGGACCTTCTCAGGGTCCATCCGAAAACCAGAAGCGGAGAGAAGAAAACCAAGAAATTGAATCTCCGGAACCGCAATCACACATTCCAGTTTAGCGTACAATTTATTATCCCGCAGAATCAGCAAGACCTGACATAGGTGGTCCCGATAAGTTTTGAAATCAGGAGAAAAAAATCAAAATGTCATCTAGATACACCACCACAAATTTCCCCATTGAATGACAAAAAATGCTGTTCACAAAGTGTTGGAAGACAGCTGGAGCATTCATCAAACCAAAGGGCATAACCAAATTTTCGAAATGACCCTCTGGAGTATTGAAGGCCGTCTTCCATTCGTCCCCTTCCCTGACTCTGACTAGGTTGTATGCCCCTCTTAAATCAAGCTTAGAAAAAACTTTAGCCCCAACAATCTGGTTAAACAGGTCCGGGATCAGAGGAAGCAGATAGGGGTCACGAATCGTGATACGGTTAAGCTCCCTGAAATCTAGACAAGGTCTTAATGAAGCGTCTTTTTTCTTAACAAAAAAAAAAACAGCGGCAACAAGTGACTTTGAGGGTCTGATATGTCCCTTTCTCAGGCTCTCAGAGATATAAGTACGCATGGCGGCTCTCTCAGGTTGAGAGAGATTGTATAACCGTGATTTTGGCAGCTTGGCACCTGGGATGACACCACTCTCGGAAAACACATCAGAAAATTCAGAGAGAAAGGATGGAAGAGTTTTGGTAGAAACCTCTGAAAGAGATGCCGTAAGGCAATTCTCTCTGCAAAACTCACTCCAACCATTTATTTGCCTTGCTTGCCAATCAATGGTGGGGTTATGTTTAGTGAGCCAGGGTAGCCCCAACACTAGAGGAGTAGGTAATCCGCTTAAGACGAAACATGACATATCCTCAACATGAGCGTCACCCACAGTCAAATGGATATTGTGAACTATGCCCTTTAACGATCTCTGAGAAAGTGAAGCAGAATCGATAGCAAAAACAGGTATAGCCTTTTCCAAAGTGCACACCTGGAAGCCATGCCTTGTTACAATTTGATTATCAATGAGATTGACAGCTGCTCCACTATCTACAAAAATCTCACAATCAATGTTCTTGCTGTCTAGCGCCACCCTGACAGGTAGGAGAAAACGGGAACTACAAGCAAAAGGCAAATCTTCAATTTCCACATCAACCTTGCCAATAGTAGCAAATGGAAAGTTTTTAGAGGGGTTCTTCATCTTTTTCTTTTTATTACCCTCAGAATACCCCATGAACCTCCTAGAGGGGCAAACATTAGCCAAATGATTTATTCCTCCACAACAGAAACAAACCCTCCTCTGAGAGCTGAATCCTCTTGTATCAGAGGCAACCAAACCTAGCTGCATGGCCTCCTCCTCAGAGGGGATCGAGACAGACTGAGACCCCTGCGCACTGAATGAGACAGCCCCACTGTCCTTGGACTGAATGACATGAGAGAGTTGTCTCCTCTCTCTCTCTAAGGCGCCTGTCAATACGAACAGCTAGAGACATGGCAGTCTCTAAGGACACTGGTCTCTCATGAAAAGCAAATGCATCTTTCAATCTTTCAGAAAGACCATGGCAAAATTGACTTCGGAGTGCAGCATCATTCCAACCAGTATCAGCTGCCCATCTCCGAAATTCAGAACAATATATCTCTGCGGACTGTTTACCCTGGCATAAAAAGGCGCAGTTTAGATTCAGCCAGAGCAATACGATCCGGGTCATCATATATCTGCCCCAGGGCTACAAAAAATTCATCCACCGATTGGAGAGGGAGTGCCCCCACTGGCAGCGAAAAGGCCCAAGACTGAGCGTTATCCCTGAGCAGCGAGATGATGATCCCCACCCTCTGCTCCTCATCACTAGAGGAATGAGGACGTGAGCAAAAATGGAGTTTGCAAGCCTCTCTAAAGTGAACAAAATTCTCACTACCCCCAGAGAACGTATCCGGAAGCGAGATCTTAGGCTCGGAACAAACTCCATGAACGCCAGCAGAATCGGTAACCTGAAACTGAGACACAGTTTTACGAAGGTCTGCTACCTCCAGAGAAAGACTTTGCATACGGTCAATCAAGGCTGAAACCGGGTCCATGCTTAAGACGGTATGGCGGTTTATGTCACGGATGAAGTTGCAGATAGCTGGAACTTATAAATAAACGACTGACTGGCTTGATTTAAAACTAAGGAGCATATGGGTGAGCCCTATAAAACCCTAAGAGCTCTCCCTGACTGCTACACATGCAAAGGCCTCAATGGTAGATGATTGCATGCCCATGTGCCTAAGACTGTGTGACACCTGAAAACCCTATAGTAGTGAGGGGACACGGCCACCGGCTCCCTGCACTGAATACGGAGGGAGTTAGGGTCACCTAGAATCAAGCCAGTAAGGAAACACAATAAAGGGAAAAGACTTATCTGAGCAAACAGCAGCAGCAGCCTCCAGCAGTGAACACTTCATCCAGGAAGTAGTATAAACCGCTAGGTGAGGCAGCATGGGAAGGGAATATAAAGGAAGACGATTAGTCTAAATAAGGTACACCTGGCAGAAGGAAAGGAGCAGACAAAGTAAAACCAAAACAAAGAACGTCATACAAAAGGTAGGGAAGAATGTCTGTCTCACTTTCTCACCGACCTGGCGGTGATATCTGTAGAGCGGCACGAGCACCTCCCTCTTTCTACTGTTAATGCCTCTCCCTATACACCCAAGCATTCTGCTGGCATTAACTGCTGCTCTATGACATTGTCTGCCCACCTTTAGGTCGTCTGATATAATGACCCCTAAATCCCTTTCCTCAGATACTGAGGTTAGTACTGTATCACTGATTTTATATTATGCTCTTGGGTTTTTACGCCCCAGGTGCATTATCTCGCACTTATCGACATAAAATTTTAGTTGCCAGATTTTTGACCATTCCTCTAGTTTTCCAAAATCCTTTTCCATTTTTAGATGTTCCACAATCTTCTCCTTGAGTATGGCTTCCATTGATTTCCCCACTATTGATGTCAGGCTTACTGGCCTATAGTTGCCCGATTCCTCTCTACTACCTTTCTTGTGAATTGGCACAACAATTGCTAATTTCCAATCTTCTGGGACGACTCCTGTTACCAGTGATTGGTTAAGTAAATCTGTTAATGGTTTCGCTAGTACACCTCTAAGCTCTTTTAATAGCTTTGGGTATATCCCATCAGGCCCCTGTGATTTATTTGTATTAATTTTAGACAGCTGACTCTTCCTCTGTAAAGACACATGCATCAAAGGATTAATTAGTCTTCCTCCCTAACTGAGGTCCTTCTCCTTCTTTTTCCTTTGTAAAAACTGAACAGAAGTATTCATTGAGGCAGTCAGCTAGTTCTTTATCTTCTTCCATATACCACACAAAAACTTTAAACAATGTCATACTATTTTTAAATGACATTATGAAGTACAGAAAACATGCCAATAATGTCAACGGGCCAACAGACAAATGGACCACCAGAGGAGCAGACAGCAGGCATATCAGACGCTGTTTACAAAACAGTGTCTGATGTGCGTTTTAAATGCATTTTTTTTTCGCATCTACAGCGCTGGCAGGCTGTAGTTTCAGTTGTCCCGGTTACGATCATAATTTCATGCGAAATCTCGGGTCTCACGAGATGACGCCGATGACATCGGCGTTAGCATGGCGGCAAGTGGTTAAATCCATGACCGCCTTTAAAAAGCTCAGCTGCGATGTATATACATAGTGAATTTTTTTTTAGCCCCCTTCTCCACTCCGACCACGCTCGTTTAATTTCTGGCAGAATTGATCCCGGCAACTATTCCACCGGAAGTACAGAAAACATGCCAATAATGTTAATGGGAAAGTCAAAACATACTTACGGCCTTAAATCCATGACCAGCTTTAAAAAGCTCAGCTGTGATGTATATAAATAGTGCCTTTTTTTAGAGCCCCCTTCTCCACTCCGCCCACACTTGTTTAATTCCTGGCGAAATTGATCCTGGCAACTTTTTCACCGGGTCGGTCTGTTTCACTGTGAAGATATTTAAAATAATAACCAAGATTAACATTAAAAAAATAAAACATACATAAATGCTGCAAGAACATAGCAAACATTACAGACAAAAAAAAGGAGGCATCTCAACAAAAATAATGCGCTATTTCACATCACATGGTACAGTACTGCAGGTCAGTGTCAGAATATTACTATATACATTCATGAAGCCAGAGATGAGTCGTGCAAGCAATTTGTAATATAGAATAGTTTTTAAAAATATGGGATAGGAACAACTAGTGCAGTGGTCAGAAAACTGCGGCTCTAGAGCCACATGTGGCTCTTTAGCCCCTTGATATTGGCTCTTCCAGGTGCGGTCTCACATGTACAGTGCAATCGCATTTTCGTTGCCCGTGGCAAAAATAGGCAGGAGGGGGAGGATCAGGAAGCGGTCAAGGCTCTGTACTCACTGGTTTCTTGTCCTCGGCTGTAGGCTGTGCAATGCTGCGCACAGTGTGAGGCGCCCTGTGATGTCACGCTGTGCACGCAAGTTCACAGCACAGCTGACAGCAGGAGGAACACAGAGCGAGGGTGATGAGGAGCAGCGGCATCCAGGAGCAGGAGAGGTAAGTGCTTTTTTATTTTATGAAACTTGGGGCTGATCTGAGGCAATGGGGGTGATGAGAATCATAATGGGGGATATGAGAGGCATCATGGATGATGAGAGGCATCATGGATAATAAAGAGGATCATGAGAATCATAATGGGGGATATGAGAGGCATTATGGATGATAAGAGGCATCATTAATGATAATGGGGATGATGAGAGGCATCTTGGATGATAATGGGGATGATTAGAGGCATGGGGCTCTTATCTGTGTTCTTATTGGGGGTCATTTACTTTGGGGTCTGAGCTGACGTCTGATCTGAGGGAGGTCTTATTAACATTGGGGTTTGACCTGAGGTGTAATGAAAAATATTTGTTTTCATATTGTCCTCCTCTAAAACCTACATGCGTCTTATAGGGTGAAACGTTGTGGAGTGAAAGATATAGTGTCGAGGATTGAGAAAGGTATGTTCAGATGGTTAGGAATACCCTTTTTAAGTTAAAAACAATGTACCTTCCTATATAGTTTACGTTTAAAAAATTTGGCTCTCAGAAAAAATTTAAATCGCTGTTTTGTTGATATTTGGCTCAGTTGACTAATATGTTTTCCCACCACTGAACTAGTGTATGCTAAATGACTACAGGGACACGTATGTCACCAAATAAAACATGCACAGGCATGTAAGCTATTAGTACAAATTTGCGTACAAAAGTTAGGGGACCTGATATTTTAATGCCAAAAATGGGGTAGACAGCACCACTTACTTCCAAACCGCTGGAGTTTTCAAACAGTGGCGGTGCCGACAGTGTAGGATCCCAATCTCCGAATCCCTTTCTTGTCCAAAGAGTGTATAAAGATTCACCGTGACACTCCAATTTTCAGCAAAAAACTCTTATTTTATTTGCACCAAAGTGTAGCAACGTTTCAACCTTGTGGTCTTTGTCAAGCTCAATTACACATAAACCAAGTGAACTTAATATACCTCCCCCAGTATGTTGATTGGATAAAACAGACCCCTCCTCCCAACACTGTTGCTTCCATATATATCAAAGTTGTCCTTCATCTGACACACATAAGCAGACAATCCATTTCAAACTTCAACTCCGCACATTGATCACTATCATTTACCTTCATTACATCTCAGGATGTTGCCTTCATGAGACTCCATAACCACAGTGCCGCTCAGCATCCCCCTGTGCGTGTGCGCATGCACCTGTCAATGGCCGCGCACTCCACCATCGGTGTCAGGTGACAGGAGGCGTGCAACGTCATCATCGACACACCTCTCTGTCATATGACCACCGTCGTCATGGGGAGATGTAAACCAGGATTCCTCTGCAGCATAGATCGTAAGCGTTATCTTAAAGCTTGGGTGCTCCCAAATCTTACTACTAATAACATATATAGGCCTAGACAAAATTAAACAGGCCTACAAAAGAGAACATTTATTTCGGACCACATGGAATAAATAGGTACATCATTAAGTGACAACACAGGCCCAGGACAGTACAAGGACATTGCTGGCAATTACCTAAATCCGCACAGCCTCTGCTATCTGCTTTCTGCCACTCTGCCCTCTGCATGGAACGGGCAACCTGCTCCCATGCGACCTCCTTCCTCACTCAGTCCTGATAACCACTGGTGTGACTATCCCATACTTCGGGCCTCTCCTGGACCTGGGTTATCAATTTCTCCACATTCCATCTAGGCATTTTGGAGCAAACAGGGAAAAACCATCTACCCAACTTATAAACCACACTTCTCACTCAGGTGCCTAGCAATCTAATAATTGCATAACTTGTGACCTTCAGCTTCCTTCCTGTATCTATTTATTTATTTTCCATTTTATTGCCAAAGTGCTGGCAGACAGCCTGGCAGGAAAAAATGAATTTAATAAAACCGGACACAGACGCGAATGACATACAGTTGGTCATCTGCTGTCTTTCCGGACCCATTGACTTGAATGGGTCTGCAAACCGTTTTTCGCAAACAATAATAGGACAGGTTATATTTTTTTCCCTGACTGGAACCATGGACGCGGAGTACAAACGGAGGACTATCCGCATTTTCAACGGCTCCATTGAAATTAATCGGAAATGCAAAACAGGGAGGAACGGACGCTGAACCAACATACGGTCATGTGCATGAGGACTAATGCTGAGTTGATACTTTAGTTATTTGGTTAATTTTGGGTCCGTGACTGCCCAAATAAGTGAAGTATGCAGTGATAAGGTCAACCCTGTCATCTGCACATCATACTGACTCACAGTATTATTTTACTACCACAGCAGACTCCCTATGCATGTTACTGTACGGCACAGTGTTCTACACCCCTATAAAAGCTCTCTGCAGCCCGGAAATAGTGTTTTTTTTAGCAAATAAATTCAGATCGAAGCAAATTTTTCTGAAAAATTCCCTCATCTTTAATTATTGCCCAGTCATCAATAAACAAAAAGCCGCTTTGTATAAACTACTACACAACCAGCATTATTAATGGTCAGTGTTCAGCCATGCTGGCTCAGTAACATTGCAAACAAATCTATCTGCATTACTGGGGCGCATTACATTGTTGCCACTGATTTTCATTTAACCAATAATAGTTGCAACTAGAGTTGAGCGAACTCGAACTGTATAGTTCGGGTTCGTACCGAATTTTGGGGTGTTAAGAAATGGACCCGGACATTTTCAAAAAAGTTCGGGTTCGGGTCCGTTGTTCGGCGATTTCTTCACGCTTTCTGAAGGGCTGCACAGCAGCCATTCAGCTTCCATTTTACTTCTTGCCCTAAGAAGCCATCACAGCCATGCCTACTAATGGCATGGCTGTGATTGGCCAAGTGCAGCATGTGACCCAGCCTCTATTTAAGCTGGAGTCACGTAGCGCCGCACGTCACTCTGCTCTGATTAGTGTAGGGATAAGATGCAGCTGCTGTGAGGGCGAGATTAGGCAGGGAAAACTCAGCAAAAACACCTAATGAAGTGATCGATCTACAGCTGTGAATCATTCAACTTCTGCTAGTTAATTGCTCACTGGTTTTTAGGCTGCACAGAGCGTTTTTCTGTCACTTTTTTCTTGGGTGATCAGCGGCCATTTTGTGTCTTGTGGTGCACCAGCACAAGCTGCTACCAAGTCCATCAATCCTAGATTTTTTTTTTGCTATATCCTACATCAGGGGCTTGGTTGTGCTTATTGTCACCCCTAGAAACTCAGGATAGAAATTTCTATATTTTATTGATAGAGATGTCGCAAACATAAAATTTTCTGTTCGCGAATGGCGAACGCGAATTTATGCAAATGTTCGCGAACGGGCGATCAGGGCTAACCGCCATAGACTTCAATAGACAGGAGAATTTTAAAACCCACAGGGACTCTTTCTGGCCACAAAAGTTGTTTCTAACACCTGGACTGTGGCATGCCAGAGGGGGATCCATTGCAAAACTCCCATGGAAAATTACATAGTTGACGCAGAGTGTGGTAAGTTGAATTCGCAATGTGATTGATATAACCTGCATTAATCGCATTGAGAATTCAACTTAGAGCTGGGTTCCTAATGGTTGTATTGCTAGAATATAACGAAGATTGAGAATATAGCGCTATATTCTCAATCTTCGTTATATTCTAGCAATACAACCATTAGGAACTCAGATCTAAGTTGTAATCGCAATACGATTAATACAGGTTATATTAATCGCATTGTGATTACAACTTAGATCTGAGTTCCTAATGGTTGTATAGCTAGAATAGATGAATATAACGAATATAGCACTATATTCCCAATCTTGGTTATATAATTCTAGCAATACAACCATTAGGAACCCAGCTCTAAGTTAAATTCGCAATGCAACTAATACAGGTTATATTAATCGCATTGTGATTACAACTACAAACACTGCAGCTTCAGAATGAATCTAAGACGGATGCCGTCTTTGCTTTTTTATAGTAGGTGGGAGGGTCTGGGAGGGAGGGTATGCTGATTGGCTATAATGTGTCTGCTGACTGTAAGGTACAGGGTCAAAGTTTGCTCAATGTTAAAGTATAGGGGCGAACGCGAACATCGCATATGTTCGCCTGCCGCGGCGGATACGAACAAGCTATGTTCGCCGGGAACCGTTCGCCGGTGAATAGTTCCGGACATCTCTATTTATTGAGGGGTTAAATTCAATTGCCAAAATAGAAATCCCCTAAATCTGGTGTTCCAGCTGTGGCTAGCCAAGTGTAATACTGTCTGCTGTCTGGCAAAGGATAGATTTTTTTCTGTGGTGAAATTCAATTGCCAAAAACGCAATACCGTAAATCTGGTGTCCCAGCAGTGGCTGGCCTAGTTTAATAGTGTCCGGCAAAGGATAGATAATTTTCTGGGGCGAAATTCAATTGCCAAAAAAGCAATATCGTAAATCAGTGGTTTCAGCTGTGGCAGGCAAAGTTTAATAGTGTCCAGCAAAGGATATATTTTGTTTTGGGGTGAAATTCAATTGCCAAAATAGCAATACCCCAAATCTGGTGTTCCAGCTGTTGCAGGCCAAGTGTAAATCTGTCTGTAAAAGGTTATATTACAGTAAGTGTTAAAATACAGCATAATCCTCTACATTTGAGCACACTGTTTTGCATCTCTAAGTGTATTTCTTTCCGCTAAAGGGTATATTACACAAAGTGTTAAAATACAAGTGCTGAAAGCATAATCCTATATATTTTTTCACATGCTGCTGTGCATATTCAAGTGTAAATCTGTCCGTAAAAGGATACCTTTCATCCAGGGTCTAAATACTAGGCCTACAATTGATATTCCCCTAAATCTGTGGTTACTGCTGTGCCTGGATTAGTATAATATGGTACATAAATAGATAGCCAGATAGTGTTAGGTGCCTGTAAAAAAGGCCTGAATTTGAATTCAATTTATTGGGCCAAATCATTTTTTTCTTATTGGGGTGAACAGTAACAATGAGGAAAACATCTAGTAAGGGACGCGGACATGATCGTGGTGTTGTTATTGGACCCTCTGGTGCTGGGAGAGGACATAGCCGTTCAGCCACACGTCCTAGTGAACCAACTACCTCAGGTTCCAGTACCCGCCAGAATTTACAGCGATATTTGGTGGGGTCCAATGCTGTTCTAAGGATGTTAAGGCCTGAGCAAGTACAAGCGCTAGTCGATTGGGTGGCCGACAGTGGATCCAGCAGGTTCAAATTATCTCCCACCCAGTCTTCTGCAGAAAGCGCACAGGTTGCGCGTGAAAACCTAGCCCATCAGTCTGTCACATCACCCCCATGCATATCAGGGAAACTGTCTGAGCCTCAAGTTATGCAGCAGTCTCTTTTGCTGTTTGAAGACTCTGCTGGCAGGGTTTCCCAAGTGAATCCACCCCAGTGGTGGAAGACATAGAATGCACTGACGCACAACCACTTATTTTTGCTGATGATGAGGACATGGGAATACCACCTCATCAGAGTCCGCACGTCTCTGATGATGACGAAACACAGGTGCCAACTGCTGCATCTTTTTGCAGTGTGCAGACCGAACAGGAGGTCAGGGAGGAAGACTGTGTGGAAGACTATGCAGGGGACGATGAGGTCCTAGACCCCACATGGAATGAAGGTCGTGCCACTGACTTTCAGAATTCAGAGGAAGAGGCAGTGGTGAGTCCGAGCCAACAGAGTAGCAAAAGAGGGAGCAGAGGGCAAAAGCAGAACAGCCGCCGCCAAGAGAGTTCGCCTGCTACTGGCCACCGCCACCAGGGACCAAGCACCCCAAAGGCAGCTTCAATGAGTTCCCTGGCATGGCATTTAGTGTTGAGCGAACAGTTCGCGCATCGTTCGGGTTCGTACCGAATTTTGGGGTGTCCGGGACACGGACCCGAACCCGGACATTTTCAAAAAAGTTCGGGTTCGGGTTCGGTGTTCGTCGATTTCTTACCGCTTTCTGAAGGGCTGCACAGCAGCCAATCAGCTAGCGTCTTACTTCTTGCCCTAAGAAGCCATCACAGCCATGCCTACTAATGGCATGGCTGTGATTGGCCAAGTGCAGCATGTGACCCAGCCTCTATTTAAGCTGGAGTCACGTAGAGCCGCACGTCACACTGCTCTGACTAGTGTAGGGAGAGGATCTAGCTTCTGTGAGGGCGAGATAGGCAGGGAAAAGTCAGCAACAGCACCTAATGAACGGATCGATCTGCAGCTGAGAATCAGTGAACTTCTGCTATTTACTTGATTGCTGGTTTTTTGGCTGCACAGAGCGTTTTTCTGTCACTTATTTTCTGGGTTGATCGGCGGCCATTTTGTGACTTGTGGTGCTCCAGAACAAGCTGCCAAACATCCATCAATGCTTCAATACTATTTTTTTTTTTTGCTATATCCTCCATCAGGGGCTTGGCTGTGCTAATTGTCACCCCTAGAAACTCAGGATAGCAATTTCTATATTTTATTAAGGGGTTAAATACAATTGCCCAAATACCAATCCACTAAATCTGGTGTTCCAGCTTTGGCTAGACAAGCATAATACTGTCTGCTGTCTGGCAAAGGATAGATTATTTTCTGGGGTGAAATTCAATTGGCAAAATAGCAAAACCATACATCAGTGGTTTCAGCAGTGGCTGGCAAAATATAATAGTGTCCGCCAAAACAGATATTTTGGTTTGGGGTTAAATTCAATTGCCAAAATAGCAACACCCTAAATCTGGTGTCACAGCTGAGCCTGGCAAACTATATTAGTATCCGCAAAACATATATTTTGTTCTGGGGTGAAATTCACTTGCCAAAATAGCAATCCTCTAAATCTGGTGTCACAGCTGAGCCTGGCAAACTATATTAGTATCCGCAAAACATATATTTTGTTCTGGGGTGAAATTCACTTGCCAAAATAGCAACACCCTAAATCTGGTGTCACAGCTGAGCCTGGCAAACTATATTAGTATCCGCAAAACATATATTTTGTTCTGGGGTGAAATTCACTTGCCAAAATAGCAATCCACTAAATCTGGTGTCACAGCTGAGCCTGGCAAACTATATTAGTATCCGCAAAAACATATATTTTGTTCTGGGGTGAAATTCACTTGCCAAAATAGCAATCCACTAAATCTGGTGTCACAGCTGAGCCTGGCAAACTATATTATTATCCGCAAAAACATATATTTTGTTCTGGGGTGAAATTCACTTGCCAAAATAGCAATCCACTAAATCTGGTGTCACAGCTGAGCCTGGCAAACTATATTATTATCCGCAAAAACATATATTTTGTTCTGGGGTGAAATTCACTTGCCAAAATAGCAATCCTCTAAATCTGGTGTCACAGCTGAGCCTGGCAAACTATATTAGTATCCGCAAAAACATATATTTTCTTCTGGGGTGAAATTCACTTGCCAAAATAGCAACACCCTAAATCTGGTGTCACAGCTGAGCCTGGCAAACTATATTAGTATCCGCAAAAACATATATTTTGTTCTGGGGTGAAATTCACTTGCCAAAATAGCAATCCTCTAAATCTGGTGTCACAGCTGAGCCTGGCAAACTATATTAGTATCCACTAAAAACATATATTTTCTTCTGGGGTGAAATTCACTTGCCAAAATAGCAACACCCTAAATCTGGTGTCACAGCTGAGCCTGGCAAACTATATTAGTATCCGTAAAAACATATATTTTCTTCTGGGGTGAAATTCACTTGCCAAAATAGCAATCCACTAAATCTGGTGTCACAGCTGAGCCTGGCAAACTATATTATTATCCGCAAAAACATATATTTTGTTCTGGGGTGAAATTCACTTGCCAAAATAGCAATCCTCTAAATCTGGTGTCACAGCTGAGCCTGGCAAACTATATTAGTATCCGCAAAAACATATATTTTGTTCTGGGGTGAAATTCACTTGCCAAAATAGCAATCACCCTAAATCTGGTGTCACAGCTGAGCCTGGCAAACTATATTAGTATCCGCAAAAACATATATTTTGTTCTGGGGTGAAATTCACTTGCCAAAATAGCAATCCTCTAAATCTGGTGTCACAGCTGAGCCTGGCAAACTATATTAGTATCCGCAAAAACATATATTTTCTTCTGGGGTGAAATTCACTTGCCAAAATAGCAACACCCTAAATCTGGTGTCACAGCTGAGCCTGGCAAACTATATTAGTATCCGCAAAACATATATTTTGTTCTGGGGTGAAATTCACTTGCCAAAATAGCAATCCACTAAATCTGGTGTCACAGCTGAGCCTGGCAAACTATATTAGTATCCGCAAAAACATATATTTTGTTCTGGGGTGAAATTCACTTGCCAAAATAGCAATCCTCTAAATCTGGTGTCACAGCTGAGCCTGGCAAACTATATTAGTATCCGCAAAAACATATATTTTCTTCTGGGGTGAAATTCACTTGCCAAAATAGCAATCACCCTAAATCTGGTGTCACAGCTGAGCCTGGCAAACTATATTAGTATCCGCAAAAACATATATTTTGTTCTGGGGTGAAATTCACTTGCCAAAATAGCAATCCTCTAAATCTGGTGTCACAGCTGAGCCTGGCAAACTATATTAGTATCCGCAAAAACATATATTTTCTTCTGGGGTGAAATTCACTTGCCAAAATAGCAACACCCTAAATCTGGTGTCACAGCTGAGCCTGGCAAACTATATTAGTATCCGCAAAAACATATATTTTCTTCTGGGGTGAAATTCACTTGCCAAAATAGCAATCCACTAAATCTGGTGTCACAGCTGAGCCTGGCAAACTATATTAGTATCCGCAAAAACATATATTTTGTTCTGGGGTGAAATTCACTTGCCAAAATAGCAATCCTCTAAATCTGGTGTCACAGCTGAGCCTGGCAAACTATATTAGTATCCGCAAAAACATATATTTTCTTCTGGGGTGAAATTCACTTGCCAAAATAGCAATCACCCTAAATCTGGTGTCACAGCTGAGCCTGGCAAACTATATTAGTATCCGCAAAAACATATATTTTCTTCTGGGGTGAAATTCACTTGCCAAAATAGCAATCCACTAAATCTGGTGTCACAGCTGAGCCTGGCAAACTATATTAGTATCCGCAAAAACATATATTTTGTTCTGGGGTGAAATTCACTTGCCAAAATAGCAATCCACTAAATCTGGTGTCACAGCTGAGCCTGGCAAACTATATTAGTATCCGCAAAAACATATATTTTCTTCTGGGGTGAAATTCACTTGCCAAAATAGCAATCACCCTAAATCTGGTGTCACAGCTGAGCCTGGCAAACTATATTAGTATCCGCAAAAACATATATTTTGTTCTGGGGTGAAATTCACTTGCCAAAATAGCAATCCTCTAAATCTGGTGTCACAGCTGAGCCTGGCAAACTATATTAGTATCCGCAAAAACATATATTTTCTTCTGGGGTGAAATTCACTTGCCAAAATAGCAACACCCTAAATCTGGTGTCACAGCTGAGCCTGGCAAACTATATTAGTATCCGCAAAAACATATATTTTGTTCTGGGGTGAAATTCACTTGCCAAAATAGCAATCCTCTAAATCTGGTGTCACAGCTGAGCCTGGCAAACTATATTAGTATCCGCAAAAACATATATTTTCTTCTGGGGTGAAATTCACTTGCCAAAATAGCAATCACCCTAAATCTGGTGTCACAGCTGAGCCTGGCAAACTATATTAGTATCCGCAAAAACATATATTTTGTTCTGGGGTGAAATTCACTTGCCAAAATAGCAATCCACTAAATCTGGTGTCACAGCTGAGCCTGGCAAACTATATTAGTATCCGCAAAAACATATATTTTGTTCTGGGGTGAAATTCACTTGCCAAAATAGCAATCCACTAAATCTGGTGTCACAGCTGAGCCTGGCAAACTATATTAGTATCCGCAAAACATATATTTTGTTCTGGGGTGAAATTCACTTGCCAAAATAGCAATCCACTAAATCTGGTGTCACAGCTGAGCCTGGCAAACTATATTAGTATCCGCAAAAACATATATTTTGTTCTGGGGTGAAATTCACTTGCCAAAATAGCAATCCACTAAATCTGGTGTCACAGCTGAGCCTGGCAAACTATATTAGTATCCGCAAAACATATATTTTGTTCTGGGGTGAAATTCACTTGCCAAAATAGCAATCCACTAAATCTGGTGTCACAGCTGAGCCTGGCAAACTATATTATTATCCGCAAAACATATATTTTGTTCTGGGGTGAAATTCACTTGCCAAAATAGCAATCCTCTAAATCTGGTGTCACAGCTGTTGCAGGCCCATTGTAAATCTGTCCATAAAAGGATACCTTTCATCCAGGGCCTAAATACTTGCCCTAAAAGAGATATTCCCTAAATCAGTGGTTACTGCTGTGCCTGGATTAGTGTAATAAGCTACATAAACAAATAGGCAGATAGTGGTAGGTGCCTGTAAAAAAGGCCTGAATTTGAAATCAATACATTGGGCCAAATATTTTTTCCTTATTGTGGTGCTTGGTGAACGGTAACAATGAGGAAAACATCTAGTAAGGGACGCGGACGCGGTCGTGGTGGTGTTAGTGTACCCTCTGGTGCTGGGAGAGGACGTGGCCATTCTGCCACAGCCACACATCCTAGTGAACCAACTACCTCAGGTTCCAGTACCCGCCAGAATTTACAGCGATATTTGGTGGGGCCCAATGCCGTTCTAAGGATGGTAAGGCCTGAGCAGGTACAGGCGCTAGTCAATTGGGTGGCCGACAGTGGATCCAGCATGTTCACAACATTATCTCCCACCAAGTCTTCTGCAGAAAGCGCACAGGTGGCACCTGAAAACCAAGCCCATCAGTCTGTCACATCACCCCCATGCATATCAGGGAAACTGTCTGAGCCTCAAGTTATGCAGCAGTCTCTTATGCTGTTTGAAGACTCTGCTGGCAGGGTTTCCCAAGGGAATCCACCTAGCCCTTCCCCTGTGGTGGAAGACATAGAATGCACTGATGCACAACCTCTGATGTTTACTGATGATGAGGACATGGGAATACCACCTCATCGGAGTCCGCACGTCTCTGATGATGACGAAACACAGGTGCCAACTGCTGCGTCTTTCTGCAGTGTGCAGACCGAACAGGAGGACAGGGAGGAAGACTGTGTGGAAGACGATGCAGGGGACGATGAGGTCCTAGACCCCACATGGAATGAAGGTCGTGCCACTGACTTTCATAGTTCAGAGGAAGAGGCAGTGGTGAGACCGAGCCAACAGCGTAGCAAAAGAGGGAGCAGGGGGCAAAAGCAGAACAGCCGCCGCCAAGAGAGTTCGCCTGATACAGGCCACCGCCACCAGGGACCGAGCACCCCAAAGGCAGCTTCAAGGAGTTCCCTGGCATGGCACTTCTTTAAACAATGTGCTGACGACAAGACCCGAGTGGTTTGCACGCTGTGCCATCAGATCCTGAAGCGAGGCATTAACGTTCTGAACCTTAGCACAACCTGCATGACCAGGCATCTACATGCAAAGCATGAACTGCAGTGGAGTAAACACCTTAAAAGCAAGGAACTCACTCAGGCTCCCCTGCTCCCTCTTCTGCTGCTGCCTCGGCCTCTTCCTCCGCCTCGGGAGGAATGTTGGCACCTGCCGCCCACCAAACAGAGGATGTGCCAGCGACACCACCACCTGCGTCACCAAGCATCTCCACCATGTCACACGGCAGCGTTCAGCTCTCCATCTCACAAACCTTGGAGAGAAAGCGTAAATTCCCACCTAGCCACCCTCGAGCCCTGGGCCTGAATGCCAGCATTTCTAAACTACTGGCCTTTGAAATGCTGTCATTCAGGCTGGTGGACACAGACAGCTTCAAACAGCTGATGTCCATGGCTGTCCCACAGTATGTTGTCCCCAGCCGCCACTACTTCTCCAAGACAGCCGTGCCTTCCCTGCACATGCAAGTGTCCGATAAAATCAAGTGTGCACTGCGCAACGCCATTTGTCGCAAGGTCCACCTAACCACAGATACGTGGACCAGTAAGCACGGCCAGGGACGCTATATCTCCCTAACTGCACACTGGGTAAATGTAGTGGCGGCTGGGCCCCAGGCGGAGAGTTCCTTGGCGCACGTCCTTCCGCCGCCAAGGATCACAGGGCATCATTGTTTGCCTCCTGTAGCCTCCTCCTCCTACTCGGCTTCCTCCTCCTCTGCTTCCACCAGCTCATCCAGTCAGCCACACACCTTCACCACCAACTTCAGCACAGCCCGGGTAAACGTCAGCAGGCCATTCTGAAACTCATATGTTTGGGGGACAGGCCCCACACCGCGCAGGAGTTGTGGCGGGGTATTGAACAACAGACCGACTCAGTGGTTGCTGCCGGTGGGCCTCAAGCCCGGCCTGGTGGTGTGCGATAATGGGCGAAATCTCGCCGCAGCTCTGGGACTAGCCGGTTTGACGCACATCCCTTGCCTGGCGCATGTGCTGAATTTGGTGGTGCAGAAGTTCATTCACAACTACCCCAACATGTCAGAGCTGCTGCATAAAGTGAGGGCCGCCTGTGCGCGATTCCGGCGTTCACATCCTGCCGCTGCTCGCCTGTCTGCGCTACAGCGTAACTCTCGCCTTCCCGCTCACCGCCTCATATGCGACGTGCCCACCAGGTGGAACTCCACCTTGCACATGCTGGAGAGACTGTGCGAGCAGCAGCAGGCCATAGTGGAGTTTCAGCTGCAGCACGCACGCGTCAGTCGCACTGCGGAACAGCACCACTTCACCACCAATGATTGGGCCTCCATGCGAGACCTGTGTGCCCTGTTGCGCTGTTTCGAGTACTCCACCAACATGGCCAGTGGCGATGACACCGTTATCAGCGCTACAATACCACTTCTATGTCTCCTTGAGAAAACGCTTAGGGCGATGATGGAAGAGGAGGTGGCCCAGGAGGAGGAGGAGGAGGAGGAGGAGGATGAGGGGTCATTTTTAGCACTTTCAGGCCAGTCTGTTAGAAGTGGCTCAGAGGGAGGTTTTTTGCAACAGCAGAGGCCAGGTACAAATGTGGCCAGCCAGGGCCCACTACTGGAGGACGAGGAGGATGAGGAGGAGGTGGAGGAGGATGAGGATGAAGCAGGTTCACAGCGGGTGGCACCCGACACAGCTCAGGCCCATCACTGGTGCGTGGCTGGGGGATACGGAGGACGATGACGATACGCTCCCACAGAGGACAGCTTGTCCTTACCTCTGGGGAGCCTGGCACACATGAGCGTACTACATGCTGCAGTGCCTGCGCAACGACAGCAGAGTTGCCCACATTTTAACGTGTGCGGACTACTGGGCTGCCACCCTGCTGGATCCCCGATACAAAGACAATGTGCCCACCTTACTTCCTGCACTGGAGCGTGATAGGAAGATGCGCGAGTTCAAGCGCACGCTGGTAGAGGCGCTCCTGAGAGCATTCCCAAATGTCACAGGGGAACAGGTGGAAGCCCAAGGCGAAGGCAGAAGAGGAGCAAGAGGTCGCCAACGCAGCAGTGTCACGGCCAGCTCTTCTGAGGGCAGGGTTAGCATGGCAGAAATGTGGAAAAGTTTTGTCTCCACGCCACAGCTAACTGCACAACCACCTGATACGGAACGTGTTAGCAGGAGGCAGCATTTCACTAACATGGTTGAACAGTACGCCTGCACACCCCTCCACGTACTGACTGATGGTTCGGCCCCATTCAACTTCTGGGTCTCCAAATTGTCCACGTGGCCAGAGTTAGCATTTTATGCCTTGAGGTGCTGGCCTGCCCGGCGGCCAGCGTTTTGTCTGAACGTATTCAGCACGGCAGGGGGCGCCATTACTGACAAACGCAGCCGCCTGTCCACAGCCAACGTGGACAAGCTGACGCTCATAAAAATGAACCAGGCATGGATCCCACAGGACCTGTGCCTCCCTTGTGCAGAATAGACATTTCCCTCCCCATCAACCATGTATTCTTGTACTCTGGGGCACTTCTTTATTGAATCCTCATTTGTTTTACTTTACCATGATCTTGCGGTGCAACCCAAAGTTGAATGAACCTCTCCTCTGTCTGGGTGCTGGTCCAAAATACATGAGAGTGACATTCTCCGTTAGTGGTTGATATGACGCATGATTCCTTGCTGTGGGACCTCTCTCCTCTGTCTGGGTGCTGGTCCAAAATACATGAGAGTGACATTCTCCGTTGGTGGCTGATATGACGATGATTCCTTGCTGTGGGACCTCTCTCCTCTGTCTGTGTGCTGGGCCTAAATAAATGAGAGTGACATTCTCCGGTGGTGGGTGATATGACGCATGATTCCATGCTGTGGGACCTGTATCCTCTGTCTGGGTGCTGGTCCAAAATACATGAGAGTGGCCTTCTCCGGTGGTGGGTGATATGACGCATGATTCCATGCTGTGGGACCTGTATCCTCTGTCTGGGTGCTGGTCCAAAATACATGAGAGTGGCCTTCTCCGGTGGTGGGTGATATGACGCATGATTCCTTGCTGTGGGACCTCTCTCCTCTGTCTGTGTGCTGGGCCTAAATAAATGAGAGTGACCTTCTCCGGTGGTGGGTGATATGACGCATGATTCCATGCTGTGGGACCTGTATCCTCTGTCTGGGTGCTGGTCCAAAATACATGAGAGTGGCCTTCTCCGGTGGTGGGTGATATGACGCATGATTCCATGCTGTGGGACCTGTATCCTCTGTCTGGGTGCTGGTCCAAAATACATGAGAGTGGCCTTCTCCGGTGGTGGGTGATATGACGCATGATTCCATGCTGTGGGACCTGTATCCTCTGTCTGGGTGCTGGTCCAAAATACATGAGAGTGGCCTTCTCCGGTGGTGGGTGATATGACGCATGATTCCATGCTGTGGGACCTGTATCCTCTGTCTGGGTGCTGGTCCAAAATACATGAGAGTGACATTCTCCGGTGCAGGGTGATATGACGCATGATTCCTTGCTGTGGGACCTGTATCCTCTGTCTGGGTGCAGGGGTCAGAGTCTCTCAAAGTGGCCTTCTCTTGTGGTGGGTGATGTGAAGCTGATGTTTGTGCCATCTGACATGGTTGCCGGGGTCCCATTAAATGGTGTCCTACTCCTGTGGTGGGTGATCTAAATGCCTGATTCTCTGCTGTGAAAACCTCTCTCCTCCGCCTGGGTGCAGGGGTCAAAGTCTCTCAAAGTGGCCTTCTCTTGTGCTGGGTGATGTGAAGCTGATATTTGTGCCATCTGACATGGTTGCCGGGGTCCCATTAAATGGTGTCCTACTCCTGTGGTGGGTGATCTAAATACATGATTCTCTGCTGTGAAAACCTCTCTCCTCCGTCTGGGTGCAGGGGTCAAAGTCTCTCAAAGTGGCCTTCTCTTGTGCTGGGTGATGTGAAGCTGATGTTTGTGCCATCTGACATGGTTGCCGGGGTCCCATTAAATGGTGTCCTACTCCTGTGGTGGGTGATCTAAATGCCTGATTCTCTGCTGTGAAAACCCTCTCCTCCGCCTGGGTGCAGGGTCAAAGTCTCTCAAAGTGGCCTTCTCTTGTGCTGGGTGATGTGAAGCTGATGTTTGTGCCATCTGACATGGTTGCCGGGGTCCCATTAAATGGTGTCCTACTCCTGTGGTGGGTGATCTAAATGCCTGATTCTCTGCTGTGAAAACCCCTCTCCTCTGTCTGGGTGCTGGTCCCAAATAAATGAGAGTGGCCTTCTCCGGTGGTGGTTGATATGACGCATGATTCCTTGATGTGGGACCTGTATCCTCTGTCTGGGTGCTGGTCCAAAATAAATGAGAGTGGCCTTCTCCGGTGGGGGTTGATATGACGCCTTATTCCTTGCTGTGGGACCTCTCTCTCTGTCTGGGTGCTGGTCCAAAATACATGAGAGTGGCCTTCTCCGGTGGTGGTTGATATGACGCATGATTCCTTGATGTGGGACCTGTATCCTCTGTCTGGGTGCTGGTCCAAAATAAATGAGAGTGGCCTTCTCCGGTGGTGGTTGATATGACTCATGATTCCTTGATGTGGGACCTCTCTCCTCTGTCTGGGTGCTGGTCCAAAATACATGAGAGTGGCCTTCTCCGGTGGTGGGTGATATGACGCATGATTCCATGCTGTGGGACCTGTATCCTCTGTCTGGGTGCTGGTCCAAAATACATGAGAGTGGCCTTCTCCGGTGGTGGGTGATATGACGCATGATTCCATGCTGTGGGACCTGTATCCTCTGTCTGGGTGCTGGTCCAAAATACATGAGAGTGGCCTTCTCCGGTGGTGGGTGATATGACGCATGATTCCATGCTGTGGGACCTGTATCCTCTGTCTGGGTGCTGGTCCAAAATAAATGAGAGTGGCCTTCTCCGGTGGTGGTTGATATGACTCATGATTCCTTGATGTGGGACCTCTATCCTCTGTCTGGGTGCTGGTCCAAAATACATGAGAGTGACATTCTCCGGTGCAGGGTGATATGACGCATGATTCCTTGCTGTGGGACCTGTATCCTCTGTCTGGGTGCAGGGGTCAGAGTCTCTCAAAGTGGCCTTCTCTTGTGGTGGGTGATGTGAAGCTGATGTTTGTGCCATCTGACATGGTTGCCGGGGTCCCATTAAATGGTGTCCTACTCCTGTGGTGGGTGATCTAAATGCCTGATTCTCTGCTGTGAAAACCCCTCTCCTCCGCCTGGGTGCAGGGGTCAAAGTCTCTCAAAGTGGCCTTCTTGTGCTGGGTGATGTGAAGCTGATATTTGTGCCATCTGACATGGTTGCCGGGGTCCCATTAAATGGTGTCCTACTCCTGTGGTGGGTGATCTAAATGCCTGATTCTCTGCTGTGAAAACCCTCTCCTCCGCCTGGGTGCAGGGGTCAAAGTCTCTCAAAGTGGCCTTCTCTTGTGCTGGGTGATGTGAAGCTGATGTTTGTGCCATCTGACATGGTTGCCGGGGTCCCATTAAATGGTGTCCTACTCCTGTGGTGGGTGATCTAAATGCCTGATTCTCTGCTGTGAAAACCCCTCTCCTCTGTCTGGGTGCTGGTCCCAAATAAATGAGAGTGGCCTTCTCCGGTGGTGGTTGATATGACGCATGATTCCTTGATGTGGGACCTGTATCCTCTGTCTGGGTGCTGGTCCAAAATAAATGAGAGTGGCCTTCTCCGGTGGGGGTTGATATGACGCCTTATTCCTTGCTGTGGGACCTCTCTCCTCTGTCTGGGTGCTGGTCCAAAATACATGAGAGTGGCCTTCTCCGGTGGTGGTTGATATGACGCATGATTCCTTGATGTGGGACCTGTATCCTCTGTCTGGGTGCTGGTCCAAAATAAATGAGAGTGGCCTTCTCCGGTGGTGGTTGATATGACTCATGATTCCTTGATGTGGGACCTGTCTCCTCTGTCTGGGTGCTGGTCCAAAATACATGAGAGTGGCCTTCTCCGGTGGTGGGTGATATGACGCATGATTCCATGCTGTGGGACCTGTATCCTCTGTCTGGGTGCTGGTCCAAAATACATGAGAGTGGCCTTCTCCGGTGGTGGGTGATATGACGCATGATTCCATGCTGTGGGACCTGTATCCTCTGTCTGGGTGCTGGTCCAAAATACATGAGAGTGACCTTCTCCGGTGGTGGGTGATATGACGCATGATTCCATGCTGTGGGACCTGTATCCTCTGTCTGGGTGCTGGTCCAAAATACATGAGAGTGGCCTTCTCCGGTGGTGGGTGATATGACGCATGATTCCATGCTGTGGGACCTGTATCCTCTGTCTGGGTGCTGGTCCAAAATACATGAGAGTGGCCTTCTCCGGTGGTGGGTGATATGACGCATGATTCCATGCTGTGGGACCTGTATCCTCTGTCTGGGTGCTGGTCCAAAATACATGAGAGTGGCCTTCTCCGGTGGTGGGTGATATGACGCATGATTCCATGCTGTGGGACCTGTATCCTCTGTCTGGGTGCTGGTCCAAAATACATGAGAGTGACATTCTCCGGTGCAGGGTGATATGACGCATGATTCCTTGCTGTGGGACCTGTATCCTCTGTCTGGGTGCTGGTCCAAAATACATGAGAGTGACATTCTCCGGTGCAGGGTGATATGACGCATGATTCCTTGCTGTGGGACCTCTATTCAATTGATATTGGTTAATTTTTATTTATTTTATTTAATTTTAATTCATTTCCCTATCCACATTTGTTTGCAGGGGATTTTTCTACACTTTGCTGCCTTTGGCAGCCCTCTAGCCCTTTCCTGGACTATTTTACAGCCTTTTTTGTGCCTAAAAGTTCGGGTCCCCATTGACTTCAATGGGGTTCGGGTTCGGGATAAAGTTCGGATCGAGTTCGAATCCCGAACCCGAACATTTCCGGGAAGTTCGGCCGAACTTCTCGAACCCGAACATCCAGGTGTTCGCTCATCTCTAATGGCATTTCTTTAAACAATGTGCTGACGACAAGACCCGAGTGGTTTGCACGCTGTGCCATCAGAGCCTGAAGTGAGCATTTAACGTTCTAAACCTTAGCACAACCTGCATGACCAGGCATCTACATGCAAAGCATGACCTGCAGTGGAGTATACAACTTAACAACAAGGAACTCACTCAGGCTCCCCCTGCTCTCTCTTCTGCTGCTGCCTCGGCCTCTTCCTCCACTTCAGGAGGAAAGTTGGCACCTGCAACCCACCAAACAGAGGATGTGCCACCAACACCACCACCTCCGTCACCAAGCATCTCCACCATGTCACCCGGCAGCGTTCAGCTCTCCGTCTCACAAACATTGGAGAGAAAGCGTAAATTCCCACCTAGCCACCCTCGAGCCCTGGGCCTGAATGCCAGGATTTCTAAACTACTGGCCTTTGAAATGCTGTCATTCAGGCTAGTGGACACAGACGGCTTCAAACAGCTGATGTCCATGGCTGTCCCACAGTATGTTCCCAGCCGCCACTACTTCTCCAAGAGAGCAGTGCCTTCCCTGCACAACCAAGAATCCGATAAAATCAAGTGTGCACTGCGCAACGCCATCTGTGGCAAGGTCCACCTAACCAAAGATACGTGGACCAGTAAGCAAAGCCAGGGACGCTATATCTCCCTAACTGCACACTGGGTAAATGTAGTGGCAGCTAGGCCCCAGGCAGAGAGTTCTTTAGCGCACGTCCTTCCGCCGCCAAGGATCGCAGGGCATCATTCTTTGCCTCCTGTAGCCTCCTCCTCCTACTTAGCTTCCTTCTCCTCTTCTTCAACCTTCTCATCCAGTCAGCCACACACCTTCACGACCAACTTCAGCACAGCCCGGGGTAAACGTCAGCAGGCCGTTCTGTATCTCATACCCCGACATGTCACAGCTGCTGCATAAAGTGCGGGCCGTATGTGCGCGCTTCCGGGGTTCACATCCTGCAGCTGCTCGCCTGTCTGCGCTACAGCGCAACTTCGGCCTTCCCACTCACCGCCTTATATGCGACGTGCCCACCAGGCAGAACTCCACCTTGCACATGCTTGTGCGAGCAGCAGCTGGCCATAGTGGAGTTTCAGCTGCAGCACGCACAGGTGAGTTGCACTGCGGAACAGCACCACTTCACCACCAATGACTGGGCCTCCATGCGAGACCTGTGTGCCCTGTTGCGCTGTGTCGAGAACTCCACCAACATGGCCAGTGGTGATGACACCATTATCAGCATTACAATACCACTTCTATGTCTCCTTGAGAAAACGCTTAGGGCGATGATGGAGGAGGAGGTGGCCCAGGAGGAGGAGGAGGAGGAAGAGGGGTCATTTTTAGCACTTTCAGGCCAGTCTCTTAGAAGTGGCTCAGAGGGAGGTTTTTTGCAACAGCAGAGGCCAGGTACAAATGTGGCCAGCCAGAGCCCACTACTGGAGGACGAGGTGGACGAGGAGGTGGAGGAGGATGAGTATGAAGCATGTTCACAGCAGGGTGGCACCCAACGCAGCTTGGGCCCATCACTGGTGCGTAGCTGGGGGGAAACAGAGGACAATGATGATATGCCTCCCACAGAGGACAGCTTGTCCTTTCCTCTGGGCAGCCTGGTACACATGAGCAACTACATGCTGCAGTGCCTGCGAAACAACAGCAGAGTTGCCCACATTTTAATGTGTGCGGACTACTGGGTTGCCACCCTGCTGGATCCCCGGGACAAAGACAATATGCCCACCTTACTTCCTGCACTGGAGCATGATAGGAAGATGCACGAGTACAAGCGCACATTGGTAGACACGTTACTGAGAGCTTTCCCAAATGTCACAGGGGAACAAGTGGAAGCCCAAGGCGAAGGCAGAGGAGGAGGAAGAGGTCGCCAACACAGCTGTGTCATGGCCAGCTCCTCTGAGGGCAGGGTTAGCATGGCAGAGATGTGGAAAAGTTTTGTCACCACGCCACAGCTAACTCCACCACTACCTGATATGGAACGTGTTAGAAGAAGGCAGCATTTCACTAACATGGTGGAACAGTACGTGTGCACACCCCTCCACGTACTGACTGATGGTTCGCCCCCATTCAACTTCTGGGTCTCCAAACTGTCCACGTGGCCAGAGCTAGCCTTTTATGCCTTGGAGGTGCTGGCCTGCCCGGCGGCCAGTGTTTTGTCTGAACGTGTATTCAGCACGGCAGGTGGCGTCATTACTGACAAACGCAGCGCCTGTCCACAGCCAACGTGGACAAGCTGACGTTCATAAAAATGAACCAAGAAGGGATCCCACAGGACCTGTCCATCCCTTGTGCAGAATAGACATTTATAACTAGCTCCCCTTAACCATATATTCTTGTACTCCAGGGCACTTCTTTATTGAATCCTCTTACTTTTAATTTTACCATTATTTTGTGTGGCAACCCAAAGTTGAATTAACCTCTCCACCGTCTGGGTGCCAGGGGCCTAGATATCTGAAAGTGGCCTTCTCCATTGGTGGGTGACATGAAGCCGGATTCTCTGCTTTGGGACCTCTCTCCTCTTTCTGGGTGCTGGGGCCTAAATAACTAAAAGTGGCCTTCTCCGTTGGTGGGTGACATGATGCCTCTTTTGCTGCTATGGGACCTGTCTCCTCTGTCTGGGTGTCAGGGGCCTAAATTTCACGTACTTGCTTGCTGTTTTGGTGGCAGACATTTAACACTTTTTACTGTCTAATGACCGCCCCATTGTCCGGGTGTCAGGGGCCTAGATGTCGTTTAATTGCTTGCTGTCTGGATGAGAGACATTAAACTCTTTTTACTGTCAAATTGCCTCTTCTCTGTCTGGATGTCAGGGGCTTACATAAATGATAATGGCCTGTTCCATTGCAGGTTGACCTGAGGCCTGTGTTGCTGTTACGGGACCGCTCTCCTCTTTGCGGGTGCCATGGCCCTGAGTCTATGAATGAGGCCTGTGGCACTGCAGGCAGACATGAATCCTTTTTGGCTGTGATGAGAACATGAACTCCCATAGCATTCCCACCTGATGCCTCCCCAACCTCCTATTCTACCTCTTCCTTCTCCAAGTTGCCAATTGATATTGGTTCATTTTTATTAATTTAATTTTATTTTAAGTCATTTCCCTATCCACATTTGTTTGCAGGGGATTTACCTACATTTTGCTGCCTTTTGCAGCCCTCTAACCCTTTCCTGGGCTATTTTACAGCCTTTTTAATGTCCAAAAGTTCGGGTCCCCATTGACTTCAATTGGGTTCAGGTTCGGGGTGAAGTTCGGGTCGAGTTCGGATCCCGAGCCCGAACATTTTCGGGAAGTTCGGCCGAACTTCTCGAACCCGAACATCCAGGTGTTGGCTCAACTCTAGTTGCAACTTATTGGGCTACATTTTACATCCTACAAACTCGCTATCTCTGCCATTCTTGTTTTATATAATTATGGATCCATAATATTAATAGCTGCTGGGTCTGCAGCATTACTTGTGGAATGGAATCTATTATGTTTTGCACATAATATATGTTTTTAGATTGATTTATATTTTTCATGTCATTTATATTTTCTATTATTTTTAGAGATGAGAGAATTTCTCAAAAATTCGATTTGGTCGGTTTGCCGAATTTTCCGGAAAAATGTGGTTCAATCCAAATTTATTTGTGGCGAATCGCGTTTAAAAAACGGCTATTTCCTGGATGCAGAGAGCCTGTATAGTGTTGTAGAACACTGTGCGTTGCATTAACACGCATAGAGAGTCTGCTGTGGTAGTGAAACAATACTGTGATTCAGTATGACATGTAGATGACAGGCTTCGCTCTTAGAATCACTGCACACTTCACTTATTTGGGCAGTTACGGGGCCAAAACTGACCAAATGCCTCAAGTGTGAACTCAGCCTTACAAATCAATGCTATAAAAAAACGTGCAAAGGCCCAAGATCTTACTATAGAGTGAAAGAGCGCACTCCTTTTACACCAATTTACTGATTTCAGATAGATTTCTACAGAACCTGTTCTATTAAACGCTTATACAAGTAGAGCACCCCGACAGAGTGTAGTAGATGTCAGCAGTAAGTTTGTGTTGACGTCACTGATTATTTTTTCCTTCCTCTGATCCGTCAGAATAACAATAACATGATCCGTTGTGCTTCTCATTTTTCCTTCCTTCTGACAGATCAGAAGAAGGGTCAAATAAATGATGAGGTAAGCCAGGCCGAAAGACAAAATAGTGGCCCAGTCATGAAGTGGGTAGGGTGAGAACAGCATGAAAAGTCCACAGAGTGGCCCTATGACATAAGTAGTGAGGTGGAAGAAGCACGAGGAGACCACAGAGTGACCCAATGACATAGTGTGGAGGTCGCAGCAGCATCAGGAGGAGGCCACAGAGTGGCACAATGACAGTGTGGAGGTGGCAGTAGCAGCATCAGGAGGAGGCCACAGAGTGGCACAATGACAGTGTGAAGGTGGCAGCATGCAGCATAAGGAGGCCACAGAGTGGCACAATGATAGAGTGTGGAGGTGGCTGTTGCAGCAGCATCAGGAGGCCACACAGAGGAACAATGACAGTGTGGAGGTGTCAGCAGCATAAGGAGACCACAGAGTGACCCGTTGACAGAGTGGGGAGGTGGGTTGAAAAACCAGTACCAGCTGAAGATGGTGTGTGAAAGAAGGAGCACTTGACATTAGGTGTGTGGCGGCATCAGAATAGTAGCTGAGGCAGGTAGCCAGAAGAAGCCGGTCTCTTTTGTCAAAGTGTTGGTTTGTCACCATGAATGATCTAGTCTGATGCATCAGGCATTGGTGGGTGGAAATCCTGGCTGATCCACGCCTGATTTATCTTGACAAAGGTCAGTCTCTCCACATTTTGGGTGTACAGGCGAGTTCACTTTGGGGTAACTATGGCCCCTGCCGCACTACTGGCACACCCTGCCGCACTACTGGAACACCTGCTCTGATGCCGCAATACTGGCCAGGCAGGACAGCTTTTCCAGGGCAAACTCTGCCAGTTGCAGCCACATATCCAGTTTGGATGCCCAGTTGTCCAGCAGATCTTTAATGTGGGGTCGCAGGGTGCTGTCCAAGTATGCACGAACCTGCTGGTTCATTTCCTTGTCCAGGTCTAGCTGCTGCTGCTGGTGAGTAGTTTCTTCACTATGCAGGTGACGAAAACTGCTCCTCAGCAACTCTAGACTCAAGTTGCTGCTGATGGAGCTGGAAGTGCTCCTACCCCCCATCCACCCTGCCAAAGCAGCCATGGCAGAGGAACTTTGGCACAGAGGGCCTCCCCGGTCATACCTGCGAGAGGATGGATTATGGCACAGATAGGCAGGGGCCAACTGACTATATAGGATGTCTCTATAGTAGTTCAGTTTGTCCTCCCACCTAGCGGGTGTAAAAAAGGTCCCCATTTTGGACTGGTAGTGAGGGTCCAACAAGGTGGAGAGCTAGAAGTCATCCCTCTGCATAATGGTGACAATTCGGCTGTCCCTGCGCAAGCAAGTGAGCATGCATCGGGCCATTTGTGCAAGTGACTCGGAGGGACTTCTTGCCTCCATATCCACTGCATACTGCCACGGTGTTTCTGGGTCCTTTGCCTTGTCTTCCTCATCACCTTGTAGCTCCCTCTGGCTGCCTCCTGTCACCTGTGTATAAAAACCACCCATTTTGCAGCACATTGCTTGTACTCCAATGTCCTTCTCTTCCTCCAGTTGAGCCCCGACAGGGCTTATGTGGCCATGAGATCTAGGCCCCACGTCTCCAGTCCTCTGACCAGCCAGATT
Organism: Bufotes viridis; assembly: GCA_033119425.1. NCBI lineage: Eukaryota > Metazoa > Chordata > Amphibia > Anura > Bufonidae > Bufotes > Bufotes viridis. The sequence goes on from CM065593.1 coordinate 58,017,869, forward strand.
TACCAGCATCTGTTCCAGGACATGAAGAAATGGAATAATATTGTTCATCCTGTAGTCCTGGCGACTGACAAATAGCGTGGCATCCTCAAATGGCTTGAGCAAACGGCAGGTGTCGTGCATGAGCTGCCACTGGCTGGCAACGAAGTTACACAGGGGAGTTCTCCTGTCCACTTGGATCATCAATAAATCGTTTATGGCCTTTCTCTGTTCGTATAATCGGTCGAACATATGGAGGCTGGAATTCCATTGGGTGGAAACGTTGCATATCAGCCTATGTTGAGGGATGCCATGGAGGATGGGGAGGCAAAGGGGAACATTGTCGCAGGAACACGGCGTGAGAATGTGGAGGTTGAAGTGGCGTCACCTGGCCAAGTTGCTGGTGTGGCTGTGCAGGAACAACATTAACCCAGTGAGCCATAAAGTATATGTATTGTCCCTGACCATAGTTACCATTCCACACGCCGCCACTGCCATGCACTTTGGCATACACAGACAGGCTCAAGGACTGACCCACCTGCTATTCTACATACATGTGCAGGGCAGGCACTGCCCTTTTGGCAAAGAAATGATGGCTTGGGACTCTCCACCTCGGCTCGGCACAAGCCATCAGTTCTCTGAAAGGAGTCCACCACTTGGAAGGGGAGGGACTGCAGCACCTGCAACTTGGCTAGGAGCACTTTCAGCTTTTGTGCCGTTGAATGAGTGCACGCATACTGTCGTCTCTTGGCAATCACATCAGTGATCGATTGCAAATTGAATGACTAACGAGGAGTAGGAGGAAAAAAGAAGGAGAATCGGGATCAGAAGATGACAGGAAGGCTCCCTTTGGCTGACATGGTGGAGATTTGACTTCCTGAAACTGGGTGTGTGCCACTGGGTGATGCAGCGGTTGCTGTGGCAGGCTGGACCACCACATAGGAGCCACGGTTCACCCAGGCCAATTTATCGTGATGCTGCATATGTGGTACCAACATTGGCACCCTGGCCACGCTTCACCTTCTGCCCCCAGATTCTACAAATGGACATTTTCACCTCCTCCGGCGGCTTAACAAAAAACCGCCACACCGCCTAGTAGGTGATTTTAACCCCAACACTCTGCACTGACTGACTGTTTCCAGCACTTCTTCCATGAACCCCTGCACCACTACTTTCCGGCAGATAGACTCCTGCGAAGCTGGTGGTCAACCCTGGGCACATTTGGCTCCTGACCTCCCACTGCTGCCACCCTTTTGACTCCCGGCCACGCTAGTGACTTGCTGGCTCTGCTGCTGGCTCACGGCAAGCTACCACCCTCTTCTCTCTATTATGATGAAGCCCCTAATTCACCCAGCTCCCAAGTACGATCGGCTACATCATCATCGAGTACTGTCTGCATGTCACTGATTTCCTCCTCAACGGTCTCTGGGCCAGGAGCCTGACCGCTCCCAAGACCAGCTCCCACACCACTCTCCACATCACTTCTTGCCCGCCTACTGAAGGAAGCGGCGGATGTCCAGTAGCTGCTGACAATGCTCTAGTGGCTCGCCCTCACTGTGTAGTGGAGCTAAGCCCACAGCATATAATACTTCTCTGGCTGAGGGAACAGAAAAGGACAAAGGCAGGTTGAGGACAGATGAGGGCACAGGGCCTGTTCCCGGGCCGTGCCAACTAAGGGTGCTTTCACACTAGCGTTTTTACTTTCCGTCCTAGAGTTCCGTCCTCGGGGGCTCTAGGACGGAAAGATACTGATCAGGATTATCCCAATGCATTCTGAATGGAGAGAAATCTGTTCAGGATGCATCAGGATGTCTTCAGTTCAGTCTTTTTGACTTTTCAGGACGGAGATAAAACCACAGCATGCTGCGGTTTTATCTCCGTCCTGAAAAGCCTGAACACATGACTGAACGCCTGATCAGGCCTTAAGTCCCATTGACTTAGATTGGGTCCGGATCCGTCCTTCAGGTGTGAGCATGCGAAGACCTTTAAAACAGTGAAAAAAATATAAGACGGATACGTCTCTCCGCATGGCAAACGGAGAGACGGATCTGCACTTGCAATGCATTTGTAGACGGATCCGCAATCCGGATCAGTCTACAAATGCTTTCAGTTGTCATGCGTTGTGATGGATCCAGCGGGACAGAAGTGCACGCCGGATCCACACAACGCAAGTGTGAAAGGGGCCGAAGGGTTGTGTCTGACGAACCCACTGACTCTTGGCTGGGGGTGTCTGATGTCACTTGGGACAAAGTGGATGACCGAGTCAACAATTCAAGAACCGCTAGGTTGCTGGTAAAGACACGACTGCTAGATGACACCAGGAGCTCAGGCCTCTCACTGCGACTCCTGCTGCCACGCCTCCTTACTCTGCTGTGACCTGGGCCAGAAACATTTAGGCCTCTGCTACTCCCTTGTGCAAGGCCTGGCACTTCTATGTCTGACATACTGTTAGAACAAATAAATAAATATAAAGGAAATTGAAACACTGCAAATAAATACACGCCAAAGAAGGCTTTAGAACCTATAACTACACCGTTGAACGGCAAATAGGCTCTTACTTTTTAGAACTTATACATGCCACAGAAGGCTTTAGAACATATAACTCCACAGCAGAAGGGCAAATAATATATATCTTTTTGCCACTAATACATGCCAAAAAGGGCTGTAATTTTCTCACTTCACCACTAGGGTTGAGCAAACCCGAACTGTAAAGTTCAGGTTCGTACCAGACTTTAGGGTTTTTGGTACCCGGACCCGAACATTTTCATAAAATGTTGGGTTTGAGTTTGGCTTTCAGCGATTTAATGGCGCTTGATGAAAGGCTGCAGGGCAGCCAATCAGTATTAAGCAAGTATTGCTGTGTTTGTGGGACTGGAGGCTGACTACAAGGCTATTTAAATGCACCTGTGGGCAGGGCCGCCATCAGGGGGGTACAGCCCATACCCCAGTAAGGGGCCCGGACCCTGGGGGTCCCGGCCGGTCCCGAGCCTTTTTTTTTTTTTTTTTGTGGCCGCTAGACCTGGGGCCATGGGCATAGGAAACGGGGGGACAGGCATGGTCAAATCCCCCCCAGCGGGGTAATGTGGTGTACATATAGCCCGGCACCCCAGAATCAGATCAGCACCGCCGGGCCCGGACAGCAGCGAGCACGGCGGACGGCGTCAATCTCGCGAGTCCTGTGAACTCTCGCGGCAGATCTCGTGGGAACATGCGCGCGCCGTGCGTGCCAGAACTTCAACTAAGAGACTCTGCAGAGACGAGATGCGGCTGGATGAATTTGTCATGGCGGTCAGGGTCAAACGGTGGAGAAGAGGAAACTGGATGTAAGAGGTAGGTGGTGCTGGATTCCCCTATATGTACAGTGGGCTCACTACTGTCCCCTGCGTCTCACCCCCCCCCCCCCCCAAGTATTTATCATAATCCTATGTATTTTAAATTTGGCGGCTACATTTTAATTTGTCACCTGCAGTCCTATGTAACAGACCAGATAACAGTGATAACTGTCTGTGCGCAGATTAATGTAGTATATGTTCCCTGCAGTCTTATGTAACACCCCACATAACACAATAGTTGTGTTATGTGGGGTGTTACATAGGACTGCAGGTAACATCTATAACATCTGTACTCAGACAGTTATGAGATAATGGTGATCCGGCGGGTCCCCGTAGATTGTGTGTACACCACTGGGCATCTCCATAGTGATCTGTTTGTATCGCCGTCCTCAGGTGGGGGCAAATTACTTAGTGGGGGCAATTTATTTAATGCAGGGCTGTCTGGGGGTAAAATTAACTTGTGGGGGGAGGGGCAAATTACTAATTGGGGGTCAGTGTGGTGGGCAAAATACATACTGGAGGGCCATGTGGGGGCAAAACTACTTAGTGTGGGGGCAAATTACATAACGCAGGGCTGTCTGGGGGCAAAATTAACTTGGGGGGCAAATTATTTAGTGGGGGGCAGTGTGGCGGGCAAACTACATAATGGAGGGCCGTGTGGGACACGTCCCTGGATGTAAGAGGTATGGGCGCGATATATGGGTGGGGCTGTGTGTGGGTGTGGCTTGAGGGTGGACGGGGACACAGGGGCCCCATGATCTCCTATTCCTGGGGGAAGTGCCCCTCCAAAGACCAGGCTCTGGATTCGCCACTGGGGTAGTGTCGGGGAGGGGGCAGTGGCGGGGGGGGGGGGCCCAGGCCTTGAGCTGTGTAAGGGGCCCCGAAATTTCTGATGGCAGCCCTACCTGTGGGCCTAGGCTGGCTGATTGATAGGCTATTTATAGGCACCTGTAGGCCCAGACTGACGCCGATTCAGCTGATTTCACTACCTCTGGGTCAGCTATAGGATACAGCAGCATGATGTAGAGGCTCTTTACGGCTGGGCGATGGCAGAATCTCTCAGGAAGGCACTGGTATTCATGGTAGGATCGGAGTGGTTTGCACGGGACCCACGCTGTGGTCCACGACATGTAGTGCTCTGGGATGAAGCAGAGTTTGGGCCCTAATGGTCGAGCGATGGTGTTAGTATTGTTTGTCTGGCTATTCAGAGGCCTGTGGGGGCCATTGCATACAGTTATCGGGGTAGCATGCGCTTAGAGTAGGTATGGTTGTATGTTTCTGATACCTGGTTTACATTTGGGATGCGTGTCTTCAGTTGGCTCAAGCTATGCACGCTGTGTTTAAGTGTTGTGTATCAATGGTCAATGAGACATGGAAAAGGAAAAAAAAAAAAAAAAAAACATGCAGCTGCATCGTGTGCAGGCTCATTCACGCCTGGGCAGCATCAGAAAGTGGCAGGCGAGTGCTGGCATTCACTGTAGAATCGCACTTGTTGGCACGAGATCCACACTGCGGTATGCGACTCGTAATACTCTGGGACGAAGCAAAGTTGGGCGCTAATGGTCAAGTGACTGTTGTTCATATTTTTTTCCGGCTGTTTAGGGGCTGGTTGCGGGCTATTGCATATAGCTATTGGTGTTGCATGCGCCTAGAGTAGGTATGGTCGCATGTTTTCTGATATCTGTTTGATACGGGACGCATGTCTCCAAGCTACGCACACTGTGTTTAAGTGATGGTATAATTTAGTTTCTCTCTCTGGAAGGGTTATGTATCAAGGGTCATTAATAAAAAAAAAAAAAAGTGCATGTCACCTGTTTTACATGTGGGGCGCACGTCCGCAGTTAGCGCCAGACATGCAAGTTGTTGGTGAATGTGTATCAGTGGCTCATATATGGGGGCACTAGCAGGTTGATCAAGGTGCCTGTATTTGAGTACTGATGCTCTGGTAAGTGTGTTTAATCAATAAATTGTATGTTTTGGGCATGCATGTGTCAGCGGTTCTGTGCTATTGTGTTGATTAATTGGCGTTGCATCAGGGTTTATGTTCAACCACGTTTGTTTTCTTACAGGAACATGAGGTGGTGTTGTGGTGACCATCATTTAAAAATAGGGAAAAAAAAAAAAACTCCTGCAGCATTATGTAGAGGTTAATTCGCACCTGGACAATGGCAGAAGGTGCCAGGCGAGTGCTGGCATTCACGGTGGGATCGGACTTGGTTACACGGTCCGTGACTTGTAGCGCTCTGGGGCGAAGGGGGTTGGGCACAAATGGTAGAAAGATCATGGCTAGGTTCGTTACCTGCAAAAGATACATCTGTGTGTCTGCATTTACATTTTGTCCTATACTCCATTCACTACTAGAGCTGCGTTCATGCATCTGTTGTTGTATCACGTTAATACTCACTCTAGATTGCATTCATACGGCTGCTTTATATCATGTTCTTCATTCTCACACTCAGAGCTGCACCCATACCATGTGTGGGGCAAAACTAACATCCAGAGCTACAGTCACCCACCTGTTCTTACACCATGTGTTTATACTCTGCTTCTACTTATAGCTACATTTTCCTTTTTATTTCGACATCATGGTTAGCCAGTATTTTCACTAGGGCAGTCAGCACACCACTCTGACACTGCTCTCCAGATAATCATAGCTGCGTTCTTTTCAGGCTTGCGTGTATTTCCTCGTTGGTTTGTTACAATCCGAAGGCCTACTTTTCTACTTTTTCTGTTCACTTCAGTTAAAAAAATAAAATACAAAATTGAAAATATTATTTTTTTTTTTTTTTTTGTGTTTCAGTCCTGGTTTGCATTTAGTTAAACTGGTCTGCTTTACTTCTGGTTCATATTTATTCAGATTGGTCACTTGCCCCAGTTAACCAAATAGCTTCTCAGCGGTCAGTGGGCCAATAGGAGTACGTTTCCTACTATACTTTCACAAATCCTTCATTTGTCAAGATAAGGGTCTTCTCTTAGCGAATTGCAAGGCCTCTGGCTCTTCGTTTTCTCCCATCTGTTCAAATTCACGGATGGTTAATGTTTATTTATGCACGTGGTTCGCTTCACTAATGTCTATGCATATCCCATCGGGTCTAGCTCACATTTAATTACTTATCGTCACTGTAAAGTCATTCAGTTCAGTCTCATGGGTTTGAGGGGTCTCATGGCTTCGGGGGGCCCGATGATCACTTCGGCCTCATGGCTCCGGGGAGCCTTTTGACCGTTCTTCATGTTGTTCGTTGGGGGAACCATATGGTTGTAGGCTGTTTAGTGTCTTAGGTCAGTGTTTCCCAACCAGTGTGCCTCCAGATGTTGCAAAACTACAACTCCCAGCATGCCTGGACAGCCTTTGGCTGTTCAGGCATGCTGGGAGCTGTAGTTTTGCAACAGCTGGAGGCACACTGGTTGGGAAACACTGTCTTAGGTTCCCTGTCAGAGGGGTTCATGGTTACACGAGTTCCCAAGTCATACTGGGGCTGCATAAGTGATTTATAAAAAATAAAAATAAAAAAAAATCTGCCATTAGAGTCTCGCATGTATGGCTCCGCCATTAGTCTCCCACCCATGGCTTCTCTGTTTATGTTTTACTCACATGATTCCGCCATTAGAGTCCCTCACGCATGGCTTCTCCGATTAAGTGTTTGACATATGACTTCGCCATTAGAGTCTCTCACGCATGACACCGCCATTACAGTCTCTCATGCATGGCCTCTCCGTTTATGTTTTACACACATGACTCCGCCATTAGAGTCTCTCACACATGGCTTCTCCGTTTATGTTTTACATACATGACTCCGCCATTAGAGTCTCTCACGCATGGCTTCTCTGTTTTACACACATGACTCCGCCATTAGAGTCTCTCACACATGGCTTCTCCAATTAAGTGTCCGCCATTTGAGTCTCTCACGCATGGTATCTCCGATTAAGTGTTTGACATATGACTTCGCCATTAGTCTCTCACGCATAGCTTCTCTGTTTATGTTTTACACACATGACTCTGCCATTAGTCTCTCACGCATTGCTTCTCCAAATAAGTGTTTGACATATGACGTTGCCATTAGAGTCTCTCACGCATGACACCGCCATTACAGTCTCTAACGCATGGCCTCTCAGTTTATGTTTTACACACATGACTCCGCCATTAGAGTCTCTCATGCATGGATTCTCCAATTAAGTGTTACACATGACTTCACCATTAGAGTCTCTCATGCATGGCTTCTGCGTTTATGTTTTACACACGTGACTCCGCCATTTGAGTCTCTCACGCATTGCTTCTCCGATTAAGTGTTTGACATATGACTTCGCCATTAGTCTCTCACGCATAGCTTCTCTGTTTATGTTTTACACACATGACTCCACCATTAGAGTCTCTCACGCATGGTTTCTCCAATTAAGTGTCCGCTATTTGAGTCTGTCATGCATGGCTTCTCCGATTAAGTGTTTGACATATGACTTCGCTATTAATGTCTCTCACGCATGGCACGGCCATTAGAGTCTCTCACGCATGGCTTCTCTGTTTATGTTTTACACACATAACTCCGCCATTAGAGTCTCTCACGCATGGTTTCTCCGATTAAGTGTGAGACATATGACTTCGCCATTAGAGTCTCTCACGCATGGTTTCTCCGATTAAGGGTTAGACATATGACTTCGCCATTAGAGTCTCTCACGCATGGTTTCTCCAATTAAGTGTTTGACATATGACTTCGCCATTAGAGTCTCTCACGCATGGCACCGCCAACAGTGTCTCTCACGCATGGCTTCTCCGATTAAGTGGTTCATATATGAATTCACCATTTGAGGTCGGCCATGTGGCCCCACCACAAGTAGGTTTCATGTCTTTTTCCGCCACTAGGGCTGAGGGTGTTGGTGTCGGGCCTAGAGTAGGTATAGGATGCTGCTGCTGTGAAGGAGAGATTAGGAAACAATTCTGGTCTGGTGTACTTGGTGTTAAATCTGCAAAGTACAGCGATTATTATTGTAGGTGCTCTGCTACATTTTTTTACCCATGAGCCGAGTGACACAGAAAAATAAGTTTTATCCATCTGTTAGTTAGGTGGGTGTCGTCGGCCATTTTGTGCAAGTGTAGTGCACCTGCATTGCATATGTACCAGGGGAAAGGAAAATAATATAGGTAATCCGTCTGTGAGTTCAGGGCCCCAGGGGGTGACATATTCAAAAAATATTCTGTAAAGTTCTCCTGTGCTGCATATGTGACAGCGTAATCAATTCAATAAATACACCTGGGTAATAATTAAAAAAAAATTTGTCTGTTCCATTGTTGGGTGACATTAACTTTTTTCCCTTATACAAACCCCTGCTCTGCATAGGTGACAGGGGCATATATTTTTAAAAATCCTCTGTTTCATTAGGAGTTACATTAACCCAGATTTTGCTGTATACGAACCCCTGCACTGCAGAGGTCACAGGGTCCTATATTCTGAAAAATCCTCTGTTACATTGGTAGGTGACGTTAACCCATTTTTCCAGGCCGTCCTTCATGACAGCACCCATGGAGGATGTCCTATTGGCGTCTGCAGGGACAGGAAGCGAGACAGGTTAAAAGGACCCCTCCCATCCCCATGCTCCAGTGTTCTTCCTGTCCCTGTCAGGATAGGAGGGAGTGAGATAGTCTCCCGCCTAGGAATTAGGTGGAGGGGGTGAGTCTGGTCGGGGGGTACCTACCTCTCCTCTTCAGACTCACGTCAGCTCCTGCGCCAGCACCTCTCGGGGAAGGGGTCCCCTGGCTACACCCCGATGCCTCCTTTCTGCCGCCTGCATCGGGGACGCCGACCCGGCTTCTCCTCGGTGAGCTCTGGGCTCGGCAGCAGCTCCTGCGTCTCCCTGTGCGTGCCGTACGTCGCACCACGCAGGCCGGAAGTGGAACTACGTCACCGGAAGCAAGATGGCGGGGCGCATTGGCATGCTGGAGGTCTCGGACGAGAGATCTCGCATGTCAGGGGGTCGATTCTTCTTAGGAATGAGTCCCCCAAGGAAGAGCCGTAAGAGGTGGAGCCGGGCGGCAACGGGTGGACCGGTAAGAAAGAGGGCAGGCCTATTTAAATGTTCTGATGGCAACCTGTTTGGTTGCATCATGGAGGTCCAGGCGTCTATCCAGCAGGAGACTGGTGCAGACACTCCCGTTCAGGCCCCTGTAAGTAGCGACTTAAGAGGGTTTATATAGGGGTTCCGGGGGTCAGGAGCATGGGGACCCTGAAAGGAAAGGCAAAAAATGTGCTACTTGCCAGGCCAGGCTCCCGGATTCTCACAAAAAACAGTTATGCTCAAACTGTATCTCAAAAATCCTCAGAAATGAGCGTACCTCTCTTCTCACGGATTTGAGAGCCATTGTCAGAGAGGAGGTTCAGGCGGCATCTTCAGCCCAGAACCCTGACCCGATACCGTCTTCCCCTCCCGCTAAAAAAAACAGAATTCAAGTAGATTCTGAGGTGGAGGAAGAGGAGTTATGTGATTCAGAGGGGGATGACCACGGATCAGTGTCTTATCCCCTGGAAGATCAGATGAGATATTTATTTTCATCTCAAGACCTGGATCTCTTACTCACGGCCATAAGGCAGACCATGGCCATTGAAGAATAGGAACAGGCACGCTCAGTTGAAGAGGAAATGTTTTGTGGTCTTAAAAACAGGAAAGGGAAGGCCTTCCCAGTGAACAAAAATTTAAAGGATCTCATTACTGAAGAGTGTGTGGAAGGAGAGAAGAAACTCTATGTACCCAGAGAATTTAAGAACCGGATACGCTTTGATCCCTCAGACACCAAGCTCTGGGGCGAGGTCCCAAAAGTCGATATCCAGGTGGCCAAGGTGGTGAAGAGAACCTCAATCCCCTTTGGAGTCAGTACCCTTGCTGAAGATGGCCGCAGGGTTCCTAGCGGACGTGTCGGCGGAGACCATCAGGTTTGCAGCCAAGTCACAATCTCAGACTAATACTGCTAGGCAGGCTCTGTGGCTAAGATCATGGTCCGGTGATGTCGCATCCAAGAGCAGACTCTGCGCCATTCACTTCTCAAGCTCTTTTGTCTTCGGTCCTGTATTGGATTCCATCTTACAGAACGCGGCCGACAACAAGAAAGGCTTTCCGGAAGAAAGATCAAAAAAGCAGCAGTCCTTTCGTAGAGCCTCTGGCCCCAGCCAGACCAAGTCCTACAGAGGGAAAGGAAAAGCAGGTCGTTGGAGTTACCCCAAGGGAGGTAGAGGAAGAGGGTTTCTCTTTAACCCCAGCACAGGAAAACAGTGACGCCAGACCAGTAGGAGGGAGACTTCGCCACTTTTGGGAGGTTTGGAAATGGATAACTCACAATCAGTGGATCCTCGACTCCATCAGGGAGGGCTTCAGAATAGACTTCAGAAGTCCTCCTCCACAAACCTTCCAGCTAACTCATTTCGAGTCCCCTCTTCTACATCAACAATTGGTTTCAGATGTACAAAAACTCCTCGATCTGGGAGCCATAATTCAGGTCCCTCCCCTCCAACACTTCAAGGGTCACTATTCAAGACTTTTCTTTGTGAAGAAGCAGGACGGGTCGATGAGAACAATCATCAACCTGAAGTTTCTAAACAAATGGGTATCTTACTACAAATTCAAGATGGAGTCAATAAGATCCACTACCCCCTTGATCCCACCAAACGCCTTTCTCTGTACAATAGACCTCAAGGATGCGTATTACCACATCCCCATACATCCACAGCATCAGCAATTCCTAAGATTTGCAATCAGGTACAAGGATCAGATTCTTCACTTCCAGTTTCAGTGTCTACCATTTGGGATCTCATCAGCCCCCCATCATCTTCACGAAAGTAGTGTCGGAGATCATGGCCCACCTCCGCCAGAACCAGATTGTAACCGTACCCTACTTGGACGACTTTCTGATGATTGCAGACTCCATACAGAAGTTGGAGGGCGACATCAATCAGGTTCTAGCCCTATTCAAGGACCTGGGATGGATAATAAATTATCAGAAGTCAGACTTGGTTCTGGATACGGAAAAAAAATTCCTGGGAACCCTCTTGGACACAAGGGCACAACATTCCTTTCTGCCAGCGAGGAAACAAGTCGGTATAAAGGAGAGGATTACATCCTTCAGGAGGAAGACAACCCACACTCTGAGAGAGGCAATGCAGATCCTGGGCCTAATGACCTCCAGTATCTCAATAATCCCTTGGGCTCAGTTCCACTCCAGAGTCCTTCAGGAAGCAGTGTTGACAGCCTGGGACAGAGATCACCGGTCCCTCAACTCCAAAGTACAACTACCAGCCAAGGTTCTCAACTCTCTGTCCTGGTGGACAGATCCCAGGAACTTGGAGAAAGGGGTCCCATGGAATTTGACTCCGGCCGTGACTGTTACCACAGACACAAGTCTCCATGGCTGGGGGGGGCATGTAGATGAGCAGTTTTTTCAGGGTTCCTGGGTTCTCCTGGACAGAGTAAAGTCTTCGAATTATCGGGAGCTAAAGGCAGTGCTGAAGACTCTAAAGGCAGCCAGGCATCATCTTCAGGGCCGGCATATCAGGATTCTTTCAGACAATATTACTACAGTATGTTACCTAAAGAGACAAGGCGGAACCAGGGGCCCGCTTCTGCAGGGGCTGGCAGACCAGATCTTTTTGTGGGCAGAAAAAGAGGTGTTATCTATTTCCGCAACCCATCTAAAGGGATCTCAGAATACAAAGGCCGACTTCCTCAGCCGCCAGAGAATAGATGCGGGAGAATGGTGTTTGAACAAACAGGTCTTCCATCAGATCTGTCAGTTGTGGGGCATACCGGAGATAGATCTGTTCGCCACCAGTGGGAATATTCAACTGGACTGTTTCTTTTCACTAAACCCCATCGGCAATCCAGTAGTGGTGGACGTTCTAGCCCAGAATTGGGACATGCAGCTGGCGTATGCCTTCCCCCCACTATCTGTGCTCCCGGCGGTCTTGAAGAAGATGAGGACCAGTATTACCACTCTCATCCTTATAGCACCAGACTGGCCTGGTATCCCATCTTGAAAGAGTTGTCAGTCAGAGACCCGATCATTCTTCCCTTCAGGAGGGACCTGTTAACCCAGGGGCCTCTGGAACATCCCAACCTCTTCAAGTTGAAGTTGGCTGCCTGGATCCTGAAAGGCAGACCTTGAAGATGAAGGGTCTTTCGGACCACGTAATTTCAACCCTACAACAGAGTCGGAAGCCAGTTACCTCGGCCATATATTTAAAAATCTGGAAAAAGTTCTCATCCTGGCTGTCCCAGAACCACCCAGGGGTCAGAATCTCCATCAATCGGTCACATTCTGGATTTCCTCCAGAAAGGGTTTGACTTAGGATTAAAACCCAGCAATCTCAAGGTCCAGATCTCAGCCTTGAGCTGCTGCTTAGACCTTCCCCTTGCAGAGCACAGGTGGGTTAAGAGATTTATCAAGGCAGTCTTTAGGATTCGTCCTACCTTTAGAGAAACGGGTCCCAGATGGGACTTGAATATAGTTCTAAATGTCCTGTGTAGTCCCCCCTTTGAACCTATAGATGACATTTCCGACAAGCTCCTCTCACTGAAGACAGTATTTCTGCTAGCCATCACTACTGTCCGTAGGATAGGGGAGATCCAGGCTCTTTCCATTAGAGAACCCTTTTTCGAGGTCTTAGACGATAGGATTGTTCTAAAATTAGACCAGTCTTTTCTGCCCAAGGTTGTCTCAATATTTCATAGAGAACAGGAAATAATTCTTCCTTCATTCTGTTCTGATCCTAAGAATACACAGGAAGAACGGTTTCACTGCCTGGATGTAAGAAGAGCGGTCCTCTCCTACATTGACCGTACAAAAGCTTGGAGGAAATCCTTGAAAATTTTCATACAATTCGGAGGGAGGAGTAGAGGATGCAAAGCTTCAAAGACCTCTTTGGCCCGCTGGGTCAAGGAAACCATCTTACACTGTTACAAGCTCCAAGACTTCACTTGTCCTCTATCGGTAAAGGCTCATTCGACTAGAGCCACGGCGGCAACTTGGGCGGAAAAAGCAGGAGCGTCCATGGATCAAATCTGCAGAGCCGCAACCTGGTCCTCCTCCACTACCTTCATCAGACATTACAGACTAGACTCTATCGCCGACCAGGATTCATCCTTTGGTCGTAAAGTCCTGCAAGCAGTGCCCCCCCCCCCCCCCCATAGAATTACGTTCTAAATTGTTAGGTCTCTATGGGTGCCGTCATGAAGGACGTCCTGAAAACATACATTTAGTTTACCGGTAAATCTCTTTCCAGGAGTCCGGAATGACAGCACCCCGTAATTTCCCTCCCTTATCTTTTGCTTCAGCATTTGAGGTTTGGATGTACATTTCTGCTTACGGTGTGAATGTAATATTGTTTCAGAATAAAAAATATGGCATCCTATCCGGTGTACTGAGTGGTAAAACACTGGAGCATGGCGGTGGGAGGGGTCCTTTTAACCTGTCTCGCTTCCTGTCCCTGCAGACGCCATTAGGACATCCTCCATGGGTGCTGTCATTCCGGATTCCTGGAAAGAGATTTACCGGTAAACTAAATGTATGTTTGCCGTATACAAACCCCTGCTCTGCATAGGTGACAGGGACCTATATTTCTAAAAATCCAAGGTTACATTGGTGGGTGACATTAACCGTTTTTTGCCATATACAAACCACTGCTCTGCATAGGTGACAGGTACCTATATTTCTAAAAATACTGTTACATTGGTGGGTGACATTAACCCTTTTTTGCCGTATACATACCCCTGCTCTGTATAGTTGACAGGGACATATATTTCTAAAAATCCTCTGTTACATTCTTGGATGACATTTTACCAGTTTTGCTGTATAAAAACCCCTGCTCTGCATAGGTGACAGGGGCATATATTTCTAAAAATCTTCTGTTACATTCTTGGATAATATTTTACTAGTTTTGCTGTATAAAAACCCCCCTGCTCTGCTTAGGTGACAGGAACCTATATTTCTAAAAGTCCTCTGTTACATTGGTGGGTGACATTAACCCATTTTTGCCGTATACAAACCCATGCTCTGCATAGGTGACATGGACATATATTTCTAAAAATCCTCTGTTACATTGGTGGATGACATTAACCCAGTTTTTGCCGTATACAAACCCCTGCTCTGCATAGGTGACAGGGACATATATTTTAAAAGATCCTCTATTACATTGGTGGGTGACATTAACTCATTTTTGCCGTATACAAACCCATGCTCTGCATAGGTGACATGGACATATATTTCAAAAAATCCTCTATTACATTGGTGGGTGACATTAACCCATTTTTGCCGTATACAAACCCATGTTCTGCATAGGTGACAGGGTCATATATTTCTAAAAATCCTCAGTTTCATTGGGAGTTACATTAACCCAGTTTTTGCCGTATACGAACCCCTGCTCTGCAGAGGTCACAGGGTCCTATATTTGGAAAAATCCTCTGTTACATTAGTTGGTGACATTTACACATTTTTGCCATATACAAACCCCTGCTCTGCATAGGTGACACTGACCTATATTTCTAAAAATACTCTGTTACATTGGCGGGTGACATTAACCCTTTTTTGCCGTATACAAACCTCTGCTCTGCATAGGTGACAGGGACATATATTTCTAAAAATCTTCTGTTACATTCTTGGATAATATTTTACTAGTTTTGCTGTATAAAACCCCCCTGCTCTGCTTAGGTGACAGGAACCAATATTTCTAAAAGTCCTCTGTTACATTGGTGGGTGACATCAACCCATTTTTGCCGTATACATACCCCTGCTCTGCATAAGTGACTGGGACCTATATATTAAAAAATCCTCTGTTAGATTGGTCGGTGACATTAACCCATTTTTGCCGTATACAAACTCATGCTCTGCATAGGTGACTGACCTATATTTCTAAAAATCCTCTGTTAAATTAGTGGGTGACAATTTATCAATTTTGCCTTATTCAAACCCCTGCTCTGCATAGGTGACAGGTACATATATTTCTAAAAATCCTCTGTTACATTGGTGGGTGATATTAACACAGTTTTTGCCGTATACGAACCCCTGCTCTGCATAGATCACAGGGATCTATATTTCTAAAAATCCTCTGTTACATTGGTGGCGACATTAACCCTTTTTGCCGTATACAAATCCCTGCTCAGCATAGGTGACAGGGATATATATTTCTAAAAATCCTCTGTTACATTCTTGGATGACATTTTACCAGTTTTGCTGTATACAAACCCTTGCTCTGCATAGGTGGCAGGGACATATATTTCAAAAAATCCTCTGTTACATTGATGGGTGACAGTAACCCATTTTTGCTGTATACAAACCCCTGCTCTGCATAGTTGACGGGCATATATTTCAAAAATTCCTCTGTTACATTCTTTTTGACATTTTACCAGTTTTGCCTTATACGAACCCCTGCTCTGCAAAGTTGAGAGGGACCTATATTTCTAAAAATCCTCTGTTACATTGGTGGGTGACATTTTACCAGTTTTTTTGTATACAAACCCCTGCTCTGCATAGGTGAGAGGGACCTATATTTCAAAAATGTCTGTTCCATTGGTGGGTGACATTAACCTATTTTTGCCATATACAAACCCCTGCTATGCATAGGTGACAGGGACATATATTTCAAAAAATCCTCTGTTTCATTGGTGGGTGACATTAACCCATTTTTGCCGTATACAATACCCTACTCTGCATAGGCGACAGGGACATATATTTCTAAAAATCCTCTGTTACATTGGTGGGTGACATTAACCTATTTTTTCCATATACAAACCCATGCTATGCATAGGTGACAGGGACATATATTTCCAAATATCCTCTGTTTCATTGGTGGGTGACATCAACCCATTTTTGCTGTATACAAATCCCTACTCTGCATAGGTGACAGTGACATATATTTCGAAAAATCCTGTGTTACATTCTTTGTTGACATTTTACCAGTTTTGCCGTATATAAACCCCTGCTCTGCATAGGTGACAGGGACATATATTTCTAAAAATCCTTTGTTACATTCTTGGGTGACATTTAACCATTTTTCCAGTATACAAACCCCTGCACTGCAACTAGTTTGGTTTAGATTGTTGGGTGCTGTAGTTATATGCTGTAAAATTTCCATGATAAATCTGCAGCGGGGGTTAGCGACTACCTCCTCTACCACCGCTTTCACCTACACCGCCACGTCCACCCCTCCTCAAAATCCTACTCCATATGGTTCTCCTCTTCCTATTTCAAGATTATAATTTTTTTTATTTATGTATTTTATGTTACTTTAAGTCATTTCTGTATCCATAATTGCATGGCAATTGTCCAGCTCTTACCCCCATTTTGCTTCCTTTTACAGCCCTCTAGCCCTTTCAATGACTCTTTTAAAACCATTTTAGTGCCCCAAAGTTCAGGTCAAGTTCGGGTCCCGAACTCAAGCTTTTCGTCAAAGTTCGGCCGAACCCGGCTAACCCGAACTTCCAGGTGTTCGTTCACCACACAACGTCAACTACTTTTTTGTTGTTTCACTAATACATGCCAAAAAGGGTTTAGAACATATAAGTGCACTGTTGAACGACAAATAGGCCCTCATTTTTTCCACTTATACACAACACAAAATGCTTTAGAACATATAACTACACCATTAATACACAACAAAAATGGGCTGTAATTTTCTCACTTCACCACACAACGGCTAATAAGCCATTTTTTTCCCAATAATACAAGCCAAAAAATGCTTCAGAACATATAACTGCGCCGCACAAGAGCAAATAATAATAAACCCTGTTAATGGCTGTATCAAACAACACTTGCACCCCAATAACAAGAATGGTTTGCTGGAATTACAGAGCTGTATAATGGCAATTTGGATCCCCAGTCAGTGCAGCAAGGTGCAATAGGATTTATCCTATTACCCAGGCTCACACTAATTAAAGCAAATCCAAGTAGAAAACAATGAAATATATATCTATATTACTACGTAAAGTTAAAATCACAATAATAAAATGTTTGGTGATACAAACAGATACAAGGCTATCAATGCCCTAGCAGGAAGTACAGGCTAAAGGCTGAATATAAACATATTGCTAGACAATTAGTGAAGCAGAGTATATATAACACCACGTGCCATATTTAAACTCAATTAAAGTGCAAAGTGCATAAATTCAACTCACATCTACATCTTATAATAGTCCAGACAGAGTCAGATAAAATTAATGTGTAGCCATACCAAAAAGCTGTCTCTCCTGCATCCTGTTGCACGTTTCACTAATGCTTCATCAGGGGGTAATAGCAGAGTATCTACAGAATGGATTAACTATGAATATGAGTGCACTAGAACGTAATGCACACGGCGAATGCTCTCCCTGCACTCTCAGTGCAGTTTAAGTTCCAAGCCTTCACACTGAGATTGGGCCACCAAGTGGGATGAATATGATTAGGCAGAGTGGCCTGGATATACCTGATTCAACAAGATGTGTGATTCATTCATTTTTCAAAACTTCGCTTGTCTCTCAGAATTCAAGTGTAAAAAGGTATTGTTTATAGAGATGTCGCGAACATTTTCCTTTCGCGAAAGCTGAACGCAAACCTCCGCGAATGTACGTGAACGGGCAAACCGCCATAGATTTCAATAGGCAGGCGAATTTTAAAACGCACAGGGACACCTGGACTGTGGCATGCCGGAGGGGGATCCATGGCAAAACTCCCATGGAAAATTACATAGTTGACGCAGAGTCGGGTTTTAATCCATAAAGGGCATAAATCACCTAACATTCCTAAATTATTTGGAATAACGTGCTTTAAAACATCCAGTGTGTGTATACGATCAGGTATGATGTTGTATCGATCAGGTAGTGTAAGGGTTACGCCCGCTTCACAGTGACAGACCAAATTCTGGGGGAGACCAAACTCCCCGTTTAACGCACCGCAAACAACCGCAAACAACCGCAAACAGTCCATTTGCACAAACGCAAACTCCCCATTTGCAAGGTTGGATACAAAGCTAGCAATGTCCCGTTCCTTGTCCTCACTGACGTCATTGAAGGTCTCTTCCCCCACCCAGCCACGTACAACACCAAGGGTCCCCGAGAGGGGACAACAAGCCCCCAGGGATGCCTGCTGTGGATGGTCTTCCACCTCGTCAAAGCCACCTTCCTCCTCTGACTCCTCTTCTTCAGACTCCTCTCTCTGCATTGCCGCAGGTCCAGCCTTGAGTTTGACTGACCAGGTTTGTCACCTCCGCAAAAGGACGCATGAGCCTAACGCCATTGTGCATGAGCGTTCAGTAACACGGCCAAAAAATACCCAGCTCCACAGAGGCGGTCCTCTGTTTTTTTTAAATTAAAAAAATCTGTTCTTACCAGTTTAATATCTGTTTTGTCCGCTATCAGGGGCCGGTGTATGGAATATATTTTAGGAACCGGGAGATGGGAAAAGATGGTTGGTCGGTCCTCTTCCTTCCAATCTGGGGCACTGCGCGTGCGCCTTGCAATGTACTGTGCCACCCTATATGAGTGGTGTGTTAAGTAGTACTATTCCTATCAGTTTGATCCCCGTTACGTCCCCTATCAGGGGACGTGAATAGATTTTAGGACCCGGGAGATGGAAAAAGATGGTTGGTCGGTCCTCTTCCTTCCAATTTGGGGAACTGCGCATGCGCCGTGCAATGTACTGTGACACTCTATATGAGTGGTGTGTTAAGTAGTACTATTCTTATCTGTTTAATCCTTGTTACGTCCCCTATCAGGTGAAGTGTATCGAATAGATTTTCGACAACCGCAAAGAGTTGTCAATAGTTGACGTAAATTTTATTCCTCTATGCGTCAATCTTGGTGTATTGATGACTGTGCTCATGCGCACGTTTGGGAGATTGCTGGCGATGGCAGTTTTTCAAAGCCTATGGTCGTGCTGAGATAGTTCAGTGACAGTTAATTGACCCAGAAAACAATGATTCTGCAGGGTGGGCCCATTCTTGGCCTACTAGGCTTTAATGATCACCTTGGATGATCACAAAGAAAATTTATGTTTTTTCTATGAAAAATTATCCAGCCGATCGCTTTTGGTCTGTTCACAATGAAGCAACGACTGGGGTGTGCCAACATTGCCAACACACTCATAGAGATGATCGCTTCATTGTGATACGCAAGCCCCTTCACCACAACAAGGTAACGATCATGAAGGGGAATTGACACATGTATGTGCCTTTTTTTTGTTTTGTTTTTGCAGCCACAGTGCCGCACCAGAGGCCAGAAAAATTTGGCATGTACACATGCCTGAAAAATCAGGTATTGTTGCAGCCGCTGCTGTAGCAGCGGCCGGGAAAAATGATGTTTTCCGGGTAGAAAGTGTACTAAAACATTGCGACTTGAACCCTAGTTGGTGGCGGAGAAGTCTCGCAAGTCATCCGGCATGCGGAGATTAAATACAGCAGCGTGGGGACCATTTTTAGCCGAAGGCATCTCATCAGGCCTTTTTTAGTCAAATGTATCCCCCATTGTCAGTCCCTTCGGTATCCACGCCTCATTCATCTTAATAAAGGTGAGGTAATCTAGACTGTTTTGACCTAGGCGACTTTTCTTGTCAGTGAAAATACCTCCTGCTGCGCTGAAGGTCCTTTCTGGCAGGACACTTGGAGCGGGGAAGGCCAGAAGTTCTATCGCAAATTAGGATAGCTCAGGCCACAGGTCAAGCCTACACACACAGTAGTCAAGGGGTTAATCGCTCCTCAGAGTGTCAATATCTGCAGTTAAGGAGAGGTAGTCTGTAACTGTCGGTCGAGACGTTCTCTGGGGGTGGACCCCGAAGGGCTGTGGCGATGTGTAGGACTTAAAAAGCTCCGCATGTCCTCCATCAACAACACGTCTGTAAAGCGTCCTGTCCTTGCCGGCGTGGTTGTGGTATGAGGAAGATTACTTTCACCTCGTCCTCTGTTAGATTCCTGTTGTGCTCTTACATCACCCTTATACGCTGTGTAAAGCATACTTTTTAACTTGTTTTGGAACTGCTGCATCCTTTCCGACTTCCAGTAACATTTCAGCCACTTTCTGCTTATACCGGGGGTCTAATAGCGTGGCCACCCAGTACAGGTCGTTCTCCTTCAGCCTTTTTATATGAGGGTCCCTAAACAAGCATGACAGCATGAAAGACCCCATTTGCACAAGGTTGGATGCCGAGCTACTCATCTCTCGTTCCTCGTCCTCATTGATCTCATTGAAGGTCTGTTCTTCCTCCCAGCCACGTTCAACACCACGGGTCTCAGATAGTTGACAACAACGAGCACCCTGGGATGCCTGCTGTGGTTGGTCTTCCTTCTCCTCAAAGCCACATACCTCCTATGACTCCTCTTCCTCAGACTCCTCTACCTGCATTGCCGCAGGTCCAGCAAGCGATGATAAGGTTGTTTCTGGTGATGATGGTGACCACAACTCTTACTCTTCACGTTCATCTACGGCCTGATCCAGCACTTTTCGCAGGGCACACTCCAGGAAGAAAACAAATGGGATGAGGTCGCTGATTGTGCCCTCGGGGTAATTGACTAGGTTTATCACCTTACTGAAAGGAGAAAGGAGAAAGCATGGGCGCAGGAAAACCGACCCACCTATTTTTTCATACCATTGGCTCCCCGTAATCCTGAACCCACACCAGAACCTATGCAAATCGATGCATTGGGGAGATCCATAACTGTAGCTGAAAGGGAAAGACGCATCTCAGAAGATCTTTGTCTCTACTGTGGAAAACCGGTACATTATGCTATCGACTGCCCTAGAAGGGTCCGTAGAGAGATAGAAGAACAATTGGAATCAGAAATTCCATACTCTATACACTCAGAAATAAATTCTATTTCTCCTATTGCTTGGAAGAAAGACCAAACTAAAATCCGCGAGTCTCATTTCATGGTACCCATTCAGATCTTCACCTCTGGACTCGAAATCTCCTGCTCTGCTATGCTGGACTCTGGGGCTGGGGGCAATTTTAAGGATGTAACATTTGCACATAAAAACCATATCCCACTATTAAAGAGAACAACACCATTGGATATGGAGACTGTGGACGGCTCACCTTTTTCCTCAGGTCCAGTTACGCAAGAAACCGTAAAGCTCCAAATACGCATCAACATGGATCACCGTGAGGACATCCATTTTTCATTGATCTCTTCACCCAAATTTCCCATAATCTTGGGGATCCCATGGTTGGCGATTCATAATCCATCCATTGATTGGTAAAATCATGTACTACACTTCCTGTCAGAATTCTGTCAGTGTAATTGCTTGCAAAACCCTCAGTCTTCGGCTCCAGCGATCCCTCTGGTTCCAGAACAGTCTACAAGTGAGTTATTACCTCTGCCATACAAGAATTTTCAGGATGTCGGCAACAAAAAAAATGCAGATAAGCTTCCTCCTCACCGTTCTTATGACTGTCCGATTGAACTATTAACGGGGGAGGAAATACCGTTTGGCTGCATTTTTCCGCTTTCTGATCCTGAATTGAAGGCTTTGAAAAAATATCTAGATGAAGATCTAAAAAAGGTGTTTATCCGACCCTCTACCTCTCCAGCTGGTGCTCCTTTTTTATTTGTGGAAAAGAAAGATTCCTCTTTACGCCCCTGTATAGACTACTGGAAACTTAACAGTATCACTGTAAAAAATCGGTATCCCCTTCCTTTAATATCTGAACTACTCGAAAGACTGCGCACTGCCAGAATATTTACGAAACTTGATCTCAGAGGAGCATATAACCTGGTCCGTATTCGTCCGGGTGACGAATAGAAGACTGCTTTCCGAACTCGGTATGGACATTTCGAATACCTCGTTATGCCTTTCGGACTGTGTAATGCGCCAGCTACATTTCAACACTGTGTTGACGATGTGTTCAGGGACATGTTGGATCAGTTCATAATAATATACTTGGACGACATTCAAATTTTTTCTGAAAGTCTGGAACAACATCATATGGACGTCTGCAAGGTTCTACAGAGACTTCGAGAACACCAACTCTACATTAAACTCGAGAAATGCGAATTAGAAAAAACAACTGTTCAGTTTTTGGGATACATCATTTCTCCGAAGGGTCTAGAGATGGACCCCAGCAAGATTAGAGCTGTAACAGAGTGGCCTACTCCCAGAAATGTAAAAGTCATACAGAGATTCATCGGTTTTGCTAATTTCTACAGGAGATTCATGCGGAATTTCTCCAGGGTCACCAAACCAATCACACAACTCACAAAGAAAACCGTACCCTTTACCTGGACTCCCAGGGCACAAGACCCATTTAGTCAACTAAAGACTCTGTTCACAGGCGCACCAATACTAATCCATCGAAATCCAGAACTACCATTCACGGTAGAAGTGGATGCATCTGATTCTGCAATAGGGGCGGTTTTGTCACAACGTGCAGGAGATAAAGAGTTGCTTTATCCTTGTGCCTATTTTCCTCGCCAAATGTCCCCAGCCGAAAAAAATTAGGACATCGCGAATAAAGAGCTACTTGCAATCAAGGAAGCCTTCTCGGAATGAAGACACCTTTTAGAGGGGGCCACCATTCCCATACCCGTCTTGACTGATAACAAGAACCTTGAGTTTCTGCATAACGCCAAAAGATTATCCTCCAGACAGGCCAGATGGAGCCTGTTCTTTTCTCGTTTTAGCTTTATCATTACCTACCGTCCAGGTTCTAAGAACGGCAAAGCAGACGCGCTGTCCAGAATGTTCTCTGACTTCTCCCAAGAAAATAAGAATCAAACCACGATCCTGCCTGAAAGAAACTTCTTGGGGCCACTCATTCGGGGGATTTATTGAAACTAATTAAAGACGGATATCAGAGTGACTATTTTCTTAGCCACCCCACTAGTGAGGTTAACCTTCACTTCATGGATGGTTATTGGATCAAACCGGATCATCAACTATATGTTCCCGAAATAGCTCGACTTTAGTCCTTAAACTGGCTCATGTTTCCAAGTTGGCCGATCACTTGGGCATAAAAATAACTCAAGAACTGTTATCTCGTTCCTTCTGGTGGCCCAATTGTAAAGGGGATGTGAAGAGGTATGTTTCTTCATGTTTGACCTGTGTACACTACAAGACTCCACGTTCTTCCCCTCTGGGATTATTACAACCACTTCCGGTTCCATCTCGCCCTTGGGGCTCAGTCTCTATGGACTTCGTGGTCGATTTACCTCCTTCTCAAGGAATGAACACTATCCTTGTCATCATAGACCATTTTACCAAGATGGCACACTTCATCCCTTTCAAAGGAATACCATCTGCAAAACAGACAGCAGAACTCATGATCCGTGAAGTGTTCCGGCTACACAGGATTCCAGACAACGTGGTCTCTGATTGCGGGTTACAGTTCACGTCCAAATTCTGGAAAAACTTCTGTTCTGCCCTTGGAATCAAAATAAATTTGTCATCAGCTTTTCATCCACAATCTAATGGTCAAACTGAAAGAACTAATCAAACCCTCGAACAGTATATACGCTGTTTCATTACCCATTTACAAGATGACTGGATGGAACATCTCTCCACTGCAGAATTTGCGTACAATAACTCGGAACACAGTTCGACTTCTTTCAGCCCATTCTACGCGAAAACAGGCCTCCATCCAGTCTTCATTGCCCATCTGCCAATCACCACGGCCCTCCCAGCAGTAACCAAATGGTTAACTAACCTGCAAAAGGTACAAGGAAAAATCATGGAGAATTTACACGATGCCCAAAGACGCTCCAAACAAGCTGCGGACAAACACCGTAGACCAGCACCAGTTTTTCATATTGGAGACAAAGTGTGGCTGTCCACAAAAAATATTAAGCTGAGAGTCCCTTCTCAAAAACTGGGTCAAAGATACATTGGACCATATCAGATTTCGGCTCAAATTAACGTTGTCACATTCAAACTCAAACTCCCAGATTCGCTCAAGATACATCCGGTGTTCCATTGTTCGCTCTTGAAATCATTTGTCGAGAATACTTTCCCTGATCGATTTTTGCTGCCACCACCGCCAGTCAGGGTGCATGGAGAAGAGGAGTTCGTTGTAGAAAAGATCTTGGACTCTAGAATTTTTTCGAAGAAAACTGCAGTATTTGATCCGTTGGAAGGGTTATTGTAATAATGAGGACTCGTGGGAACCCAAGGAGAATGTACACGCTACCTTGGAGATGACTGGAGGTCATCATGGAGGAGGGGGAGTACTGTCAGGGATCGAAGCAGGAGACTCCGGCATCCTAGGCTGTAGCCTTGCTCACTAGACCACAGAGCTTCCTGGACAGTTTCTGTTACTTTTTTGAACTACCTTCTTGCCCTGATTTTTCCTGCATTTGGTTTGACCAATCAGATCTGTACGCCCTATTTAAGGAAGACCATGTCACTTCCTCCCTTGCCAGATTATTGAGCTATTTCAGCCGTAGTCTTGCTTCAGCCTCTCAGAAATTGTCTGTTAACCTGTTCGTGTACCGAACTCTGCCTCCAGTGACTACTCTCTTGCCTCATCCTGAATCCTTATACCTGCCATCGTGTGTACCGAACTCTGCCTCCATTGACTACTCTCCTGCCTCATTCTGAATCCTTGAACCTGCCCTCCCATGTACCGACCCAGGACTGCCTAACTACTCTCTTGCCTTCCTCGTTCTTCGGCACTCATCTACCACATGGACCTTATCAGGTCGATAGAGCCACCGCTGTTCCTGCATATCCGGATCATTCATCTATTCCATTTCCGTGCTCCTCTGATCCTGTGTCGCTGCCATTTCGAGTAACCTCTACAAGCAATTGTGCAGGTAACCATAACAACTAGAGATGAGCGAACACCTGGATATTCGGGTTCGAGAAGTTCGGCCGAACTTCCCAAAAATTTTGGGGTTCCGAACTCGACCCGAACTTTATCCCGAACCCCATTGAAGTCAATGGGGACCCGAACTTTTGGGCACTAAAAAGGCTGTAAAATAGTCCAGGAAAGGGCTAGAGGGCTGCAAAAGGCAGAACAATGTAGGTAAATGCCCTGCAAACAAATGTGGATAGGGAAATGAATTAAAATAAAATAAATAAAAAATAACCAATATCAATTGGAGAGTGGTCCCATAGCAGAGAATCATGCGTCATATCACTCACAACTGGAGAAGGCCACTTTCAGTTATTTCGGCCCCAGCACCCAGACAGAGGAGAGAGGTCCCACAGCAAGGAATCATGCGTCATATCACCCACCACTGGAGAAGGCCATTTTCAGTTATTTCGGCCCCAGCACCCAGAAAGAGGAGAGAGGTCCCACAGCAAGGAATCATGCGTCATATCAACCACCACCGGAGAAGGCCACTCTCAGTTATTTCGGCCCCACCACCCAGACAGAGGAGAGAGGTCCCACAGCAAGGAATCGTGCGTCATATCAACCACCACCGGAGAAGGCCACTCTCAGTAATTTCGGCCCCAGCGCCCAGACAGAGGAGAGAGGTCCCACAGCAAGGAATCATGCGTCATATCACCCACCACTGGAGAAGGCCACTTTCAGTTATTTCGGCCCCAGCACCCAGACAGAGGGGAGAGGTCCCACAGCAAGGAATCATGCGTCATATCACCCACCACTGGAGAAGGCCACTTTCAGTTATTTCGGCCCAGCATCCAGACCGAGGATACAGGTCCCACAGCAAGGAATCATGCGTCATATCACCCACCTGTGGAGAAGGCCACTCAGTTATTTCGGCCCCAGCACCCAGACAGAGGAGAGAGGTCCCACAGCAAAGAATCATGCGTCATATCACCCACCACTGGAGAAGGCCACTTTCAGTTATTTTGGCCCAGCACCCAGACAGAGGAGAGGTTCGTTCAACTTTGGGTTGCACCGCAAGATCATGGTAAAGTTAAAAAAATTAGGATTCAATAAAGAAGTACCCCGGAGTACAAGAATACATGGTTGAGGGGGAGGCAGTTATAAATGTCTATTCTGCACAAGGGAGGCACAGATCCTGTGGGATCCATGCCTGGTTCATTTTTATGAACGTCAGCTTGTCAAAGTTGGCTGTGGACAGGCGGCTGCGTTTGTCATGAATTACGCCCCCTGCCGTGCTGAATACACGTTCAGACAAAACACTGGCCAACGGGCAGGCCAGCACCTCCAAGGTATAGAATGCTAACTCTGGCGATGTGGACAATTTGGAGACCCAGAAGTTGAATGGGGCCGAACCATCAGTCAGTACGTGGAGGGGTGTGCAGAAGTACTGTTCCACCATGTTAGTCAAATGCTTCCTCCTGCTAACACGTTCCGTATCAGGTGGTGGTGCAGTTAGCTGTGGCGTGGAGACAAAACTTTTCCACATTTCTGCCATGCTAACCCTGCCCTCAGAGGAGCTGGCCGTGACACTGCTGTGTTGGTGACCTCTTGCTCCTCCTCTGCTTTCGACTTGGGCTTCCACCTGTTCCCCTGTGACATTTGGGAATGCTCTCAGGAGCGCGTCTACCAGCGTGCGCTAGTACTCGCGCATCTTCCTATCACGCTCCAGTGCAGGAAGTAAGGTGGGCACATTGTCTTTGTACTGGTGGGGATCCAGCAGGGTGGCAACCCAGTAGTCCGCACACGTTAAAATGTGGGCAACTCTGCTGTCGTTGCGCAGGCACTGCAGCAGGTAGTCGCTCATGTGTGCCAGGCTCCCCAGAGGTAAGGACAAGTTGTCCTCTGTGTGGGGTGTATCGTCATCGTCCTCCGTATCCCCCCAGCCACGCACCAGTGATGGGCCTGAGCTGTGTCGGGTGCCAACCCGCTGTGAACCTGCTTCATCCTCATCCTCCTCCACCTAATCCTCATCCTCCTCGTCCTCCAGTAGTGGGCCCTGGCTGGCCACATTTGCACCTGGCCTCTGCTGTTGCAAAAAACCTCCCTCTGAGCCACTTCTAACAGACTGGCCTGAAAGTGCTAAAAATGACCCCTCGTCCTCCTCCTCCACCTGGGCCACCTCCTCTTCCATCATTGCCCTAAGCGTTTTCTCAAGGAGACATAGAAGTGGTATTGTAACGCTGATAACGGTGTCATCGCCACTGGCCATGTTGGTGGAGTACTCGAAACAGCGCAACAGGGCACACTGGTCTCGCATGGAGGCCCAATCATTGGTGGTGAAGTGGTGCTGTTCCGCAGTGCGACTGACGCGTGCGTGCTGCAGCTGAAACTCCACTATGGCCTGCTGCTGCTCGCACAGTCTCTCAAGCATGTGCAAGGTGGAGTTTCACCTGGTGGGCATGTCGCATATGAGGCGGTGAGCGGGAAGGCCGAAGTTACGCTGTAGCGCAGACAGGAGAGCAGCGGCAGGATGTGAACGCCGGAAGCGCACAGACGGCCAGGCAAGGGATGTGCGTCAACCCGGCTAGTCCCAGAGCTGCAAGGAGATTTCGCCCATTATCGCACACCACCAGGCCGGGCTTGAGGACCACCAGCAGAAACCACTCGTCGGTCTGTTGTTCAATACCCCGCCACAACTCCTGCGCAGTGTGGGGCCTGTCCCCCAAACATATGAGTTTCAGAATGGCCTGCTGACGTTTACCCCGGGCTGTGTTGAAGTTGGTGGTGAAGGTGTGTGGCTGACTGGATGAGCTGGTGGAAGCAGAGGAGGAGGAAGCTGAGTAGGAGGAGGAGGCTACAGGAGGCAAAGAATGATGCCTTGTGATTCTTGGCGGCGGAAGGACGTGCGCCAAGGAAACTCTGCGCCTGGGGCCCAGCTGCCACTACATTTACCCAATGTGCAGTTAGGGAGAAATAGCGTCCCTGGCTGTGCTTACTGGTCCACGTATCTGTGGTTAGGTGGACCTTGCCACAGATGGCGTTGCGCAGTGCACACTTGATTTTATCGGATACTTAGTTGTGCAGGTAAGGCACGGCTGTCTTGGAGAAGTAGTGGTGGCTGGGAAGAACATACTGTGGGACAGCCATGGACATCAGCTGTTTCAAGCTGTCTGTGTCCACCAGCCTGAATGACAGCATTTCAAAGGCCAGTAGTTTAGAAATGCTGGCATTCAGGCCCAGGGCTCGAGGGTGGCTAGGTGGGAATTTACGCTTTCTCTCCAAGGTTTGTGAGATGGAGAGCTGAACGCTGCTGTGTGACATGGTGGAGATGCTTGGTGACTGAGTTGGTGGTGTCGGTGGCACATCCTCTGTTTGGTGGGCGGCAGGTGCCAACATTCCTCCCGAAGCGGAGGAAGAGGCCGAGGCAGCAGCAGAAGAGGGAGCAGGGGGAGCCAGAGTGAGTTCCTTGCTTTTAAGGTGTTTACTCCACTGCAGTTCATGCTTTGCGTGTAGATGCCTGGTCATGCAGGTTGTGCTAAGGTTCAGAACGTTAATGCCACGCTTCAGGCTCTGATGGCACAGCGGGCAAACCACTCGGGTCTTGTCGTCAGCACATTGTTTAAAGAAGTGCCATGCCAGGGAACTCCTTGAAGCTGCCTTTGGGGTGCTCGGTCCCTGGTGGAGGTGGCCAGTAGCAGGCGAACTCTCTTAGAGGCGGCTGTTCTGCTTTTGCCCCCTGCTCCCTCTTTTGCTACGCTGTTGGCTCGGTCTCACCACTGCCTCTTCCTCTGAACTATGAAAGTCAGTGGCACGACCTTCATTCCATGTGGGGTCTAGGACCTCATCGTCCCCTGCATCGTCTTCCACACAGTCTTCCTCCCTGACCTCCTGTTCGGTCGGCACACTGCAGAAAGACGCAACAGTTGGCACCTGTGTTTCGTCATCATCAGAGACGTGCGGACTGCAATGAGATGGTATTCCCATGTCCTCATCATCAGGAAACATCAGTGGTTGTGCATCAGTGCATTCTATGTCTTCCACCACTGGGGAAGGGCTAGGTGGATTCCCTTGGGAAACCTTGCCAGCAGAGGCTTCAAACAGCATAAGAGACCGCTGCATAACTTGAGGCTCAGACAGTTTTCCTGATATGCATGGGGGTGATGTGAGAGACTGATGGGCTTGGTTTTCAGGCGCCACCTGTGCGCTTTTTGCTGAAGACTGGGTGGGAGATAATGTTGTGAATGTGCTGGATCCACTGTCGGCCACCCAATTGACTAGCGCCTGTACCTGCTCAGGCCTTACCATCCTTAGAACGGCATTGGGCCCCACCAAATATCGCTGTAAATTCTGGCGGGTACTGGAACCTGAGGTAGTTGGTTCACTAGGACGTGTGGCTGTGGCCGCTTCCCTTACTAGATGTTTTCCTCATTGTTACCGTTCACCAAGCACCACAATAAGAAAAAAAATATTTGGCACAATGTATTGATTTCAAATTCAGGCCTTTTTTTTACAGGCACCTAACACTATCTGCCTATTTATTTATGAAGTGTATTACACTAATCCAGGCACAGCAGCACTGATTTAGGGGAATATCTCTTTTAGGGCTAGTATTTAGGCCCTGGATGAAAGGTATCCTTTTATTGACAGATTTAAACTAGGCATGCAAAAGCTGGAACACCAGATTCAGGGTATTGCTATTTTGGCAATTGAATTTCACCCCAGAACAAAATATATAATTTGCAGAACACTATGAAACTTGGCCAGCCACAGCTGAAACCACTGATTTATGGTATTGCTATTTTGGCAATTGAATTTCACCCCAGAACAAAATATATCATTTGCAGGACACTATGAAACTTGGCCAGCCACAGCTGAAACCACTGATTTATGGTATTGCTATTTTGGCAATTGAATTTCACCCCAGAACAAAATATATAATTTGCAGAACACTATGAAACTTGGCCAGCCACAGCTGAAACCACTGATTTATGGTATTGCTATTTTGGCAATTGAATTTCACCCCGGAACAAAATATATGTTTTGGCGGACACTATTATAGTTTGCCAGCCACAGCTGAAACCACTGATTTATGGTATTGCTATTTTGGCAATTAAATTTCACACCAGAACAAAATATATGTTTTGGCGGACACTATTATAGTTTGCCAGCCACAGCTGAAACAACTGATTTATGGTATTGCTATTTTGGCAATTGAATTTCACCCCAGAACAAAATATATCCTTTGCAGGACATTATGAAACTTGGCCAGCCACAGCTGAAACCACTGATTTATGGTATTTCTATTTTGGCAATTGAATTTCACCCCAGAACAAAATATATGTTTTGGCGGACACTATTATAGTTTGCCAGCCACAGCTTAAACCACTGATTTATGGTATTGCTATTTTGGCAATTGAATTTCACCCCAGAACAAAATATATGTTTTGGCGGACTCTATTATAGTTTGCCAGCCAGTGCTGGGACACCAGATTTAGGGGATTGCTATTTTGGCAATTGAATTTCACCACAGAAAATAATCTATCATTTGCCAAACAGCAGACAGTATTATACTTGGCTAGCCAAAGCTGGAACACCAGATTTAGGGGATTGGTATTTTGGCAATTGTGTTTAACCCCTTAATAAAATATAGAAATTGCTATCCTTAGTTTCTAGGGGTGACAATTAGCACAGCCAAGCCCCTGATGTAGGATATAGCAAAAAAAAAAAACTAGTATTGATGGATTGATGGACTTGGTGGCAGCTTCTTCTGGTGCACCACAAGTCACAAAATGGCCGCCGATCACCCCAGAAAATAAGTGACAGAAAAACGCTCTGTGCAGCCTAAAAACCAGTGAGCAAGTAACTAGCAGAAGTTCAATCATTCACAGCTGTAGATCGATCACTTCATTAGGTGCTTTTGCAGACTTTTCCCTGCCTAATCTCGCCCTCACAGCAGCTGCGTCCTCACCCTACACTAATCAGAGCAGTGTGACGTGATGCGCTACTTGACTCCAGCTTAAATAGAGGCTGGGTCACATGCTGCACTTGGCCAATCACAGTCATTAGTAGGCATGGCTGTGATGGGCTCTTAGGGCAAGAAGTAAAACAATAGCTGATTGGCTGCTGTGCAGCCCTTCAGAAAGCGGGAAGAAATTGCTGAACAACGAACCCGAACCCAAACTTTTTTGAAAATGTTCGGGTCCGGGTCCGTGTCCCGAACACCCCAAAATTCGGTACGAACCCGAACTATGCTCGAACTGTTCGCTCAACACTATGGGTGACATCTTACCATGTTTGTCGTATACAAACCCCTGCTCTGAATTGGTGACAGTAAGGTAAATTTCTAAAAATCGTCCGTTACATTCGTGGGTGACATTAACCCAGTTTTGCCATATAAAAACCTCTGCAGTTTATCGCTGCTATAAAAAAGCACATTTTTGTGCTAGATGGCAAATTTGCATGCTACGCTGCATTTCTGACAGTCCAATTAAACCTTTACCTACTTCAGTTACATTGGTGCTATAAAAATAACACACTTTTTGTGCTAGATGGGTGAAAGGGACTTAAATTTGTAAAAATCGTCTGTTCCATTGGTGTGTATCATTTTACCATTTTTGCCGTATACAAACCCCTACTCTGCATAGGTGACAGGGAGGTAAATTTCTAAAAATCGTCTGTTACATTCTTGGGTGACATTATTCCAGTTTTGCCGTATACAAACCCCTGCTCTGCATAGGTGACAGGGAGGTAAATTTCTAAAAATCATCTGTTGCATTCTTGAGTGACATTTACCATTTTTGCCATATACAAACCCCTGCTCTGCATAGGTGACAGGGAGGTAAATTTCTAAAAAATCGTCTGTTACTTCAGTGGGTGACCACAAAAAATGAGGGACGGGGGCCTGGTCGTGGTGCTGCTGGTGTTGGTAGAGCTCCTGTTGCAGGGAGAGGACATGGTTGATCTGTGCCAACTACACCCCCAAATTAAACACCTTCCTCAGCTGCGCGTAGACGACAGAGCCTTCAGCGTTATTTAGTAGGCCCAAATGCCGCTCTATGACTGGTGAGGCCAGAACAAGTACAGTCGCTAGTAGATTGGGTGGCTGACAGTGCCTCCAGTATCTTCACATTGTCTCCCACCCGGTCCACTGCTGAAAGCTCAGAGTTGGCACCTGCAGGGTATGGACATCTATCTTGCACCTCATCCCCTTGCAAATCAGCTAAGCAGCCTGAGCCCCAAGTCATGCAGCAGTCTCTTATGCTTTTTGATGAGTCTGCTGGCAGGGTTTCCCAGGGCCATCCACCTAGCCCTGCCCCAGAAGTGGAAGAGATTGAGTGCACCGATGCCCAACCACTTATGTTTCAGGATGTGGACATGAGAGGACCACCGCAGCATGTCTTTGATGATGACGAAACACAGGTGGCTAACTGCTGCTGATTTCTGCAGTGGGCAAACCGACAAGGAGGGCAAGGGTGAAGACTGGGTGGAAGATGATGTGGAGGACGATGAGGTCCTACACCCCACATGTAGCCCCTAGACATTACCCCAGCTACTGCCCTCCTCACTTAGAGACTGAGCACAACAAAGCCAGCTCCAATGAGTTCCCTGACATGGCAGTTCTTCAGACAATGTGTAGACGACAAGACACAAGTGGTTTGTACGCTCTGCAATTATAGCCTGAAGCGAGGCATAAACGTTCTAAACCTAAGCGCAACCTGCATGACCAGGCATCTAAGTGCAAAGCACGAGCTGCAGTGGAGTAAACACCTCCAAAACCAAGAAAGGTCTCAGGCTGCCCCCTCTTCTGCTGCCTTCTTGGCTTCTTCCTCCACCTCTGAAGTGAGCACCGGCCACCCTGCAAACAGAGGATGTGGCAGCAACGCTACCACATCCGTCACCTTCAACAATCAGCACCACAATGGCCCATGGCAGTGTTCAGCTGTTCATCTTTCTAACAATGGAGTGAAAGAGGAAGTACCCCCCTACCCACCTGCGATCCCTGGCCCTGAATACCAGCATTTTAAAATTCCTAGCCTTTTAAATGCTGTCATTCCGTCTGGTGGAGACGGAGAGTTTTAAAAAATGCCCTTGGCTGTCCCACAATATGTCGTTCCCAGCCGCCACTACTTTTCCAGGTGAGCCATCCCTTACCTGCACAAACAAGTGGCGGACAAAATCAGGTGTGCACTGTGCAACGCCATTTGTGGCAAGGTCCATATAACTACCGATACGTGGACCAGTAAGCATGGTCAGGGACGATATATCTCCCTAACAACACACTGGGCAAATGCAGTGGCGTCTGGGCCTGAGGCGGATAGAGGTTTGGCGCATATCCTTTCGCCACCGAGGATTGCAGGGCATTTCGCTTTGCCTCTTACTCCTCTTCCTCCTCCTCATCCGGTCAGCGTAACACTTTCACCACCAATTTTAGCACAGCCAGGGGAAAATGACAGCAGGCAGTTTTAAAACTCATCTGTTTGGGGGACAAACCCCACAACTCACAGGAGCTATGGATGGGCATGAAACAACAGACCGATGAGTGGTTGGTGCCACTGAACCTCAAGCCCGGCCTGGTGGTGTGTGATAATGGGCTGAACCTCGTAGCAGCTCTGGGCCTAGCCGATTTGACACACATCCCTTACCTGGTTCATGTGCTGAATTTGGTGGTGCAGAAATCTAGAAAAACTACTCTGATATGTCAGAGCTGCTGCGGATAGTGTGGGCCGTCTGTGCGCGCTTTCGGTGTTCTCACTCCGCCTCAACCATCCATTCTTGTAGTCAAGTGCACTTATTCTTTGTTTTATTTTTTTATATGTCACAATATTTTGGGGGCTACCCCAATTAAAAAAAACAAAAAAACTGTGTTGGCTACTTCCTCCACCTACACCGCCACGGTCACCGCCTCCTCAACCTCCTACTCCACATCCACCTCCTAGTTCAAGATTGTTATTTTAAATTTTAATTTATTCTATTTTATTTTAAGTTATTTCCCCATCCACATTTGTTTGCAGAGCACTTGCCCTGCTCTTAAGCAAATTTCACTGCCTTTTGTAGCCCTCTAGCCCTTTCCATGACATTTTTAGAGCTATTTTAGTGCCCAAAAGTTCGGGCCCCATTGACTTCAATGGGGTTTGGGGTCAAGTTCGGGTCTTGAACTCGAACTTTGCATGAAGTTCGGCCGAACCCGGGGAACCCGAACTTCCAGGTGTTCGCTCAACTCTACTCAACAGAAGTCATGCAATTCCTTACTAATATGCCATTTCAACCATAGACCACTAACCTTCATTGACCAAGAAAAATAAGACCGACCAATGTTTGTAAGACACTTTGAAGATAATTATTGCAAGTTATTGTAGCACCAAAAAGAGGAGCCACTTCACCAGTAAAAAACTCCCATCC
Source organism: Bufotes viridis (assembly GCA_033119425.1). NCBI lineage: Eukaryota > Metazoa > Chordata > Amphibia > Anura > Bufonidae > Bufotes > Bufotes viridis. The sequence goes on from CM065593.1 coordinate 58,052,300, forward strand.
TGGGTGCATGGACCATACCTCGAGCCAAGCAGCAGAAGATCCAATCCAAGAACGTCCAGCTCCACAGGCAGGTAAAAATGTCCAATAGAGTTTACAATAATCCATTGACAAGACTAACACTTATGTGCTTCGATTGTTGTATGACCTTTATTTTAGCAATAAGATCATAAAATGTTTAAAACTTGTAAGTTCTGGTGCTCTTTTCTTGCTGTTGGATTAATCTAAACTTTATATGATATAATAAAGTATTGGACATTTTTACTTGTCTGTGGAGCTTGACATTCTTAGATTGGATTGCAAATTAATACCTGCTTCCACTTTACACATATGAAGTCATTCATCACATATCATGTTCAAGCAGTTTATAAAATGAAAGTTGAATTCTGGTTGGTTGATATTAGCCAATTTGGTCCTACATTTCAATATCATGTTTTTTTCCTTTGTTTTGTATACCTGTAGTTTGGATGCCATAGAGATGCCAAAAAGTGTTTTTCATAAAATTTGCAGGGAAGATTGTGAAAGGACTTGGTTGGTAATGGGTTATAGTTACATACATGTAATAACATACATACAGTAAGTTGTAGTTACATAAGTTGAGAAAAGATCAAATGTACTTTAGTTATAGGATTGATTATAACCCACAATGCCATTTGCTATTAGATAAGCATCCAGCCATTTTTAAAATGCTGACCTAGTATCTGCAATTGCTACCTCTAGCGGAAAAGCATTCCATATCTTGACTACTCTAACTGTAAAGAATCCTTTCCTATAGTCAGATGTACAGTACAATGCCTTTACTTCACATGAAATGAATATCCCCTAATCCTTTATAAAGTCCTTGCGAATAAATAAATTATGTGTCAGTTCCTTGTACGGACCACACATATTTGTACCTGTACATCAGATCAGTTCCACATATTTGCATGTGGTGTCTGCTGCGGCCATCTTGATTGAAGACCCACGTGAAATCTCGTGTGACATCATGACATCACCACGATGATGTATGACATCACCAAGCTGGCCAGCATGATGACGTCAACACACCATGCGAGATTTCACGCTGGTTCTTCAATCAAGATGGCCATGGCGTACTTTTCGCGAGTAAATGGATAAGATGAGTATTTTTTTTAACAAATTAACCCCTGGCAGCCCTTAATGATCATCTCAGATGCTGCGATCAGCTATGAAAGCAGCATCTGAGGGGTTCAATAACGGCGTGCAGCATTATCGCCGTTCACTGTCATTGCGCCCACTACTCACAAAGAAATGCGCATAGTGACAAAGTAATTTGTCACAAATCAAATTTCTTTGTGAAATTTGGTGAAGCAGCCAAATCAAAGTTTTGAGAACTTCGTTCATCTCTAATAGCAATACAGTCAATCTGGTCAGAGCTCCCTCTTTCCAGGGACCCTGTGGCAGCCACATTGTCTGCTCCTATGGAATGTCCACCCTTGAGCAAGGATGCTTTTGGGCTGCTACCCCCTCCATTTTCAGATCACAGCACAGAAATAAACATAGGACAAACACTATCACTAGACTATCATGTCATCTATGGATATAAGTTATTCATTGTTGTTTTTCTTCAATACTGAGAACAATTTATGTAGCCATTAAAATAAAATATTTATGTTCACCTTAAGGTTCATTGCTATTTGGTTATGAAAAATTAGGAGCTCGCTGCTAACTATGAGAGGATCTCCCTAAGGTGCAATCCATATTAGCATATTCTATAGGATCTTTGAATTTTTAATTTACAACCCTAATATAAGGGCTTAAATTGCTAAATAGATAATACATACTAAATCAGATACACGCCTTAAACGTGGTAAAGCTATTCATTTTTAATCAGTGGGAGATAACATGTAATGCTGCCAACATGCCTTATTAGGGTGTAATAGATGCCACCGAATTATGGCCCAGATGTAAATGTCCCATAGCTTAAATAACAAAATGCTTTGCATGACATGCCATGACTATGTGATTTTTATAATAAAGTTGTACAGGCATTTTCCCCATAAATTAAGATATCAGAGTATTAAAAATATATCATAAAGCGTATCATACCTTGTTAGTACAAATGAAATTAACATTTGTATTAGTTAATATTAGTATCCATAGGCTACGGATAACCTTAGCCAACAGAGTATACTTTAGCTACCCTGACATGCATCTGTATCAGCCAATCAGAAAAACATGCACTTTATTATCAGGTCTGAAGACTTGTCAAATCAATACACAGCATAACCTTGAATGATGGCCTGGGTTGGTTTCCTAGCATAGGGAAATTTATAGAAAATAAGATAAAGGAAATTGTACATTTTTCTGTATAAAGTAAATATGCCATGGTAAATAATTTATTTTTATCAATTCAATGTCCTATTGTATACAAGTGAGGCCGATGAAGCAGTGAATGTTTCTATTGACTTTATACTTCATCAGTTTTAACCACCTCAGTCCCCCTAGCTTAAACACCCATAATGACCAGGCCACTTTTTACAATTCTGCACTACACTACTTTCACCGATTATTGCTCCGTCATGCAACTTACCACCCAAATGAATTTTACCTCCTTTTCTTCTCACTAATAGAGCTTTCATTTGGTGGTATTAAATTGTTGCTGAAATTTTTACTTTTTTTGCTATTAATAAAAATTACGACATTTTGCAAAAAATGACATTTTCACTTTCTGTTGTAAATTTTTTTTAAAAAAAACTACATTTCTATATAAATTTTCCGCAAAATGTATTGTTCTACATGTCTTTGATAAAAAAAAATGCAATAAGTGCATATTTATTGGTTTGGGTAAAATCTATAGCATTTACAAACTATGGTGCAAAAAGTGAATTTCCGCATTTTGAAGCAGCTCTGACTTTCTGAGCACCTGTCATGTTTCTTCAGGTGCTAGAATGCCAGGATAGTATAAATACCCCCAAATGACACCATTTTAGAAAGAAGACACCCCAAAGTATTCACGGAGGGGCTTGGTGAGTTCATGTATAATTTCATTTTTTTCACAAGTTAGCGGAAAATGACACTTTCTGAGGAAAAAAAAATAATAATAAAGTTTCCATTTCTGCTAACTTCTGGCAAAAAAATAAAAAATCTCCCACGGACTCACTATGCCCCTCAGTGAATACCTTGGGGTGTCTACTTTCGAAATGGGGTCATTTGTGGGTGTGTTTACTGTTCTGGCATTTTGGGCGGGGCTAAATTGTGAGCAGCCATGTAAAAGCTAAAGGTACTCGTTGGAATTTGGGCCTCTTTGCGCACCCAGGCTGCAAAAAATGTCACTCATGTGGTATCGCCGTACTCAGGAGAAGTAGGGCAATGTGTTTTGGGGTGTATTTTTACATATACCCATGTTGGGTGAGAGAAATATCTCTGTAAACTGACAACTTTGTATAAAAAATTTAAAATTGTCGTTTACAGAGATATTTCTCACACACAGTATGGTATATATAAATACACCCCAGACACATGCCCTCTCTCCTAATGCTGCGATACCACATGTGTGTACTTTTGCAGCCTGGGTGCGCAAGGCCCTAATTCAATGAGTACCTTAGAATTTCACAGGGCATTTTTACGCATTTGGATTCCAGACTTCTTCTCACGCTTTAGGGGCCCCTAAAATGCCAGGACAGTATAAATACCCCACATGTGACCCCATTTTAGAAGAAGACACCCCAAGGTATTCTGTGAGGGGTATGGTGAGTTCATGTAAAATTTTATTTTTTGTCACAAGTTAGTGGAATATGAGACTTTGTAAAAAACAAAATAAAAAAATAAAAATATATCAATTTCCGCTAACTTGTGCCAAAAAAAAAAATTCTGTGAACTCGCCATGCCCCTCACGGAATACCTTGGGGTGTCTTCTTTCCAAAATGGGGTCACTTGTGGGGTATTTATACTGCCCTGGCATTTTAGGGAACCTAAAGCGTGAGAATCCAAATGCGTAAAATGCCCTGTGAAATCCTAAAGGTACTCATTGGTTTTAGGGCCCCTTTGCGCATCTTGGCTGCAAAAAGTGTCACTCATGTGGTATCGCCGTACTCAGGAGAAGTAGGGCAATGTGTTTTGGGGTGTATTTTTATATATACCCATACTGTGTGTGAGAAATATCGCTGTAAACGACAAATTTTAAATTTATTTATACAAAGTTGTCAGTTTACAGAGATATTTCTCACCTAACATGGGTATATGTAAAAATACACTCCAAGCACTGCCCTACTTCTCCTGAGTACGGCGATACCACATGTGTGACACTTTTTGCAGCCAAGATGCGCAAAGGCCTAAATCCATGAGTACCTTTTAGGAGAGCATTTTTACGCATTTTTCTTCTCACGCTTTAGGGCCCCTAAAATGCCAGGGCAGTATAAATACCCACATGTGACCCCATTTTGGAAAGAAGACACCCCAAGGTATTCCATGAGGGGCATGGCGAGTTCATAGAAAAAAATGTTTGGCACAAGTTAGTGGAAATTGATTTTTATTGTTTTTCTCACAAAGTCTCCCTTTCCGCTAACTTTTGACAAAAGTTTAATTTTCATGGACTCACTATGCCCCTCAGCGAATACCTTAGGGTGTCTTCTTTCCAAAATGGGGTCACATGTGGGGTATTTATACTGCCCTGGCATTTTAGGGGCCCTAAAGCGTGAGAAGAAAAATGCGTAAAATGCCCTCCTAAAAGTTACTCATGGGAATTTGGGCCCTTTGCGCATCTTGGCTGCAAAAAGTGTCACTCATGTGGTATCGCCGTACTCAGGAGAAGTAGGGCAATGTGTTTTGGGGTGTATTTTTACATATACCCATGCTGGGTGAGAGAAATATCTCTGTAAATTGACAACTTTGAATAAAAAATTTAAAAGTTGTCAGTTTACAGAATATTTCTCACACAACATGGGTATATATAAAATACACCCCAAACACTTGCCCTACTTCTCCTGAGTCGGCGATACCACATGTGTGACTTTTGCAGCAAATGCCAATAAGTACCTTTAGGATTTCACAGGGCATTTTTACGCATTTGGATTCTCACGCTTTAGCACCCTAAAATGCCAGGGCAGTATAAATACCCACAAGTGACCCCATTGTGGAAAGAAGACACCCCAAGGTATTTCGTGAGGGCATGGCGAGTTCACAGAAATTTTTTTTTGGCACAAGTTAGCGGAAATTGATTTTTATTTTTATTTTTACAAAGTCTCATATTCCACTAACTTGTGACAAAAATAAAATTTGCATGAACTCGCCATACCCTCACGGAATACCTTGGGGTGTCTTCTTTCTAAAATGGGGTCACATGTGAGGTGTTTGTACTGCCCTGGCATTTAGGGGTCTCCATAATCATTACACGTATGGCCAGCATTAGGAGTTTCTGCGATTCTCCTTATATTGAGCATACGGGTAATGAGATTTTTTCCGTTCAGCCTCTGGGCTGAAAAAAAAAAAATGAACGGCACAGATTTTTCATTCGCATCAATCAATGTGGATGAAAAAATCTCTGCCAAATCAGTGACTGCGGTGCGGTGGGCTGGGCGCTAGCTACCTAACAAGTAGCTAACTAACTGGCGGTGATAAGGGACCCTTATGCCCCATTCACACGTCCGAAATTCTGTTTGCGGAGCGGAATTGCGGACCCATTCATTTCTATGGGGACAGACTTTGTCCCGCTCGGATCGGAATTACGGATCCAGCGCTTCCGGGTCTGCACTTCCGTTCACAAAAATATAGAACATGTCCTATTCTTGTCCGCAATTGCGGACAAGAAAAAGCATTTCTATATAGTTCTGGCAATGTGCGGATCTGCAAAATGCGGAAAGCACATTGCCGGTGTCCGTGTTTTGAGGATCTGCGGATCCGCGGATCAGTTCAGCGGATCCGTGAATCCTGGATCCATAAAACACATATGGACGTCTGAATGGAGCCTTACAAGGGGTGTGATCAATGACAGGGGGGTGATTAGGGGGTCTAGATGGGGTGATCAAGGGGCTAACAAGGGGTTAATAGGTGAGGGGGGGTGGGGTGGGGTTAGTGTAGTGTTTGGTGCAACTTTACATAGTTACCTGGTCCTCTGGTGGTCGATCCCAGCAAATGGGACCACCAGAGGACCAAGTAGCAGGTATACCAGACGCTGTTCAGAAAACAGCGTCTGGTATACATGTTTGATGCAATTTATATTGCATCTACAGCCTGCCAGCGATTGATCATCGCTGGCAGGCTGTAGTTCAACTCTTGAGACGCGCGCCCCTGTGAGCGTGCGCGCGCGTTCACAGGAACTCACGGGTCTCGCGAGAGGACGCGCCGATGCGTCAACTCAGAAGATCCCGGCCGCCCGCAGGACGCAATCCTGCGTACGGCGGTCCGGGACTGGTTAATAAAGGGGTGGGTGATATGGATATAGCATAATGGTTGAAGATGAGAATAACCATTTGAAGGCTTATGTGATGATGGACGTAAAACAATTAAAATCAGATATCATATAGTACATGACAACACCTGTCTCATAAAGATAAAAACAGCCCTTTACTAAACATTGGTCCAGAGATCTCCACATTCAATGCTCCAATTGCTCTGCTTGATTATCTTCAGCCTGGCAGCTCAGGCTCTCTCTGTAACTGCCACAGCTTCTAACAGAACATATCTCTGGTGGCAATTAAAGATTTAAACTGAGCACGTTTGAGCAGGTCAGTGAGACGTGCAAAAAATAAGGAAAAGAATAAACAGCAGGTGGCACTATACAGATACATTTTATTGAATAGCTCAGTGACTATACAAATTTTTTTATTACAAGCAGCTACAAAATTATTCAGATCCAGGTGCTAGTTTAAAAAAATGTAGAATAAGGTATGTTTTGTGACACAATCCGCTTAATTGAGTGCAGATTAATGGGGGAAGACTTGATTCTTATTTTATTTTTGCACAAAGCAGCAACTTAAGTACGAACAAAAATTAGGTTAGCATGAAAGCAACATCCCCTTCCCTTAATTAGTTCACCAATAATAGCTAAAAATGTAAATACATTGGGAACATTTATGGGCAAAAAATCATATGCAAAAGATTAATTGTTTTGTAAGAATTTGCTGTGTGATTACGATAATCTACATCCAGTAAATGCACACATACAGGCATGCATATGTATTTACACAAAAATAAAAATATAATAAGATAAGAATAATAAGAATTTCTCTATTTGTGCAATGCCCCTGCTTGAGATCAATTCATGTTTTCTGTTGCATCTCACAACATGATGTTCTATGTGGACATTTCAGATATAAGAGCATGAAAGATGCAATACCTCCGTGCCATCATGACATGAAGCAAACAATATTTAGTACGTCTAAAATTAGTAGAAGCTTCCTATGGCTTTTCTCACCTGATCATAGTGGAAATGTGCTGCCTGAACCATATGTGTGAAGCTTTCTAGGATTTTGAGGCTTACACATGAGAATTCACTTGTGAACCTTCCACTACTTCACACATACAGTGGAGAGTTAAGAAAATATAAAATATTTGGCAATGCACAACTGAATTTCTGTAAAGGAATTGTCAGGATTAGAAAAACATGGCTGCTTTCCTCCAGATACACAGCCACACCTGTCCATAGACTATATCTGGCACAGCAGCTAAGCTCAATTGAAATGAATCCAGTTGAGTTGTAATGCCATACACAACCAGCCATGTTTCTCTTACTCTGACAAACCCCTAAATGCAGGGATGTCAAACTCATAGCCCTCCAGCTTTAAAAAAAACTACAACTTCCACCATACCCAGACAGCTTACAGCAATCAGGACATGTTGGGAGTTCAAGTTTTGCAACAGCTGAAGGGCCATGAATTTGACATCCCTGCCTTAAAGTGTAGTTGTGGTCAGATCGGCTATCAGAAAGGCGTACCTAACCTATCTACAACAAGAAGCAGAATTATGCCATAACTGCTGCGGTAGGGCAGCCTAAAGGGGCCAAAAAGAGCAGACCTTAGTTTAGAGCAAAATATATACATACCATTACGACACCCACTTTGAACGCAAACGACACTTCACGATGAAGGTGCAAAATATACCGTACATATCACAGAGACTTCTATGTACCTTACCTCTTTGTCACGTGCGCCGCCACGTTGTTCTTGGAGGTAGCTAATGTTGATGCGTTTGAAAAAGTGGCCGGTAATCAGAAACGATTTACTTCTATGTTGACCAACATATGAACATATTACGAGAAGGTCTGAATCCTGAGAGCTGCAGACTGAAACAAGTATGGTGAATCTGATGGAAGGGCCTAAATGAACTCCAACCATTCGCCAAGGACCCTGCTCGGACACCAACTGTTACTGGTAGCAAAATACTTCACCTATACTTATTCCCCAGGCCAAAGGTTTTTATTTTATTTATAAAGGACCCAAAAAGTTAGAAGATGGCGTATGCCATCTAACTCTAGTAGTAGATTAAGTTAAATGTGTAAACTCACCATGCCTGGGGAACCATAAACACGAATACATGGCTGTTCCAATTAACGAGCTAATGTTGCCTATAATGAGGACAGAAAACATACCCACCATACTAGCAGTTGTGACAGGAAATAAGCTTAAGCTCGTGATAAACTATGTATGCTGCGCTTGTAGTAGTGATAGAACTTGTCGTGTCCGTAGACGTGACAGACTACGTATATTGTGCCTTATTATTGTACCTCCTACTGGAAGATGGACCGGTTCCCAGTAACTAGGTGCGACACCAACACAGTCAGCCCGAGTTTGTAGATGAAGTAAGCATGCCTGTAATGAAGACATAATGTACACACAATGCCTGCTGCTTTGACAGGAAAAGCTCAAGGTCATGATAGACTACGTATGCTGCGCCTGTAGTCGTGCTAGGACTTATCGTGTCAGTAAACGTGACAGACTTTGTAAATCGCCTATAGTGGTGAGACAGGACTTATTAGTCTGTAGACGTGACAGACTTCGTAAATCGCCTGTAGTGGTGAAACAGGACTTCTTAGTCTGTAGACGTGACAGACTTCGTAAATCGCCTGTAGTGGTGAAACAGGACTTCTTAGTTTGTAGACTTGACAGACTTCGTAAATCGCCTGTAGTGGTGAGGCAGGACTTATAAGTCTGTCGACGTGAAAGACTTCGTAAATTGTGCCTGTAGTCGTGACAGGACTCCCTGTGGATGAAACTGATGCCATAGTATAGTGTTGTTTTTGTTTTTTTCTGAACAACCCCTGGAAAGGCGGAATTTGAGAAACGTAAAAAATGAGACCACACGGTCAGCTTCCTTGGAGAATGGGTCTATAATGCAAGGACGGGCAAGAGAAAAGTAACAGCAGGGGGCGAGGGGAAGCAAGAACCTAGAGAGGGTAGGTGGGAGAAAATGCGAACCTGGGAGAAGGTGATGTCCGAAAAGGAAGGCTTGAGATGACTGCTTGAAAAGAAAACAATGAAGACCCAACAACCTAGAACAATGATGTGAGTGAGGCTCTAATGGCAAAAGCCACACATGCGAGCCTCCACAAGAAAAATTGCATTGCGAGCCACAGCTGACAGAGCCATGCGATCGGGCCTGAAGGCAGAAAACACATGGAACCTACTGTGGCGGGACCACACAGCTGACCTCGAATGGCGGAGTTATGTGTGTAAAATTTAAACTGAGAAGCCATGCGTGAGAGACTAATGGCAGGGCCAAGTGTGAGAGACTAATGGCGGAGACGCATGAGAGAAACTAATGGCGAAGCCAAGTGTGAGAGACTAATGGCGAAGCCAAGTGTGAGAGACTAATGGCGGAGCTATGTGTGTGAGAGACTAATGGCGGAGCCAAGTGTGAGAGAGACTAATGGCGGAGCCAAGTGTGAGAGACTAATGGCGGAGCCAAGTGTGAGAGACTAATGGCGGAGCCAAGTGTGAGAGACTAATAGCGGAGCCATGCATGTGAGAGATTAATGGCGGAGTTATGCGTGCGAGAGACTAATGGCGGGGCCATGCGTGCGAGAGACTAATGGCGGGGCCATGCATGCGAGACACTAATGGCGGGGTCATGCGTGAGAGAGACTAATGGCGGGGCCATGCGTGAGAGAGACTGATGGCAGGGCCATGCATGAGAGAGACTCATGGCAGGGCCATGCGTAAGAGAGACTGATGGCAGGGCCATGCGTGAGAGAGACTGATGGCGGGGTCATGCGTGAGAGAGACTAATGGCGGGGCCATGCGTGAGAGAGACTAATGGCGGGGCCATGCGTGAGAGAGACTAATGGCGGGGCCATGCGCGAGAGAGACTGATGGCAGGGCCATGCGTGAGAGAGACCCATGGCAGGGCCATGCGTGAGAGAGACCCATGGCAGGGCCATGCGTGAGAGAGACCCATGGCGGGGCCATGCGTGAGATAGACTGATGGCGGGGCCATGCGTGAGAGAGACTGATGGCGGGGCCATGCGTGAGAGAGACTGATGGCGGGGCCATGCGTGAGAGAGACTGATGGCGGGGCCATGCGTGAGAGAGACTGATGGCGGGGCCATGCGTGAGAGAGACTGATGGCGGGGCCATGCGTGAGAGAGACTGATGGCGGGGCCATGCGTGAGAGAGACTAATGGCGGGGCCATGCGTGAGAGAGACTAATGGCGGAGCCATGCGTGAGAGACACTAATGGCGGAGCCATGCGTGAGAGACTATAATGGCGGAGCCATGTGTGTAAACATAAACGGAGAAGCCATGCTTGAGAGACACTAATGGCGGGGCCATGTGTGTCAAACTTAAACGGAGAACCCATGCGTGAGAGACTCTAATGGCGTAGACATGAATGCGAGACTAATGGCGGATTTTTTCTTTATTTTTTTTAAATATAAACCACTTATGCAGCACCAGTATGATTTGGGGACTCGCATAATCATAACCCCCTCCGACAGTGAACCTAGGACACTAACCAGCCTACAACCATATTGTACCCCTAACGAATAACGTGAAGAACGGTCATAGGCACCGCGGAGCCATGAGGCTGAAGCGGTCATCGGGCCCCCGAAGCCAAGACTGAACTGGATGACATTACAGTGACGATAAGTAATTAAAACGTGAGCCAGACCTGATGGGATATGCCTAGACATTAGTGAATCGAACCACGTACATAAATAAAACATTAAACCAACTGTGAAATTGAACAGATGGGAGAAAAATAAGAGCCAGAGGCATTACAGTTCGCTAAGAGAAGACCCTTATCATGACAAACGAATGAACAACTTGTGAAACATAGTAGGAACTTACTTCTATTGGCCCACTGACCGCTTAGGGACTGTATGGTGAACTTTGGCAGGAGATCAATCTGAGTGAATGCGAACCAGGACTAAAGAACGGCACAATTTTCCACCGAAGTGAAACAGAAAAAGTAGGCCTATGGAATGTAACAACCAGCGATGAAAGAAACGCAAACCTGAAAGAAAGCAGCTATGTTTATCGAGAGAACGGTATAAAAACGGTGTGCTGACTGCCCTAGTAAAAATACTGAGTAAACCATGATTTAGCAATGAAAAGGAAAATGCAGCTTTAAGTGGAAGCAGAGTATAACATCTGATGTAAGAACAGGTGGGTGAATGCAGCTCTGGATGTGAGTGGTGCCTAAAAACATGGTATGGGCCCAGCTCTGAGCATGAAGAGCAAGGTATAACGCAGCCGTATGAATGCAATCTGAAAGTGAGCAAAGTATTATTGTGATGCAACAGCAAACGCATGAACGCAGCTCTCGTAGTGAATGGAGTATAGGACAAAATGTAAATACAGACACATGGACCTAGCTTTTGAAGGTAACAAACCTAACCATGATCATTCGACCATTAGCGCCCAACCTCCTTCGCCCCAGAGCGCTACAAGACACGCACCATGTAATCAAGTCTGATCCTACCGTGAATGCGAGCACTCACCTGGCACCTTCTGCCATTGCCCAGGCGCGAACGAACCTCCACATAATGCTGCAGGTTTTTTTAAAATGATGGTCACCACAACACGACCTCGTGTTCCCCTAAGAACACATAAACATGGTTGGACATAAACCCTGATGCAACGCAAATTAACCACCTAGCTTAAACACCCTTAATGACCAGACAACTTTTTACAATTCTGCACTACACTAATTTCACGGTTTATTGCTCGGTCATACAACTTACCACCCAAATGAATTTTACCTCCTTTTCTTCTCACTAATAGAGCTTTCATTTGGTGGTATTTCATTGTTGTTTAAAAAAAACGACATTTCTATATACATTTTTCTCTAAATTTATTGTTCTACATGTCTTTGATAAAAAATAATGCAATAAGTGTATATTCATTGGTTTGGGTAAAAGTTATAGCGTTTACAACTATGGTGCAAAAAAGGGAATTTTTCACAAGTTAGCGGAAAATGACACTTTCTGAGGAAAAAAAAATAATAATAAAGTTTCCACTTCTGCTTACTTCTGGCAAAAAATAAAAATAAAAATCTCCCACGGACTCACTATGACCCTCAGTGAATACCTTGGGGTGTCTACTTTATGAAATGGGGTCATTTGTGGGGTGTGTTTACTGTTCTGGCATTTTGGGCGGGGCTAAATTGTGAGCAACCCTGTAAAGCCTAAAGGTACTCATTGGACTTTACGCCCCTTTACGCACCTAGGCTGCAAAAAAGTGTCACACATGTGGTATCGCCGTACTCAGAAGAAGTAGGGCAATGTGGTTTGGGGTGTATTTTTACATATACCCATGCTGGGTGAGAGAAATATCTCTGTAAATTGTCAACTTTGTATAAAAATTTTTAAAAGTTGTCATTTACAGAGATATTTCTTTCACCTAGCATGGGTATATGTAAAAATACACCCCAAACCACATTGCCCTACTTCTCCTGAGTACGGCGATACCATATGTGTGACACTTTTTTGCAGCCTAGGTGCCCAAAGTGGCCCAAATTCCAATGAGTACCTTTTAGGAGAGCATTTTTACGCATTTGGATTCCAGACTTCTTCTCACACTTTAGGGCCCCTAAAATGCCACGGCAGTATAAATACCCCACATGTGACCCCATTTTGGAAAGAAGACACCCCAAGGTATTTTGTGAGGGGCATGGCGAGTTCAAAAAAGATTTTTTTTTGGGCACAAGTTAGCGGAAATGACTTTTTTTTTTTTTTTCTTACAAAGTCTCATATTCCACTAACTTGTGACAAAAAATAAAATTTTACATGAACTAACCATACCCCTCACGGAATACCTTGGGGTGTCTTCTTTCCAAAATGGGGTCACATGTGAGGTGTGTGTATTGCCCTGGCATTTGAGGGTCTCCGCAACAATTACATGTATGGCCAGTATTAGGAGTTTCTGCTATTCTCCTTATATTGAGCATACGGGTAATGAGATTTTTTTTCCATTCAGCCTCTGGGCTGAAAAAAAAATGAACGACACAAATTTCTTCATTCACATCAATCAATATGGATGAAATCTCTGCCAAAAAATGTGCAAAAAGGCTGGCGGTGATGCTCTCCGCATCAGCATTTGCGGAGCTGCAGTCGCGAACTTCTGGGTTTCGGCCCCGAAACATCAGGACGCAGCTCCGCAAAAGATAGAGCATGTCCTATTCTTGTCCGCAAGGCATTTTCTATATAGCTCTGGCAATGTGTGGATCCCCAAAATGTGGAAAACACATTGCCGCTGTCTGTGTTTTGCGGATCCGTGGATCCTCAAATCACATATGGACATTTGAATGAGCCTTACAGGGGGGTGATTAGTGACAGGGGGTGATCAGGGGGGTGACATGGGGTGATCAGGGGTTAATCAGTGATGGGGGGGGTGTTGGTGTGTGGTGATTGGTGCACTTACAGTGTCCTCTGGTGGTCCCAAGCAAAAGGGACCACCAGAGGAGCAGGCAGCAGGCATATCAGACGCTGTTTACAAAACAACGTCTGATATGCGATTCAGATGCGGTTTTTTTATCATCTACAGCCTGCCAGCGCATGATCAGGGCTGGCAGGCTGTAGTTAAAGTTCCTGCTGTCGCAATCCTGTGAACGCGCACCCGCTCACAGGAAATCTCACCTTTCGCGAGATGATGCGCCGATGCATCAACGAGCAACATCCCGGCCACCCGCAGGACGCATCCTTGCGTTAGGCAGTTGGGAGTTGGTTAAGGCCTAATTCACACGTCCGTAGTGTGTGTTGCGGAAACACAGATCCACAAAACACGGACGGCTGCAATGTGCATTCCACATTTTGCGGACCGCACATTGCTGGCACTATATAGAGAATGCCTTTTCTTGTCCGCAATAGCGGACAAGAATAGGACATGTTCTATTTTTTTGCGGAAACGGAAACGCGGATGCGGAAATACAGATGCGGAAATGCGGATGCGGACATCACATAGTCTGCTGTCCATATCCATTCCTGCCCCTTTGAAATAAATCGATCTGCAACCCTTCCGCAAAATTGCAGATGGGATGTGGATCCATTTTGCGGACGTGTGAATTAGGCCTAATTGACATAATTACTAGGCCTACAATGAAAATATGTGTATAACCCAAAACAAATTTAACACGATACTGCGATCGTAGTAAAATTAATTTTTATTAAATTACATTAAAAAAAAACATTTATAAAATACATGCATATGTTTATGTGTTCAAACAATACATCCATTGTGGTACACAAACAGGGGGTGTACTGGGGAAACAGAAAAGTGATCATACATTGCTAGAGGTGAAGGCCATAGATCGAATCTATCTGACGGAACGTGGAGGCGATTGGAAGAAAAACTAGCACAGATGGAAACTCGGTGGATACACAAACTAGGTACACTAGCCCCTCGTGGTCTGAATGAGTACAATAGTTTTGTCCCCTTCCTTTAGATTCCTTTATTCCAGGTATATTCCCTTATTCTTTAGTTTAGTATGGTTGCAGTAACCATTGAGTTTTTATCAGTTATCATGTCTTTTTATAATTTTATATGTTCTTTGTATGTTTTTAGGGATCGTTGCCCCCACATTCATCTTTTGGCATCCTGAAGGGAACATAATGAACACTGATATTTACCTGAGGACTTTTAATAGGATTCGGACATTTATTCTATTCCCGTAGGAACAATCATAACTGTCTTTTTTTAAAAAATTGTTGTTTTCTGTGTGACCCACACCATGATATACATGGTTGTAATGGTCTCTCTCAGAACACCTAGTAGTATTGTCATATAATATATAATGCTTTCGAGATATGTGCACTAATATACACAACTTAATAATGAGGTGGTTTTATACACACGGTTTATATGTATATATATATTTTAGTAATTATTTCTTTTTTACATTGTCTCTTTTTTTCCCATAAATCACTTTTATTGTTCCACATATGGATATAATGCTGTTGGGGCATGTGCACATAAATACATATAAGCTCACAATTGACTATGTTACATGTATTACTCCCTTTTTGCATTGTCACCTTAGGGATATTGTCATTATATTTATCAATATCTGTTTTTTAAGTAATTTTTATAGTTGTTTTCAGCTATTGGATCACGTAAGTATATATATAATTATGTTATGTTTTTTTCACTCACACTTTTATTCACTTTCACTTTTTTTCACTTTTTTTCACACTTTTTTCATTTAGTGCACATATTCACTTATTCTATTTGGTGTTGTTGGTGTTAGTTGCCACTGGATATGTGCGCATATCGCGCCTGCGCGACGTCATCGGCGCTCCGGCTTTCATGACAATACCATACTTGTTGGTGTGGGAAGTCAGCGCATGCGCGTGAAGAGTTTGAGGCCATGTTTGTTGTGGGCACGATTGTGCCCATGTAACATATATAGGACATTCCGATATTTGCTGGTTCTCAACGGGACCATTATTCAGGACAAGGTGAGAGTTGTAACCGGAAGCAGAGGATATATTTATCACATCATATTAAGGTACAAGTTCTATTAAAGATCGGGTGATGTGGTGATCACGTGACACCGCGTCACGGGAATTTGACCACATGATCCTGTGGCGCGGCTGTCACGTGGCCGCGGCGTCATGAGTATGCGGTCAGATGACCGTAAGACCGCACCTCCGGATCCCGGTGTTCTGTGTTCCTCATTAGGAGCCTTATTTAAACTGCGACCTTACATAGTGTCACCTATCCCTGAGCGAAGCCAATCGCGGCGAAACGCGTTGGGTAGGTAAGGTAATACTGGGGCAGGAGGGCCTATATGCTTGGGAGAGCTGTTGTTCTTGTTTGGTTCAGCAATTGCTGGCCATTTACTTTTGTGATCCACATAGGTTTTGAGACGTGTACCAACTATTACTGTTTATTGTTTTAAAGACACTTTGAGTGTATTACGGCCGGACTAACGTCTCCATATGTGCACATGTCCCAACAGCAAATACGTTTTTACGGTAGTGATTGTGGGGGTGCGCCTGTCTGATTGGACACCACCTGCCTTTTTTGGCGGTGCTGCCTGTTTTAGGCATGCACACTATTCCACTGCTCCATTCAACCTTTGTATAGTGTCCTGTGCCCTCCTGTTTTTCTGTTTCCCCAGTACACCCCCTGTTTGTGTACCACAATGGATGTATTGTTTGAACACATAAACATATGCATGTATTTTATAAATGTTTTTTTTTTTATGTAATTTAATAAAAATTAATTTTACTACGATCGCAGTATCGTGTTAAATTTGTTTTGGGTTATACACATATTTTCATTGTAGGCCTAGTAATTGTTATGTGAGATCCCAATAGGTCAAAACTTTTGTATGCTTTCTAATTGACATAATAATGCACCTATAAACCTAGCACAGAACCGCTGACACATGCGTGCCCATAACATACAGTTTATAGATTAAACACACTTACATACAAGAGCATCAGAACTCAAATACAGGCGCCTTGACCAATCAGCTTGTGTCTCCATATACAGACCACTAATATACATTTACCAACACCTTGCATGTCTGGCGCTAACTGCGGATGTGCGCCCCACATGTAAAACAGGTGACAGAAAAACATGTACCTTTTTTTTTTTTATTAACGACCATTGATACATGACCCTTCCAGAGAGATAACTAAATAATACCATCACTTAAACACAGCGTGCGTAGCTTGGAGACATGCATCTCGTATGAAACAGATATCAGAAAACATGCGACCATCCCTACTCTAGGCACATGCTACACCAATAACTATATGCAATAGCCCACAACAAGCCCCTAAACAGCCGGACAAAATGCTAACAACAGTCACTTGACCTTTAGCGCCCAACTCTGCTTCGTCCCAGAGTATTGCGAATCGCATACCGCACTGTGGGTCCCGTGCCAACAAGTGTGATTCTACAGTGAATGCCAGCATTCGCCTGCCACTTTCTGCAGATGCCCAGGCGTGAATGAGCTTCCACATGAGGTTTTCTATATTTTTTTTTTAATCGACCATTGATACACAACACAAACACAGCGTGGATAGCTTGAGCCAACTGCAGACATGCACCCCACATGTAAACCAGGTATCAGAAAGATACAACCAATAACTGTATACAATGCCCCCCACAGGCCTCTGAATAGCCAGACAAACAATACTAACAACCATCGCTCAGCCATTAGCGCCCAAACTCTGCTTCATCCCAGAGTGCTACATGTCACGGACCGCAGTGTGGGTCCCGTGAAAACCACTCTGATCCTACTATGAATACCAGCGCCCTCCTGAGACATTCTGCCGTCGCCCAGCCATAAGGAGTCTCTATACCATGCTGCTGTATCCTAGAGCTGACCCAGAGGTAGTGAAATCAGCTGAATCGGCGTCAGCCTGGGCCCACAGGTGCCTATAAATAGCCTAGCAATCAGCCAGCCTAGGCCCACTTGTGCATATAAATAGCCTTGTAATCAACCTCCCCTCCCACAAATACAGCAATATATTTGCTTAATACTTTACATGTCATAAATGTATAATTATACAAGGTACCTAAAATAGAAAATATGTAGAAATAGCATTAAAGTAATTAATCCACGGCATACTTTCTGTTTCATTTTATTTTCCTATTACTTATATAATGCCAATGTATTACCCAATGCTGTTCAGAAATTGTGTCACTATTATCAGAAATAAAAAGAAGACCACAAGGAACTCCATAGTGTAAAACCATAGACAAAAAGCACAACCCAGACAGAAAAAAGCTGCTTACCAGCTGGCAGTGATTTTGAGCTTGTAGTCAAACAGCTTCCGTAGTGGTCATCAGGAAGTAGTCTAAATGGAGTAACATGTAACTGCTGCCCTCTTCCTGTTGGTGATACAAACAAGATCCTCATGATGTAGTAGAATGAGCTGAAACAAAACCATGAGATTACAGGGACGCCTTTCTTCATATGATAAGGAAGCATATATTGTAAAAAAGCATAAAAGAATGTGTAACACATCCTTGGGTAAAATCCAACCAAAGGCAGCACTACTTAAAGTTTATATGTCTTCACCCTTGTTTGCGTAAATTTTGTCCAAATCTAGCTTTTTCAACTCTGAAAACATACTGTTAGGTTACTTGTAGTGTTGAGCGAATCAAACCTGCCGAAGTAGAATTTGATCAGAATTTTAGTGAAAATTCAAATTGCTGCACAGCTAAATTTCCTTGTACTTCATGGTAATAAATAATAAATGAATGGTGGTAAAAAATGAAAAAAAAAATCATATTTACCTCATCCCTTTGAGCTTGAAGAGCCAGCCACCGCCATTTTTTTGTAGATCTTGTGCAAAATTCCGTGTGCAGTGATGTATGACATAATCACGCCGGCAAATGTAATGATGTCATCACGGGCTGCCTGAGATTTCACTCTGGATCTATAATCAAGATAGCGGAGGCCGGCTCTTCGCAACTAAATAGATTGCGAAGAACATAGCAACTGAGAGGTACAATGCAGCATCTAACAGGTACAATGATAAGGGACGGTGCCCACTACTTACAACGAAATGCTCTTCATGACAAAGTAATTCATCACGGAGCAAATTTTTTGTAAAATTCGGCAAAGCAGCCAAATCAAATTTTCCAATACTTCGCTCATCACTAGTTACTTGGTTAGAATGAAATGGACCTTACTGTATGTGTTTTTTAAAAAGGAACTTAGATTGTGAGCCTCATTGAGGCGTACTGATACAACTGGCTTGGTGGTTAGAAAAGTTTCATTAAAGAGGACCTTTCACTAAGATTTAGGTAGGGAAATACTTACACTACCTTCCTGGGCATCCCCCGCTGATGTCCAGACAACATTTTTTTTTCAAAATAACCCCCCGTTCGTGCGCTCCAGTCCCCGTTAGTTTTCACATACGGGGACTCCTTATACTATGTGGGGACTTGTCTTTTGCCTGGGGAGTGGTTTTCCACTCCCTGGCTGCGAGCACAGCCAATCATAGTGCTCAGCTTGCAGCCAGGGAGAGAAAAACCACTCCCCAGGCAAAAGAAAAGTCCCCGGCTCATACAAGAAATCCGCACATGTGAAAACTAACGGGGACCAGAGCGCACGAATTGGGGCCGCCCAGTAAGGTAGTATAAGTATTTCACTACCTAAGTGACTTAGTAGTCACACAGCTCAAACTTTGCCAGAAACTTCAAAACCCATACATACTATATAGGACTTTCAAAAGCAATTGGCCTACGCAAATCTCTTTCACTCCACTTTAATCTAAACAAATAATTCCCAAATAAATATCTTCACATACAAGCATACTTACTATCCTTCTCAATAGGTCTCAGAATAATACTTACTATATTCACACCAAAAAAAAAAAAAAAAACTCCCCTCTCTATCTTCTTCACTAAGACTTCTCGCCTAGCTCTCTCTGGCCTAGAATTCCATCGAACAATATCCGATTTAGCTGTCTCATGCACATATGCGGTGTACAAAAAAATTGTCAATACTACACTCTTAATTAGTAAAATCTTGCCAAAAAAGGACAAACTACGCATTTTCCAAAAGTTTAGTTTTTTCTCTACTCTTTCCTTCACATCATTCCAACTTTCTTTCCCATCAAGACATCCTGTAAATTTTACCCCAAGCACCTTAATTGGTCCAGTCACCACATTCACACCTATATTAACACTCAAGTTACTACCTCCAAAGATTTTACACTAACTTTTATCCCAATTCACTCTGAAAGCCAACGCTCCGCAAAAAATTGAAACTAATAACTTAACTCTTCTAATAGCACATTCAGAATCACACAAAACACATATATCATATACCATATAACCACTCATTTTCCATTCTCTTCCTTTACCACCTGGTACCTGTACTCCTCTACATACTTTATCTTTACATATCAGCCCCAACAAAGGCTCAATTGCACAAATGAAAGCCACTGGCGAAAGTGGACATCCCTGCCATACTCCTGAAAGAACCTTCACACTTCTACTTCCATTTCCATTCAACAACACACTACTATATATTCCTTCATACAAGCTTCTCACTCTCCAAATAAAATCTGAAGGAAAACCTAGTCTTAATAACACCCTAAACAAAAATTTAAGTGATAGTCTATCGAACGCTTTCTCAAAGTCCAGACTCAGCACATATATTCCACTTCTGCAAATTTTGCAATCCCACAAACAATATCTCAACATACATATGTTATCATGAATTCTTTTACCAGGCACTGCACATGTTTGTTCCTCTCCAATCACGCTTCCCACAACCCCTCTCATCCTATTTGCTATCATCTTTGCATAAATCTTATAATCACTGTTTAAAAGTGTAATACGCCGCCAATTCTTTAAATTCTTCAAATCTTCCTTCTTAGGAAGCAATACAACTAATCTTGCTCTCATACTCACAGCCATCACCACATTCTTCCACATATACTCATACAATTCTACCATATCATTTGCTATCACGTTCTACATTCTACTATAAAACTCCATCGGCTAACTATCCTCACCGGGTATTTTGTTTTCCGCCGCTCTGCTAATAACTTCTCATATCTCCTCTTTCCTCACATTCTTCATCACGCAATCTCTCTCTATTTCACTCAGATTCTTGTCTATTACACTCAACACATTTTCCTCCAAAACCTCATACATCCATTTTTCTGCATACAATTCTTCATAAAATCTCACAACCTCTTCTTCTATTCCATCTCCACTCACTTAATTTCCATTTCCTCCATACAATACATCTATACCCTGTTTTCTCCCAAACACTTTTTTGAAAATAAAAACATGAGCACTTTTTATCAGACTCTATCTTATCTAACTTGGCCCTGTACATGATACTCCTTCCTTTCTCAGCATCTCTTTAATCTCTCTCTTAACTAAAATGATATCTTCATTCACATCCATACCTATCTCACCTCTCAACTTATATAAAAAGGCTAATCGAGCATTAAGCTTAACAAAAATTCACTGCATTCACTGAGGAAAATAAACTGTCAGATGAAATGCAGAATGTAAAAGTAAATTCCCCATTAAAAGTGTCCTGTCTGACCCAGGAAGAAGTACAACAGCGACTTAAAAAGATTAAAATAGACAAATCGCCAGGACCGGATTGCATACACCCCCGTATCCTAAGGGAATTAAGTGATGTCGTAGCCAGACCTTGATTTCCGATATTTACGGACTCTATACTGACAGGGAATGTTCCACAGGATTGGCACATAGCAAATGTGGTGCCAATATTCAAAAAGGGTCCAAAAACAGAGCCTGGAAATTATAGGCCGGTAAGTTTAACATCTGTTGTTGGTAAACTGTTTGAAGGGTTTCTAAGAGATGCTATTTTGGAGTATCTCAATGAAAATAAGCAAATAACGCCATATCAGCATGGCTTCATGAGGAATCAGTCATGCCAAACTAATTTAATCAGCTTCTATGAGGAGGTAAGTTCTAGACTTGACAGCGGCAAATCAATGGATGTGGTATACAGTATCTGGATTTCTCCAAAGCATTTGACACTGTACCTCATAAAAGGTTAGTATATAAAATGTGGATGCTCGGACTGCAGGAAAATGTCTGTATGTGGGTAAGTAACTGGCTGAGTGACAGAAAACAGAGGGTGGTTATTAACGGTAGATACTCAGATTGGGTCACTGTCATTAGTTGGGTACGTCAGGGGTCAGTATTGGGCCCTATTCTCTTCAATATATTTATTAGTGATCTTGTAGAAGGCTTGCACAGTAAAATATCTACAGGGTGGGCCATTTATATGGATACACCTTAATAAAATAGGAATGGTTGGTGATATTAACTTCCTGTTTGTGGCACATTAGTATATGTGAGGGGGGAAACTTTTCAAGATGGGTGGAGACCATGGTGGCCATTTTGAAGTCGGCCATTT
Source organism: Bufotes viridis (assembly GCA_033119425.1). Taxonomy (NCBI): domain Eukaryota; kingdom Metazoa; phylum Chordata; class Amphibia; order Anura; family Bufonidae; genus Bufotes; species Bufotes viridis. The sequence goes on from CM065593.1 coordinate 58,074,569, forward strand.
TGAATCCAACTTTTGTTTTTTCAATAGGAAGAGGGTCATGTGACACATCAAACTTATTGGGAATGTCACAAGAAAAACAATGGTGTCCTTGGTTTTAACGTAACTTTATACTTTCATGAGTTATTTGCAAGTTTCTCTTTGTTTACACCCATTGACATGTCGCCGAGATTAACATGTAAGGAGCGGATAGAAATTGTGTTGATGTCTGGTGAACGCAGGAACCGGGTCATTGCAGCAGATTTCACCCTACGAGACCACCCATCTCCTGTGCTACAGTTAGCAAACTGCTTGCTAAGTTTCGTGAAACTGGTTCAGTGTTGGATTTGCCAAAATGTGGACGCATGAAATCTGTCACTAATGAGGAAACATCAGTGGCTGTCCTAGCTTCATTCAGCAACAACCCACAGCGTAGCACTCGCTGCATGTCACTGGAGAGTGGCATTATTCGAACATCCCTTCGGCGGATATCAGCTTCTCACAAATGGCACCCTTACAAACTCCCGCTACTTTTATGTGAATGGTGAAGTTAACAAACAAAACCACTGCTATTGGTCTGACACTAACCCACATTGGATAGATCCCTCCAAGACTGTTGGAACAAAAAAATTGATGGTACAGTGCGGTATATGGGGTACAAAGATAGTGGGGCCATTCTTCATCAATGAAAACCTCAACGCCACTGGATATGCAAAATTGCTACATGATGATGTGTTTCCCTCTTTATGCACTGAAGCTGTCACGTTCCCTAAGTTTTTCCAGCAAGATGGCGCACCACCACATTATGGGGGTCAGGTCCGAGCATTCCTAGATGAACAGTTTACTGGAAAGTGGATTGGTCGTCGTGGGCCAGTTGAATGGCACCCAAAGTCTCCCGATCTGACCCCCTTAGACTTTAATCTTTGGGGTCATCTGAAGGCAATTGTCTATGCTGTGAAGATACGAGATGTGCAGCACAAAAAACCATGGATACTGGAAGCCTGTGCTAGCATTTCTTCTGCGGTGTTGCTATCAGTGTGTGAAGAGTGGGAGAAGAGGGTTGCATTGACAATCCAACACAATGGGCAGCACATTGAGCACATTTTATAAGTGGACAGAAACTTGTAAATAACTCATGAAAGAATAAAGCTGCGTTAAAACCAAGCACACCATTGTTTTTCAAAATGGCCTACTTCAAAATGGCCACCATGGTCACCACCCATCTTGAAAAGTTTCCCCCCTCACATATGCAAATGTGCCACAAACAGGAAGTTAATATCACCAACCATTCCCATTTTTTTTAAGGTGTATCCATATAAATGGCCCACCTTGTATTTTTGCAGATGACACTAAACTGTGTAAAGTAATTAACACTGAAGAGGACAGTTTTCTGCTACAGAGGGATCTGGATAGATTGGAGGCTTGGGCATAGAAATGGCAGATGAGGTTTAACACTGACAAATGTAAAGTTATGCACATGGGAAGGAATAATGCAAGTCTCCCGTGCATATTAAATGGTAAAACACTCGGTAACACTGACATGGAAAAGGATCTAGGAATTTTAATAAACAGCAAATTAAGCTGCAAAAACCAGTGTCAGATGGCTACTGCCAAGGCCAATAAGATAATGGGTTGCATCAAAAGGGGCATAGATGCCCGTGATGAGAACATAGTCCTACCCCTTTACAAATCACTAGTCAGACCACACATGGAGTACTGTGTACAGTTCTGGGCTCCTGTGAACAAGGCAGACATAGCAGAGCTGGAGAGGGTTCAGAAGAGCGCAACTAAAGTAATAACTGGAATGGGGCAACTACAGTACCCTGAAAGGTTATCAAAATTAGGGTTATTCACTTTAGAAAAAAGACGACTGAGGGGAGATCTAATAACTATGTATAAATATATCAGGGGTCAGTACAGAGATCTCTCCGATCATCTATTTATCCCCAGGACTGTGACTGTGATGAGGGGACATCCTCTGCGTCTGGAGGAAAGAAGGTTCACAAACATAGAAAAGGATTCTTCACTGTAAGAGCAGTGAGATTATGGAACTCTCTGCCTGAGGAGGTGGTGATGGTGAGTACAATAAAGGAATTCAAGAGGGGACTGGATGTATTTCTGGAGTGTAATAATATTACAGGCTATAGCTACTAGAGAGGGGTCATTGATCCAGAGAGTTATTCTGATTGCCTGATTGGAGTCGGGAAGGAATTTTTTTTCCCTTAAGTGGGGAAAATTGGCTTCTGCCTCACAGGGATTTTTTGCCTTCCTCTGGATCAACTTGTAGAAAACAGGCCGAACTGGATGGACAAATGTCTTTTTTCGGTCTTATATACTATGTTACTATGTAGGATCTGTTGCATTGTTCCTCATCCACTCATACACAGTCAGAGCAACTCCCTCTTCAACAAAAGTAACGTCATATGTTCCTTGTTTCTGAAAATCTTGGACACTGAAGATGTCTTCTCTTACCGCACCAGCTTTACCTTTAATAAGGTCCCGTAAAACATACACCTCCTTGCAGGAATACCTAAAAAAAAAACTGCTTACAAGCCAAGGCCAAACCAGCTCTCATCTGACTGAAAGACAGTAAGCCTTAAAGTTGCTTCAACTCTATTTGATGGCTTGGTGGACCTGCGCAGCTAGATCATTATCATTAGGGTGACAAAAAATTTTCTGATTGTCCTAACATAATATTCAATAACCTTTTGTTATGTATCCCTTGACTTTGGGGGTCAGTTTCACTATTTTTGCCAGACACCACGCTTTAAGATCCAAACAGTACATTTATTGTGGCACACCAGCAAAACAGTAAATCAAAACAATAAACACTTGCCCGTTCAGGCTCTAACTAATACATAATGTATCCCTCACTCCCCTAGTGGGCACAGTTCACACCCTGTGAACCGATGCGGCTTTCCCAGCCGAAATGTCAACTAGCCTCCCAGCTGTTCAGGGCACCGTTCACACACGGTCTCAGTTCCGATGTCGCTCGGGGGATTTGGGCTCACTAGTTCGACTGACTAGCACCCAGCAACCAACTCCCTGGTGTTGCTTCGTCCCCCATGTCCAGGCTATAAGCAAGCCTCGTGGCCCCTCAGCCTTGCCCAGCTGACACCACAGTCACACAGCCATCCCAGGCCTCTGCTTAAAACTCTCTCCCCCTGATACACACAGAGAGGGTTGATTTATACCTCCCTGATTAACCCTGGGATTTACCCTCACCTGGGATTTCCTCAGTTACAGTACAGGTTTGTAATGGACTAGGGGTGTGGACTAAAAGATTCCCAGCACTTACACTGTTCACCTTACCACACTTTCTATGCAGTTTTGTCATGTTAACTCATTTGTCTAAACATGGGCTTATGGGAAATACATGCAAATGATCAGAACCTGCCTTGTTTTTCAGCTAATGGATTCATAGTCTTGTCGTGAGTTATGAACAGCGCCCTCTATTGGTTGCATAGCCTTATGACAAAACTATTTGCTGTTGTGAGATTGTGAAATATCACATCCGACAGTACATTCTAACACGAAGGCATTCCCATGGTGATGGGGATGCTCCATGCGCAAGGCAACAGCACAGACTAAAATCCTGGGAGCCCGGACATGTGAGAACAGTTGTTTTGGGAACCAGATAACAGGGGGGAATCATGTGTGTGTGTGTGTTTAGTTCACTTCAGGAAAAAAAAATGAATATTCAAATAACGAATATAGCACTATATAATGCTATATATTCATTTTTGGAATATTTGCCATTTCTTTCCATCTATACACATGATTTCTCCCTGCTTCTTGCTTGTGGGCCAAGGAGTCATTGGCCCACATGTGTGGTCTGACTAGTGATTTGTAAAGTGTCAGGACTGACACATGCATCTATACCCCTTTTAATGCACTCCATAATCTTATTGGACTTTGCAACAGTTGCTTGACCCTGGGACGCTGGTTTTTACAGTTAAGTTTGCTGTCCACTAAAATTCCTAAGTCGTTTTCCATGTTAGTGTTACTCAGTGTTTTACCATTTAGTATGTACTGGTGACATGTATTTTTTCTTACCACAGATCCTGCTACTAAAGAATCTCAAAGCTACACAGAGAAAGGGGCTCAACAATTTTAATAAAGACCAATTGAAAAAAAGATTTAAGCCCAAAATGAGTAAAATGCAAACATTAAAAAATTGTTATTGAAGGTGTACATAGCCTTTAACTGCTACACACATTTTGAGAGAAATTAACTTCAACTAAAGAGGAAATTCAATATATGAAATAATTTATCCATTCTTTTTTTTTTAAAGATGTGCTGCTTATCTAAAGTGAATGTCACCACTAAATCACAAATCATTTTTTGACCTTACATGTTTCTTCCTGGTGTAAAACAAAGTAAATGAAATTAATATCTTTAACCGATGACCTGTAGATATTAAAATCCATTACAATAATAAAAAATGTACTTTGCTCCCGAAGTTTTTCATGCAGAATCAGAATGTCATTAAACAATTGTCGCTAAGATTTAATGAGAACACAAGTACTGATAATTAAAGAAATAATCCTTTTTATGTAGGTGAAAGGTGGCTTACCAGATATCATATGAAACAAGCTGAAGCTGAATGAAAGTTGTAATCACTTTCTTTATTATTGCTGAGAATTAACTGATAACATACAATTCTCTGTGTTTATTGTTTATTTATTTTATTTTTTGCTAGGTTAAAGAAAACATTGTTGGGCAGAGAAAGATGATTAGAATAAATTACATACTGCATGTTGAACAAATGATTGTTTAGACTTCATTTAAATAAGTAATTTTCTCAATTTAGAATCCTACATTGTACTTAAAGAGGATCTGTCACTGTAAAATGCAATCTGCAGGCAGCATGTTATAGAGCAGGAGGAGCTGAGCAGATTAATGTATAGGTTTGTGGGAAAAGATTCAGCAAAATTGTTTAATTTATTTATTTAAATGTCTTCTTCTTCTGGCTTTATTGTTCATGGGGAGTTGCTGTCTGTGACGGAACGTTCCATGTGTAAGTGTGTATACAGGGATAACTGTCAGTCGCTGATAGTTGTACATGGGGGAGGTGTTGTCAGTGATTGATAGCATTTTCTGTGTCAGTATGTATACACAGATAGCTGTCAGTACATAGGGAGGTGTTATCAGTAAATTGATAGCATTCCCTGTGTAAGTGTATCTACAGAGATAGCGGTCATTCATGGATAGTTGCACATGGGAGAGGCTTTATCAGTAATTAAAAGCATTCTCTGTCTAAGCGTGTATACAAAGATAGCCGTCAGTCACTGTACCTGTACACAAGGGAGGTGTTATCAGTGATTGATGGCATTCTCTATAACATTATGATAACATTATATTAGGCCTCAATCAATTTCCGTTTATTTCCCATTTCTAGTCATCTCCACAACAGCAGCAGTGCACAGCATCACTCCCACCTCCTGCTTCCTATCACATGTCTGAAGTCACTCGTTGCCATGCAGTGTTGGAGCTGACTTGCCTGGGAGAGTGTAGCCACACAGACGAACAGTCTAAAGTACATCAAGCAGCAAACATCCCTCTGGCTGTCGCCCCGCCGACTTCAACTAAGCAAGATAGTCAGTGACCATGGCCACAACATTCTGGCCATCCTGAATCTGGAGAAAATAACACCTGCTCCGTACATGGTCTTCTCAAAAAAATGCACTGGCTTGCGCAAGGTGCTGGCAATGTCCAGGAGGCTGTCCATCTATTCAGCCATTCTCATGGGGTGAGGAACGCTTTCCTGGACTTGCAGCATAAGAATGATCTGCAGTTACACCGCTTAATTTGCAACGTTTCAACTCACTGGGATTCAACATTGTACATGGTCGAGAGTTTGTACGAGCAGCATAAAGCCATGAATGATTTTGTCATACACCGCCCCGCCTCAGCAGGGAGCATGCATTGTTTTCAGGTCAGGAAGTGGAAGTTCATGCCATTCATGCTCCAGTTGTCCCTCATGAACTTCATATGTATTTTTGAAGAGATATTGACACTCATGCAACAGCTGGTGACGAAGGAGGATGAAGAGGAACAGTTAACAAATCTTGCTGTCTGCAGACTCTTCCATGGCGAAAGAGTCAGAGTGAGAGTTGGAGAATCAAGAGAATGATGATGATGATGATGATGATGATATTGACACTGGCCAGGACACCCAATAATCTCAGTGGAGTGTTGAGTTGGAAAGAATTGGCTCCTTGGGCACACTTCCCGGAATGGCGACCTGCAGACTCACTTGCTTACGCATTGACAGGTGTATCATTGACATCAATCAGCCTGATGATTACTGGATAGCCATGCTTTTAGACCCTCACTATCAAAGCAAAATTGGGGAGTGTTTTCCTCCCTCACAAAGGGAGGACAAATTATGTTTTAGCTTGGAAACACTGTATGCAGATTGCCTCAGCTTTCATAGAGCAGACCCCTGCCACCAGTGTGTCTGAAAAGGAGGTCCCTCTCCATCCTCTGCAGAATCAGCCCTCTCCTGCTGCCACAAGCAGCAGAAATACAACCTATATACACTGGATCAATGCGGGCAACACAATAACCGAACACAAACCTACAAGAAAAAAAGTGTGCATGCCCAAATCACAAAAAAGCTATTCCACACACTCTTTTAATAATCAAATGTATTTTTATTATAAATATTCAAACATGATCGATAAAAAATTTACACACATACAATGGAGTCCAAATGACAAGGAGACTAATAGAGGAACACTGAGGGGGACAAAGTATCAGCAGTGATAAAGTCAAAAAATGTGTGCAAATATGCATACAAAAACAGGCAGAAAATCAAAGTCCCATCTATAGTGTTTCCCACATCTTTACTCTTCATTTGTTCAAAGCACTGGTCTAGCTCCACAGAAAAACATGTACCCTTGATCCCATAGAGTGAGGGAGGATACCCAGAAGAAAAAATCATTGGAAATAGACGTCACCCCACAACGGGGGCCCACGTTGTGCCAAATAGTAAGGAATCAAAACAGTGCTAATGAACAACAGGTACAACAACCTTCTTTAACGGCTGCACCACCCATCCCAGTGCTCCTCACTTACCCAACGCGTTTTGCCGATGGCAGCAGAAGCAGCAACCGTAGTAGCAGCAGCAAGCTTAGTCTCCTCAACATGATGGAGCAGTTTTTTCATGTGCTGCACTGGAATGAAGTCAGTCAGCCGACAGCTCCTGCCTCAACGCCGAGGTTCAGGACTCCCTTAACCTTGGCCAGTCTTCTGGTGCATATACTGTTCGCTAACCCCATGGATTTCTGGTCAGGAAAACTTAAACAGTGGCCCAAACTGCCACAGCATGCTCTCTTTCTTCCTACTTACCCAGTCTCCTGTCTCATCCCAGAGAGGGTTTACAGCACCACAGAGGGCATGGTTGTATCCAAATGGACCAAGTTGTTCTCCGCCAGTGTGCAAAACACCACTTTTGTCAAAATGAACCAAGCCTAAACTGTGAAGGATTTTCGTGCTCCTCTGGCTGAGGCTACTGAATAGATCTAGCTGCCAGTGCCCCTTCTTGCCACTGTTGCTGCCTGCTGTGCTTCCATCATGCCACTCCTGCAGCCTGCCTGCCATCCTGTTCTGTATAGTTGCTTCTGCCTCCATCATGTCATTGCCGTCATCATCACTGCTGCTGACTACCTACTGTCATCTTCAGAAAGGCTGCTGCAGCCTCCATCACGCTGCTACCTGCCAGCCATACCATATGGTTTCTGCTGCTAATCCCCATACTGCCACCGTTATTAACGCAACTGCTACTACTACCACTACTATTACTGCTACTTCCAATAGATAGCTGACCTACCACCTTGTATGTTCTATGCTATGCTGATTCTGCTGACACCACTAATGTGGCCACATTCCTCTTATTACCCTGCCTTTCCCACATCCACACTGCACTGCTGCTAGTCCCAATTAGGTTGCTACTGTACAGCAGTATTTGAAAATAATCTGTCTAATCTCGGTCGCTGCTTCATCATATGTCACAATAGGTCAGATTGAGCTTGGATTGTTGCCAGGGCCATTTGAAATGCTGGTCTAAGACATTGCTCAGGGTAGCCTTGTGATCTGAAATGATGTCTCAGATCATGAGGCTGATTGATTAATTCATCTTTTTGGGAGAAATTGTGTCTGAGCCTCATGCACAGTTGTTAGGTTGTTGACTAAGGGTGGGGCTACCCTACAAATAGCCCATAGAGGATTTCTTTTTTCAAACTAGAGCTATGATTTTAACTACTTAGTATTAACAGTTATATTTTAGCTATAATCCTGGTTTACTCACAATATTTCTGCTAATGATTCTGGTAAATCTGCCTCTTGGTGTACATTAAGCTGGTTACTCTGAAGTTTCTACAATACAACCATTTTAATGAAATATGCTCTAATGCTTTATACAAATTATTTTTTTCAGTAGCTCTTTCACTGTCTTTGAAGAGATGCTGTCTACTATTGACCAGGCCCAAAAGTCTATCTATTTTCTGTGCCACAACTTTCACTGGCCTGAAAAGGTCACTTTAAACCGGCATTCCTGGAGCAGGAGTTGGGCATCTTGCTTTCAGAGAAGGACACTAAAGTCTTAGGAGGCATTCACATGGCTTTTCTACATGATTAAGGCCTCCACAGAATTATTATAAGCTTCTCACTGGGTGGAATAAAACCCTATAATTGCAGCCCCAAACACCATTCTTGAATGTAGGCAAGACACACTTGTCTTTGTACTCCTCACCTAATTGCCTCAACACATGCTTGACACCATCTGAACCAAAATAGTTTTATCTTGGTCTCATCAGACCACAGGACATGTTTCCAGTAATCCATGACCTTAGTCTACCTGACCTCAGCAAACTGTTTGCGAGCTCTCTTGTGCATCATCTTTTGAAGAGGCTTCCTTACTGTATGACAGCCATGCAGACCAATTTGATGCAGTGTGTCGCGTATGGTCTGAGCACTGACAGGCTGAACCTCCAGCCCAGGCCATCTTTATGAAGAGCAACAATTCTTTTTTTTTTTAGATGCTCAGAGAGTTCAATGCCATGAGGTGCCATGTTGATCTTCCAGTGACCAGCATGAGAACGATAACACCAATTTTAACACACCTGCTCCCCATTCTCAACTGAGAGCTTGTAATACTAATGATTCACATGACATCGGGTAGCAAAAATGGCTAATTTGGCAAATATTTGACATTTTCACTTAGGAGTGTACTCACTTTTGTTGCTTTAATTAGACATTAATTAGACATTAATGGCTGTTTTTTGAGTTATTTTGAGGATACAACACATTTACACTGTTATACAAGCTGTACACTGACTACTTTACATTGTATCAAAGTGTCATATCTTCAGTGTTGTCCCATGAAAAGATATAATAAAATATCTACAAAAATGTGAGGGGTGTAGACACTTTTGTGAGATACTGTATATTAATCCTGTTAACCTGTTGGTATTTTTGATATCTGAGGACTGAAGAGCCTCTAAACAGTGTATTCTCTAGTCCTTTAAACATTATAAAATGCAGAAATTTAATAAAGAAGACCATGCAAAGTGGCAGGGGGTCCTACTCTATTTGTAAAAGGAAATGTCAGGTTTATGGGCTTGTGACGATAATAATACTCTCCCTTGAGATTTAATTTTTGAAACAAGCCATAATCAGTATTCAGAAGGCCAATCTTCTTTTATAAAAATCTTCTACTTGAATGATCAAAATATACTTTAATTGGCCAGAAAATGCTTAATTGTGAATGGCAGATTTCATGTATTGTAGAAACAGCTGAATGACTAGGTAAAATAAGCCAGCATGCTACTGATTTTATGCTTGAGATAGCCGAGGTTTCTCCTGTCACTATAAAGCATGTATCTTCTTACAACTTTTAGTCTCTGAGCCTGATTTACTAGAAATTAGTAATCCATCAGATTGATGGGCAGAAGGCAATATGCACTGTTGGCGCCTTAAAATCTCTTGCATCTGTCACCAGATCATGATTTAGTAAAATAGATGCAGTGTTTGTAGTAAAGCAGAACTCTAACCACATGTTAATAATTAATTAGCCATTTCAAGTGCAGCTTGTACAGTATGTGACCTCGTTAAGACAAAATACCTAATAAATATTAAAATAATTTGCACCCTTTATTTATACTGGAAATGTATTGAAAGGCGTTGCATAAAATATTACAGCAAGGATCATCCTTGACTGCTCCAGTTTAGAATGTATGGCTAGAAATGATTGATTTGTTTGCCAACTCTGACTATTTGTCGCTTTATTTAAAAATGTTAAAACCTAATATACTACTTGTGTTTTTAATATCCTAAATTAAGATAAGTGTTTTTACAGTAAGGTCCAAATAAGCCATATGTGTGACAATTGTAGTGCAATGTGTAATTAAGAAAATTTATGAAGCATTTAAATAAAGTTGGATTCTCATAGTCAAAGTCCATTTTCTTTAGGTGTTTTTCACAGGGTCTATTAACTGTAGCTGTTATATTACATGAACATGAAATTTACATCCTATTGCCCACATCTGACTGTCCATAATAATGTCCATATACCATAGAGGGCTCCAGTATTGGTCTCTATTGAAAATATCTGTATGCCTCTTTCACACATCACAATGTAAGTAGACAAATCTGTCTACCCACTTACGTTAATTTATTACAAAGTACATATGCACATTGGAGCATGGCTTGTTTTGTGGTACCTGGACTATAATTTTGTATGCCACGCGAACCCCATGAATGGCTTTGGTGCAGTTTATTCAGCTAAAATGTATTACCTTATATATATTATCTAAAGTCCTTTTCCATTTTCCCCCCAGTTTTTGTTGCTCAAAGTCCATCTTAGAAATCCACATGCTGATGCTTCATAGCTCTTTACAATTAATCTAAACATAGTGTAAAAGTAATGCAAAAGTCATAATAAGGCCAAATCTGCTCAACTTTAAAATGACGCTGCACACTGTGTTAAAAATATCATACAAGCATGAGACATTGCCCAAGAGTGGTGATTCTCAAGTCGTTCGGCCACCTTCACAAATGACTTGATCCACAAATTAGAATATAATTGTCATTGTATTTACTTATTTAGCACTTACCCATTCCACAGTGCTGTCACCTATCATACCAGTCCCATTTGAGCTCACATTTTAAATGCCAAATTAACTTATTGGTAGTTGAAATGCCTGAAGAAAACCCATGCAAACACATTAAACACTTATAAACGTCACCCAGATGTTGTCCTTGGTCAGATTTGAACCCCATGCCCCAGCTCTTAAAGGCAACAGCCCTTCTCACTGAGCCACCATGGTGTTAAAGCACTACTTCCTAACCTTCTAGGTAGCATTTCAGCCCTAATGATAAACAGTATTAAAGATCCAAATACTTGGGACCAACACTGGGTCACACAAGTCCCCACATGTTACTACAATGTATTTTCAGAAGACTACAGAATCATGCAGATGTCCACCGATATAGAGATATTGGGCATTCACAACACTTTGAGTATAAGAAAAAATAATGTATAAAATAATTTCTTGAAGATAAATAAAGCTTTCTAACTTACAACACAATAAAGAAAATTTATGGCAACAAATATTTAAATTTCACTATGCAATAATCCACTTAAACTTCAAATTTGTCAACTATCCCTTTTTTTCATAGACCCTATAGCATTAATTAGAGATGAGCGAATCAACATTTCCCGAACTCAGGGTCGGTTCCAATGTACCAATTGGAACCAAACCAGAGTTCGGGAAATGTTTTTTGTACAGTATAAATCAATTTCTGAAGTTATTATGCAAAGTCTTGTGAGCCTTCGCAAAGTAATAACTTTGGCTCATCAGAGCCAATACATTCTAATACTTTACAGAGCGCTCGCTCCGTACAGTATTGTACTGTTTTGTAAGTTTTTTTGCGAATCAACTTCGGATGTTTCATCTGAAGTCGATTCGCTCACCCCTAGCATTCATTTATACTGTTTTCTATATACATTACACATAATATCCTGCATGTTTTCATGAGAGGGAACCACAAAGTACTCCACAATGTAGAACCCATTGCCAGACTTAGATTTCTTGGGTCCACTAGAGCAGTGTTTCCCAACCAGTGTGCCTCCAGATGTTGCAAAACTACAACTCCCAGCATGCCTGAACAGCCAAAGGCTGTCCGAGTATGCTGGGAGTTGTAGTTTTGCAACATCTGGAGGCACACTGGTTGGGAAACACTGCACTAGAGAATATTATTCTTGGGGCCCAAACCTTATATCATCAATAATATCTAATTGGTATTGAATAAAATAAAAAGGGTCTCATTTATTAACTAATATACACCATTGTTGGGGCATATATCAGTCACAGATTTTGTCCCAAGCCATTTTGTAACAAAATCTGTGAGTTTTCCCCTCTCACGCCACTTTGCTGACAGGTCTAAAAAAGGTGGCATGGAAGAGAAAGACCCGTCACCATTCATTTTGTACGTCAGCATTTGGCGTATAAAATGGCTTAAATCTATGGCAGCACGGGAGCTGGTGTAGATTTTAGATGGTCGCACGTCCTGCCAGAAGAAGCAACAAAATTATGTAAAGGCCTGTGCCTCCACATAATTTTGCCTCTTCCTCCAGCAGCACAGACCAGCATGTAAATCGTTGGTCTTAATAAATGTGCCCCATAGACCCTAGTGGCAAATGATTATTTCCAAAGCCAGTGCTAAATGTTTATTTATTTTTTCTCCTGTACCTTTGAGGCCCACTATTGCATCAGAGCTTGGGCCCACTGGAGGATCCTCCAGTACTCTGGTTTTCCAGTCCATTACCCTGATAAAACCATTTGTAAAAGTACACTGAACTAAGATGAATAGCCTCCGACCAGATATAGAATAATATAAGCATGTAGTAAAGCAGCCACTGGGATGTTTGTCTTGGCACAGTCCCATTGGTGATCCTGATGAGATCCCAAAATGCAAAAAGAAACAGGATAGATTTTGGCGCTGTTCCTCAGCAGGTAAAACATAGTTGTTTATTTGTATAAGCATATACTGTACATTAAAGTCCTTGTGTAACACGTTTCAAAGGGGATACCCTTCTTCATCAAACATATAATGATTTAAAAGCATATAAAAATAAACCACTGTGCTTCAACTTCTGAGAAACAGCGCCCCGATCTATCCTCTGTTTTTTTTTCTTTCGTTATATCACTGCATGTTTTGACGGGATGTTAATACTGTAATTGGAAAATGCACTGTTTTATTTACACAGCTCATTCATTTAAAATAATATACTTGCCACTAGGTGGCTATTTCTGATCATCTCATTTTACCATTTTAATTACATTTTTAATATCCTTGGCTGCATAAACAAAGATAAATTACAGACCTTGTTCTATCTGGCTGCTTGCTCAGGCACAATCTGTAATAATATCAGCTTTTGTTTGTGCCTCTTCTAATTAGATTCTGAAATCTAGGCTCCAGCAATCAATAATTTTAATTTCAGAATCGCTTTTTGATCTTACATTTCATGTTTGTTTGCTGCAAATGATCAGCAGAACAAAGCTGATAATTTATGCAGGAAGGAGAAAATATCTCCGCAGAGCTTGGATGAGTGTTCTAACCATCAAGAGAAGCCTGCAGACTTTAGTATGACACAGGTCTAATTAGCATGCAGATATGTGTCGCCTCATTGGCAATTCAAATTGCTTTTTTTTTTTTTTTTTTTTTTTTATAATGTACCTCAAATTGTGCTACTCAAACATTGTATTTGATTTCCAAAGCCCCCCTGGGCATGCCATAATATCTCCCTTCATCCTTGGTACGAGGCATTTATTGAACAGTCTGTTTCGACTGTTTTCCTCCTTTTGCACGTGTATGTTTGTAAAACACCCAAACATTGTAACTCGGAGACCTGCTTTTGTTAGCAGAGACAGCAACCAGTTGTTGCATGGTGTTGTACATGCCACATTAAATATGGTAGCGGTGATATGCTGCCTTGCATATCTTCGCTTGCACTGTGGCTGTTCCAGAGAGGTCTTCGTCTTAGTGCCACTCATAGCAAAGGGGGAGGATGTCTACTCAGCATGCATTAATATGCGGCACATAGCAACGTGTCTGAATGCCAGTGCTCAATTCTTCATTACACAAAATGGCTGGATTGCCGTGATTGTTTTCATCTTCATATCTTCCTAGACACCCACACAAGGCACGCACTGTTATAGTGCTATCAGCATGGTGACTTATGCATCTGAAGTTGTCTGGGGCATGACGCATAAGGGAATTCCTGCCAACATCAAGGCCTTTTATTTTTTTTTAATTTTTAGATTTTTTTTTTTTTTAAGCCATACGACAACAAGTGGTAAAATCAATGATGTACAGTTATTCAGCAATGTAATTCATTTCACTGACTTTGGCTTGTGGCCAGATCCGCCATCTGTCTCTTGCTCTGCTTTCTCTACCTCGCTTGAAATTGTCCTACATTTCGCAATGATACGTGCTTGCCATCCTTACTGCAAAGAAAAGGTAAAGTGCCGATCCCCCCCACCACCCATTTACGTTGTGGGGGTTCAAGGAATTTGGTGGCATTCCGGATTCTCCATTTCCAACTTGCCACAGGTCAAGACAGAGTAAGTGAAGAAACAAAAGGCGAACTGCAAGAGGAGAGTATGCATGCTATTGCCTCTGCAACAGATTTTTTTTTTTTTGTTTAAAGCATTAAGATGGATCTGTCTCACAAGGGAACATTTCCTGTTTCATTAGAGTATCTTCGTTTTCTTTATCGGAGGCTGGCACCATACACCACTGCACAGCTCGTGAAGTGTCTGCTGTTGGAGACTAGTCTATCCTTGCCACCAAGCAACCTTCTGCGATGGAAACAGGGTGCCTACTTTAGAATCTTATGTGTGCTTGCTGTTTGAAGCTGCAGAAAAGTGAATAATCAATTAAGTATTGATTTCTTGTACGATTTGGTAAATTTCAAAGGCAAGACAAAGAGGATGGCTTAAAGGAAAGCACTGCAGGGACTTGGCGTAAATTAAACAACTAACAGCAGTGCAGAATAAAATAACACCTCAAATGAATATTTCCCTGGAAGAATTAGTACCAGCTATTGGAAGACAATGGTGGATTTAATCAAAACGGCAAGCACCCGAGCATCCGAACGTACGAGACTGGGAAAGGAGCTAATTATAACCGCAGAATTTAATGGAGTTAATTTGACTGAACGGATGCAAATGCGCTTTATTTATGGATGACAAAACAAGCCTACAGCATCGACTTGGAATTATCGCATATGCTTAACATCAAAAATCCTTTAGATATTGAACCAAGGGTGCATTATTCTTTTTTTTTTTCTGGAACAGGTATTTAAATCTGCGGAATACGAGAAAACTGCATGATGAGATGTATGTTTTAATCGTGTTTTATATGCAAGGGGCATTCATCTTATTTTAAATTGTGCACCCTTTGTAATCCATTACTTATAATAAATCTGTGTTTTACTGTGCTTACATTTTCTTTTTTCTGCTTGTACTGTGCTGTGTATTAGAAGCAGAATATCTCAGTAGAGGGAATTACATGGAAGAATGAAAATTAGAAGGTCTTTTTTTTCGCTTTTCATTTATATGTACCGTAATCTTTCGTAGAGAACTGAATGAATGCTGTCTTCTAGTCGATGAGGTCTGTAATTATGAAAGAATTTTGAAACGTGAAAGGAAATAGGACACTTTCTGGATGATGGGCACAATATGGTATAATCATTGGGGGAAAAAAAGACTGTTCTGGCTCTAATTATAATGTACTGACTACTTAACTCCTTCATATTCAGTGCTGGTAATCTGGGTAAGCAAATGTGCTTGCTTGAATTGTCCATGCTAACGTTGATGCATTTCTACACTGTACAAATGCTCTAATATTAAACCTTAATGCTCTTTTTCGTCTGCATTCTTATCTTCTTTTCTGCTATCTTTCTATTTTTCTCCATTTCTTGCTGTCTGGAAAGCTATGCTCCTGAAACCTATCACAGAAACCAAGCTGCATTAAGCTGAAACACAAAGACATTGTAGGAATAATGAATCCTCATTTGCATCAACATTTGTATTCAGATTTGCTAGGCTATAAACCTGGCAGATCAAGCAGCATATTAAACAGATATTCCCATAGTAAATTGTAGCTCTTTCAATTGTTGAGCCTTGTTGTGTTTCAGTAGCTCCTGGTAAAGTACCAAGACTGTTCAGATTGTATTGGTTCATGTTGCTTGCAGTACATGATGTCAGTCTGGGTCACAATGAGACTTCCAAACATCAGTCAGGATTTTAAGGCATGCCAGGACATGTGACTAAGCAAAATCTTTGCTGTCGAGGAACTGCTGTCAGTGACTCGCAGGGCTCCGGAGGAAACACTAGAGGGGAACTGTGGACAGCTTGCACTTTATATACTGGTAACACTTCCTTCTGCATCCAGTTAAGGTAGAACTAAGGTTACACAGGCTATAGCACTGGACTTAAAAAGGTGGGGAACCAATATTTTATACTCAGTTTTACACCCCAACCTACATCGCTACTAAAATATGAGGGTGTAACAAAAGTGAGTAATAAAATGCATTTCCAAGGAATAAATATGAGTAATGCCGGTAATTTAGCGTGATATTTAAGCATACGTCAGAAAAAAAAAGTAATACTTATTGCATCCTAGGATATAGTAATGGATTTGAGGCTAGATAATACACTGTATGCTGTAAGCAGGGAATAGAAATGACTTCAACTGGCTATTTACCTGCAGAAGTATCCACCGGGCAACCACTGGTTAATTCCATTATGAAGCAGAGCTCCTGTATAATGACATAGAAAGATGAGCAACATAATCTGGTTCATCAGGCTCTAAATTTAAGGGATAGACATATTATATTTTATTCCGTGTTACAGTGTCTTTTGTATTAAACTGTACCTGAAATAATCAGTGAAGTAAAATTCAGTATCTAATGCAAACCAAGACTGTACAGATGTTCCTTAACAGTTTTGAAACATACAGAATATATGGTATGTAGATAAATAGATAGATAAAAAAAATAGACTATATGTATATATATATATATATATATATATATATATATAGTCTAAGATATAAAACACCCCTCTAACATATAAAATCATTGTCATTAAATATTATTTACATGCTATTTTACTAGATAGATAAAAAATGGAAATAAAAATGCAAACTCATGCACTGTATATATGCCGTAAGAACTGGTATTTGGCCATGAAACATGAATTGAAGGTAAATCAGCATTATATTATATTTTCTATACCGATAGATGATAGATGGATAGATAGATAGATAGATAGATAGATAGATAGATAGAAAAAAGTCCACGGCACTTCCAGTGTTTTTTATTTACACCAACGCGAAGTTTCGGTCCACACAATGGAACCTTTTTCAAGCAGTCACTGCTAGTCACTAGATCAGGGGTGGCCAACCTGTGGCTCTTGAGCCACATGTGGCTCTTTGCTTCTTCAAGTGTGGCTCTTGCTGTGGAGCTGGGAAGCAGTCAGGCTGGCTCACTCTCCACCCCATGCTCAGATATTTTTTCCTGATCAGGCACCGTTGCTACTTTGCAGCTCTAGCTCACTGTCCCCTACGTCCTGATGCACACAGTGTGAGAACGTAGTACATGAAGACATGCACTTTTTTAAATTATAGAACGGAGCATGGGGGTCTGATCTAAGCACGGGAGGTTCTGATCCGAGAATGGGGGAGGGGACCTGATCAGGGCAATGGAAGTCTGATCTGAGCATGGGGGGTCCTGATCTGGGCAATGGGGGTCTGATATGAGCATGGGGGTCACATCTGAGCATGGTGGAGTCTTGTGTGAGCATGGGTTGGTCAGGTCTGAGCATGGGGGGGCAGATGTGAGAATGGGGGGGGATCTGAGCACTGAAGGTCTGACACTGGGAGTCTGATTTGTGTTGTCTGATACGAGCATTGGGGGTCTGATTTGGAGGTCTGATGAGGTTTGGGGATCTTATTTTAGGTCAGATGAGAATTGGGGATCCGATTTAGGAGTCTGATCTAAGGTCTGGTGAAAAATAAATTTTTGCTTTTTTTTTCTCTGCTAATGAAAAATAAGAAAACATTTTTTTATTAGACCTCAGATCAGATGAAAAATCTTTTTTTTCTCTCTTATTTTTCTTTGTTACAACCTAGGTGCATCTTTTGGGGCGGACAATACGGTGACTGTGTAAATGTATAGCTTGTAGCTCTTGGTAATCATCCTTTTTTTTTTTGGCTCACTGTGTCTGTAAGGTTGTCCACCCCTGCATTAGATAGATAGATAGATAGATAGATAGATAGATAGATAGATAGATAGATAGATAAACAATGAAGTCCTTACATGAACAGTATGCAATTAATGTATTTGATAAACATTTCAAACCATCTATATACTGTGTTTCTTAACTATGATCCTCATGAGTCAAGACCCCCAGAACTTCATGTTTTCAGGATCTCCTTAGTACTGGACAGGTAATATAATTATTGTCAATGCTTTAGGACTTACCACAGGTATTCATTCTGTGGGATATTCTCAAACCATGACTGGCAGGTGGGCCCTGAGGACCGGAGTTGAGAAACACTGATCCACATGACAATCACTGACAAAATAATCAATATTAAAGTCTTCTGATCCTGTAGACCACAATTTTGTTTTAAATGTAGCTGTATGAGACATATGCTTGCTATTGTTAATAAAATACACACATGCTATATACACTTAAGAAACCTATTGGTGTATGGAGAGCAGCTCAATAAATAACTTCTCATTGTGCATGAAGAGCGATTTCTTCCCTCTGACCCAAGTGAATTATGTAAAAGCAATATGCATGCGCTAAATGACCAAGATGCATCTAATGATGTTATTAGTCTCCTATCTATTGGAAAAAAGAAATAAAAAAAAAACTGTTGTCAAAAGAAGGGCTATAAGTAGCTTAACAGAGATCCACCATTTAGAAGGTGTGGAGGCCTAAAAACCAATAACAATAGCCATCCAATAATATAATATACATGTCAATGTGATAGAAATCTGTAAGGTAAGCAGCAGAACCCCATCACTTTGTTCTTGTATGTATATTAAGTAGGTTAGTTCTTTAAAAGTTTCCTTCAAAGAGTTGCACAGAATGATATCAAGGGCCGCATGTGACCTATAGCCCGCAGGTTGTGCACCCCTGCTCTACCTTGTATATCCCCACAAAGCAGCAGTATTTCCTGGTTTGGCTGTTTTATAGTGGATATGACTCATCCTTTGAGTCATCAGTGTCCGAAACCTATAGTTCATCATGATTGGCTGTGCTCAGTGAGGGGCGGCCTGCAAGGCATTTTGGTTAAGCCTACCACCTGAGTTCATTCAATCTTTATTCATCTTCTCTGCATTATAATCTGTAAAATGGTGGCAGCTATTATGTGTGAATCGAGAGGAACAAATCCCAAAGGTTTTTGATTATTTATCTAAAACTGCTGGGAAATTTGCTACAAATCTGTTTCATGCTGAATTGATTCACTCATCTGTAGAAGGCACCCCTGATGATTATTCATCTGCACGTGACATTAAAGAGGATCACAATATCAGATTCTAATAGAGGAGAACATATGTATTGTATCATTATACTGTATTTGTTGGCTGATTTTCTTTAAGCATTAACTGTAGAACATCTACTAATGTGTACTAGAAATTAGCGTTGAGCGACATCAGGTACCCAGACCTGAACCCAAACTTTCAGGAAAACTTTGGGTTCGAGTTCGGGCATTTAATAAACCTTGTTGAAAGGTTGCAGGGCACGTAGAAGCCATCACAGCCATGCCTAGTAATGGCATGGCTGTGATTGGCCCGTGCATCATGTGACCCAGCCTCTATAAAAGCTGGATCACGTGTAGCACCGCCCATCAGCTCTGAGTATTGCAAAGTGTTAGGAATCTCATCTGGCTATTTATACTGTGGGTGACCTATAACAATTGTTTTGTGGGTGCTATACACCAGCTTTGCACCCCTGACAAAGAAGTATAGTAATTAATCTTAAAATAATAAAACAACAAAAAAGTTTGTTGGCTACCATCTCCTTCTCCACCACCGCTACCACCTACACCACTATGTCCACCGCCTCCTCAACCTCCTACTCCACTTTGACCTCCGCCTCCTAGTTCAAGATTATTATTTTTTATTTTTTTTATATCCTATGTTATTTTAAGTCATTTCCATATGTACATTTGTTTGCAGGGCAATTGTCCTGCTTTTACCCCCATTTTGCTTCCTTTTGCAGCACTCTACCCCTTACTATGACTATTTTCCAGCAATTTTAGTGCACCAAAGTTCAGGTCCCCATTTACTTCAATGGGGTTCGGGTTCGAGTTCAAATAAAGATTGGGTCTCTACTTGAAATATCTTAAAGGAATTGTCTGGTTTTAGCAACAAACTACAGTATATAATACTAGGCAATGGTGTAAAATAAAAACAAAATAAAGCATTACTCTCCTGTTTTTCACTTGGCAGCAGTGACATCATGTTGACAGATGACTGCTGCAGCCAATCACTGGATTGATCTGTGCACCACTAAAGCCAGCGATAGATTATGTGTTGTTGAGATGATGTCATCACTGTAGGCTGGTAAACAAAGCTTGGCAGGGAGGACTGGAGCAGCAGATCTACTAATGATCATGTTTTATCTTAACCCATTTCCCAGTGATGTTCAGCTTCTTGCTAAAAGGGGACAACCAGTTTTTCATGGAAAAAAAATCAAGTCCACACCAGGTTCTATAACAGTGTGACATATGATTTTTTTTTAATAGTAAAGATGAGTGGATTTCTTAAAATTCAATTTTGGTCCAAGTTGAACTGACCAGCCGATTTGGCTTAGCTCTGAATTTGGACTTTAATCAAAAGTGCCCCAATTGCCTGGAAAAGTGTCTTTCTTTCCCTTCTAGATTCTCCCGAATCGATTTGCTCATCTCTAGTTAATAGATTTAGAGAGTGCATTACATTTATAGGTTATACATTTGCATAGCAAACAAGTGTTCTTAATGGAACCAGTTCACCACGTTTAATCTTCCATAGAACATAAAAAAATTATAAAGATCTGATTGGTTTCACTACTAAGGCCCGAAATGTAATGTATTATGTTTCTATGGGTCAAATATATTCCAGATATTTAACCACCCCAGGACCGCATAACGCACGGATGCGTCCGACTGGTGGTCCTGTTGCTCTGGCTGGACGCATCCGTGCGTCATCTCGCGAGACGCAAGATTTGCTGTGAACGCGCGCGCGCGTACACAGTGGCGCGCGTCTCGGCAGTTATACTGCAGCCTGCCAGCAATGATCAATCGCTGGCAGGCTGTAGATGCTAAATAAAAAGCATCAAACAGGTATATCAGACACCGTTTTGTTAACAGCGTCTGATATACCTGCTACCTGGTCCTCTGGTGGTCCCATTTGCTGGGATCGACCACCAGAGGACCAGGTAGCTATCTATGTAAAGTTGCACCAAGCACCATACTACACTACCCCCCCCCCCGTCACTTATTAACCCCTTGATCACCCCATCTAGATTCCCTGATCACCGCCCTGTCATTGATCACACCCCATTAAGGCTCCATTCAGACGTCCATATGTGTTTTGCAGACACCGGCAATGTGCTTTGCGCATTTTGCAGATCCGCACATTGCCAGAACTATATAGAAAATGCCTTTTCTTGTCTGCAATTGGGGACAAGAATAGGACATGTTCTATATTTTTGCGGAACGGAAGTGCAGACCCGGAAGTGCGGATCCGCAATTCCGGATCCGAGCGGGACATAGTCTGTCCCCATAGAAATGAATGGGTCCGCAATTCCGTTCTGCAAACAGAATTGCGGACGTGCGAATGGGGCATAAGGGTCCCTTATCACCACCAGTTAGTTATCTACTTGTTAGGTAGTAAGCGCCCAGCCCACCGCACTCACTGATTTTGGCAGAGATTTTTTCATCCACATTGATCGATGCGAATGAAAAAATCTGTGCCGTTCATTTTTTTTTTTCAGCCCAGAGGCTGAACGGAAAAAAAAAATCTCATTCCCCGTATGCTCAATATAAGGAGAACAGCAGAAACTCCTAATGCTGGCCATACGTGTAATGATCGCGGAGACCCTCAAATGCCAGGGCAGTACAAACACCTAACATGTGACCCCATTTTAGAAAGAAGACACCCCAAGGTATTCTGTGAGGGGTATGGTGAGTTCATGTAAAATTTTATTTTTTGTCACAAGTTAGTGGAATATGAGACTTTATATATATATACAGAAAAAATGGTGAGCAGCACACTAAGAAGGTGAGTGCAATTCCTCCCAAAATTGCCTCTGACCAAAGGCATGTATAGAGTGAAGAAACGGCAGGCAGCACTCCGGATATCGTGAAAAAAACGTGGTTTATTAACCCAAAAGCAGTAGCAACGTTTCAGCTCTCACTATGGAGCCTTTGTCAAGCCATATTCACACGTGTTCAAATGCCAAAATATATAGTGCCTTCAATAATGTTTCCATTAAAACAGTGATTGGTATAATTATGTAAAAATATTGTATAAACAATAAGCAGTGGTATACAAAAATCGATTACATGATTGTGTCCCATTATATAAACATCATGATGAAACTCGTGCTAAGTGATTATACATACAGTGTAATATACGTATATAAATCCATAATCATGTGAAATTAATTAATCAAATACACCTGATTGCACCTAATAGGTGAAAAAAAGATTAGTTAAAAACATACTTGGAGCATGAGTCAATAGCAGGTCCGCTGAGCGTGGATGTCAATGTACTGGGCATGCGCCAAACTGGCGTAATCTCACGAGACCCAAGGAATAGTCTCGTCAAAGAGCTTTGTGACCGGGGCCAGAAACAAACATGGACGGCGTGGCCTCCCGCGGACATGCGCAGAATCCTAACTTCGATGACGTGGAATGATCACGTCTCTTAGTAACCAGGACGCTATCCCATATAGTAAGAGATACACAGAGTCGCTAAAACAGAGTGCAACCACCAAGTATGTCAAACCATAGTGGTGCACCTCAATATAGAATACTCTGATGGTGTTTTATAGAAATCGGGGGACACGCCATCACGCCGCAATCCCTCGCAGCGAAAAATGGCTGTCCTGTTAGAACAGGAAGACCGTGGATCGCAGAAAGCGACCCCGATCCTCCTGTCAGATCCCGAACTATACACCCAACAAAATCAAAGGAGAGACGTCCCACATAAAAAGTCAAATATCAGAGTCACATAGCCACCGCCGACTCATGTAAGTAACGTTGCCCATGGAAACAGACAAATTACAAATAGTAATGAGTATGTAAAAATGTAAAGAAATCGCGTCCTGCGTCTTCTCATGCTCCAGGTTCATAATTTTCTTTATGGCAAGCTGATATCTCTAAAAAAAAGAGAAAAATTTTTTTTTAGACAAGGCACGTGTAAATAATTTTTCTCAAAGTAAGATTCCGAGAAATAGGAAAGTGCAGAATGGCAATACAAATCATGTCACCCTAAACTCCACATTAAGCCCATGTGGTCTCAAAGTTTTTAAGGTATAGATCCAATATAATTCACGTTTTTTCAAAAGAGCTGTTCTGTCTCCGCCCCTTCTCAATATAGGGATGCCTTCTAGGATCCTAAATCGTAAATCTTTCTCTGAATGTCCCGCCTCTTTGAAGTGGCGGGATACCGGTAAATTCATCTTAGCCTTACGGATAGAATATCGATGTTGGTTTAATCGGGTCTTGATGTCCCAAGTAGTCTCGCCCACGTACCAAAGGTTACATGGGCAGGATAATTGGTACACCACATGTGTCGTATCACATGTAAGATATTGTTTGATCCTAATCGTGCGTCCCGAAGCAGGATTGATAAATGTATCACCTCGTATCATTAAATGACAGTTAACACAATTATGACATGGGAAGCAACCCTTGCGAGTAGATCCAAAAAACCAGTCGTCTTTTTCAAAGAACCAACATCAGATCTAACCAATCTGTCTCCTATATTGCTATTCCTCCGATATGAGAATAGGGGGGGATGTTTAAACTCCTCTATGTCCTCAAACCCACTAGTCAATGTCCGCCAATGTCTCCTTAAAATTGAGGAAACATGGCAGCTATTGATATTGAAATCTGAGACAAAAGGGATCCTGGGGCTTTTATCCCGGACTCTACCCGTATCATCTGGATTAATGACCCGATGCATACTGGTAGAAAGCAACTTTCTGGGATATCCCCTCTTCTGAAATTTTTGTGTCATCTCCACTAGTCTCGTATTTCTTTGAGCCGTATCTTGCACGATACGGGACACACGCAGCAACTGGCTATGAGGGAGTGACCTAATCATTGATTTGGGGTGATGACTATCAAATCTCAAAAGATTATTCTGATCTGTGGGTTTCACATACAAATCCGTCACTAGAGAGTGGCCCCGAATGGTCACCTCAGTATCCAAGAACTGTATGGTGTTCTGGGAACAAACTAAAGTGAATTTGACACTGGGATCCACCTCATTAAGATATTCATGAAATCGCGTGAGGTCCTCTGTGGCGCCCACCCACACCAAGAAGACATTGTCAATGTAGCGCCACCACCCCAGCACATGGCTGAAGTGGCGGCACCCATAGACAAACGTCGTCTCAAGATGGTCCATATAGATGTTAGCATAGGTGGGCGCCACATTAGACCCCATCGCGACGCCCCGTCGCTGCACAAAAAACTCATCCTGGAACAAAAAAGAATTGTTTGACAAAACAAATTCCAACAAAGTCATAATAAATAGCTGACATGCCGATGAATAATTTGTGGACCGTAACCTGGTTTGAACAGCGTCAAGACCCAGGTTGTGTTCAATTGACGTATACAAGCTGCAGACATCAAAAGATGCCAATACAGCTCCATCAGGAATCTTCAAATCTCGAATCTTTGTCAAAAAATCAGCCGTGTCCCGTACATATGATCTTGCCGAAACCGCAAAACTGCGAAGTAACCTATCCAGAAAAATGGCTATATTACAAAATAATGATCCCCTCCCCGAGACGATAGGACGTCCCGGGGGTTTAGACAAATCTTTATGGATTTTCGGCAAGGTATATAATATAGGAGTGACCGGTTTGTCACAATATAGATAAGAGAAGAGTTTATCATCAATTAAACCCTCATCCCTTGCACGATTCAATATGTCCCTCAACTTGCGCAATAATTGGAACTTAGGGTCCTGTTGTACCTTCTGATATACTGCCACATCACCCAATTGTACTTTAATTTCAGAGATGTAATAGTCACTGTCCATGACCACAACCCCACCACCTTTATCAGCCGGTTTGATGGTGAGGTTGTGGTTCATGGACAGGTCCCTGATAGCCTTTATATCTTGTGTAGTTATGTTACCCTCCGGCAACACCTGATCCACAGAAGATATTTGAAGGTGATCAATGTCCCTCTTGACTGCGATAATGAACGCATCCAAGGCCGGGTGATTGATCACCGGATCAAAATCACTTTTTTAAAATAAACCAACATTCTGCAATGATAGTTCACTCCTATGATCAGTGGCAGAAGGACCCCTATTTTGCTGATTAGAAAACCAAATTTTTAACTTAATTGATCGAAAAAATCTATGCAGATCTAGTTCCATATTGAACCAATTAGTTTTTGCTATTGGGCAAAAGGATAACCCTTTGTTCAAAACAGACATTTGATCAGGATTTAAAGCAATTTTCGAGATATTTACCACTAGGTTTTCATTTTGGCAGTCCTCAGTCTCTGAGATCTGGGATTTCTCCCTTTTTCTCCACTTCCGCTGGCGCCTTCCGCCCCTCCTGGTTCCGGTGCTGTTAGGCCAACGCCTAAAAAAGATGTCGTATCTGTAGTAGTTCCATGTTGAGTTTGTTCTTTGATTTGTGTCTCTCCTTTTCGGCGATATTGTTGTTGCTTGTGACTACCATTAAAGTTTTTCTTGTCACCACCCACTCTGCGTCGCCTTGCTTCACCTTGCCAGTTATATACATAGCCCACCGTGTAATCCTCCGTATCCCTTGTCCATTTTTGTCGCTTTTTGGATTGCAATTCATCCCTATGTTTGTCAAAAATGGCTATATTCGTAGCCAAATAAGTATCAAAATCTTCTGTGCTCAACATTTGAGATAACTGAATTCTCAATTCATCAAGAACAGTCCGTAGTATAGATATTTCTTTTTGCAAAAACTCCACATTTAGTAAAATGATGTCAAAAGCATATTTATTTGAGATCTGAGCAAATCTGGCACAAAAGTCATTGTTGTTCAAAAATAAATCTGGTCTCAGATGTGATCTTAATCCTCCAGGTATACGATGAACATGATGGTACTCACTGAGGGTCATTAGTTGTAATTCCAGTCCAATTAGACGTTTGGATTCAATTTCAAATCTTTTTTTTGACCTCCACCAGGGATGGCATGGATAAAAAAGTGACATCTCTGTCTCCACTCCGCAAAATCCTTTCCTCATCTTCTTTCGTATAAGAAAAAACATCAGGGTTCAATATTTCCATATTAGCATTGTCCATAGTAAAGGTGCTCGCTTACCGGGTCCAGTAGTAGTAAACAGAAAAAATGGTGAGCAGCACACTAAGAAGGTGAGTACAATTCCTCCCAAAATTGCCTCTGACCAAAGGCATGTAGCAACGTTTCAGCTCTCACTATGGAGCCTTTGTCAAGCCATATTCACACGTGTTCAAATGCCAAAATATATAGTGCCTTCAATAATGTTTCCATAAAAACAACTACCCAAGAGATAAAGGCTATCAGGGACCTGTCCATGAACCACAACCTCACCATCAAACCGGCTGATAAAGGTGGTGGGGTTGTGGTCATGGACAGTGACTATTACATCTCTGAAATTAAAGTACAATTGGGTGATGTGGCAGTATATCAGAAGGTACAACAGGACCCTAAGTTCCAATTATTGCGCAAGTTGAAGGACATATTGAATCGTGCAAGGGATGAGGGTTTAATTGATGATAAACTCTTCTCTTATCTATATTGTGACAAACCGGTCACTCCTATATTATATACCTTGCCGAAAATCCATAAAGATTTGTCTAAACCCCCGGGACGTCCTATCGTCTCGGGGAGGGGATCATTATTTTGTAATATAGCCATTTTTCTGGATAGGTTACTTCGCAGTTTTGCGGTTTCGGCAAGATCATATGTACTGGACACGGCTGATTTTTTGACAAAGATTTCGAGATTTGAAGATTCCTGATGGAGCTGTATTGGCATCTTTTGATGTCTGCAGCTTGTATACGTCAATTGAACACAACCTGGGTCTTGACGCTGTTCAAACCAGGTTACGGTCCACAAATTATTCATCGGCGTGTCAGCTATTTATTATGACTTTGTTGGAGTTTGTTTTGTCAAACAATTCTTTTTTGTTCCAGGATGAGTTTTTTGTGCAGCGACGGGGCGTCGCGATGGGGTCTAATGTGGCGCCCACCTATGCTAATATCTATATGGACCATCTTGAGACGACGTTTGTCTATGGGTGCCGCCACTTCAGCCATGTGCTGGGGTGGTGGCGCTACATTGACGATGTCTTCTTGGTGTGGGTGGGCGCCACAGAGGACCTCACGCGATTTCATGAATATCTTAATGAGGTGGATCCCAGTGTCAAATTCACTTTAGTTTGTTCCCAGAACACCATACAGTTCTTGGATACTGAGGTGACCATTCGGGGCCACTCTCTAGTGACGGATTTGTATGTGAAACCCACAGATCAGAATAATCTTTTGAGATTTGATGGTCATCACCCCAAATCAATGATTAGGTCACTCCCTCATAGCCAGTTGCTGCGTGTGTCCCGTATCGTGCAAGATACGGCTCAAAGAAATACGAGACTAGTGGAGAGGGGATATCCCAGAAAGTTGCTTTCTACCAGTATGCATCGGGTCATTAATCCAGATGATACGGGTAGAGTCCGGGATAAAAGCCCCAGGATCCCTTTTGTCTCAGATTTCAATATCAATAGCTGCCATGTTTCCTCAATTTTAAGGAGACATTGGCGGACATTGACTAGTGGGTTTGAGGACATAGAGGAGTTTAAACACCCCCCCCTATTCTCATATCGGAGGAATAGCAATATAGGAGACAGATTGGTTAGATCTGATGTTGGTTCTTTGAAAAAGACGACTGGTTTTTTGGATCTACTCGCAAGGGTTGCTTCCCATGTCATAATTGTGTTAACTGTCATTTAATGATACGAGGTGATACATTTATCAATCCTGCTTCGGGATGCACGATTAGGATCAAACAATATCTTACATGTGATACAACACATGTGGTGTACCAATTATCCTGCCCATGTAACCTTTGGTACGTGGGCGAGACTACTTGGGACATCAAGACCCGATTAAACCAACATCGGTATTCTATCCGTAAGGCTAAGATGAATTTACCGGTATCCCGCCACTTCAAAGAGGCGGGACATTCAGAGAAAGATTTACGATTTAGGATCCTAGAAGGCATCCCTATATTGAGAAGGGGCGGAGACAGAACAGCTCTTTTGAAAAAACGTGAATTATATTGGATCTATACCTTAAAAACTTTGAGACCACATGGGCTTAATGTGGAGTTTAGGGTGACATGATTTGTATTGCCATTCTGCACTTTCCTATTTCTCGGAATCTTACTTTGAGAAAAATTATTTACACGTGCCTTGTCTAAAAAAAAATTTTTCTCTTTTTTTTAGAGATATCAGCTTGCCATAAAGAAAATTATGAACCTGGAGCATGAGAAGACGCAGGACGCGATTTCTTTACATTTTTACATACTCATTACTATTTGTAATTTGTCTGTTTCCATGGGCAACGTTACTTACATGAGTCGGCGGTGGCTATGTGACTCTGATATTTGACTTTTTATGTGGGACGTCTCTCCTTTGATTTCGTTGGGTGTATAGTTCAGGATCCACGATCTTCCTGTTCTAACAGGACAGCCATTTTTCGCTGCGAGGGATCGCGGCGTGATGGCGTGTCCCCCGATTTCTTTAAAACACCATCAGAGTATTCTATATTGAGGTGCACCACTATGGTTTGACATACTTGGTGGTTGCACTCTGTTTTAGTGACTCTGTGTATCTCTTACTATATAGGATAACGTCCTGGTTACTAAGAGACGTGATTATTCCACGTCATCGAAGTTAGGATTCTGCGCATGTCCGCGGGAGGCCACGCCGTCCATGTTTGTTCCTGGCCCTGGTCACAAAGCTCTTTGACGAGACTATTCCTTGGGTCTCGTGAGATTACGCCAGTTTGGCGCATGACCAGTACATTGACATCCACGCTCAGCGGACCTGCTATTGACTCATGCTCCAAGTATGTTTTTAACTAATCTTTTTTTCACCTATTAGGTGCAATCAGGTGTATTTGATTAATTAATTTCACATGATTATGGATTTATATACGTATATTACACTGTATGTATAATCACTTAGCACAAGTTTCATCATGATGTTTATATAATGGGACACAATCATGTAATCGATTTTTGTATACCACGGCTTATTGTTTATACAATATTTATACATAATTATACCAATCACTGTTTTAATGGAAACATTATTGAAGGCACTATATATTTTGGCATTTGAACACGTGTGAATATGGCTTGACAAAGGCTCCATAGTGAGAGCTGAAACGTTGCTACTGCTTCTGGGTTAATAAACCACGTTTTTTTCATGATATCCGGAGTGCTGCCTGCCGTTTCTTCACTCTCTCTTATATGTATATATATATATATATATATATATATATATATATATATATATATATATATATCTCAATTTCCGCTAACTTGTGCCAAAAATTTTTTTTTTTCTGTGAACTCGCAATTCCCCTCACGGAATACCTTGGGGTGTCTCCTTTCCAAAATAGGGTCACATGTGGGGTATTTATACTGCCCTGGCATTTTAGGGGTCCAAAAGCGTGAGAATCCAAATGCGTAAAAATGCCCTGTGAAATCCAAAAGGTACTCATGGGAATTTGGGCCCCTTTGCGCATCTTGGCTGCAAAAAAGTGTCACACATGTGGTATCGCCGTACTCAGGAGAAGTAGGGCAATGTGTTTTGGGGTGTATTTTTACATATACCCCTGCTGGGTGTGAGAAATATCTCTGTAAATGACAACTTTTTAAATTTTTTTATACAAAGTTGTCAGTTTACAGAGATATTTCTCTCACCCAGCATGGGTATATGTAAAAATACACCCCAAAACACATTGCCCTACTTTTCCTGAGTACGGCGATACCACATGTGTGACACTTTTTTGCAGCCTGGGAGCGCAAAGGGGCCCAAATTCCCCTAGTACCTTTAGGTTTTACATGGCTGCTCACAATTTAGCCCCACCCAAAATGCCAGAACAGTAAACACACCCCACAAATGACCCCATTTCGGAAAGTAGACACCCCAAGGTATTCACTGAGGGGCATAGTGAGTCCGTGGGAGATTTTTTATTTTTTTTTGCCAGAAGTTAGCAGAAATGGAAACTTTATTATTATTTTTTTTTCCTCAGAAAGTGTCATTTACCGCTAACTTGTGAAAAAAAAAAAAATGATACATGAACTCATCATGCCCCTCCGCGAATACTTTGGGGTGTCTTCTTTCTAAAATGGTGTCATTTGGGGGGTATTTATACTATCCTGACATTCTAGCACCTGAAGAAACATGACAGGTGCTCAGAAAGTCAGAGCTGCTTCAAAATGCGGAAATTCACTTTTTTGCACTATAGTTTGTAAACGCTATAACTTTTACCCAAACCAATAAATTGACACTTATTGCATTTTTTTTTTATCAAAGACATGTAGAACAATAAATTTTGCGAAAAATTTATATAGAAATGTAGTTTTATTTTTTCAATTTTACAACAAAAATTGAAAAATGTCATTTTTTTGCAAAAATTTCGGTCATTTTTGATTAATAGCAAAAAAAGTAAAAATGTCAGCAGCAATGAAATACCACCAAATGAAATCTCTATTAGTGAGAAGAAAAGGAGGTAAAATTCATTTGGATGGTAAGTTGCATGACGCAACAATAAACGGTGAAAGTAGTGTCGTGCAGAATTGTAAAAAGTGGCCTGGTCATTAAGGGTGTTTAAGCTAGGGGGGCTGAAGTGGTTAAAAAGTGAACGCCTGAATATTGACAGTATTAAAAAAACATCTTAACATGCTGTTTATATGTATAATAAAAAAAAATTGCACGTAGACCTCCTTGTTGCAATCTATTTACTTACAGTTAATGTCAATGGCAGAAGGAACAAGGACTGCGGGACTGGAATTGGGGACATTGGGAAATACACTACCATTTATACTGCCAAGAGTGAAAGCTATTGCTGTTCACTACAATAACGATTAGCATTCATTTTACCAAAAATTTGGAAAAATTAGCAAATTTCCAAGTTTCAATTTCTCTACTTCTATAATACATAGTAATACCTCCAAAAATAGTTATTAATTTACATTCCCCATATGTCTACTTCATGTTTGGATCATTTTGGGAATGCTACAAGTCTTAGAAGTTTAGAAGCAAATCTTGAAATTTTTCATACATTTTCCAAAACCTACTTTTTAAAGGACCAGTTCAGGTCTGAAGTCACTTTGTGAGGCTTACATAATAGAAACCACCCAGAAATGACCTTATTTTAGAAACTACACCCCTCAAGGTATTCAAAACTGATTTTACAAACTTTGTTAACCCTTTTGGTGTTTCACAACAGTAATTGGAGATGAAGTTTCAGAATTTCTATTTTTTGGCAAATTTTCCATTTTAATCCTTTTTTTTTAAGTAACAAAGCAAGGGTTATCAGCCAAACAAAGCTCAATATTTATTGCCCTGATTCTGTAGTTTATAGAAACACTCCAGATGTGGTCATAAACTGCTGTATGACCAAATGGTAGGGCACAGAAGGAAAAAAAACGCCATATGGTTTCCGGAAAACAGATTTTGATGGCCTTTTTTTTTGACACCATATCCTGTTTGAAGCCCCCTGATGCACGCCTAAAAAAGAAACTCTTTGGAAACTAAAGGATAAGATGGCAGTTTTGTTGGGACTATTTTAGGGTAAATATGATTTTGGTTGCTCTATATTACACTTTTTTTGAGGCAAAGTAACAAAAAATAGAAATTCTGAAATGTCATCTCCATTTGCCAATAACTCTTGTGGAACACCTAAAGGATTAACAAAGTTTGTAAAATCTGTTTTGAATACCTTGAGGGGTGTAGTTTCTTAGATGGAGTCACTTTTTGGAGTTTCTACTCTAGGGGTACATCGGGGGGCTTCAAATGGGACATGGTGTCAAAATCCAGTCCAGCAAAATCTGCCTTCTACAAACCATATGGCGTTCCTTTCCTTCTGCAACCTGTAGTGTGCCCGTACAGCAGTTTACGACCACTATGGGGTGTTTCTGCAAACTACAGAATCAGGGCAATAAATATTGAGTTTTGTTTGGCTGTTAACCCTTGCTGTGTTACTGGAAACATGGATAAAAATGGAAAAATTTCCCAAAAAATAGCTGTTTTGTGACCGTTTTTTTTGTTTTTAAATCGTCGATCTGGCAGGTTAGATTGTGTGCTATTTCTATAGAGAAGGTGGTCACGGACGAGACAATATCAAATATGACTACTTTTTGGGTTTTTTTTTTTTCAGTTTTACATAATAAAGCATTTTTGAAAAAAATGATTTATTAGTGTCTCCACATTCCGAAAGCCGTATTTTTTTTTAAATTTTTGGCTGACTGTCTTATGTAGGCGCTCTTTTTTTGCAGGATGAGATGTCAGTTTGATTGGCACTATCTTGGGGTGCATATGACATTTTGGTCGCTTGCTATTACACTTTTTGTGATGTAAGATGACAAAAATGGCGCCGGAGACGGGATCGCACTACAGCAGCCCATTACTGCGCATGCGGGGTGAGAGCGCGGTCCCGGCGTGAAAATGTGGCGTGTCAATCAAGGCGCAGGGGGGCGGGGACAGCTGGATTACAGACGCGCAGGCCGCTGCCCCCTTGACTTCAAGCATGACTTGAAGCACGGGGCAGCACAAGATTAAAATAGTGATTTCTACATGAATTTAAATCCAGGAAAAGGAAGAAAAACTACATTAGGAGACGACTATGGGGCACTATAAGGTACTATAAACAGTTTAATAGCTGATTTCTAGGTGACAGGTTCCCTTTAAGTAGTGCCCCTGCACACCCTGTGTACCCCTTGCCGCCCCTGCACACCCTATGTACCCCTCGTGCACCCTGTCACTCCCCAGTCCCTTCCCATCACTGCTCTCCCCTCCCCAAGTACACTACTATGTCAAAAATCCTGCTCTTTTGCATGTCTTAAGGATGTGACAGGGGAAGAGCTAAGCCAGTTATCCATCCACAGACAGCTGTTTAGGGGTGGTGCCCCTCATCAGTGTGGAATAGGGTTCTAGCGGTCATTCTAAGCTGAATGTACCTGCACTCGTCAGATCACTGAAAATACACAGCTTAAGGCCTGGTAAGTACCAGCTTGGGAGACTGGCTGTGAATCCCTGGTTTTTATAGTGAGAGAATACTGTTCAATAGTGTGCCAGTTTACCATTTATGAGCCATGAATACCACAAAAGTTTCAGATTTGCTGAAATTAGAATGCTTTGGGAAAATTATTGTAGAATCAATTTGCTCATCTATAATGTCCATTCTTGATTTGTCCCATAGAAGCTTATACTATAGGCACTGTGCAATGATGTATTATTTATATCTGTATTATATATAAGTGATATTTTAATTAAATCTCAAAACTATTATTTCCCTTCATGTAATCTTTACATTTTAGCAACAGGCAACAGGTTTCCTTTTTGCAGGTCTTTTGCATTAATTTCAATAATTAATAGAAATTGTACCATTTCAGAGGTATTTACATTTTACCTAATGATTTTGATGGTTTCAACTAATCAAAATGAGAAATTTAGTAAACTCCTCAAATAGTATGCGTGATTGGATTGCTGTATATTTGCAGTTTAGTGAAGAAAGGTCATGTCAGTTCATATAACCTCACAATTCACTATTTCACATGTCAATATTATTGATAGTTTATTTGTCACATTAAATTCGGAGTTCGTTCACATTGCTTTAGAAATGGGGCCATTAAGTAATATCTCCAAGGACCTTACAAAGATAAGTCAAATCCTATGCAGCGTGTAATGAAATCTGGTACAACAATTTAAGACCCTCACAGAAATGTGCAGTTCATTATTGCAGTACTACAACTGCAACTCTTGTGGAATAGCATTTATCAAGCATCTAAATAATAATATTAATTATTATTATTATTATTATTATTATTAATAATAATATATTAGTACACTATAAGAAAAATAAAACACAACTGTATCATCATTACAGATGCAAAGAAACCAAAGTTTTAGATAACTCATTTAGAGAGGCTGACCAAGAATTGAACATATATGCAACAATATTGGTACTTGTTCCATCAACTAGATATAATATGTTCCTAAAAAAACCCACAAAACAACAAAGTAAAACTGACAATACTGTACTTATATGGGATGATATTATATGATGATAAGCTAGTCAAACTTACATATGCAGCAGTTCTTTTCTGTGACTGACATCCTTAGGTAGTCAAGATTCCCTTACAGTCATAAGTTTTTCATGTTTTCATATTTGCCTGGTGTTAATTAGGTATGTATCACCATTAGAGATGAGCGAATCGAAGCTGACGAAGTGGAATTCGTTTAGAATTTTTGTAAAAAAAAAAATCGATTCACAACGAATGCGAATTTCCTCGTGCTTCGTCGTAACAAATTGCAATTTTCCTAAAATGGCGGCTACACATGTGACGACTAAAGACATGGGGCAAAGAACTCTGGAAAGATGGGAACACCCAGATTGACATGCCTGCATGCAGCCATTCAGAAGCCAGCCAGCCCTGTGATGTCACAGACCTATAAATCCGTCGGCCATCTTACAGTCAGACATTTTCCAGCGTTGAAAGTGCAAGGACAGACGTGTGAAGGCGCTAGCAACAGCAAGTGAAAAAACGATTGAGGGAAAAAAAAGTCAGAAAAAATGATTTATCAGTGCAGGGAAATGATAGGGAGGAATCATTTCACAGCATCTTAGTGCAGGCAGAGATGTCAGAAGGCGCTAGGGACATGTATAGGAAAGTGATTTACAAGTGCGGGGAACGATTATTTGGGGATCTAAATAGTCATTCGACAGCTCTGTCAATCCAGCATTTTGTTATTGGGCTGCAAGTGTTATGTTGAAAAGCCTTTAGAGGCTTTTATCTTAGTATCTTATTCAGTACAACAAGAAATATATATTTCTGTTGAAAGTGTATAGGGGCGTATTACAGCAAAAAGGAAAAATATATAAGCACTGCACTGTTGCAGTTATTTCTGGTGAAATCGTATAGGGGCGTATTTCAGCACTACAAAAAAAATGTATACACACTTCTCTCTATTTTTTTTCTGGTCAAAGCATATAGTGGCCTATTTCAGTCTAACAAGAAATATATATTTTGAGGTCACTTCTGCAGTTATTTCTGGTGAAAGCGTATAGGGGCATATTTCATAAAAAAATATATGCCTGTATATATATGCGCACTGCACTGTTACAGTTATTTCTGGTGAAAGCATATAGGGGAGTATTTCAGTACTTCATGAAATATATATACGCACTTTAATCTTTAAAATTTTTTCTGTTCAAAGCGTATAGTGGCCTATTTTAGTCCAACAAGAAATATATATTCTCAGTTCACTGTTGCAGTTATTTCTGGTGAAAGCGTACAGGGGCGTATTTCAGAAAAAAAATAAAAAAATAAATAAATAAAAAAAATTACCCAAAGGTATAATGGCGCATAATGCTCCTTTTTGTAGTAATGAGCATGCGCGAATCTATGAGTCACGGAGTGACGTAGGTGGTAACGTCGCTGTAGACATGCGCAATGGTCACCGCAGGACGCGAACTTCATTACGAAAAGTTACCGTCGTGCATTATCTGGTCAGTACATTAACCCATTGTTCCCCTCAGTTCCAGCGATTACAAACACAGGCACTTTTGCGCACTAATATTGTGTAATATGATATGAATAAATATATACATTTGATGTTATATATTGTCAAAATGTATACACTAGATATATTTTGTTTCACATAATGTTTTTTGATGCAATATATGCTTCTGTAATTTTATACACATGAAAGAGTTAAACTATGTAATTTGTATAATGAACTGTTAGCACTGCCCATTTGATTGAGCACCTGTTAAATACTGTATCTTGCACTTTCTTGTATTCACTGCTTGAAAAAGGCTCAGTTTGGAGCCGAAACGTCGCGATTCCACATGGGTGATTAACCGCTACAGGACCGCCTAACGCAGGGATGCGTCCTGCGGGCGGTCCTGTAGCTCTGAGACGACGCATCGGCGCGTCATCTCGTGAGAGCCGAGACTTCCTGTGAACGCGCGCGCGTTCACAGTGAAGCGCATCTGAGGAGTTCTGCTACAGCCTGCCAGCGATGATCCATCGCTGGCAGGCTGTAGATGCGAATTAAATTGCATCAAAGAGCTATATCAGACGCTGTTTTGTGAACAGCGTCAGATATAGCTGCTACCTGGTCCTCTGGTGGTCCCATTTGCTGGGATCGACCACCAGAGGACCAGGTAACTATGTAAAGTTGCACGAAACACTACACTAACCCCCAACCACCCCCTCACCTATTAACCCCTTGTTAACCCCTTGATCACCCCATCTAGACCCCCTGATCACCCCCCTGTCATTGATCACACCCCTTGTAAGGCTCAATTCAGACGTCCATATGTGTTTTGCGGATCCATGCATTCACGGATCCGCGGATCCGCAGATCCTCAAAACACGGACATCGGCAATGTGCTTTCCGCATTTTGCAGATCCGCACATTGCCAGAATTATATAGAAAATGATTTTTCTTGTCCGCAATTGCGGACAAGAATAGGACATGTTCTATATTTTTGCGGAACGCAAGTGCAGACCCGGAAGCGCAGATCCGTATTTCCGGATCCGAGCGGGACAAAGTCTGTCCCCATAGAAATGAATGGGTCCACAATTCCGTTCCGCAAACATAATTTCGGACGTGTGAATGGGGCATAAGGGTCCCTTATCACCGCCAGTTAGTTAGCTACTTGTTAGGTAGCTAGCGCCCAGCCCACCGCACCGCAGTCACTGATTTTGGCAGAGATTTTTTCATCCACATTGATCGATGCGAATGAAAAAATCTGTGCCGTTCATTTTTTTTTCAGCCCAGAGGCTGAACGGAAAAAAAAAATCTCATTACCCGTATGCTCAATATAAGGAGAATCGCAGATACTCCTAATGCTGGCCATACGTGTAATGATTGTGGAGACCCTCAAATGCCAGGGCAGTATAAATACCTCACATGTGACCCCATTTTAGAAAGAAGACACCCCAAGGTATTCCGTGAGGGGTATGGCGAGTTCATGCAAAATTTTATTTTTGTCACAAGTTAGTGGAATATGAGACTGTAAAAAAAAAAAAAATATCTATTTCCGCTAACTTGTGCCAATTTTTTTATTCTGTGAACTCGCCATGCCCCTCACGGAATACCTTGGGGTGTCTTCTTTCCACAATGGGGTCACTTGTGGGGTTTTTATACTGTCCTGGCATTTTAGGGGTCCTAAAGCGTGAGAATCCAAATGCGTAAAATGGCCTGTGAAATCCTAAAGGTACTCATTGGTTTTAGGGCCCCTTTGCGCATCTTGGCTGCAAAAAGTGTCACTCATGTGGTATCGCCGTACTCAGGAGAAGTAGGGCAATGTGTTTGGGGTGTATTTTTATATATACCCATACTTTGTGTGAGAAATATCGCTGTAAACGACAACTTTTTACATTTTTTTATTCAAAGTTGTCAATTTACAGAGATATTTCTCTACCCAGCATGGGTATATGTAAAAATACACCCCAAAGCACATTGCCCTACTCTCCTGAGTACGGCGATACCACATGTGTGACACTTTGCAGCCAAGATGCGCAAAGGCCCAAATCTAATGAGTACCTTTTAGGAGGGCATTTTTACGCATTTTCTTCTCATGCTTTAGGGCCCCTAAATGCCAGGGCAGTATAAATACCCCACATGTGACCCCATTTTGGAAAGAAGACACCCCAAGGTATTCGCTGAGGGGCATAATGAGTCCATTAAAAATTAAATTTTTAGTCAAAAGTTAGCGGAAAGGGAGACTTTGTGAGAAAAAACAATAAAAAATCAATTTCCACTAACTTGTGCCAAAAAAATCTTCTATGAACTCGCCATGCCCTCATGGAATACCTTGGGGTGTCTTCTTTTCAAAATGGGGTCACATGTGGGGTATTTATACTACCCTGGCATTTTAGGGGCCCTAAAGCGTGAGAAGAAAAATGCGTAAAAATGCCCTCCTAAAAGGTACTCATTGGAATTTGGGCCCCTTGCGCATCTTTGCTGCAAAAAGTGTCACACATGTGGTATCACCGTACTCAGGAGAAGTAGGGCAATGTGTGTTGGGGTGTATTTTTACATATACCCATGCTGGGTGAGAGAAATATCTCTGTAAATTGACAACTTTGAATAAAAAATGTAAAAGTTGTCGTTTACAGCGATATTTCTCACACGCAGCATGGGTATATATAAAAATACACCCCAAAACACATTGCCCTTCTTCTCCTGAGTACGGCGATACCACATGAGTGACACTTTTTTGCAGCCTGGGTGCGCAAAGGGGCCCTAAAACCAATGAGTACCTTTAGGATTTCACAGGGTATTTTTACGCATTTGGACTCTCACTTTAGGCCCCTAAAATGCCAGGTCAGTATAAATACCCCACGTGACTCCATTTTGGAAAGAAGAAACCCTAAGGTATTCCCTGAGGGGCATGGCGAGTTCACAGAATTTTTATTTTTTGGCACAAGTTAGCGGAAATTGATATATATATTTTTTTTATTTTGTTTTTTACAAAGTCTCATATTCCACTAACTTGGGACAAAAAGTAAAATTTTACATGAACTCACCATACCCCTAACGGAATAACTTGGGGTGTCTTCTTTCTAAAATGGGGTCACATGTGGGGTATTTATACTGTCCTGGCATTTTAGGGGCCCCTAAAGCGTGAGAAGAAGTCTGGAATCCAAATGCATAAAAATGCCCTGTGAAATCCTAAAGGTACTCATTGGTTTTAGGGCCCCTTTGCGCACCCAGGCTGCAAAAAAGTGGCACACATGTGGTATCGCCGTACTCAGGAGAAGTAGGGCAATGTGTTTTGGGGTGTATTTTTATATATACCCATACTTTGTGTGAAAAATATATCTCTGTAAATTGACAACTTTTAAAAATTATTATACAAAGTTTACAATTTACAGAGATATTTCTCTCACCCAACATGGGTATATGTAAAAATACACCCTAAAACACATTGCCCTACTTCTCCTGAGTATGGCGATACCACATAAGTGACACTTTTTTGCAGCCTGGGTGCGCAAAGGGGCCCAAATTCCATCGAGTACCTTTAGGTTTTACATGGCGGCTCACAATTTAGCCCCGCCCAAAATGCCAGAACAGTACAAACACCCCACAAATGACCCCATTTCGGAAAGTAGACACCCCAAGGTATTCGCTGAGGGGCATAGTGAGTCCGTCTGAGATTTTTATTTTTTTTTGCCAGAAGAAATTGAAACTTTTTTTTTTTTTTCTCAGAAAGTGTCATTTTCCGCTAACTTGTTAAAAAAAATGAAATGATACATGAACTCACCATGCCCCTCCGCGAATACTTTGGGGTGCCTTCTTTCTAAAATGGTGTCATTTGGGGGGTATTTATACTTTCCTGGCATTCTAGCACCTGAAGAAACATGACAGGTTCTCAGAAAGTCAGAGCTGCTTCAAAATGCCCAAATTCACTTTTTTGCACCATAGTTTGTAAACGCTATAACTTTTACCCAAACCAATAAATATACACTTATTGGACTTTTTTTTTTATCAAAGACATGTAGAACAATACATTTAGAGAAAAATTTATATAGAAATGTATTTTTTTTTGAAAAATTTTACAACAGAAAGTGAAAAATGTCAATTTGTATTAATGGCAAAAAAAAGTTAAAATGTCAGCAACAATGAAATTCCACCAAATGAAAGCTCTATTAGTGAGAAGAAAAGGAGGTAAAATTCATTTGAGTGGTAAGTTGCATGACGGAGCAATAAACGGTGAAAGTAGTGCAGTGCAGAATTGTAAAAAGTGGCCTGGTCATTAAGGGTGTTTAAGCTAGGGGGGTTGAAGCGGTTAAATACCTTTTTAATTTTTTTCAATTTCGGAGTGCCGCTTGATTTTTCGATTTTGTATATTGGGTTTGAGCATATACCCAGGAGCAGAGCACCCGCCTAAAAATCTTTTTCAGTGCTGCCAGATATTTTTCCTTTTAGTATATATATATATATATATATATATATATATATATATATATATATATATATATACAATGCACTGTTGCAGTAATTTCTGTTGAAAGCGTATAGGAGCGTATTACAGTAAAAAATAAAAAATATATATACGCACTGCACTGTTGCAGTTTTTTCTGATGAAAGCATATATGGGGGTTTTCAGTTCTTCAAGAAATATATATACAAACTGCACTCTTTAATTTTTTTTTCTGGTCAAAGCGTACAGTGGCCAATTTCAGTGCAAGCAGAAATATATATTCTTAGTGCACTGCTGCAGTGATTTCTAGTGAAAGCATATAGGGGCGCATTTCAGTACTTCAAGAAAAATATATACGCACTTCAATCTTAAATTTTTTTCTGGTCAAAGTGTATACTGATTCACTGAAATAAAGTGGCCTAAATGGGAGGAACTGTTCAAACTCCTAACTCTGTAGCATGTTTCTAACTGGGGGAGCAGCTCCACCGCATGTGGTCCGCAGCTAGCGGCCATCCCCAGGAAAAAATGCATACAATGGAGGATGTCGGCGTGGACCAAATGCACCACATAAGCATCCTACACAAGATGGAATAATGTGTGGATGAAAATATAAAAATACATAATTCACTGATAAAAGGTGCACTACAATGATAAGCAACTGACAATGCTGGCTAATCCCTCAAGCTGATGTTAAAAGCTGAGACTTTCGCCAACATGTTACAGTTAGGAACATATCAGGGCCCTTCTGCACCATGGTCAAGGTATCTTAGCAGGCATTGGGTCTTACCACTAGACTACCTATGGTGTGCGAACAAGGTCTGATAGGTGCTGAAATCCAACTCACAGCCAGGCTCCCACATACCTGCATAGTAGGATCACTAATGCAATGTGAGTTAAAATGAGGCTGTAAGCCCCATCCATAACAAACCATGTGACACAGACTACTAGGTGCAACAGAATGTTACCAGCCAGATACAATGGCACATTCAATGCATACTGCATAAGACAAATTCACTGAAATAAAGTGGTCTCCTACGCATGTGGTCCACAGCCAGCAGCCATCCCCAGCAAAAAATGCAAACAATGGATGATGCGCAGACTACATGCACCACAAAAGCATCCTACACAAGATGGAATAATGTGTGGATGGAAATATAAAAATACATAATTCACTGAAAAAAAGTACACCACAATAAGCACCTTTTTTCAGTCAAAGTTTATACTGGCCTTTTTCAGTCCAAGAAGAAATATATTTTCTCAGTTCACTGCTGCAATTATTTCTGGTGAAAGTGTATAAAGGCCAAATTCGGTGCAACAAGAAATATATATTCTTTGTGCACTGCTGCAGTGATTTCTGTTGAAAGTGTATAGGGGCATATTTCAGTAATTCAAGAAATATATATACGCACTTCAATCTTTAATTTTTTTCTGGTCAAAGGGTATAGTGGCTTATTTCAGTCCAAAAAAAATTTATATTTTCAGTTCACTGCTGCAGTTATTTCAGGTGAAAGCGTATAGGGGCTTATCTCTGTACTTTAATAAATATATATACTCACTTCTTTAAGTTTTTTCTGGTCAAAGCGTATAGGAGTGTATTTTAGTACTACTACAAAAATATATACGCACTTCACTCTGAGTTTTTTCTTATCAAAGCGTATAGGGTCGTTCTTTAGTACAACAAGAAAAATATATTCTTAGTGCATTTCCGCAGTTAATTGTGGTGAAAGCGTTTATTGGCCTAATTCAGTACAAAAAGAAAAATATATTCGTCACTTTAGGAGTGTTTTAATTTCCATTTAATTTCTTTAGTTCAGCTACAAGTATGTCAGGCAGAGAAGTGCCAGGCCATGCATAGAGTAGTTGCAGAGGCCTGAATGTTTCTGTCAGAAGCAGAGGTCGCAGCATAGTAAGGGGTTGTAGCAGAATTAGTCGCAGCAAGAAACCAGAGCTCCTGATGTCATCTAGCGGTCGTGTCTTGACCAACAACCCACCGATTCTTGATTGGTTAACTTGGTCATCCATGTCATCCCAAGTAAC
Source organism: Bufotes viridis (assembly GCA_033119425.1). Lineage (NCBI taxonomy): Eukaryota > Metazoa > Chordata > Amphibia > Anura > Bufonidae > Bufotes > Bufotes viridis. The sequence continues at coordinate 58,117,098 of CM065593.1, forward strand.
ATCAGACACCCCCAGCCAAACAGTTGTGGGTTCATCTGAAAAAACCCTTATTTGGCATGGCCTGGGAGCAGGCTGATGGGCAAGCTGCAAGCCTCTTCTCCTGATGATGACGAAGAACCTTCATCACCCGACTCCCAAGTGTGATCGGCTTCATCATCATCGAGTAGTGTCTGCACATCACTAAATTCCTCCTCAACGACCTCTGGGTCAGGAGCCTGTCCAGACACAACACAAGCTCCCATGCCACTCTTCTCATCACTACTTGCCCACCTAGCGGAGGAAGCGGCAGATGTCTCCTCCACATCTTTGCTGGGCCATAGCTTCTGACTGTCCTCTAGTAGCTCATGCTCACTGAAAAGTGAAGGTGAGCCCACTACATGTAGTACTTTTCATGGCAAGGGAACAGAAAAGGCCAGAGGCAGGTTGAGGACAGGTGAGGGCACAGGGTGAAAAAGGGGCTTCGTCATAATCAGGAGAAGAGGTTGGCAGCTTGCCTGTCGGGCAGCAGATGAGCCAAGTCGCTAGAGTGGCTGGGAGTCAGCAAGGTGGCAGCAGTGGGAGGTCAGGAGCCCAACGGGCACAGTGTAGACCACCCGCTTTGCAGCAGCTTACCTGCCCGGAAAGAAGTGGTGCAAGGGTTCACGGAAGCAGCGGTGGTAGCAGTCAGCCAGTGAGTAGTGTTGGGGGGGGAAATCAGGTACCCGGCAGTGTGGCAGTTTTGTAAAGCCACCGTAGGAGGTCAACATGGCCATATATAAAATATACAAACAAAACAATAGCTGATCTTAGGGAGACCAGCTACAGAAAACACCTTGGATCCTCATTTAAGAGTCTCAACACAACAATCCAAACAGCAAATCTCCCTGTAAAACAGTAATATGCAAAATAACTGTGGAGCCCCAGTTATGGGTCTTTAACACAGTGAAAGCCAGATATCCCACAAAGGAAGGAGCACCAAGCAAAGGGGTGTCTCCATTAGAGAGATCACAAGATCCACCATATTAAGTAGCCCCTATGTCAAGATCCCGCAACTCCACAATGATGACTGTCACAGCTACCGCTGCATCACCCAGTGGTACACCACCTCAGCCGAAGAGAGCTGTCTGTCAATCACATCTTCTGCAGCTCCAGATGATTCTGCTCCTACCCCTCATCAGTCATTCCATCAGCAATCGATCACCGAAGCGATTGCCAAGAGACAACAGTATGTGTGCATGCATCCAACAACGCAGAAGCTGAACGTGCTCCTGTCCAAGTTGCTGGTGCTTCAGTCCCTCCCTTTCCAAGTGGTGGACTCTGCACCTTTCAGAGAACTGATGGCTTGTGACGAGCCGAGGTGGAGAGTCCCAAGCCGTCATTTCTTTGCGAAAAAAGGCAGTATGAGCCCTGCACACACATGTAGAATAGAAGGTGGGTCAGTCATTGAGCGTGTCGGTGTCTGCCAAAGTGCACGGTAGTGCCGATGTGTGGAGCTATAACTACACTCAGGGATAATACATGTCCTTTATGGCCCACTGTGTGAATTTGGTTCCTGCATACATTTGTGTTCAAAATTATTCAACCCACACTGAAATTCAGTGTTTTGGCCAGTTTGACATTGATTTTGATCATTTCAGTCATCTTGTTTACAATTAAATCAAAGAGGCACTTGTAAGTCAGACAAATATAACATAACATTTATAATGAAATAACCACAAATGTCTTTTCTGTGCTCACATCATTATCAGTTTTATTCAACCCCCAAGTGACATTCAATCTTAGTACTTAGTACAACATCCTTTTCCAGTTATAACAGCTTTTAAACGTGAAGCATAGCTTGACACAAGTGTCTTGCAGCAATCTACGGGTATCTTTGCCCATTCTTCATGGGCAAAGGCCTCCAGTTCAGTCACATTCTTAGGCTTGCACGCTGCAACTGCTTTCTTTAAGTCCCACCAAAGGTTCTCAATCGGATTTAAGTCTGGTGACTGCGATGGCCACTTCAAAATGTTCCAGCCTTTAATCTGCAACCATGCTCTAGTGGACTTGGAGGTATGCTTGGGATCATTGTCCTGTTGAAAGGTCCAACGTCTCCCAAGTCTCAGGTTTGTGACGGACTGCATCACATTTTCATCCAATATCTCCTAGTACTGAAGAGAATTCATGATACCTTGCATACACTGAAGCTTTCCTGTACCTGTAGAAGCAAAACAGCCCCAAAGCATGATTGACCCCCCGCCATGCTTCACAGTAGGCAAGGTGTTCTTTTCTTCATAGGCCTTGTTCTTCCTCCTCCAAACATAGCATTGATCCATGGGCCCAAACAGTTCTAATTTTGTTTCATCAGTCCACAGAACACAAATGTGGTTTGTCCACATGACTTTTGGCATACTGCAGTCGACTCTTCTTATTCTTTGGAGACAGCAAGGGGGTGTGCCTGGGAGTTCTGGCATGGAGGCCTTCATTACGCATTGTGCGCCTTTTGTCTGAGCTGAAACTTCAGTACCCGCATCTGACAAATCTTTTTTAAGTTCCTCAGCAGTCACATGGGGACTTTTCTCCACTTTGCGCTTCAGGTAGCACACAGCAGTCGAAGTCAGCATCTTCTTTCTGCCACGACAAGGTAGTGTTTCAACAGTGCCCTTTGCCTTGAATTTGTGAATGATGCTTCCTATGGTGTCTCTTGGTATGTTTAACATCTTTGCAATCTTCTTATAGCCATTGCCCTTCCTATGAAGAGAAATCACCTCTTCTCTTCTCTTCCTGGACCATTCTCTTGACTTTACAAACATGGTGAACACACCAGTAAATGTCTAGAAGGAGCTGAGTATCACAGTCATTTTAAATCTGCCTAATTGGTGCCTATTATGCTTGATTGCTGCTCCTTGACATCTACAGGTGTTTTCAATACCTGATCGAAAACACTTGAATGAACCTCTGTTCTTAAGAGTGGTAGTCTTTAAGGTGTTGAATAATTGTGTCAATGAAGAAATCACAAAAAAAACATTTAATACTGTATTACAAAAACAATTAATGTCATTTTAGTTGCATTTGGTTCTTTAAAAAGTCCTTGTAAGATTTCATTCTGAACACAATTACAAATGTACACAAAATTCCATAAAACCCTTTACAGCATTGGGGGTTGAATAATTTTGAACACAACTGTAGCCACACCAGCAACTTGGACAGGTCACGCCGCTTCTGCCTCCACGTTGTCATGCCGTTGGTCCTGTGACAATGTCTGCCTCTGCCTTCTCATCCACCATCATGTCCTCAGCCTCCTCTGCAGGGACAAGTCACAGTGCCCCTCCAGCATACCAAATGTACAAGGCTCGGCCGTGTCACGCTTTTCTGCACCTGGTTTGCCTTGGCGAACAGAGTCAAACAGGGGTGGAACTGCTCCGTGTGATGCATCATGAAATCCTGGCTTTCTCCACGACAACTGAAACTCAGAACCATGCTGACCAGCAACGGGAAGAACATAGTATCCGCACTTCATCAATGAAGGCTGAGCCATATGGCACATGTGTTCTGCCATCTCCACACTGTCACCTTGCCACTGTGTGCTCTCCTCATACTGCTGCCATCTCCACACCATGTTGTCTTGCCACTCTGTGGTATCCTCCTGATGCTGCTGCTGCTACTGCAATCTCGACACTATGTCACCTTGCCACTCTGTGGTATCCTCCTGATGTTGCTGCGGCTACTGCTATCTCGACACTATGTCACCTTGCCAATCTGTGGTCTCCTCATGCTGCTGCCATCTCCACACCATGTTGTCTTGCCACTCTGTGGTATCCTCCTGATGCTGCTGCTGCTACTGCAATCTTCACACTATTCCACCTTGCCACTCTGTGGTATCCTCCTGATGCTGCTGCTGCTACTGCCATCTCTACACTATGTCACCTTGCCACTCTGTGGTATCCTCCTGACGCTGCTGCTGCTACTGCCATCTCTACACTATGTCACCTTGCCACTCTGTGGTATCCTCCTGACGCTGCTGATGCCATCTCCACACTATGTCACTTTGCCACTCTGTGGTATCCTGCTGCTGCTGCCATCTCCACACTGCCATCTTGCCACTCTCTGGCCTCCTCATGCTGCGGCCATCTCCACACTATGTCGCTTGCCACTCAGTGGTCTACTCATGCTGCTGAAATCTCCACACTATGTCACCTTGCAACTGTGTGTTCTCATAATGCAGCCAGCTTCACACTATATCACCTTGCCACTCTGTGGTCTCCTGATGATGCTGCCATCTCAACACTATTTCACCTTGCCACTTTGTGGTCTCCTCCTGCTACTGCCATCTCCACACTATGTCACCTTGCCACACTGTGGTATCCTGCTGCTGATGCTGCCATCTCAACACTTCGTTACCTTGCCACTCTGTGGTATCCTCCTTATGCTACTGCCATCTTTACACTATGTCACCTTGCCAGTCTGTGGTCACCTGATGCTGCTGCCATCTCCACACTATATCACATTGCCAGTCAGTGGTCACCTGATGCTTCTCCCATCTCCACACTATGTCACCTTGCCACTCTGTGGTCAACTGATGCTGCTGCTACTGCCATCTGCACACTATGTCACATTGCCACTCTCTGGTCACCTCATGCTGCTGCAATCTCCACACTATGTCACTTTTCCACTCAGTGGTCTCCTCATGCTGCTGCCATATCCACACTATGTCACCTTGCCACTCTCTGGTCTCCTCATGCTAATGCCATCTCCACACTATATCACCTTGCCAAACTGTGGTCTGCTCATGCTGCTGCCATCTACACACTATGTCACCTTGCCACACTATGGTATTCTGCTGCTAATGCTGCCATCTCAACACTACGTCACCTTGCCACTCTGTGGTATCCTGCTTCTGCTGCTGCCATCTTCACACTATGTCACCTTACCAGTCTGTGGTCACCTGATGCTTCTGCCATCTCCACACTATGTCACCTTGCCACTCTGTGGTCACCTGATATTGCTGCCATCTCCACACGATGTCACCTTGTCAGTCAGTGGTCACCTGATGCTGCTGACACTCCACACTATGTCACCTTGCAAGTCTGTGGTCACCTGATGCTGCCAGTACTGCCATCTGCACACTATGTCACCTTGACACTCTCTGGTCACCTCATGCTGCTGCCATCTCCACACTATGTCACCTTGCCACTCTGTGGTATACTGCTGCTGCTGCTATCTCAACACTATGTCACCTTGCTATTCTGTGGTCTCCTCCTGCTACTGCCATCTCCACACTATGTCACCTTGCCACTCTGTGGTATCATTCAGCTGCTTCTTCCATCTCTACATTATGTCACCTTGCTACTCTGTTGTATCCTCCTAATTCTGCTGCTGCTGCTATCTGAACACTATGTCACCATGCCACTCTGTGGTCTCCTAATGCTGCTGCCATCTCCACACTATGTCACCTTGCCACTCTGTGGTCTCCTCATGCTGCTGCCATCTCCACACTATGTCACCTTACCACTCTGTGGTATCCTTCTGATGCTGCTGCTGCCATCTCCACAATATGTCACCTTGCTACTCGGTGGTATCCTCATGCTGCCATATCCACACTATGTCATCTAGCCACTCTGTGGTATCCTCCTGATGCTGCTGCTGCTATTTCCATCTCTACACTATGTTAGCTTGTCACTCTGTGGTCTCCTCATGCTGTTGCCATCTCCACACTATGTCACCTTGCCACTCTGTGGTCTCCGGATGCTGCCACCCCCTCTAAACTATGTCACCTTGCCACTCGGTGGCCTCCTCATACTGCTGCTAACGCCAGACCCTTTCATTGGGCCACTCTGTGGTCTCCTCATGTTGCTTCCACCTCACCAATATGTCATAAGTCCACTCTATGGACTTCTCATGCTGTTCCCACCCTCCCTACTTCATGACTGGTCCACTATTTTGGCTTTCGGCCTGGCTGACATCATCATTTATTTGACCTTTCTTCTGATCTGTCAGAAGGAAGGAAAAATGAGACGTACAATGGATCCTCTCTGTGTAGCAGCTGTTAGGTCTGCATGGTCCCATCATAATTGGATTGTTCCAGGAGGAGTACAGAGTGGGCTCAGTGTGCATGTTAGTACCTGCGTCCCTGGATCTAATGGAGGATGTTATAGAACCAGAAAGGGTTGCTGGGCCCGCACTCCCTGGATTTTATGTGGCTGTTATGGCCCATAGCAAGTAGGATTTAGCGTTAGGACCACTCACGAGGGGGCCTTGGCGTGGCGAGTGGCTTATTACCTTTTGATCAAAATGTACACTAACTACCTCTTACAGCTTCTTTCATAGAGGCAGGGCAGAGTTCTGGTTGCAGAGTGCTGTTAAAATTTTTTATTTGTATATATACTCCTCTTCAGTAGAGTTGAGCGAACACATGGATGTTCGGGTTCGAGAAGTTCGGCCGAACTTCACGAAAATGTTTGGGTTCGGGATCCGAACTTCACGAAAATGTTTGGGTTCGGGATCCGAACTTCACCCCGAACTTCAACCCGAATCCGAACCCTATTGAAGTAATTGGGGACCCGAAATTTTGGGCACTTAAATGGTTGTAAAATAGCCCTGGAAAGGGCTAGAGGGATGCAAAAGGCAGCAAAATGTAGGTAAATGCCCTGCAAACATATTTGAATAGGGAAATGATTTAAAATAAAATAAAATACAGAAAAATAATAGAGAAACATTCTAAACTTGAGCCCAAGTGAGTGACAGTGGCACCTGTCACCCAGCAAACAGAGGATGTGGCAGCAATGCCACCACATCTGTCATTGTCATCAAGCATCTCCACCAAATCCCATGAAAGTGTTCAGCTATCAGCTGTCCATCTCCCAAACACTGGAGAGAAAAATAAATAGAAAGAGGAAGTTTGCTCTGAATGGCTTATTTTAAACTTCCTTTGAAATGCTGTCATTCTGTCTGATGGACAGTTTAAAAAACCTTATGGCGGTTTCTGTCCCACAGTACGTGTATCCCAGCCGCCGCTACTTTTGCAGGCGAGCCATCCTTTCCCTGCACAACCAAGTGGCGGACAAAATCAAGTGTGCACTGCGCAACGCTATCTGTGGCAATGTCCACATAACCAACAAAACAGTGGATAAATGTAGCGGCTGGCCCATAGGCGGATAGCATTTTTGCGAATGTCCTTCCGCCCCCGAGTATTGCTAGGCATTTCCCTTTGTATCCTGTTACCTCCTCCTCATCCTCCTCCTCCTACTCGGCTTCCTCCTCCTCTACCTCCTCCTCATCCACTTCGTGTAACACCTTCACCACCCACAGCAGCACAGCCAGGGGGAAACGACAGCAGGTTGTTTTAAAACTTGTGTGTTTGTGAAACAAACCCTGCACCGCGTAGGAGCTGTGGACAGGCATGGAACAACAGACCATTGGTTGGTGCCACTGAGCCTCCAGCCCAGCCTGGTCTGGGCCTAGCCGGTTTGACACATATCCCCTGCCTGCCACATGTGCTGAATTTGGGGTGCAGAAATTCCTAAACACCAGACAGTGAAAATCAATTCAGTTAATCGAACACACACAACACCCCCCCCCCCCCACCCACCTTTCACTCAAACCATTAACAAACTATTTACAAATTTTCTTAAAAACATAACATAATTATAATGCAGCTAAACTAACCATATAAAGAAACAAAACTATATACACGCCTTATCCTTAACCTAAGGCCAATCAAATACAAGTGGCTCGGAGGGTGGGTATATGCACCAACATAGGCCCTGGCCTGGAACACAATTGTCCAGCCAGGGCACAGTTCTGGAGGATGAGAAAGAGGAGTAGGAGGAACACTGGGGGATACAGAGGACACAGACGATATACCTCCCTCAAAGAGAATAGCTTGTCCTTGCCTCTGGGCAGCCTGGATGACATGAACGATACATGCTGCAGTGCCTGCGCAATGACCACCCAGTTACTGCCACATTCTAACTTTTGCTGATTACTGGGTGGCCACCCTGCTGCATCCCCGTTACAAGGACAACGTGCCGTCCTTTATTCCCTCACTGGAGTGTAATAGGAAGATGAGCCCGCTAGTAGACACGTTGCTGATGGCATTCACACCTGACACCGGGGACTCAGTGGAAGCACAAGGTGAAGGCAGAGGAGGAGGAGGAAGAATTTGTCAATGCAGCTGGGTCACCAGCAACACCTCAGAAGGCAGAGTTAGCATGGGCAAAATGTGGAAAAGCTTTGTCATCACGCCACAACAACCTGCACCATCAGCAGATCTGGAACATCTTAGCAGGAGGCAGCATTCCAGCAACATGGTGGACCAGTACACGTACTGACTGATGGATCTGCCTAGGGGAATAGCTACAGGGGAAGCAGGGGAAGCAACTGCTTTGGGGCCGTGATTTAGAAAGTGCCCATCCAGGAGGAGGAGGACTAACAGTATTATACAATGAAATTATATACAGTGGCAGTATAGACAGTGTAGAAAGCGAATGGAACAGCTGCTGGGCCTGCTCTGAGAGAGCGATCTTTAGTAGCCACAGGCATGGCAGCATGAAAGGAAGGGGTTTGCGCAAAAATTACTGGGGGAGGGGGGGCCCCCATTCAAAAATTTGCTGTGGTACCCAATCATTTCTAGCTACGCCACTGGGTCTGTCCCATTCAACTTCAGGGTCATCAAATTGGGCACATGTCCTGAGGTTGCCCTTTAATCCTTGGAGGTGCTGGCCTACCCTGCAGCCACTGAATTGTCTGAACGTGTGTTTAGCATGACTGGTGGCATTATCACAGACAAGTGCAGCCGCCTGTCCGCAGACAATGTGGGCAAGCTTATGTTTATTAAAAAGAACCAAGCATGGATCCCACAGGACTTGTTTGTACCTTATGCAGAATAGACATGTATACTGGCCTCACCCAACCACTGTTATACTACTGTGCACTTACACTTTGTTTTATTTTTTATATTTTCCAAATGTTTTGGGGTCTACACTAATTTATTTAAAAAAACTTAAAAATAAAAAAACAGTTATTGGCGACTACCTTTGGCTTCACAGCCCAAAAAGGCTTTATTTCATGCAAGAATGTAACCGCCAATTGTAAGTTCCCTGTCAGTTATGCAGTGCAGAGGTTTGTACCTGGCAAAAATGGTAATATTTCACCCAACAATTTAAAATCTATCCTTTGCCGGACAGTATTAAACTTGGCCAGCCACAGCAGGAACCACTGATTAACGGTATTGCTATTTTGGCAATAGAATTTCACACCAGAACAAAATCTACCCCTTGCCTGGACACTATTAAACTTGGCAGCCACTGCAGGGACACTAGATTTAGGGGATTGCTATTTTGGCAATTGAATTTCACCCCATTATCTATCCTTTGACGGACACTATGAAACTTGTCCAGTCACAGCTGGAACACCAGATTTACGGTATTTCTATTTCTGCAACTAAATTTCACCCCAGAATAAAATATATCCTTTGCCGGACACTATTAAACTTGGCCAGCCACTGCTGGGACACCAGATTTAGGGGATTGCTATTTTCGCAATTGAATTTTACCCCAGAAAATTATCTATCCTTTGCCGGACACTATTCAACTTGGCCAGCCACTGCTGTGACACTAGATTTAGGGGATTGCTATTTTGGCAATTGAATTTCACCACAGAAAAAAATCTATTCTTTGCCAGACAGCAGACGGTATTACACTTGGCTAGCCACAGCTGGAACACCAGATTTAGGGGATTGATATTCTGGCTATTTAATTGAACCCCTCAATAAAATATAGAAATTTATATCCTGAGTTTCTAGGGGTGACAATAAGCAAAGCCAAGCCCCTGATGTAGGATATAGCAAAAAAAAACTAGTATTGATGGACTTGGTGGCAGCTTGTGCTGGTGCACCACAAGACACAAAATGGCCGCCGATCACCCCAGAAAAAAGTAACAGAAAAACGCTCTGTGCAGCATAAAAACCAGTGAGCAATTAGCTAGCAGAAGTTGAATGATTCACAGCTGTAGATCGATCACTTCATTAGGTGTTTTTGCTGTGTTTTCCCTGCCTAATCTCGCCCTCACCGCAGCTGCGTCCTATTCCTACACTAATCAGAGTAGAGTGACGCGCGGTGCTACGTGACTCCAGCTTAAATAAAGGCTGGGTCACATGCTGCACTTGCCCAATCACAGCCATGCCATTAGTAGGCATGGCTGTGATGGCTTCTTAGGGCAAGACGTAAAACGCTAGCTGAGCGGCTGCTGTGCAGCCCTTCAGAAAGCGGGAAGAAATCGTCGAACAACGAACCCGAATCCGAACTTTTTAAAAAATGTTCGGGTCCGTGTCCCGGACACCCCAAAATTTGGTACGAACCCCAACTATACAGTTCGGGTTCGCTTAACTCTACTCATCAGTCATTCCATCAGCAGTCGATCTCAAAAGCAATTGCCAAGAGACAACGGTATGCATGCACGCATCCAACTGCGCAGAAGCTGAACTTTCTTCTGTCCAAGTTGCTGGTGCTACAGTCCCTCCCTTTCCAAGTGGTGGACTCTGCACCTTTCAGAGAACTGATGGCTTGTGCCGAGCAGAGGTGGAGAGTCCCAAGCCGCCATTTATTTGCGAAAAATGAAGTTCCAGCCCTGCACAAATATGAAGAACAGAAGGTGGGCCAGTCCTTGAGCCTGTCGGTGTTTGCAAAAGTGCAGAGCAGCGCCGACGTGTGGAGCTATAACTACGGTCAGCGACAATAAATTTCCGTTACGGCCCTCTGGATGAATGTGGTTCCTGCACAGCCACACTAGCAACTTGGCCTGGTCATGCCGCTTCCGCCTCCACGTTGTCACGCCGATGGTCCTGCAACAATTTCCACCTCTGCCTACTCATCCTCCACCATGTCCTCAGCCTCCACTGCAGGGACAAGTCACAGTGCCCCTCCAGCATACCACATGTGGAGTGCATGGTGTTGTCACGCTGCTCTGCACCTGGTTTGCTTGGTGAACGGAGTCACACAGGGGAGGAACAGCTCCGTGTGATTCATCAAGAAATCGAATCCTGGCTTTCTCCGCTATAACTGAAAATCGGAACCATGGTGACCGACAACAGGAAGAACATGGTGTCGGCGCTGTGTCAAGGAAGGCTGAGCCATGCGCCCTGCATGGCACATGTGTTCAATCTGGTTGTCAAGCAGTTCCTGAAGTCTTCCACCCATCTGCAAGACAGCCAAAAAAGGGCCAGGAAACTTTGCATGCACTTCAGCCACTCGTACACCACAAAGCACACCCTCCTTGAGCTGTAGCGGGAGAACGACATCCACCAACTTAGGCTGATATGCGACGTTTCCACCCGTTGGAATTCCACCCTCCATATGTTCGACCGACTATACGAACGGAGAAAGGCCCTCAACGATTTCTAGATGATCCAAGCGGATAGGAGTACTGCCCTGTGTAACTTTGATGTCAGCCAGTGGCAGCTCATGCGTGACACCTGCCGTTTGCTCAGGCCCTTTGAGGATGCCACATTATTTGTCAGTCACCAGGAGTACTGGATAAATGACGTTATTCTACTGCTGCATGTCCTGGAACAGATTTTTGTAACAATGGCTGATCAGGGGACAGGAGATGTGGCACCTAGATCTCATGGCCACATGAGCCCTGTGGGGGCTGAACTGAAAGAGGAGGAGGAGGGGGACATTGAAGCACAGGCAAGGTGTAGCAAAATGGTTGGTTTTTCTACTCAGCTGACAAGTGAGGAGGAGCAGGAGCAGCCAGAGGAGCTACAGAGCGAAACATTTCACTGCCATGGCTGCTGGGGAGGGGTGGGGTGGCAGGAGCAATACTAGCTCCATCAGCAGCAGCCTGAGTCTACAGTCGCTGATGAGCAGCTTTCTTCACCTGCATAGTGAAGAAAATACTCACCAGCAGCAGCAGCAGGTAGACCTGGAGCATGACCTGAACCAGCAGGTGGTGTCATACTTGGACAGAACCCTGCCAACCCACATGGAAAATCTGCTGGACTAATGAGCAGCCAAACTGGATTTGTGGCCACAACTGGCCGAGTTTGCCCTGGAAAAGCTGTCCTGCCAGGCCAGTAGTATGGCATAAGAGAGGGTGTTTAGTGTGGCTGGTTCCATAGTAACCCCAAGAGGAACTGGCCTGTCCACCCAAAATGTCAAGAGACTGACCTTTGTCAAGATGAATCCGACATGGATCAGCCAGGATTTCCACCCACCAATGCCTGTTGCAGCGTATTAGATCATCCATGACGCCTCACCCAAACCTTGACAAAGAGACCGGTTTCTTCTGGCTACCTTGCTTAGCTACTACTCTGATGCTGCCACCCGCCTGATGCCAAACAGCTGATGCCAAGTGCTCCTTCTTTTACCCACCTCCGTCAGTGGGTATTGGTATTTCCACCCACCACCCCACTCTGTCACCAGGTCACTTTGTGGTCTCCTGATGCTGCTGCTGCCACACATCCATGCCTCTCGGTGGCCTTATCCTGATGCTGCTACTGTGGCTTCCGCCACCTTCAAACTCTGTCATGGTGCGACTTGGTGGCGTCCTCATGCTGTTGCCAACTCCAGACTCCATCATTATGCCACTCGGTTGCCTTCTACTGATGCTGCCACCTCCACACTCTGTCATTGTGCCACTCGGTGGCCTCCGCATACTGCTGCTACTGCTACCACCTCCAGACTGTCATTGGCCGCTCTGTAGCCTCATGATGCTGCCGCCACCACTGTCATTGGGCTTCTCATGCTTCTCCCACCTCACCACTATGTCATAGGGACACTCTGTGGACTTATCATGCTGTTCCCACCCTCCCCACTTCATGACTTGGCCACTATTTTGTAGCAGCTGTAAGGCCTGCATGGTCCCATCAGAATTGGCTTATGATTTGAAGACATGCAAATATTCCATTCACATGTCATCTCTGTTTTAGATCCACTCCTGTTTTTTTTTGTACTAGCAATACTGATGGATTACTGACCAAATGCTGACCGAGTAAAGGCGTATGCTCCACCAACAGGTTCCGTTTTTTTGGGTTATTGTTTTGACGGATCAGAGGAAGGGCAAAATAGTCAGTTACGTCAACACAAACTTAATGTACTTGTATAAGCGTTTAATAGAACAGGTTCTGTTGACATTTATGTGGGATCAGCTGACGACGGTGTAAAAGGAGTGCGCATCTTTTTGGCGCTAACATCGACCTGTAATGCCGAGTTATTTGGTCAGTTTTAGCCCTGTGACTGCCCATATAAATAAAGTGTGCAGTGATTGTAAGAGCGACGCCTGTCATCTGCATGTCATAATGACTTCACTACCAAAGCAGACTCCCTATGCGTGTTACTGCAAGGCACAGTGTACTACACCACTATAAAGGCTCTTTGCAGCCCGGAAATAGCCATTTTTTTTATGTATTTCACTGGGAATTTGGATCAATTCAAATTTTTCTAAAAAATAATTGGTGAACCAGAGAATCGAATTTTTGAAAAATTCCCTCATCTCTAGTTGAGACATTGCCAGGAATACCTTACCCCTGCCATACAGTGGCTCATTTAGTGATATACTAAAGGCTCTTTTACACGGACTGACAATTGAGAAAATTACCAGAAAGGACCCCTAGCAAAATTTATTCTTTACTAGCAGAAGGACCCGGCTTCCCATGGGTATATTTCATCTATTTTGTTTAATGTTTGTGTGTTTCGTTAAAAGATATCAACAGTATCCTCTATAACAGTGACATGTAAAGTACCCCGCCCCGTTAACAGTGACCTCCACAGTGGCCTGTCCCTTTAACAGTAACATCCACAGCGCCCTCCCCTTAAACAGTGACCTCCACAACAGTCGCCCCTTTATTAGTGACCTCCACAGTACCCAGTCTTGTTAACAGTGATTTCCACAATAACCCTTAACATTGACCTCTAAAGAACTCTTTTCCCTTAAAATGTGACATCCACAACAGCCCGCCCCCTTAACTGTGACCTCTACAGCACCCCGCCTCTTAACACTGACCTCCATAGTGGACCGTCCCCTTAGCTGTTACTTCCACAGTTCCCTGTCCCCTTAACAGAGACCTCCACAGTGTCCATTCCTTTAACAGTGACCTCCACAGCATCAGTGACCTCCAGTGACCTCCACAGCAGCCCGCCCCTTTAACAGTGACCTCCACAGCATCCCACCTACTTAACAGTGACCTCCAAAGCAGTCTGCTCCTTTAACAGTAACCTCCACAGCGGCCACCCCTTTATAAGTGACCTCCACAGTACCCCATTTCCTTAACAATGATTTCCACAACACCCTGTCTCCTTAATAGTGGCCTCTACAGCAATCTGCCCCTTAACACTGACCTCCATAGCGGACCGTCCCCATAACTGTGACCTCCACAGCAGCCTGCCTCTAGGGTGGCCAAAGATCCTGTTTTAGGCCACACAGTCCAGCTTTCAGACTCCTTGTCCTCCGTTAGGCATAGGGCGGGTTGTTCTTTTGAACAGCTCACTCTAAGACAGCCGCACTGTGCTGTCTGAGTGTGAGCTGCAGGGAGAAAGTCACCCTCCATCCCATAGTGGAAGGGGCGTGGCTTAGTAGACCTGGGGGTGAGGTTTTAAGTCTCTTTTGTTTAGGGTGGCCTGAATGGCCACCCTATCTGCCCCCTGAACGGTGACCTCCACAGCACTCCGCTCCCTTAACAGTGTCATCCACAGCGCCCTGCCCCTTTAAAGCTGACCTACAGCTGTGAAGAAAAATGGCTGGGTTGTTATGGAAACCTGGTGTAAAACTGTGTATATGTGGAGACTAAGGACTTGCAAGCTTCTATTGGCTAATAAGGGACAAGTGACCGTGTGTATGGCAGTTGGGATATGAAGAGAAAGACCTGCAGGCTTCTATTGGCTAATGTAGGTCATGTGATGTGCCGTATTTGTAATTTTTGGGAATATTTCAGGAATGGTACGTCCTAGAGAGCTCATTACCGGACACCTGATGTACCTGTGTGCCGAATTTTGTGATTGTAAATGCAACGGTGCGGATTCCTTTAGAGCAGTGTTTCCCAACCAGTGTGCCTCCAGCTGTTGCAAAACTACAACTCCCAGCATGCCCGGACAGCCTTTTGCTGTGCGGGCATGCTGGAAGTTGTAGTTTTGCAACAGCTGGAGGCACACTGGTTGGGAAACACTGCTTTAGAGGACATACATACACACATTCATATGCTCAGCTTTATATATTAGACAATTGCCCTGTGTAAAGATGCGGCCAATCTACCAATGGGCATGCATTGCTGATTAGGTCACCTAAATCATCATTTCTGTGCAGTAGGTCATGGTATGTAAATAGCTGCCCGGAAACAATGTTTTTATATGGGTCAAGTGCAGGAGCAATCACTCATCCTCATACCAAGGAGATGATTGCTGCATGTGAATACAGCTCTCACCTCCTCTGATGAGCAGAAATTATTAGGAACTAATGGTTTGTTCATTCTAATTGGTTGCTGTGTCAGCCTATGTATAGAATCCTCACAGGGGTTGTATTGTATATTGATGACCTCAAGTGACTGGAGTGAGTACTTGTAATTGCGCTCACCTCCAAAACGATGGACTGTGTAATTAACAGGAAGCAGCGCTCGCATGGAGTGCAGCCTCTTCTTCAAACATCTGATGGGCGGGGTGCCAGGTGTTGAACCCCCGCTGATATGATATTAACCACTTCAGCCCCCCTAGCTTAAACACTCTTAATGACCAGGCCACTTTTTACAATTCTGCACTACACTACTTTCACCGTTTATTGCTCCGTCATGCAACTTACCACCCAAATGAATTTTACCTTCTTTTCTTCTCACTAATAGAGCTTTCATTTGGTGGTATTTCATTGTTGCTGACATTTTTACTTTTTTTGCTATTAATAAAAATTTAACGACATTTTTGCAAAAAAATGAAATTTTTCACTTTCTGTTGTAAAATTTTTCAAAAAAAAAAAACTACATTTCTATATACATTTTTCTCCAAATTTATTGTTCTACATGTCTTTGATAAAAAAAAAAGTCCAATAAGTGTATATTTATTGGTTTGGGTAAAAGTTATAGCGTTTACAAACTATGGTGCAAAAAAAGTGAATTTCCGCATTTTGAAGCAGCTCTGACTTTCTGAGCACCTGTCATGTTTCTTCAGGTGCTAGAATCGTTAATTTCTAACGATAATTTGTTTTCCCTTAGTCCTAACAGCAGCACAGATGGGGTTAACCACCCCCCGTGGACTGGCAGGACCGTCGGAATGTTTAATGAGCCCAAGACTAATAACTCAATTTAACAATTAAGTATCTCCTTAAAAGGAGGAAGTCAACCCCCAGCCCACTGTGTTTATAGCAAGAAAAAAAACTAGACTTACTAGGGTGGGAAATTTGTGTGCTGCTGTTAGGACTAAGGGAAAACAAATTATCGTTAGAAATTAACGATTCCCTTACGTCCTACCAGCAGCACAGATGGGGAGATAGCAAGAAAAAACCCCTAGGGAGGGCCTTCCTGCCTGGCAGAACTAAGAAAAGTCTGCCCAAAGGCCGAAAACTCAGCTAGACTGGCATCTAGTCTATAATGGGAGATGAATGTCGATTCAGAGCTCCAGGAGGCAGCTTTGCAAATCATGTTGAGAGGCAGAAGACTCCTCTCGGCAAAAGAAGTAGCCACAACTCTAGTAGAGTGGGCCTTCACAAATCCCGGAGGGTCCAGAGATTGTGGAAACAAAGGATTCCTTAATAGCCTCCTCAATCCACCGACTGATGGAAGGTTTGGATGCCTTATAGCCTTTAAACTTACCGGCAACAGGATTAGCAGATTCTCATCTTTCCTGAACTCCTTGATCTATCCACATAGATCCGGAGACATCTCGAGACGTCCAGAGGATGTCTAGCAGGTTCCTAGGAGGAGGTGGTAGATGTCGACAGAAACGGGAGGAATATCACCTGGTTGATGTTCTGGAAGGAAGGAACTTTAGGCCTACAATACGGGAGGAATCTAAGAAGGTCCCGGTCATGTAAGAATAGGGCTCATGTGCTGAGAGAGCTTGAAGCTCAGAGACCCTCGTGGCCAAAGTCACTGCAAGGAGAAACACAAACTTCCAAGTGACGAACTTGATGTCCACCTCCTCTAACGGTTCAAAGGGGGGAGATGCTAACCCCCTGAGAACTACTGAAAAACCCATTGAAAAAAAGGGGTCTCAGTACTGTAGGCTTTAATGTTTCAGCTCCTTTAAGGAACCGTTTGATCAGCGGGTCCTGAGAAAAAAGCCTGTTAAGGCAAGCTGAGATGGCTGAAACTTGAATCTTCAGAGTAAAAGGGCAAGGCCTCTATCAAGGCCGTTTTGCAGGAACTGAAGGATAGCGGAGAGGGGCGGATCTGCAGACGCCTCCTCAGTTGAGGTACAACAGGATGAGAATATCCTCATAATACAAGAGTAGGCTCTCTTGGTAGGGTCCGCTCTAGAATGAGACAGCGTTCTCAGGACCGACTCTGAAAGCCCTTCTATTCCGGGAAGGGACTGATCAACCTCCAGGCTGTCAGGTTGAATCTGTGCAGATCTGAGCAGAGGTGAGTGTCCCACGACACCAGGGTCTGCTGTGGGGAGCCTCCAATATTGTCCTCGACTCAACTGGGTGAGCTAGGTAAACCAGGATCTCTTCGGCCAAAACAGTATGATGGCTATCACCGAGGCCTGATCCTGACGGATTTTCATCAATACCCTCGGTATCATGGAAAAGGGAGGGAAGATTTAAGCCAGCCTGAACCTCCAGGATATTGACAGAGCGTCTAACGCCAGGGGGTTGTCCTCCCTGTAGAGGGAGCAGAACCTCTCCACCTTGGCATTGAACCTTGTTGCCATGAGACCCACCTCTGGCATACCCACTTGAGGACTATCTGCTTGATTCTCCGGATGTAAAGACCACTCTACCGACGGACATCACTGCGGGAAAAAAAAGGGACAAATGAAACATTTGTAAACCACCTATCTATGCAAGAAAGGAAGAAAAACAGACCGGAGGCAGCTGAGGAAAAAAACACCACAAGTGGAACAACACCAATTTTAGGACTCTGGAAGCTAGCTGAAAAAGCATATGTAGCCAGAGACTGAACTGGAGCACACAGCCTCCCAAAATAGGGGAAAGGGAGGGATAGCCAATCCACCCTTCCCCCAGTAAATCCTCCACAGGAAGATGCATTAAAAAAAAAAAAAAAAAAAAAAAAAATCGCATCTATGAAAAAAATCGTGCCCGTGAAAAAATCACGGCCGGATTACCCGGAGGTGACGCAAAAGGAGAGTCACCTCCGGAAGATGGTGGCGCACAGGGACCGGGAATCCTGGACCAAGGACGCCGCCAAAATACCCCAGCCAGGCGCAACTGCGCGGGGCCGGCAGCAAACAAGCTGCCGGCCAAACTGACAAGGTACCTAGGAAAAAAGGCAACGCCGTTACCCAAACGAAAAGAAGGCTCCCCGCACTTTCCATAAGAAAGGGGGGAACAAACCGCCTAGTCCACCTGTCTAGGAGGACTGAAAAAAACACAGTGGGCTGGGGGTTGACTTCCTCCTTTAAAGGAGATACTTAATTGTTAAATTGAGTTATTAGTCTTGGGCTCATTAAACATTCCGCCGGTCCTGCCAGCCCACTGGGGGTGGTTAACCCCATCTGTGCTGCTGGTAGGACGTAAGGGAATGTCAGGATAGTATAAATACCCTCCAAATCACACCATTTTAGATAGAAGACACCCCAAAGTATTCGCGGAGGGGCATGGTGAGTTCATGTATCATTTCATTTTTTTTCACAAGTTAGCGGAAAATGACACTTTCTGAGGAAAAAAATAAAAATAATAAAGTTTCCATTTCTGCTAACTTATGGCAAAAAATATAAAAAATCTCCCACGGACTCACTATGCCCCTCAGTGAATACCTTGGGGTGTCTACTTTCCGAAATGGGGTCATTTGTGGGTTGTGTTTACTGTTCTGGCATTTTGGGCGGGGCTAAATTGTGAGCAGCCCTGTAAAAGCTAAAAGGTACTCGTTGGAATTTAGGTCCCCATTGCGCACCCAGGCTGCAAAAAAGTGTCACTCATGTGGTATCGCCGTGCTCGGGAGAAGTAGGGCAATGTGTTTTGGGGTGTATTTTTACATATACCCATGTTGGGTGAGAGAAATATCTCTGTAAACTGACAACTTTGTATAAAAATTTTTTAAAAGTTGTAGTTTACAGCGATATTTCTCACATAAAGTATGGGTATATATAAAAATGCACCCCAAAACTTATTGCCCTACTTCTTCTGAGTACGGCAATACCACATGTGTGACACTTTTGCAGCCATGATGCGCAAACGGGCCCTAAAACCAATGAGTACCTTTAGGATTTCACAGGGCATTTTTACGCATTTGGATTCCAGACTTCTTCTCACGCTTTAGGGGCCCCTAAAATGCCAGGACAGTATAAATACCCCACATGTGACCCCATTTTAGAAAGAAGACACCCCAAGGTATTCTGTGAGGGGTATGGTGAGTTCATGTAAAATTTTATTTTTTGTCACAAGTTAGTGAAATAAGAGACTTTGTAAAAAAAAATATATATATATATATATCAATTTCCGCTAACTTGTGCCAAAAAAATAAAAATTCTGTGAACTCGCCATGCCCCTCACGGAATAGCTTGGGGTGTCTTCTTAACAAAATGGGGTCACATGTGGGGTATTTATACTGACCTGGCATTTTAGGGGCCCTAAAGCGTGAGAATCCAAATGCGTAAAAATGCCCTGTGAAGTCCTAAAGGTACTCATTGGTTTTAGGGCCCCTTTGCGCATCTTGGCTGCAAAAAAGTGTCAATCATGTGGTATCGCCGTACTCAGGAGAAGTAGGGCAATGTGTTTTGGGGTGTAATTTTAGATATACCCCTGCTGGGTGTGAGAAATATCTCTGTAAATGAAAACTTTTTAAAAAAATGTATACAAAGTTGTCAATTTACAGAGATATTTCTCTCACTCAGCATGGGTATATGTAAAAATACACCCCAAAACACATTGCCCTACTTCTTCTGAGTACGGCGATACCACATGTGTGCCACTTTTTTGCAGCCAAGATGCGCAAAGGGGCCCTAAAACCAATGAGTACCTTTTAGGATGGCATTTTTACGCATTTTTCTTCTCACGCTTTAGGGCCCCTAAATTGCCAGGGCAGTATAAATACCCCACATGTGACACCATTTTGGAAAGAAGACACCCCAAGGTATTCTGTGAGGGGCATGGCGAGTTCACAGAAGATTTTTTTTTTGGCACAAGTTAGCAGAGATTTTTTATTGTTTTTTCTCATAAAGTCTCCCTTTCTGCTAACTTTTGACAAAAAGTTAAATTTTTAACGGACTCACTACGCCCCTCAGCGAATACCTTGGGGTGTCTTCTTTCCAAAATGGGGTCATTTGTGGGGTGTTTGTACTGTTCTGGCATTTTGGGTGGGGCTAAACTGTGAGCAGCCATGTAAAAGCTAAAGGTACTCGTTGGAATTTGGGACCCTTTGCGCACCCAGGCTGCAAAAAAGTGTCACTCATGTGGTATCGCCGTACTCAGGAGAAGTAGGGAAATGTGTTTTGGGGTGTATTTTTACATATACCCATACTTTGTGTGAGAAATATCGCTGTAAATTGACAACTTTGTATAAAAAAATTAAAAAGTTGTCATTTACAGAGATATTTCTCTCACCCAGTATGGGTATATGTAAAAATACACCCCAAAACACATTGCCCTACTTCTCCTGAGTACGGTGATACCACATGTGTGACACTTTTTTGCAGCCAAGATGCGCAAAGGGGCCCTAATTCCGATAAGTACCTTTAGGATTTCACAGGGCATTTTTACGCATTTGGATTCTCATGCTTTAGGACCCCTAAAATGCCAGGGCAGTATAAATACCCCACAAGTGACCCCATTGTGGAAAGAAGACACCCCAAGGTATTCCGTGAGGGGCATGACGAGTTCACAGAAAAAAAAAAAATTGGCACAAGTTAGCGGAAATTGATATATATATATATTTTTTTTTTACAAAGTCTCATATTCCACTAACTTGTGACAAAAAATAAAATTTTGCATGAACTCACCATACCCCTCAACGAATACCTTGGGGTGTCTTCTTTCTAAAATGGGGTCACATGTGAGGTTTTTGTACTGCCCTGGCATTTGAGGGTCTCCGCAATCATTACACGTATGGCCAGCATTAGGAGTTTCTGCGATTCTCTGTATATTGAGCATACGGGTAATGAGATTTTTTTTTTCCGTTCAGCCGCTGGGCTGAAAAAAGAAAAAAAATGAACGGCACAGATTTTTTCATTCGCATCGGTCAATGTGGATGAATAAATCTCTGCCAAAATCAGTGACTGCGGTGCGGTGGGCTGGGCGCTAGCTACCTAACAAGTAGCTAACTAACTGGCGGTGATAGGGGACCCTTATGCCCCATTCACACGTCCGAAATTCTGTTTGCGGAACGGAATTGCGGACCCATTCATTTCTATGGGGACAGACTTTGTCCCGCTCGGATCCGGAATTGCGGATCCACACTTACGGGTCTGCACTTCCGTTCCGCAATAATATAGAACATGTCCTTTTCTTGTCCGCAATTGCGGACAAGAAAAAGCATTTTCTATATAGTTCTGGCAATGTGCGGATCTGCAAAATGCGGAAAGCACATTGACGGTGTCCGTGTTTTGCGGATCCGTGGCACGGATCTGTGGATCCGCGGATCCGCAAAACACATATGGACATGTGAATAGAGCCTTACAGGGGGGTGATCAGTGACAGGGGGGTGATCAGGGAGTCTATATGGGGTGATCAGGGGTTAACAAAGGGTTAATAGTGGTTATAAAGTGAGGGGGGTTAGTGTAGTGTTTGGTGCAACTTTACATTGTTACCTGGTCCTCTGGTGGTCGATCCCAGTAAATTGGACCACCAGAGGACCAGGTAGCAGGTATGTCAGACGCTGTTAACAAAACAGCGTCTGATATACCACTTTGATCTAATTTATTTTACATTTACAGCCTGCCAGTGATGGATCATCGCTGGCAGGCTGTAGTATAACTGCAGAGCCGCGCTCTGCTGTGAACGCGCGTTCACAGCAGATCTCGCCTCTCGCGAGATGACGCACGGATGCGTCCAGGAGGAACAAACTTGCCGCCGCCTGGACGCATCCGTGCGTTAGGCGGTCGGCAAGGAGTTAATGACCTATCCAGAGCATAGGTCATCAATATAAAACACCTCCTACATAACCCATTCACCTTACTTAATCCTACACATTTTCCCCTAATTTTGAAGATCAATCTGGGGATTTTGTCAGTAAAAAGCAAAGAGTGAGCAGTGGGGTACAGATGAAGGAAGGCTCTACTGCTTTACCCACTTCCTTGTGGCACTGAATTGTGAAAGCTTGCATGGTTGAACATGAAATGTGCATGTCTGCTAATACACATGAAAGAAGACTGATATGTTTACTCATGGTTCAGTGATATGGTGCTAGAATTAAAGAAGGAGGGCTATGTATTTGAATAAAGTTGTTACACATATAGGATATAGCAATCAGCAGTCTGCCTTCTAACCAGGGTTGGAGTGGCCAAACAGAGTACCAAAGAATCATTGTTATAGCAGTGGCACTGGTTCATCACCACTCTTTACTCCCTGGCAGACACAGGCGCTGTTCTGCTGACTGGTCCCTCCGTTCCTGTTTTCCGTTGGCTCGGATCAGCCAGAATCCTCCTTCTCCTTCCCAATAGATCCAGGCGCATAAGTAGCTGCAGTCTCTTCTTGACAGCTGTTGCCTGCTTCCTGATGGCATTGGCTCTTGATGCCCGTGTGGCACATGCTCCCTCCAGCTCCTAAAGGGCCAGTGTGCATGCAATTTGATCCTTCCCAGCCAATAGTTTGAACCGAACCCGAGTTCGGTAAAAGGTCTTTTATATTAGAAATTAATTTGCGAGACTTTGCGAAGTAATAACTTCAGCTCATAGAAACCAATACATTCTAATACTGTACGGAGCGCTCGCTCCATACAGTATTTTAATGAAGTTTTATGCGAATCGACTTCGGATGTTTTATACGCAGTTGATTCACTCCTCCCTAGTTATCACCCACAATTTGTCCACCATAAATATTTCATGAAAAACAGATTTGCAATTATTTTTCAATATTTCTTAATGATCACTTCCACCTCACTGGCAATTTAAACCTGAGATTACAGAAAAGATGGTCGTAAATGTCTGAATCACAGTTTCAGTCAAATGCAGTAGCAGAGCCATCAGACGGAAGAAGTCAAAAGTATTCATACATGTGTAACTTCAAAAAATGTGATAACATATTGTAAGATATAACTACATTTTAAACTTCTATCTCATAATAAAATTCACAAACATTGAATGTTTAAATGTGTCATAAAGCCTGACCTTGGTACGGTACCACCAGAGCAGCTATAATGGCTGCTGTGGGGGACTGTGGTCTCACAAGGCTGAAGTCCCCTTCCTGGTACACAAGTACTTGATGCTAGCCAGCATCAGGTTGTTGTATGCTGCTGCACAAAAACTATGTACTGATGCTGGCCAGTGCTTGGTACACAGGTGCAGTGCAATGTCCAGCTCAAGCCAGGTAGCATGGTGGCTTAGTGGTTCGCCCTAGTTTCTTGCAGTGCTGGGGTCCTAAGATTGAATATGACTATAAACAACATCTGCTTGGAGTTTGAATGCTCTCCCCATGTTTATGTGGGTTTCCTCTAACACTCCAAAGAGATACTGATAGGAAATTTAGATTGTGAGTCCCACTGGGGATATCGCTATATAAGTGCATAAAATAAATAAATCAAGGTAGTGTGTGATGAAGCAGCACCCAGAAGAGAAATGAGTGAGGAACATAGCAGACACCTGCAAGAGAATATCCAAAGGAGGAAAAAAACACATAAGACACAAAACTTCATATTGTACGTATAAGTAAAAACATTTTTTTTTTTTAAATAAAATGCCACATTTGACCCCACACTACTTTGTTATAGTCCATAATTTGCATTTCCTATTGCTGCACATTTATAGAGAGGAAAGATGGACATCAAATGATGTTTCAATTAATTACTGCATCAAAGTAGCATCCACATTAATATATGGAACTACTGGCATAGTGGCATACAGTCCGAAAAACAGTGCCTAGATAGATAACATGTACATAGCTCTGAGAGTGTCATACATCACCCATTTACTACATAC
The DNA here is from genome assembly GCA_033119425.1 of Bufotes viridis. Classification (NCBI taxonomy): domain Eukaryota; kingdom Metazoa; phylum Chordata; class Amphibia; order Anura; family Bufonidae; genus Bufotes; species Bufotes viridis. The sequence continues at coordinate 58,141,286 of CM065593.1, forward strand.
AGTCTTCACATAGTGCACACATCTCATGACATATACTGATGAGAAATAGGGATAGATGTATTAAGAATGGCATTTTAGATGCAGGGCTTAATAAAGGCCCTGCACTGGCAGGGATCCACCAAAGTTTTGAAGAGGCATAGGCCTCTCCATAACTTTGGTGTATACAGCGCCAGTTCTAAATGTAAGACCGATTCTGAGCTGTCTTAACTTTAGACCATTTTCTATGCTTAAAGTAGGAGTAAAAAATGATGAATGAGAGCCTTTCCCGCCCATGCCATGGCCACAATTTTAGAACTGCCATGAGCAGAGCGAAGTCGCACATAGCGGCACAACTAACTGTTGTGCTGCCATCTGTGCCTGATATACGCCGAATTTAGACATCGTCCAGTATAGTAAATGACCCCCCTAGTGTATAATAGAAATGAGCGAATTTCTAAAAAATTTGATTTGGCCGGTTCGAGCTTTTAAAAAAAAAATTGGTTTGATCCGAATCTCTTCATGGCGAACCACGTTAAAAAACTTCTATTTCCTGGCTGCAAAGAGCCTTTATAGTAGTGTAGAACATTGTGCCTTGCAGTAACACCTATAGGGAGTCTGCTGTGGTAGTTAAACAATACTGTGAGTCAGTATAACATGCAGATGACAAGCATCGCCCTTAGAATCACTGCACACTTCACTTATTTGGGCATTTATGGTGCCAAAACTGACCAAATAACTCAAGTGCGAACTCAGCCTTACAGGTCAATGTTGGCATCAAGAAGAAGCTCACTTCTTTTACACCGTCGGCAGTTGATTCCACATAGATGTCTACAGAACCTGTTTTATTAAATGCTTACACCATTAGAGCCCCCCCAAAAGAATGGAGAGGGTGTCAGCAGTAAGTTTATGTTGATGTCACTGATTATTTTGCCCTTCCTCTGATCTGTCAAAACAATAACCAATAACCCCCAAAAAAATTGATCATGTATGTGGAGCATCGGTCAGCATTTGCATGTCTTCTGTGTTTTGAACCCACTCCTTTCTTTGGCTACCGAATTTTAAGCCAAATCTGATGCAAAATAGGGACCATGTCATGCACGCCTTACAGCTGTTATATAGATAGGATGTGTGTCTCATTTTTCCTTCATTATAACAGATCAGAAGAAGGGTCAAATAAATGATGATGTCAGCCAGGCCAAAAGGCAGAATAGTGGACCAGTCATGAAGTGGAGAGGGTGGGAACAGCATGAGAAGTCCACAGAGTCTAGAGATGGCAGAAGCATCAGGAGGAGGCCACAGAGTGGCACAATGAGAGTGCGGAGGTGGCAGCATCATCAGGAGACCACAGAGTGGCACAACCACATAGTGTAGAGGTGGTGGTAAAAGCATCAGGAGAAGGCAACAGGGTGGCACAATGACAGAGTGTGGAGGTGGAAGCATCATCAGGAGACCACAGAGTGGCACAATGACAGAGTGTGGAGGTGGCAGAAGCATCAGTAGGAGGCCACACAGTGGCACAATGACAGTGTGGAGGTAGCAGCAGCAGTATCAGGAGGCCACAGAGTGGCACAATGACAGAGTGTGGAGATGGTGGCAGCATCAGAAGACCACAGAGTGGCAAGGTGACATAGTGTGGAGGTGGCAGCAGCATGAGGAGATCACAGAATGGCAAAGTGACATAGTGTGGAGGTGGCATCAGCAGCAAGAAACCACAGAGTGACAAAGTGACATAGTGTGGAGGTGGCAGCAGCCATAGGAGACCACAGAGTGACCAGGTGACAGAGTGGGGAGGTGGGTGGCAATGCCAGTACCAGCGGATGATGGTGGGTGAAAAAATGAGCACTTGGCATCAGATGTGTGGCATCAGGCAGGTGGCAGCATCAGAATAGTAGCTGAGGCAGGTAGCCTGAAGAAACCGGTCTCTTTTTTCAAAGTGTTGGTGTGGCACCATGGATGATCTAGTCTGATGCATCAAGCATTAGTGGGTGGAAATCCTGGTTGATCCACTACTAATTCATCTTGACAAAGGTCAGTCTCTCCACATTTCGGGTGGACAGGCGAGTTCTTCTTGGGGTAACTAATCCCCCCCCCTACACACTAAACACCCGCTCTGATGCCACACTACTGCGCCGGCAGGACAGATATTCCAGGGAAAACTCTGCCAGTTGCGGACACAAATCCAGTTTGGCTGCCCATTAGTCAAGCGAATCTTCAATATGGGGTGGCATGGTGCTGTCCAAGTATGCCATCACCTGCTGGTTTAGGTCCTGCTCCAGGTCTACCTGCTGCTGCTGGTGAGTAGTTTCTTCACTAGGCGGGTAAAGAAAGCTGCTCATCAGCTAGACTCAAGTTGCTGCTGATGGAGCTGGAAGTGCTCCTACCCCACCCCCTCCCCCCACCCAGCCATGGTAGAGGAACTGTAGCGCAGAGGGCCCCCCCCCCCAGTCAGACTTGCGAGATAGGCAGCTGCTAACGCACTACATAGGATGTCTCTATTGTAGTTCAGTTTCTCCTCCCTCTCAGCGGGTGTAAAAAGGCCCCCATTTTAGACTGGTAGCAAGGGTCCAAAAAGATGGAGAGCCAGAAGTCATCCCTGTTCCAAATTGTGACAATTTGGCCATCACTACGCAAGCAAGTGAGCATGCATCGGGCCATTTGTGCAAGTGACTCAGAGGGATTCCCTGCCTCCATCTCCACTGCATACTGCCATTGTGTGTCTGGCTCCTCTGCCTCATTTTCCTCATCGCCCTGTAGCTCCGCTGGCTGATTCTGCTCCTTCGGCTTTTCCTCTCCTGTCACCTGTGTAGAAAAACCACCCATTTCGCTACACATTGCCTGTGCTCCAATGTCCTCCTCCTCCTCCAGTTCAGCCCCCAAAGGGCTCATGTGGCCGTGAGATGTAGGCGTCACGTCTCGAGTCCCCTGACCAGCCAGATATACCAACATCTTTTCCAGGACTTGAAGCAGTGGAATGACGTTCATTCCGTAGTCCTGGCAACTGATAGTGATGGACGAACATCGGCCGGGACGCGAATGCGCGTTCACCATCAAATGTTTGTGAACTAAGCGTTCGCGGCAGGCCCCATTGACTTTAATGGCAGGCGAACCTGAAAAACTTTCAGGTCATATTTGCAGCCACCAAATACTTACTAGAAGTGCACAAATAGTCCCACAACATGGAAAGTGACATACCAGAGGTGGGTCATTGGCAAAAATTCCCCAAAAATAGGTATTTTAATCAGAGTCCATTTTTATGTGTCTTAAAGGGAAACTCTAAAATATGTGCCCTGCTGAAGCCTAGAAAAATTGTATCATAAGCCACAGGATTATAGGCCACAGAAATTAGGCATTCACCTGACAGAAAAGAACTTGAGATTATATGGCTGGAGGTACATTAGGCAGTCACTGGCTAAAAATTTTACTGTAGGACAGTACTGGCTCCAAAAATTTGGCGACATTCACCTGACAGAAAAGAACTTGTGATGATGTGGCTGTAGGTACATTAGGCGGTCACCGGCTAAACATTTTTTACTGTAGGCCAGTGCTGGCCCCAAAAATTAGGCATTCATCTGACAGAAAAGAACTTGTGATGATGTGGCTGAAGGTAAATTAGGAGGGTACCGGCTAAAAATTTTACTGTAGGCCACTGGGGTACAGGCCCCAAACATTAGGCTGTCACGATGCACTCTGTTCGTGGTTCCAGGAGGCGGGCATGGCGAGGTGCGCTAGCGTCATCAGCGCACACGGCGTCGCCCGTTCCCATGGGAACCACACTGGGGCTGGGTGCCGAGCTGATCACTCGGCCCTCAGCTGTATGGGCTACATTAGAACTCAAGATTCATGTGACACTGGCCACGTCACATGAATCCACTAGTGCACTACTTAAACAGGCATCTGCTGGCCACAGATTGCCTGTTATTGAGGTCCTTCCTGCATGATACTCACCTGGTTTGTTTGATCCTGCTTGGCTTCCGATTTCCCGTCCGTCTCATCCTCTGGTCTTGACGTGCTCTCCTTGTGTTGACTTCAGCTTGTCCTTACGATTCTCTGCTTGCTCCTCCGGTACATTTTTGCTCACTTGGTTTTGACACGGCTTGTTTGACCTTTCTGTTTATGTGTTGTTTGTCTTCCCTGCACGATCCTACCTAAGGGTTTGTCAACGAGTTCTCACTTGTCGCTAGGACTTGCGAGGCAAGTAGTCAGGGACAGGGGTGAGGGTGGAGTTTAGCGGTCACTGGCTAAACATTTTACTGTAGGCCACTGGAGTACAGACCCCAAATATTAGGCATTAGAGTTGAGCGAACACCTGGATGTTTGGGTTCGAGAAGTTCGGCCGAACTTCCCGAAAATGTTCGGGTTCGGGATCCGAACTCGACCCGAACTTCATCCTGAACCCGAACCGCATTGAAGTCTATGGGGACCTGAACTTTTGGGCACTAAATAGGCTGTAAAATAGTCCAGGAAAGGGCTAGAGGGCTGCAAAAGGCAGCAAAATGTAGGTAAATGCCCTGCAAACAAACGTGGATAAGGAAATTAATCAAAATAAGATCAGATAAATAAAAATTAACCAATATCAATTGGAGAGAGGTCCCATAGCAGAGAATCAGGCGTCATATCACCCACCACTGGAGAAGACCACTTTCAGTTATTTAGGCCCCAGCAACCAGACAGCGGAGAGAGATCCCACAGCAAGGAATAAGGCGTCATATCACCCACCACTGGAGAAGACCACTTTCAGTTATTTAGGCCCCAGCACCTAGACAGAGGAGAGAGGTCCCACAGCAAGGAATAAGGCGTCATATCACCCACCCCTGGAGAAGGCCACTTTCAGTTATTTAGGCCCCAGCACCCAGACAGAGGAGAGAGGTCCCACAGCAGAGAATCAGGCGTCATATCACCCACCACTGGAGAAGGCCACTTTCAGTTATTTAGGCCCCAGCACCCAGACAGAGGAGAGAGGTCACACAGCAAAGAATCATGCGTCATATCACCCACCACTGGAGAAGGCCACTTTCAGTTATTTAGGCCACGGCGCCCAGATTGAGGAGAGGTTCATTTAATTTTGGGTTGCACCGCAAGGTCAAGGTAAAGTTAAAAAAATGAGGATTCAATAAAGAAGTTCCCCGGAGTACAAGAATACATGGTTGAGGGGGAGGCAGTTATAAATGTCTATTCTGCACAAGGGAGGGATAGGTCCTGTGGGATCCATGCCTGGGTCATTTTTATGAACATCAGCTTGTCGACGTTGGCTGTGGACAGGCGGCTGCGTTTGTCAGTAATGACGCCCACTGCCGTGCTGAATACACGTTCAGACATAACGCTGGCCGCCGGGCAGGCCAGCACCTCCAAGGCATAAAATGCTAACTCTGGCCACGTGGACAATTTGGAGACCCAGAAGTTGAATGGGGCCGAACCATCAGTCAGTACGTGGAGGGGTGTGCAGACGCACTGTTCAACCTTGTTAGTCAAATGCTGCCTCCTGCTAGCACGTTCCGTATCAGGTGGTGGTGCAGTTAGCTGTGGCGTGGAGACAAAAAACTTTTCCACATTTCTGCCATGCTAACCCTGCCCTCAGAGGAGCTGGCCGTGACACTGCTGTGTTGGCGACCTCTTGCTCCTCCTCTGCCATCGCCTTGGGCTTTCACCTGTTCCCCTGTGACATTTGGGAATACTCTCAGGAGCATGTCTACCAGCGTGCGCTTGTACTCGCGCATCTTCCTATCATGCTCCAGTGCTGGAAGTAAGGTGGGCACATTGTCTTTGTACCGGGGATCCAGCAGGGTGGCAACCCAGTAGTCCGCACACGTTAAAATGTGGGCAACTCTGCTGTCGTTGCGCAGGCACTGCAGCATGTAGTCGCTCATGTGTGCCAGGCTCCCCAGAGGTAATGACAAGCTGACCTCTGTGGGAGGCGTATCGTCATCATCCTCCGTATCCCGCCAGCCACGCACCAGTGATGGGTCTGAGCTATGTCGGGTGCCACCCCACTGTGAACATGCTTCATCCTCATCCTCCTCCACTTCCTCCTCATCCTCCTTGTCCTCCAGTAGTGGGCCCTGGCTGGCCACATTTGTACCTGGCCTCTGCTGTTGCAAAAAACCTCCCTCGAAGCCACTTCTAACAGACTGGCCTGAAAGTGCTAAAAATGACCCCTCATCCTCCTCCTCCTCCTCCTGGGCCACCTCCTCTTCCATCATCGTCCTAAGCGTTTTCTCAAGGAGACATAGAAGTGGTATTGTAACGCTGATAACGGTGTTATCGCCACTGGCCATGTTGGTGGAGTACTCGAAACAGTGCAACAGGGCACACAGGTCTCGCATGGAGGCCCAATCATTCTTGGTGAAGTAGTGCTGTTCTGCAGTGCGGCTGACGCGTGCGTGCCGCAGCTGACACTCCACTATGGCCTGCTGCTGCTCGCACAGTATATCCAGCATGTGCAAGGTGGAGTTCCACCTGGTGGGCGCGTCGCATATGAGGCGGTGAGAAGAAAGGCTGAAGTTCCGCTGTAGCGCAGATAGGCGAGCAGCGTCAGGATGTGAATGCCGGAAGCGCGCACAGACGGCCCGCACTTTATGCAGCAGCTCTGACATGTCGGGGTAGTTGTGAATGATCTTCTGCACCACCAAATTCAGCACATGCACCAGGTAAGGGATGTACATCAAAACGGCTAGTCCCAGAGCTGCGACGAGATTTCGCCCATTATCGCACACCACTAGGCAGGGCTTGAGCCCCCTTGGCAGAAACCACTCGTTGGTCTGTTGTTCAATACCCCGCCACAACTCCTGCGCGGTGCGAGTTTCAGAATGGCCTGCTGACTTTTACCCCAGACTGTGTTGAAGTTGGTGGTGAAGGTTTGTGGCTGACTGGATGAGCTAGTGGAAGCAGGGGAGAAGTAAGCCAAGTAGGAGGAGGAGGCTACAGGAGGCAAAGAATGATGCCCTGCGATCCTTGGCAGCGGAAAGACGTGCACCAAGGAACTCTCCGCCTGGGGCCCAGCCGCCACTACATTTACCCAGTGTGCAGTTAGGGAGATATAGCATCCCTGGCTGTGCTTACTGGTCCACGTATCTGTGGTTAGGTGGACCTTGCCACAGATGGCGTTGCGCAGTGCACACTTCATTTTATCGGATACTTGGTTGTGCAGGGAAGGCACGGCTGTCTTGGAGAAGTAGTGGCGGCTGGGAACAACATACTGTGGGACAGCCATGGACATCAGCTGTTTAAAGCTGTCTGTGTCCACCAGCCTGAATGACAGCATTTCAAAGGCAGTAGTTTAGAAATGCTGGCATTCAGGCCCAGGGCTCGAAGGTGGCTGGTGAAATTTATGCTTTCTTAGCCGGTTGTGCTAAGGTTCAGAACGTTAATTCCTCGCTTCAGGCTCTGATGGCACAGCGTGCAAACCACTCGGGTGATGTTGTCAGCACATTGTTTAAAGGAGTGCCATGCCAGGGAACTCCTAGAAGCTGCCTTTGGGGTGCTCGGGCCCTGGTGGCGGTGGCCAGTAGCAGGCGAATTCTCTTGGTGGCGGCTGTTCCGCTTTTGCCCCCTGCTCCCTCTTTTGCTACGCTGTTGGCTCGGTCTCACCACTGCCTCTTCCTCTGAATTATGAAAGTCAGTGGCACGACCTTCATTCCATGTGGGGTCTAGGACCTCATCATCCCCTGCATCGTCTTCCACACAGTCTTCCTCCCTGACCTCCTGTTCGGTCTGCACACTGCAGAAAGACGCAGCAGTTGGCACCTGTGTTTCGTCATCATCAGAGACGTGCGGACTCCGATGAGGTGGTATTCCCATGTCCTCATCATAAAGGAAACATAAGTGGTTGTGCATCAGTGCATTCTATGTCTTCCACCACTGGGGAAGGGCTAGGTAAATTTCCCTTGGGAAACCCTGCCAGCAGAGTCTTCAAACAGCATAAGAGACTGCTGCATAACTTGAGGCTCAGAAAGTTTCCCTGATATGCATGAGGGTGATGTGACAGACTAATGGGCTTGGTGTTCAGGCGCCACCTGTGCGCTTTCTGCAGAAGACTGGGTGGGAGATAATGTTGTGAACCTGCTGGATCCACTGTCGGCCACCCAATTGACTAGCGCCTGTACCTGCTCAGGCCTTACCATCCTTAGAACGGCATTGGGCCCCACCAAATATTGCTGTAAATTCTGGCAGGTACTGGAACCTGAGGTAGTTGGTTCACTAGGACGTGTGGCTGTGGCAGAATGGCCACGTCCTCTCCCAGCACCAGAGGGTACACTAACACCACCACGACCTCGTCTGTGTCCCTTACTAGATGTTTTCCTCATTGTTACCGTTCACCAAGCACCACAATAAGAAAAAAAATATTTGGCCCATTGTATTGATTTCAAATTAAGGCCTTTTTTTTTTAAAGGAACCTAACACTATCTGCCTATTTATTTATGTACCGTATTACACTAATCCAGGCACAGCAGTAACCACTGACCACTAGTATTTAGGCCCTGGATTAAAGGTATCCTTTTATGGACAGATTTACACTTGGAGATGCCCAGTAGCGTGTGAAAAAATATGTAGGATTATGCCTTCAGCAATTGTATTTTAAGACTTTGTGTAATATACCCTTTAACGGACAGAAATGCAATGGGAGATGCACGGTAGCGTGTGAAGTTATTGAGGATGACCCTCTCGGCACTTGTATATACACCTTGAGTGTAATATACCCTTTTACGGACAGGTTAACACTTGGCCTGCAACAGCTGGAACACCAGATTCAGGGTATTGCTATATTGGCACATGAATTTCACCCCAGAACAAAATCTATCCTTTGAGGGATACTATTTAACTTGTCCAGTCACAGCTGGAACACTAGAGTTACTGTATTTCTATTTTGGCAACTGAATTTCACCCCAGAAAAAAAAATATCCTTTGCCGTACACTATTAAACTTGGCCAGCCACAGCTGAAACCACTGATTTATGGTATTGCTATTTTGGCAATCGATGTTCATCCCAGGAAAAAAACATACCCTTTTACGGACAGATCTAAACTAGGCCTGCAACAGTTGGAACGCCAGATTCAGGGTATTGCTACTTTTGCAATTAATTTCACCCCAGAAAAAAAATATATCCTTTGCCGGACACTATGAAACTTGTCCAGTCACAGCTGTAACACCAGATTTACGGTATTGCTATTTTGGCAATTGAATTTCACGTCAGAACAAAATATATCCTTTGCCGGTCACTATTAAACTTGTCCAGTCACAGCTGAAACCACTGATTTGTGGTATTGCTATTTTGGCAATTGAATTTCACCCCAGAACAAAATCTATCCTTTGACGGATACTATTAAACTTGTCCAGTCACAGTTGGAACACCAGATTTAGGGTATTTCTATTCTTGCTACTGACTTTCACCCCACAAAAAAAATATACCCTCTTACGGTAAGATTTAAACTAGGCCTGCAACAGCTGGAACTCTAGATTCAGGGTATTGCTAGTTTGTAATTGAATTTCACCCCAGAACAAAATATATCCTTTGCTGTACACTATTAAATTTAGCCAGCCACAGCTGAAACCACTGATTTATGGTATTGCTATTTTGGCAATTGATGTTCACCCGAGAAAAAAAAAATATCCTTTGCCGTACACTATTAAACTTGGCCAGCCAGAGCTAAAACCACTGATTTATGGTATTGCTATTTAGGCAATTGAATTTGACCCCAGAACAAAATATACCCTTTTACGGACAGATCTAAACTAGGCCTGCAACAGCTAGAACACCAGATTCAGGGTATTGCTATTTTGGCAATAACATTTCAACAAAGAACAAAATCTATCCTTTGCCGTACACTATTAAACTTGGCCAGCCACTGCTGGGACACCAGATTTACTGTATTTTTATTTTTGCTACTGAACTTCACCCCAGAAAAAAATATACCCATTTACTGACAGATTTAAACTAGGCCTGCAACAGCTGGAACACCAGATTCAGGGTATTGCTATTTTGGCAATTGAATTTCACCCCAGAAAAAAAATATATCCTTTGCCGTACACTATTAAACTTGGCCAGCCACAGCTAAAACCACTGATTTATGGTATTGCTATTTTGGCAATTGAATTTCACCCAGAACAAAATATATCCTTTGCCGGACACTATAATACTTTGCCAGCCACTGCTGGGACACCAGATTTAGGGGATTGCTATTTTGGCAATTGAATTTCACCACAGAAAATAATCTATCCTTTGCCAGACAGCAGACAGTATTACACTTGGCTAGCCACAGCTGGAACACCAGATTTAGGGGATTGATATTTTGGCAATTGAATTTAACCCCTTAATAAAATATAGAAATTTCTATCCTGAGTTTCCAGGGGTGACAATAAGCGCAGCCAAGCCCCTGATGTAGGATATAACAAAAAAAAAAAAAACTAGTATTGATGGATTGATGGACTTGGTGGCAGCTTGTGCTGGTGCACCACAAGTCACAAAATGGCCGCCGATCACCCCAGAAAAAAGTGACAGAAAAATGCTCTGTGCAGCCTAAAAACCAGTGAGCAATTAACTAGCAGAAGTTGAATGATTCACAGCTGTAGATCGATCACTTCATTAGCTGCTTTTGCTGACTTTTCCCTGCCTAATCTCGCCCTCACAGAAGCTGCTTCCTCTCCCTACACTAATCAGAGCAGTGTGACGTGCGTCGCTACATGACTCCAGCTTAAATAGAGGCTGGGTCACATGCTGCACTTGGCCAATCACAGCCATGCCATTAGTAGGCATGGCTGTGATGGCTTCTTAGGGCAAGACGTAAAACGCTAGCTGATTGGCTGCTGTGCAGCCCTTCAGAAAGCGGGAAGAAATCGCCGAACAACGGATCCGAACCCAAACTTTTTTGAAAATGTTCGGGTCCGGGTCCCGAACACCCCAAAATTCGGTACGAACCCAAACTGTGCTCGAACTGTTTTCTCAACACTATTAGGCATTCATCTGACAGAAAATAACTATTGATTATGTGGCTGGAGGTACATTAAGCAGTCACCTGCTAAAAACTTTACTGTTGGCCAGTACAGGCCCCAAAAATTAGGCGGCATTTACCTGACAGAAAAGAACTTGTAATGATGTGGCTGGAGTTACATTAGGTGGGCAACGGCTAAATATTTTACCGTAGACCTGTACCTGAAAAATTATGTATTCCCATGACAGAAAATAACTTGCGATGATGTGGCTGGAGGTACATTAGTCATTTAACGGCTAAAAAAATGACTGTAGGCCAGTACAGGCCCCAAAAATTAGGCGTCATTCACCTGACAGAAAATAACTTGTGATTATGGGGCTGGAGGTAGATTAGGCGGTCACCGGCTAAAAATCTTACTGTAGGCCAGTACAGGCCCCAAAAATTAGGCATTTAACTAACAGAAAAGAACTAGTGATTATGTTTCTGGAATTACATTAAGCAGTCACTAGCTAAAATTTTTACTGTAGGCCACTGGAGTACAGGCCCCAAAAATTAGGCATTCACCTGACAGAAATGGCCTTTCATGCCACTGTATATAAATAAGACAAGGACCATTCTTTATTCTGGGTGGTGGCGGATATGTGTGGGCTGGCATGAGGAAATTCAATTACATGTGTTTATCACAGGTGTTCAATTCCTCCGAGATCCATGCCTCATTCATTTTTAGAAATGTGAGGTAGTCCACACTGTCGTGAGCTAGGTAAGTTCTCTTATCAGTGAGGACTAGACTTAAGCGAACCCGAACTGTACAGTTCGGGTTCGTACCGAACTTTACTGTTTTCTGCACCTGGACCCGAACATTTCCGTAAAAGGTCGCGTTCGGGTTCGTTGTTTCGGTGATTTCTTCCCACTTTTTGAAAAGCTGCAGGGCAGCCAATCAACAAGCATTTCACTATTTTGCCCTAAGAAGCCATCACAGCCATGCCTACTATTGGCATGGCTGTGATTGGCTAAGTGCAGCATGTGACCCAGCTTCTATTTAAGCTGGAGTCACATAACGCCGCGTGTCACTCTGCTGCTCCTAGTGTAGGGACAGGTTGCTGCTGGTGCTCTCAAGGAGAGATTAGAGAAGATATCTGTTGAACTTGGTGGTGTTAACTCTTCAAACAGCGATTATTTAGGGTGCTATGCTACATATTTGTACCCCGACCTGAGCCCAGTGATACTGCAAAATAATTTTTAATCCATCTGTTACTGTGGGGGTCGGCGGCCATTTTAGCAACTGCAATGTCCTTGGAACTGCGTGTGCCAGCCTGCCAGGGACATCATTCTAATTTTTTTTTGGTAGCTCAGTGGAAGAAATATTCCTTTTTTTGGCAGGTCAAGCCCCCCTACATTACCTATTTTATAATTTTGGGGTGACATAGTGCATTTCTGTATTTGGGGGAATAAACCTGTACTGTTGTGCCACAGAGTATTTTTGCATACAACACTGAAAAAAAACCGCTGAAAAACCTATTTTAAAATTTTACAGTGACAATTGGTTGCATTGTTGCCTGACATAAAGCCTTTTTTGGCTGTGAAGCCAAAGGTAGTCGCTAACAACGTGTTTTGTTTTTTATAAATTTGGGTAGACGCCAAAACATTGTGAAATATATAAAAGTAAACAAATAGTAAGTGCGCTGTAGTATAACAATGGTTGGGTGAGGCCGGTATACATGTCTATTCTGCATAAGGTACGAACAAGTCCTGTGGGTTTTATGCCTGGTTCTTTTTAATGAACGTGAGATTGTCAAAGTTGGCTGTAGACAGGCAGCTGCGCTTGTCTTTGATAACGCCCCCAGCCATGCTAAACACACGTTCAGACAATACGCTGGCTGCAGGGCAGGCCAGCACCTCCAAGGCGTAAAGGTGAAGCTGAGGTCATGTCCCCAATTTGGAGACCCAGAAGTTGAATGTTGCAGACCCAGTGGCCTAGCTAGAAATGACTGGGCCTAACAGCAAATTTTTGAATGGGGACCCCCTCCACCAGTAATTTTTTCACAATCCCTTCCTTTCATGCTGCCCCCATTCCTGTTTCTACTAAAGATCGCTCTCTCAGACCAGGCAGCTGTTTCATCTGTTTTAAATACTGTCTATACTGCCACTGTATATCATTTCATTGTATAATACTGTTGAGGGGGCCCTGACAAAGTCTTTTAGTCCTCCTCCTCCTAGATGGGCCCCTTCATGGTCAGGGCCCCAAAGCAGCCGCTTTCCCTGCTTCCCCTGTAGCTACGACTCTGGGCAGTCCCATCAGTCAGTACATGTAGGCATGTGCACAGGTACTATTCCACCATTTTGCGGAAATGCTGCCTCTTGCTGAGAGGTTCCATATATGCTGGTGGAGCTGGTTGTTGAGGTGGTGACTTTTCCACATTTCGGCCATGCTAACCCTGTCTTCTGAGGTGCGGGTGGTGTGACGGGACCAATCTCGCCACTGTGCATTGGAGAAGCCTGGTTGCCCGCCTGCTGCCTTTAGACTATGGCCCCATGTTGAAACGCTTGATTTTCCCCTACAAAGACAGAAAAGCCATGCTTCATTTGGTCACAAAGGACTTTGACCAAACTTTTATACCCCTGAACCTGTTCAAGTGAATTTTGGATATGTTTGTATCCAAGTTATACTAGTAAAAATAATATAAGTTTTATGTGTGTACGATGTAAACTCACAAAGTTATAGAAATGTATAAAAAGTAACTTTTCAGCTTGGAGATAATTGAGTAGGTACAGTAATTGACTCAATTATCTCCTAGACAGAGGTGAGGAATATGCTGGGTCTCTCCACCGGTCCTGCAGGGAATTGGGAGCCCAGTCTCCATTCCCCAGCAGCAGAGTGATTTATTGGGATTTGGGAGCCCAGTCTCCATTCCCCAGTGGCAGGCTGAGTTACAGGGGGCAGTGACAGTCCTGTCCCCCAGCGGCAGAGTCAAGTGCAGGGAATTGGGAGCCCAGTCTCCATTCCCCATCGGCAGAGTGTCCAGCAGGGAATAGAGAGCCCAGTCTCCTTTCCCCAGCAGCAGGACACTGTATTAGGAGCGGAGACAGTCGGTCTTCCTTCCCAGCGGCTGTAAGAATGTCTGGGAGAGGAGCTTGTTACCCCCTCTCCCCAGTGGCAGGCTAAGTTACAGGGGGCAGAGACATTCGGTCCTGGCCCGCAGCAGCAGAGTGACTTACTTGGAGAGGAGAGCCTTGTCCTCCCTCCCCAGAGGCAGAGTGTCCAGCAGGGAATAGAGAGCCCAGTCTTCTTTCCCCAGCAGCAGGACACTGTATTGGGAGCGGAGACAGTCGGTCTCCCTCCCCAGCGGCTGGAAGAATGTCTGGGAGAGGAGCTTGTTACTCCCTCTCCTCAGCGGCAGCTTAACGCACCAGGGGGAGACAGTAAGCCCACAACTGTGCAGATGGGACCGTGGTATCTGCACTTACAGCACAGGGGGTAGGGACAGTCGGTCCTGTCCCCCAGCAGCAGGGCTGTTTAGCCAAAGAGGAGACAGTCGGTCTTCCTCCACAGCAGCATGGTGTTTTATCCAAAGGGAAGACGATCGGTCTTCCCCTCCAGTAGCACAGCTATGTATCCAAAGGGGAGACAGTAGGTCTCCCCCTCCAGCAACCAGGCTACTTCCGTGGTAGTGCTGGCACCAGGGCAGAGTACGGCTGGTCTCTGCCCACCTCGCAACCCACCAATTCAGCGTACCAGTCCCCCACACATCTGTGGTGAGCCACCTGGACATGGACAAGTTTTTCCTGTACTCAGTTGTAGTAACCATTTATTGCGAGTGGGTCGTATTACTTATTGTGTTTTATGGGTGGGTTGCTGGACTAACCAGGCCAATCTCACCACTGTGCATTGGAGAAGCCTGGTTGCCTGCCTGCTGCCTTTAGACTATGGCCCCATGTTGAAACACTTGATTTTCCCCTGCAAAGACAGTGCTTAATTTGGTCACAAAGGACTTTGACCTAACTTTTAAACCCCTGAACCTGTTCAAGTGAATTTTGTATATGTTCGTATCCACGTTATACTAGTACAAATAATATAAGTTTTATGTGTGTACGATGTAAACTCACAAAGTTATAAAAATTTATAAAAAGTAACTTTTCAGCTTGGAGATAATTGAGAAGATACAGTAACTGACTCAATTATCTCCTAGACAGAGGTGAGGAATATGCTGGGTGTGTTTCTATTGTCCCATTGTGTGTGATTGGTTTCTTTATCTCCTGTGTCCCAGTCTTCCTTCTGGTCCCCTAGGGGAGTGTCCACCAGGTGGGAGACCTGAATAAATATCGGGCAGGTAGCCCTCAATAAAGCGGATTCCTGTTTAATCATCAATATGGACCCTCGTCTCGTACTTGGGGGGGAATTGCTACTTTGGAATGTTCTCTTGCCTGTTCCAGGAAAGGAGGATTTCGTATAGTTCCAGTTCGGTGGATTCCAGTGTTTGTGGGTTGCTGTGCTCTTCGCCAGGGGAATTGCCCAAACGGTATTAACCCTCACTATACCGGGTTATATCGTAACAGGCGGTGACCCAGCTGCGTTGGCGACTTCCTCCTCCTCCTCTGCTTTAGCCTTGTGCTTCCACTGAGCACCCGGTGTCATGTGTGAATGCAATCAGCAGCACGTCTACCAGCGTTGGCTCCTTCCGATCACGCTCCACTGATGGAATTAAGGACGGCACGTTGTCCTTGTAACCGGGATCAAGCAGGGTGGCCACCCAGTAGTCTGCACAAGTTAGAATGTGGGCAACTCAGCAGTTGTTGTGCACGCACTGCAGCATGTAGCCACTCATGTGTGCCAGGCTGCCAGGAGGCAACGACAACTGTCCTCTGTGGGAGGTGTATCATCTGTGTTCTCCGTATCCCCCCAGCGACGCTCTAGTGATAGCCGTGAGCTACTTTGGGTGCCACCCTACGGTGAACACGGTTTCTTCTCCTCCTCATCCTCCAGAACTGTGCCCTGGCTGGACAATTGTGTACCTGGCCTATGTCGGTGCGAGCCACTTGTATATGACTGGCCTTATACGTTAAGGGTAAAGCATGTATATAGTTTTAGTTGTTTATTTAGTTAATGAGTGGTTTGAGTGAAAGAGGGGGGGGGGGGGGAGTCTGGTCGGTAATTTTCTCTTTTTCAAATGTTCCTTGCATAGTTTTTGTTACAATTTATAATAAAAAGTCCTTATAACTGTGGAAATGTTACCCAACAATCTAACCAACAAATTTAATAAAATGATTTGCCTGTCACATCTGCGGCTCAGGCCGCAGGGGTCCTTGAACACCAATAAAAGTGAATTTTTCCGGGACCCACCAGAATCTAAGAGCTGGATTAACTGAATTGATTTTCACTGTCGGGTGTTCAGAAATTTCTGCACCACCAAATTCAGCACATGCTCCAGGCAAGGGATGTGTGTCAAACCGGCTAGGACCAGATCTTCTGCGAGATTACGCCAATTATTGCACACCACCAGGCTGGGCTTGAAACACCAACCACTCATCGGTCTGTTGTTCCATGCCCATCCACAGCTCCTGTGCGGTGTGGGGTTTGTCCTCCAAACAGATGACTTTCAGAACAGCCCGCTCTCGTTTCCCACTGGCTGTGCTGATGTTGGTGGTGAAGGTGTTACACTGAAAGGATGAGGAAGTGGTAGAGGAGGAGGAAGCGGAGTAGGAAGAGGAGGCAACAGGAGGCAAATAGAAATGCCCTGCAATCCTCGGGGGTGAAAGGACATGCGCCAAACTGCTATCCGCCTCTGGCCCAGCCACCACTACATTTACCCATTTACTGTTAGGGAGATATAACTTCCCTGCCCATGCTTACCGGTCCACGTATTGGTGGTTATGGACCCTGCCACAGATGGCGTTGAACAGTGCACACCTAATTTTGTCCACTACTTGGTTGTGCAGGGAAGGGATGGCTCACCTGGAAAAATAGTGGCGGCTGGGAACCATGTACTGTGGGACAGCCACCGCCATAAGTTTTTTAAAAGTCTCCATCCACCTCCACCAGACAGAATGACAGCATTTCAAAGGACCAGGAATTTTGAAATCCTGGCATTCAGGGCCAGGAATAGTGGGTGAGTAGGGGGGTACTTCCTCTTTCTATTTCTTTTTCTAATTGGGAGATGGACAGCTGAAAGCTTCCATGGGATAGTGTGGAGAAGCTTGTTGATGGTGAAAGATGTGGTGGCGTTGCTGCCACTTCCTCTGTTTGCGGGCTGCCACTGTGCCACTGTTACTCATTTGTGCTCAGGTTTAGAACATTTATCTTTGTTTGCAGGGCACTTGTCCTACTCTTACCCCCATCTTGCTTCAATTTCCCACATCCAGCCCTTTCCAGGACTTTTTTAGAGCCATTTTAGTGCCCCAAAGTTCGGGTCCCCATTGATTTCAATGGGGTTCGTTCGGGTCCCGAACCTGAACTTTTTTGTGAAGCTCGGCCGAACCCATCGAACCCAAACTTCCAGGTGTCTGCTAAACTCTAATCACGAAGTTCCGCTGTAGCGCAGACAGGCAAGCAGCGGCAGGATGTGAACGCCGGAAGCGTGCACAGACGGCCCTCACTTTATACAGCAGCTCTGACATGTCGGGGTAGTTGTGAATGAACTTATGCACTACCAAATTCAGCACATGCGCCAGGCAATGGATGTGCGTCAAACCGGCTAGTCCCAGAGCTGCAATGAGATTTTGCCCATTATCGCACACCACCAGGCGCCAGCCTGTTGTTCAATACCCCGCCACAACTCCTGCGCGGTGTTGGGCCTGTCCCCCAAACATATGAGTTTCAGAATGGCCTGCTGACGTTTACCCCGGGCTGTGCTGAAGTTGGTGGTGAAGGTGTGTGGCTGACTGGATGAGCTGGTGGAAGCAGAGGAGGAGGAAGCTGAGTAGGAGGAGGAGGCTACAGGAGGCAAAGAATGATGCCCTGCGATCCTTGGCGGCGGAAGGACGTGCGCCAAGGAACTCTCCGCCTGCGGCCCAGCCGCCACTACATTTACCCAGTGTGCAGTTAGGGAGATATAGCGTCCCTGGCCATGCTTACTGGTCCACGTATCTGTGGTTAGGTGGACCTTGCCACAGATGGCGTTGCGCAGTGCACACGATTTTATCGGATACTTGGTTGTGCAGGGAAGGCACGGCTGTCTTTGAGAAGTAGTGGCGGCTGGGAACAACATACTGTGGGACAGCCATGGACATCAGCTGTTTGAAGCTGTCTGTGTCCACCAGCCTGAATGATAGCATGTTAAAGGCCAGTAGTTTAGAAATGCTGGCATTCAGGCCCAGGGCTCGAGGGTGGCTAAGTGGGAATTTACGCTTTCTCTCCAAGGTTTGTGAGATGGAGAGCTGAACGCTGCCGTGTGACATGGTGGCGATGCTTGATGACGCAAGTGGTGGTGTCGGTGGCACATCCTCCGTTTGGTGGGCGGCAGGTGCCAACGTTCCTCCCGAGGCGGAGGAAGAGGCCGAGGCAGCAGCAGAAGAGGGAGCAGGGGGAGCCAGAGTGAGTTCCTTGCTTTTAAGGTGTTTACTCCACTGCAGTTCATGCTTTGCATGTAGATGCCTGGTCATGCAGGTTGTGCTAAGGTTCAAAACGTTAACACTGGGTTCAGACCTGAGCGTTCTAGAAACGCGCGTTTTACGCGCGTTTTTGTCGCGCGTATTTCAGCGTGTTTTGCAAATAGGAAACGCGCATTTAACGCGCGTCCCTATTAAACTCTGTTTATGGGGACGCGCGTTAAACGGGCCAAAAAACGCAAACATACTTGCTTTTGCGTCGGCCGTTTTTACGCAGCGTCGAACGCGCATAAAAACGCGCAAGTGTGAACCAGTCCCATAGAAATGCATGGGTACTGTACAGTTGTGCGTTTTTATGCGCGTTCGAACGCGCGTAAAAACGCTACGGTGTGAACTGAGTGTAATGCCTCGTTTCAGGCTCTGATGGCACAGCAAACCACTCGGGTCTTGTCGTCAGCACATTGTTTAAAGAAGTGCCATGCCAGGGAACTCCTTGAAGCTGCCTTTGGGGTGCTCGGTCCCTGGTGGCGGTGGCCAGAAGCAGGCGAACTCTCTTGGAGGCGGCTGTTCTGCTTTTGCCCACTGCTCTCTCTTTTGCTACGCTGTTGGCTCGGTCTCACCACTGCCTCTTCCTCTGAGCTATGAAAGTCAGTGGCACGACCTTCATTCCATGTGGGGTCTAGGACCTCATCGTCCCCTGCATCGTCTTCCACACAGTCTTCCTCCCTGACCTCCTGTTTGGTCTGCACACTGCAGAAAGACGCAGCAGTTGGCACCTGTGTTTCGTCATCATCAGAGACGTGCGGATTCCGATGAGGTGGTATTCCCATGTCCTCATCATCAGGAAACATCAGTGGTTGTGCATCAGTACATTCTATTTCTTCCACCACTGGGGAAGGGCTAGATGGATTCCCTTGGGAAACCCTGCCAGCAGAATCTTCAAACAGCATAAGAGACTGCTGCATAACTTGAGGCTCAGACAGTTTCCCTGATATGCATGGGGGTGATGTGACAGACTGATGGGCTTGGTTTTCAGGTGCCACCTGTGCGCTTTCTGCAGAAGACTGGGTGGGAGATAATGTTGTGAACATGCTGGATCCACTGTCAGCCACCCAATTGACTAGCGCCTGTACCTGCTCAGGCCTTACCATCCTTAGAACGGCATTGGGCCCCACCAAATATCGCTGTAAATTCTGGCGGGTACTGGAACCTGAGGTAGTTGGTTCATTAGGACGTGTGGCTGTGGCAGAATGGCCACGTCCTCTCCCAGCACAAGAGGGTACACTAACACCACCACGACCGCGTCCGCGTCCCTTACTAGATGTTTTCCTCATTGTTACCATTCACCAAGCACCACAATAAGAAAAAAAAAATATTTGGCCCAATGTATTGATTTCAAATTCAGGCCTTTTTTTATACAGGCACCTAACACTATCTGCCTATTTGTTTGTATGGGGGATCTGTGGCTGACACTGTTATGAGGGGGGGGGATCTGTGGCTGACACTGTTATGGGGGGATCTGTGGCTGACACTGTTATGGGGGGATCTGTGGATGACACTTATGGGGGGATCTGTGGATGACACTTATGGGGGGGATCTGTGGATGACACTTATGGGGGGATCTGTGGATGACACTTATGGGGGGATCTGTGCAATATTATGGGGGATCTGTAAGAGGCACTGTTATGGGGGTCTGTGGAGGACAGACTGTTATGGGGGTCTATGGCTGACACTGTTATGGGGGATCCGTGGATGGCACACTTATGGGGGATCCGTGGATGGCACACTGTTATGGGGGATCCGTGGCTGACACTGTTATGGGGGATCCGTGGCTGACACTGTTATGGGGGATCCGTGGCTGACACTGTTATGGGGGGGGGACTGCGGCTGACACTGTTATGGGGGGGGGGACTGCGGCTGACACTGTTATGGGGGGCTGCGGCTGACACTGTTATGGGGGGGCTGCGGCTGACACTGTTATGGGGGGGGCTGCGGCTGACAGTTATAGGGGTATCTGTAGATGACACATAGCATCTTATGCTATGTGTCATCCACAGATCCCCCCATAACAGTGTCGCTGTTTATTGTGAATGTAATGGCAGCGGGGCCCGTTGCAGTCACTGTATTGCACTGGGCCCCACTCAGTGTAGTAATACTATGAATAACTGTAATAATAATAATAATAGCGATCTTCATCGCTGGCAGGCTGTAGATGCGAAATAATTCGCATCAAACAAGTATATCAGACGCTGTTTTGTGAACAGCGTCTGATATACCTGCTACCTGGTCCTCTGGTGGTCCCATTTGCTGGGATCGACCACCAGAGGACCAGGTAGCTATGTAAAGTTGCACCAAACACTACACTAACCCACCCCCCCACCCCCCTCACCTATTAACCCCTTGATCATCCCATCTAGACCCCCTGATCACCCCCCTTGTAAGGCTACATTCAGACGTCCATATGTCTTTTGCGGATCCGTGGATTCACGGATCCGCGGATCTGATCTGCGGATCCGCAGATCCTCAAAACACGGATACCGGCAATGTGCTTTCCGCATTTTGCAGATCCGCACATTGCCAGAACTATATAGAAAATGCTTTTTCTTGTCCGCAATTGCGGTCAAAAAAAGGGCACGTTCTATATTTTTGCGGAGCGGAAGTGCAGACCCGGAAGCGCGGATCCGTAATTCCGGATCCGAGCGGGACAAAGTCTGTCCCCATAGAAATGAATGGGTCCGCAATTCCGTTCCGCAAACAGAATTGCGGACGTGTGAATGGGACATAAGGGTCCCTTATCACCGCCAGTTAGTTAGCTACTTGTTAGGTAGCTAGCGCCCAGCCCACCGCACCGCAGTCACTGATTTTGGCAGAGATTTTTTCATTCACATTGATCGATGCGAATGAAAAAATCTGTGCCGTTCATTTTTTTTTTTTTTCAGCCCAGAGGCTGAACGGAAAAAAAAAAAAAAAAAAACTCATTACCCTTATGCTCAATATATGGAGAATCGCAGAAACTCCTAATGCTGGCCATACGTGTAATGAATGCGGAGACCCCTAAAATGCCAGGGCAGTACAAAAACCTCACAAGTGACCCCATTTTAGAAAGAAGACACCCCAAGGTATTTCGTGAGGGGTATGGTGAGTTCATGTAAAATTTTATTTTTTGTCACAAGTTAGTGGAATATGAGATTTAAAAAAAAAAAAAAAAAAAAAAAATCTATTTCCGCCAACTTGTGCCAAAAATTTTTTTTTCTGTGAACTCGCCATACCCCTCACAGAATACCTAGGGGTGTCTTCTTTCCACAATGGGGTCACATGTGGGGTATTTATACTGCCCTGGCATTTTAGGGGTCCTAAAGCGTGAGAATCCAAATGCGTAAAAATGCCCTGTGAAATCCTAAAGGTACTCATTGGATTTAGGGCCCCTTTGCGCATCTTGGCTGCAAAAAAGTGTCACTCATGTGGTATCACCGTACTCAGGAGAAGTAGGGCAATGTGTTTTGGGGTGTATTTTTATATATGCCCATACTTTGTGTGAGAAATATCGCTGTAAACGACAACTTTTTAAATTTTTTTAGTCAAAGTTGTCAGTTTACAGAGATATTTCTCTCAGCCAACATGGGTATATGTAAAAATACACCCCAAAACACATTGCCCTACTTCTGCTGAGTACGGCGATACCACATGTGTGACACTTTTTTGCAGCCTGGGTGCGCAAAGGGGCCCAAATTCCAACGAGTACCTTTAGCTTTTACATGGCTGCTCACAATTTAGCCCCGCCCAAAATGCCAGAACAGTAAACACACCCCACAAATGACCCCATTTCGGAAAGTAGACACCCCAAGGTATTCACTGAGGGGCATAGTGAGTCCGTCTGAGATTTTATTTTTTTTTGCCAGAAGTTAGCAGAAATGGAAACTTTATTTATTTATTTATTTTCCTCAGAAAGTGTCATTTTCCGCTAACTTGTGAAAAAAAATGAAATGATACATGAACTCACCATGCCCCTCCGCGAATACTTTGGGGTGTCTTCTTTCTAAAATGGTGTCATTTGGGGGGTATTTATACTATCCTGGCATTCTAGCACCTGAAGAAACATGACAGGCGCTCAGAAAGTCAGAGCTGCTTCAAAATGAGGAAATTCACTTTTTTGCACCATAGTTTGTAAACGCTATAACTTTTACCCAAACCAATAAATATACACTTATTGGATTTTTTTTTATCAAAGACATGTAGAACAATAAATTTAGAGAAAAATTTATATAGAAATGTAGTTTTTTTAAAAAAAAAATTTACAACAGAAAGTGAAAAATTTCATTTTTTTGCAAAAATGTCGTTAAATATTTAATAATGGCAAAAAAAGTAAAAATGTCAGCAGCAATGAAATACCACCAAATGAAAGCTCTATATGTACACTATATGTACACTATACACACACATGTAGCAGTGCCAGCTCTGTACACTATACACACACATGTAGCAGTGCCAGCTCTGTACACTATACACACACATGTAGCAGTGCCAGCTCTGTACACTATACACACATGTAGCAGTGCCAGCTCTGTACACTATACACACACATGTAGCAGTGCCAGCTCTGTACACTATACACACACATGTAGCAGTGCCAGCTCTGTACACTATACACACATGTAGCAGTGCCAGCTCTGTACACTATACACACACATGTAGCAGTGCCAGCTCTGTACACTATACACACACATGTAGCAGTGCCAGCTCTGTACACTATACACACACATGTAGCAGTGCCAGCTCTGTACACTATACACACACATGTAGCAGTGCCAGCTCTGTACACTATACACACACATGTAGCAGTGCCAGCTCTGTACACTATACACACATGTAGCAGTGCCAGCTCTGTACACTATATACACATGTAGCAGTGCCAGCTCTGTACACTATATACACATGTAGCAGTGCCAGCTCTGTACACTATATACACATGTAGCAGTGCCAGCTCTGTATAATATACACACATGTAGCAGTGCCAGCTCTGTACACTATACACACATGTAGTAGTGCCAGCTCTGTACACTATACACACATGTAGCAGTGCCAGCTCTGTACACTATACACACATGTAGCAGTGCCAGCTCTGTACACTATACACACATGTAGCAGTGCCAGCTCTGTACACTATACACACATGTAGCAGTGCCAGCTCTGTACACTATACACACATGTAGCAGTGCCAGCTCTGTACACTATACACACATGTAGCAGTGCCAGCTCTGTACACTATATACACATGTAGTAGTGCCAGCTCTGTACACTATATACACATGTAGTAGTGCCAGCTCTGTACATTATACACATGTAGCAGTGCCAGCTCTGTACACTATACACATGTAGCAGTGAGTGAGAGCTCTCTATGCCCCTTTATTGCCACACAGAGTAGACATCATATTTTTCATTAGTACCTTACAAGCTGAACCGCTGGTGCTGGACCTGACGTGCTGCTCTCAGTGCTCTGCCTCTTTTCTACTCACTCTGCTGCCACCTGCCTGCAGCTCCTCCTGTCCTCCTGGTCTTGGCTGTTTTGTCCCTCCTCCTGCCTGTCACGTACTCCTGCTCTGAATGAGATAGTGTATGTGGGCGGGCTTAATACAGCCTGCGCGCTGTACTCATACTTAGGTCGGGAGACACAGAACAAATGAGATTAGCGAGGACTGCAGATTGAGGGGGAGGGGAGAGGGGAGGGGAGAGGGGAGGGGGGCCCGGTCCCCCGGCCCCCCGGCGCCGCCGCGCCTGCTGTGAAGGGGCCAGGGGCCCTGAATTGATCATGATTGATTAACTTAACTTGCGATTGCGAATGAACTGAACTAATAAACAGTAAACTGTCACACATGCTGCTGGGCGCCGGGCCCTTTGGCAGCCCGGGCCCCGAAGCAGCCGCTTCCCCTGCTTCCCCAGTAGTTACGCCACTGGATTAGATATACAGCTCAGCAGACAGTATCACACAGGATAGAATATTAGATACACGCTCAGCAGACAGCATAACACAGGATAGAATATTAGATACATGCTCAGCAGACAGTATCACACAGGATAGGATTAGATACACAGCTCAGCAGATGGTATCACACAGGATAGGATTAGATACACAGCTCAGCAGACAGTATCACACAGGATAGGATTAGATACACAGCTCAGCAGACAGTATCACACAACATAAGATTAGATACACAGCTCAGCAGATGGTATCACACAGGATAGGATTAGATACACAGCTCAGCAGACAGTGGGGCGGGTACTATAGAGGTCACTGTTATGGGGGATACTGTTGATATCTCTTTACGACACACGGAAACATGAAACGAAATAGATGAAATATACCCGTGCGAAGCCGGGTCCTTCTGCTAATATATATATATATATATATATATATATATATATATATATATATATATATAGTTCCACCGTAGTGCCAGTATGTATAGAATGCTCCACCCCATTCCTCCCCAGTAGTGCCAGGTATATATAATGATCTCCTTCCCCCCATCCATGGTGCCCCCAGCAGTGTGGACATTTAGTATATATAAAAAAAAAACTGCCTCCCTCATGTCCCCCCGCCGCTGACTGCGATGCAGACCACAGTTTTATCTGTAGCCTGTGTTGCTGCGTCCTGATGCATGCGGTCCCAATGATATCACCACTCCTGCTCCGGGTCTCACGTGATGACGTCATCATGCGAGACCCAGAGCAGGAGGTTGCAATTATAACGGCCTGAGGCTTGTGAAGTTGGACGGCCATGAGTACGCCCCCCTTTACAGGGCAAAGTGGCGCCCTAGGCAGATGACTACCCTCCCCTATCCATCGTCCCGGCCCTAATTCAGAGCACATTACTGCAGGAGGTATAACAGGAGAGGACTATAACTCCCAGCATGTCTAAGCAATTATTATTTAATATCAGAGCACATTACAGGTGGACATGTAAGAGGATGGGACTACAACTCCCAGCATGTCCAAACTGTTATTTTTTAATATCAGAGTACATAAGAGGAGATATACAACTCCCAGCATATCCAGGGTGTTATAATGTACCCTGATATTAAATAATAATGGCCTGGACATGCTGAGAGTTCTAGTCCTCTCCTCTTATACCTTCTCTTGTAATGTACTCTGATATTACATAACAAGCTGGACATGCTGGGGGTTGTAGTCCTCTCCTCATACCTCCTCTCGTAATGTACCTAACAGAAGGTATAAGTGGAATACAACTCCCAACATTTCCCTGGCACTTACATTGAATTCATACTTCTTCACATACATGGCTGGTCTTCATTACTTTACTGCCCTGCTAAGCTCCGCCTCCTGTTCTGGTCACATGATGGTGAGGTCATCGCAGGTACTTGATGCCCTCTTCTCTGCTGAGTTCTGCCTGCTGCATCTGACAGTATTGCAGGTCCTGTCAGCACTAGGGTAATGATTTCTTTGTGAGGGAGGGGAACTTAAAATACCCCACCACCACCCCCACACGCCAGCCCTGAGCAGCAGAGTAAGTCAGACTAAACGATTTGGCAGGCAGCTGCAGGGGCAGGGAGGAAGGGAGCAGTGTACTCAGGTCAGAAAAGGGGCGGGGCCAATCAGCCTAGCCTGGCCCTTTCAACTGATGGGCCCCATAGCAGCTGTGTAGTCTGCCTCTATGGGCGGTACGCCAGTGCACACAGCAGAGAGTGTGGAGGGTGCATATACAGAGGATGAGGAGGGTGCAGAAGAAGAAGGCTGAGTGAGCCACTCAGGCAACTCTGGTGCGTCCTTTGACTTAATTGCACGCACCTTCTCCAACTTCCCACTTAGGCTCCGGCCTGGTGCACCTGCAGGTATATTGCACCCCTTAATCAGTATTTTGTGGAAGCAGATATATAGAACTAGTATGAGTGTCATAGGCAATATTCGAATTTGCGATATTTCGCAAATTTTTGTCCAAATGTTCCCCATAAATTATTTACTTGATTGCGAAAATCGGAAATGTAATATATTCGCGATAAAAATTTGCAATTAGAATATTTGCGATGAACACTAAGGGGTAGGCAACTTTCCTTTTGGTTGCTGGGGATGTTGCTAAGTGCCGATATTCGTGAAAAATTCGCTATTATAATATTTGCGATCAAAGCTATTCGCGAATATGAGTATATAGCACTATATTCTAAGTATTAGCAAATTCTCAAAGTGGCGATATTCGCAATTAAAATTTGTGATTTAAATATTCGTGCTTGACAATATATAGAACCCCTGAATAGAGATGTCCCGAACTATTCGCCGGCGAACAGTTCCCGGCGAACATCGCATGTTTGCGTTCGCCGCGGCGGGCGAACATATGCGATGTTCGGTTCGCCCCCCTATACGTCATCATTGAGCATACTTTGACCCATTCCAGCCAATCAGCATACCCTCCCTTCCAGACCCTCCCACTTCCTATCAAAAAGCAATGACAGCATCCATCTTAGATTCATTCTGAAGCTGCAGTGTTAGTTAGAGCAGGGAGAGTGCCCCATTCACACGTCCGTAGTGTATTGCCGATCCGCAACACACCATGCCGGCACTCCCCATAGAGATGCCTATTCTGCGGACAAGAATACGACATGCTCTATCTTTTGCAGAGCCGCTGCCGGATGTTTCGGGGCAGAAACCCGGAAGTTCGGGGCCACGGCTCCGCAAATGCGGAATCGGAGAACACATAGTGTGCTCTCCGCATCACATCCGGCCCCATTCAAAATGAATGGGTCCGCATCCATTCTGCAGAATTGCAGAATGGATGCGGACAAAAATTGCGGATGTGTGAATGGGGCCTTAGGTTTGGATGCGTTGCGGATGCGTTCAGTAAAAACTGTGCAATTTCACAGGCAAAGCCGTTCAGTTTTGCCTGCGATTGTGTTCAGTTGTTCCATTTTTTCCGTGCGGGTGCAATGTGTTTTGATGAGTTTTTCACGCATGTGATAAAAAACTGAAGGTTTACAAACAACATCTCCTAGCAACCATCAGTGAAAAACGAAACGCACCCGCACTTGCTTGCGGATGCAATGCATTTTTCATACAGCTCCATTCACTTCTATGGGGCTAGGGCTGCGTGAAAAATGCAGAATATAGAACATGCTGCGATTTTCACACAACTCACAAGTGATGCGTGAAAAAAAAGTGCTAATGTACACAGCCCCATTGAAATGAATGGGTCAGGATTCAGTGCGGATACTATGCATTAAAGTCACGCATTGCCCCCGCGCGGAAAATTCGCTTGTGTGAAAGGGGCCATCTGCTGTAAGGACAGCATCCTGACAGAACTCCAAAAAGCCCTGTTTAGGGCTGGTACATCAGTCTGCTTTTTTTTTTTTTTTTTATATATATATATATATATTGAAGTTGCCTGCCTGTGTGTGAGAGGCCGCAGACCCACAGACTGTGCACACCATTCGCATAGGGTGGCACAGTACCTTGCAGATAAAAAAGTCATTAAATTTTTACCCTTTAATATAATTGCAGTTGCCTGCCAGTGTGTGTCAAGCCCACAGACTGTACTGTGCCCACTGCTCACCACTCATATAGGGTGTCACAGTACATTGCATGGCGCACGCGCAGTGACCTAAGATTCAAACGAAGCGGACCGAGCATGGGTCTTTTTCCATCTCCCGATTCCAAAAATCTATTAACTACACCGGCCCTGGCCCTGATAAGGGACAAAACAGAGATTAAACTGATAGGAATAGTATTTAGTTAACACTAGTTGCATTGGTGGCAAATTTCATTGCAAGTGCCCAAAATAAGAAGGAAGCGGACAGAGCAAGCTTTTTTCTCTATCTCCCCATGCAAGGATTCAATTCAATACACATCCCCTGATAAGGGACTTAAGATTAAAATGGTAAGAATAGTAGTTCACACTATTTGTATTGATGGCACAGTACATTGCGCGGCGCATGCGCAGTGCCCCAAATTGAAAGTAAGAGGACCGACCAATCATCTTTTTCCATCTCCTGGTTCCTTAAATCTATTCGTTACACGTCCCCTTATAGGGGACGTAACAGGGATTAGACTGATAGGAATAGTACTACTTAACACACTACTCATATAGGGTGGCACAGTACATTGCACGGCGCACGCGCAGTGCCCCAAATTGGAAGGAAAGGACCGACCAATCATCTTTTTCCATCTCCCGGTTCCTAAAATCTATTCCATACACCGGCCCCTGATAGAGGACAAAACAGAGATTAAACTGGTAAGAACAGATTTTTTTCATGCACAATGGCTGTAGGTCATGCATCCTTTTGCGGAGGTGACAAACCTGGTCAGTCAAACCCAAGGCAACATCATCGACCTCATCCCATATGCGTTTTTTCTGGAGCGTGCCCTGCAAAGAGTGCTGGATCAGGCCGTAGATCGGCAAGAAGAGGAAGAGTTGTGGTCACCATTACCACCAGAAGCAGCCTTGTCGTCGTCGATTGCTGGACCTGTGGCAACGCAGAGAGAGGAGTCTGAAGAAGAGGAGTCAGAGGAGGAAGGTGGCTTTGAGGAGGTGGAAGACCAACCACAGCAGGCGTCCTAGGGGGCTTGTTGTCACCTTTCGGGGACCCTTGGTGTTGTACGTGGCTGGGTGGAGGAAGAGACCAATGACGTCAGTGAGGACAAAGAACTGGACATGGCTAGCTTGGTATCCAACCTTGTGTAACTGGGGAGTTTGCGTTTGTGCAAATGGATTGTTTGCGGTGCGTTAAACGGGGAGTTTGGTCTGTCACAGTGAAGCGGGCATAACCCTTACACTACCTGATCGATACTACATCATACCTGATCGTATACACACACTGGATGTTTTAAAGCGCGTTATTCCAAACAATTTAGGAATGTTAGGTGATTTATGCCCTTTATGGATTAAAACCCAACTCTGCGTCAACTACGTAATTTTCCATGGGAGTTTTGCCATGGATCCCCCTCCGGCATGCCACGGTCCAGGTGTTAGTCCCCTTGAAACAACTTTACCATCACTATTGTGGCCAGAAAGAGTCCCTGTTGGTTTTAAAATTTGCCTGCCTATTGTAGTCTATGGCGGTTCGCCCTTTCACGAACATTTGCGGAAGTTTGCGTTCGCCTTTCGCAAACGGAAAATTTTATGTTTGCAACATCTTTGCCCCTGAATCAATATTTGGTGGAATCGGGTATATCTGACCCCTCAATCAGAATTTTATGGAAGCAGGTATATCAAACTCCTTAATCAATATTTTGTGAAAGCAGGTATATCGCACCCCTCAATCAGTATTTAGTGGAAATAGGTATATACAACCCTTTAATCAATATTTGGTGGAAGCAGGTATATCGCACCCCTCAATCTGTATTTTGTGGAAGGAGGTATATACAACCCTTTAATCAATATTTGGTGGAAGCAGGTATATCGCACCCCTCAATCTGTATTTTGTGGAAGCAGGTATATCGCAGGCCTCAAACAATGTTTGATGGAAGCACGTATATCGCACCCCTCAATCAGTATTTTGTGGAAGGAGGTATATAGAACCCCTTAATCAGTATTTTGTAGAAGCAGGTATATCGCACCCCTCATTCAGTATTTTGTGGAAACAGGCATATATAACCCCTGAATCAATATTTGCTGGAAGCAGGTACATCGCACCCCTCCATTAGTATTTTGTGGAAGCAGGTATATAGAACCCCTGAATAAATATTTGGTGGAAGCAGGTATATCGCATGCGTTAATCAGTATTTTGTGGAAGCAGGGATATCAGACCCCTTAATCAGTATTTTGTGGAAGCAGGTATATCGTACCCCTCAATCATTTTTTTGGGGGGCAACAGGTATATCACACCCGTTGCAAATAGTTGTTCCAATAGCGCTTGTCCCTCTATATACCTGCGGTATTGTAGCAGAACTGCACACAACTGCTGCACAATACAAATGCACTATACTTTCTATGTTAGAAATTATATTATAGGTATATCACACCACTCAATCAGTTCTTTTTGGGGCAACAGGTATATCACACCAGTTGCAATTAGTTATTCCAAGAGCGTTTGTCCCTCTAAGCTGCAGTATCACAGCAGAACCGCAAACAACTGCTGCACAATACAAACGCACTATAATATACCTTCTATGTTAGAAAGTATATTATAAGTATATCACACCCCTCAGTATTTCACACCTATCAATAGCACACCTATACCAGTCCTTAAAAGGACTTTTATCGCCCTATTAGCTAGCGTTTGGTGTACCTAACAGTCTGTCCCTGCTCCACAAGGCAACCTCTTCCTACACTGGCAAAACACAGAATGTAAAATGGCTGCCAAATCGGGTTCTGTTATAGGGTGGGGGTGTGTGCATGTGCTGAAACATCTCAATTAGCTGTCCTGTCCCGCCTGATGTGTGTGTCATGGGTCAAAGTTTGGCGCAATGCAAGAGAATATAGCGCTGGGGGATATCGCCATATGTTCGCATGTTCGTCAAATCGTGAACGCGCAAAGTTCACTGCGAAACGTCTGCCGGGCGAACCGCAAGGCCATCACTAGCGGCTGACAAAGCAAATGGCAGGTGTCACGCATGAGCTGCCACTGGCTGACATCGAAGTTACACAGGGGAGTACTCCTGTCTGCTTGGATCATCAAGAAATCGTTTATGGATTTTCTCTGTTTGTATAGTCAGTCTAACATATGGAGTTCCAACAGGTGGAAACGTCGCATACCAGCTTATGTTGGGGGATGCTGTTCTGTAGCTCAAGGAGGGTGTGCTTTGCGGTGTACGAGTGGCTGAAGTGCATGCAAAGTTTCCTGGCCATTTTTAGGATGTCTTGCAGATGGTTGGAAGACTTAAGGAATCGCTTGAAAACCAGATTAAACACGTGTGCCATGCAGGGCACTTTGCTCAGCCCTCCTTGACACAGCACCGACACCATGTTCTTCATATTGTCAGTCAGGATGGTTCCGATTTTCAGTTGTCGCAGGGAATGCCAGGATTCGATTTCTTGATGAAGCACACGGAGCAGTTCCTCCACTGTGTGACTCCATTCACCCAGGCAAACGAGGTGCAGAACAGAATGACACCAACATGCCCTGCACATGTGATACACTGGAGGGGCACTGTGAAATATCCCTGCAGTGGAGGCTGAGGACATGGTGGAGGATGAGAAGGCAGAGGCAGACATTGTTGCAGGACGAACGGCGTGACATTGTGGAGGCGGCAGCAGAGCCACCTCGCCAAGTTGCTGGTGTGGCTGTGCAGTAACCACTTTCACCCAGTAGGCCGTAAAGGACAAGTATTGTCCCTGACTGTAGTCATAGCTCCACACGTCGGCGCTGCCGTGCACTCAGGCTCAAGGAATGGCCTAACCTTCTCTTTTACATATGTGTGCAGTGCTGGTATTGCCTTTTTGGCAAAGAAATGATGGCTTGGAAGTCTCCACCTCAGCTTGGCACAAGCCATCAGTTCTCTGGAAGGTGCAGAGTCCACCAGTTGGAAAGGGAGGGACTGCAGCCCCAGCAACTTGGCCAGGAGCACAATCAGCTTCTGCTCCATTGTATAAGTGCACGCACACTGTGTCTTTTGTCAATCGCTTCGGTGATCAATTGCTGACGGAATGACTGATGAGGAGTAAGAGGAGGAGCGGGGGCATCAGGACCAGCAGATGATGGGAAGGACAGACAGCTCCCTCCGGCCGAGGTGGTAGAGCCTTGACTGCCTATAATTGGGTGTGTGCCACTGGGTGATGCAGCGGTTGCTGCAGCAGGCTGGTCCACCACATCGGAGCCACAGTTCTCCCAGGCCACTTTATGGCGACGATTCATATGTTGACGCAGGGACTTGGTGCCAACATTTGCACCCTTGCCATGCTTCACCTTCTGCCCACAGATTCTACAAATGGCCATGTTCACCTCCTCAGACGGCTTAACAAAAAACTGCCACACCGCCGAGTAGGGGATTTTACCCCCAACACTCTGCACTGACTGACTGCTACCACTGCTTCTTCCGTGAACCCCTGCATTACTACTTTCTGGGTAGAGATGGCCCGAACTATTCGCCAGCGAACAGTTCCTGGCGAACATAGCTTGTTCGCGTCCGCCGCGGCGGGCTAACATATTCGATGTTCGCCCCTATACTTTATCATTGAGTAAACTTTGACCCTGTACCTCACAGTCAGCAGACACATTCCAACCAATCAGCATACCCTCCCTCCCAGACCCTCCCACCTCCTATCTAAACGCAAGGACAGCATCCATCTTAGATTCATTTTGAAGCTGCAGTGTTAGTAATTGTAAATCGCAATGCGATTAATATAACCTGTATTATTCGCATTGCGATTACAACTTAGATCTGAGTTCCTATTATGGTTGTATTGATAGAATATAACTAAGATAACGACTATATATTCTCAATCTTCGTTATATTCTAGCAATACAACAACCATTAGGAACTCAGATCTAAGTTTAATCGCAATGCGAATAATACTTACAATTATTAATCGCTTTCTGAATCCATTTGATGCCTCTATTTGATTGTATATGACGGTTGACTATGACTACCACAAACGTTCTGCGGCCTCCAAAGCAAGATATCTGAACCCCCGAGGGGCCATTTGGGCGTTTCTGATCAAAAACGCATCTGCAATTTTATAATTTTTTCATTTTTTTTTTTTTTTTTTTTTTTTTTTTTGTGTATTTTGCCACATTTGGTTGTATATTTACATTTGGTATAGGCAAATATGGTAGTCTAGATCATGTGTCTATACCAAAACCTAGGATCATTGTTTGACAGCATATTTTCTAAGACATATAGCTGAATATAGATTTGGGCAGAGTAATGATCTAGACCTGTGTTTCCCAACCAGTGTGCCTCCAGCTGTTGCGAAACTACAACTCCCAGCATGCCTGCAGAGCCAAAGGCTGTCCGGGCATGCTGGGAGTTGTAGTTTTGCAAAAGCTGGAGGCACACTGATTGGGAAACACTGAATTCTAGACTACCATATCTGCCTATACCAAATGTAAATATGCAACCAAATGTGGCAAAAAAATAAAATAAAAAATTAAAAAATTATAAAAATGCAGATGCGTTTGTGATGCGTTTTCTATCAAAAACACCCAAATGGCCCCTCAGGGGTTCAGATATCTTGCTTCAGAGGCAGCAGAACGTTGGTGGTAGTCATAGTCAACCGTCATATACAATCAAATAGAGGCATCAAATCGATTCACAAAGCGATTTATAATTGTAAGTATTATTCGCATTGCGATTACAACTTAGAGCTGAGTTCCTAATGGTTGTATTGCTAGAATATAACGTATATTCTAGCAATACAACAACCATTAGGAACTCAGCTCTAAGTTGAATTCGCAATGCGAATAATGCAGGTTATATTAATCGCATTGCGAATTAAACTTAGATCTGAGTTCCTAATGGTTGTTGTATTGCTAGAATATAACGAAGATTAAGTATAGCGCTATATTCTCAATCTTCGTTATATTCTAGCAATACAACCATTAGGAACCCAGCTCTAAGTTGAATTCACAAATAAGATGTCCCAAACAATTCACCGGCGGACAGTTCCTGGCGAACATAGCTTGTGCGCGTTTGTCGCGGCGGGAGAACATAAGCGATGTTCAGTCCGCTCCCTATCATTGAGTAAACTTTGACCCTGTACCTCACAGTCAGCAGACACATTCCAGCCAATCAGCACACCCTCCCTCCCATCTCCTGGACAGCATCCATTTTAGATTCATTCAGAAGCTGCAGTCTTAGTGAGAGGAGGGACAGTGTAGCTGCTGCTGATTTAATAGGGAAATCGATAGCTAGGCTAGTGTATTCAGTATCCACTCCATTCCTGAAAGACTCATCAGATCTTTGCTGTAAGGACAGCGTCCTGATAGCACCCCAAAAAGCCCTTTTTAGGGCTAGTACATCAGTCTCCCTCCCAGACCCTCCCACCTCCTATCAAAAAGCAAGGATGGCATCCATCTTAGATTCATTCTGAAGCTGCAGTGTTAGTTGTAATCGCAATGCGATTAATATAACCTGTATTAATCGCATTGTGAATTCAACTTAGAGCTGAGTTCCTAATGGTTGTTGTATTGCTAGAATATACGTTATATTCTAGCAATACAACCATTAGGAACCCAGCTCTAAGTTAAATTCGCAATGCGATTAATACAGTTTATATTAATCGCATTGCGAATTAAACTTAGATCTGAGTTCCTAATGGTTGTTGTATTGCTAGAATATAACGAAGATTGAGAATATAGCGCTATATTTGTTATCTTCGTTATATTTTAGCAATACAACCATTAGGAACCCAGCTCTAAGTTGAATTCGCAATGCGATTAATATAACCTGTATTTATCACATTGCGATTACAACTTACCACACTCTGCGTCAACTATGTAATTTTCCATGGGAGTTTTGCCATGGATCCCCCTCCGGCATGCCACAGTCCAGGTGTTAGTCCCCTTGAAACAACTTTACCATCACTATTGTGGCCAGAAAGAGTCCCTGTGGGTTTTAAAATTCGCCTGTCTATTGAAGTCTATGGCGGTTCGCATTGTTCGCATGTTCGCGAACAGTTGCGGAAGCTCGCGTTCGCTGTTCGCGAACGGAAAAATTTATGTTTGCGACATCACTATTTCTGGGCAGGTAGGCTCCTGCGAAGCGTGGTCTACACCGGGCACATTTTGCTTTCGACCACCCACTTCTGCCACCCTGCTGACTCCCGGCCACGCTAGCGACTTGCCGGCTCCGCTGCTGCCTCGCGGGCAAGCTACCACCCTCTTCTCTCGATTATAATAAAGCCCCTTATTCACCCGGCTCATCATCATCATCCAGTACTGTCTGCACGTCACTGATGTCCTTCTCAACGGTCTCTGGGTTAGGAGCCTGTCCGCTCAAAACACCAGCTCCCACACCACTCTCCTCATCACTACTTGCCCGCCTACCGGAGGAAGTGGTGGATGTCTCCTCCAGATCTTGGCTGGCCAATAGCTGCTGACTGTCCTCTAGTGGCTCGTATTCGCTGTATAGTGGAGCTGAGCCCACAGCATATAATACTTCTCTGGCTGATGGAACAGAAAAGGACAGAGGCAGGTTGAGGACAGGGGAGGGCACAGTGCCTGCTCCCGGGAAATGCCAACTAAGTGTTGTGTCTGACGAACCCACCAACTCTGGGGGTGTCTAATGTCACTTTGAACGAAGTGGATGACTGAGTCAACCATTCAAGAACTGCTGGGTTGCTGGTCAAGACACGACCGCTAGATGACACTGGGAGCTCATGCCTCTAGCTGTGATTCCTGCTTCCACGCCCCCTTGATCTCCTGTGACCTGTGCCTGCGCCAGAAACATTTAGGCCTCTGCAACTCCCCTGTGCAGGGCCTGGCACTTCTCTTTCTGACATTCTGTTAAATCAAATAAAAAAAATAAAAAGGAAATGATAACCCCCCAAAAAAGGCTGTAATTTTCTCACTTCACCACACAACAGACAAAAGGCCCTTTTTTCCCCACTAATACACGCCAAAGAGGGCTTTAGAACATATAACTGCACCGCTGAACGGCAAATATATATTTTTTTTTACCACTAATACACGCAAAAAATTGCTTTAGAACATATAACTGCACTGCTGAATGGCAAATAAGCCCTTATTTTTTTTCCACTTATACTCGCCACAAAAGGCATAAGAACATTGAACTACACAGCTCAACAGCAAATAATATATATTTTCTTGCCACTAATACACACCGAAAAGGGCTTTAGAACATGTACATTAACTGCCCCACTGAACGACAAATAGGTCCTTATTTCTTTCCACTTATACGTGCCACAAAAGGCTTTAGAACATATAACTGCCCCTCTGAACGACATATATATATATATATATATATATATATATATATATATATATATATATTGTGGGGAGTCGCTCTGGTAGATAGCGGTGCGGGTGCAGTACCGAGGCAAAACAAGGAGTCCAGAATGTGCAATAAACAGTGTTTTATTCACACTGACACAAAAATAAACGACAAACAGTCTCTTGCTGGTAATTCATGCACATCAGAAATAAGGAGGCAAAACAAAACAGGAGCACAGGTTCAGTCACCTGGGAGGTTTAGGTGCAGGTTCGCACCAGGCTGTCGGCCCAGCCGCAGGAGAATCCACCTTCAGGGTGCCAGGAACAACAACACCTCCTTGCTGAGCTCTTTCCTCTAAGTCAGAGAACTCCACAGCCCTGTTTGCAGCTCCAGGACAATCACCACACAGCTGCTAAGGAGGCTGCCTTTTAAAGGCCCGGATAAAGTCCGGCCTGGACCGTGGGAGTAGGCACCCACCCAGCTCTTTGCCTACTCCCAGTAAGAGCCGGCCCGGATTAGCTTTGCAGCCAAACTAGGTAACAAAGTCAAACAGCACTAGCTGCTGCAGACACATAAAACCCGGCTCTCACCTCACCGAGGCCAGGAACCTCGGTGACACGTACCTGCCATCGACTATGATACCTTGCACCCTCTTACACACCCCCTTTGTTCAACCCTGAGGGGGTGAACACACGTGAGGCAGTGGACGCGGGACAGGGCATCTGCGTTACCCTGCAAGCGGCCTGCCCTGTGTTCCACGGAGAATTTGAAATTTTGAAGGGATAGGAACCACCTGGTGACCCGAGCATTCCTCTCCTTGGCCTGACTCATCCACTTGAGAGGGGAATGGTCGGTCACCAGACGGAACCTCCTCCCTAACAGGTAGTAGCGGAGAGATTCGAGTGCCCACTTGATAGCCAGGCACTCCTCTCCACTATACTATACCTGGACTCGGCGGGACTGAGCTTACGGCTCAGGAAGACAACGGGATGTTCTTCCCGTTGACCTCCTGAGACAGTACCGCACCGAGGCCTACCTCCGAGGCGTCGGTCTGTACGACAAACTCCTTGTTGAAGTCGGGTGTCACCAAAACCGGGGACCCACACAGGGCCGACTTCAACGCGGCGAAAGCCTCCTCCGCCTTCTCACTCCAGCTAACCCTCCCAGACTTTCGCCCCTTCAACAGGTCTGTCAATGGCGCTGCTATTGTGGCAAAGTGGGGCACAAACCTCATGTAGTATCCTACAATCCCCAGGAACGACTTTACCTGCCTGGTGGTGACCGGTCGGGGCCAGTTACGAATGGCCTCTACCTTAGTTACCTGAGGTTTGATGACTCCCCGCCCGATTACATATCCCAGATATTTGGTCTCTTCCAACCCAATCGCACACTTTTTTGGATTGGCGGTTAGTCCAGCTTTCCTCAGGGCATCCACTACCGCCTGCACCTTGGGTAAATGGCTTTCCCAGTCGGTTCTGTGGATGACTACATCATCTAAGTAGGCCGAGGCGCACCGACGATGTGGTCGCAGCACTATGTCCATTAACCTTGGAAAGTGGCGGGGCGCCATGCAGGCCAAAGGGTAACACCTTGTAGTGATACAGGCCCTGCGGGTGACAAACGCGGTTTTTCCTTAGCCGACTCCGTTAAGGGTACCTGGCAGTACCCTTTAGTGAGGTCCAGCACAGAAAAATAACGGGCTTGTCCTAAATTTTCAACAAGCTCGTCTACTCGGGGCATGGGATACGCGTCAAACTTGGATACTTCATTTAACTTGCAAAAGTCGTTGCAGAACCGCAACGTCCCATCCGGCTTGGGTATTAGGACTATGGGACTGGCCCACTCACTTTTCGACTCCTCAATGACATCGAGCTTCAACATTAACTGCACTTCCTCCGCGATGGCCCGCCGCCGAGCCTCGGGTACCCGGTATGGTTTTAACCGGACCTTGGCCTGAGGCTCAGTGACGATGTCATGTCGGATGAGAGACGTGCGGCCAGGGAGGTCCGAGAACACATCCATGTTCCGACTGAGGAACTCCCTGACTTCCTGAACTTGTTTGGAAGACAGGCTGTCTGCAATTTTTACCGTGGTTACGGCTTCACAGGCCTCGAACTGTGGGGCTGGACCCTTTTCACCTAGAAGCCCTGGACGGGGTCTGTGGTCATCGGCCGCGTCCCTATCTTTCCACGGCTTAAGTAAATTCACGTGGTACACCTGCTCCGGCTTGCGCCGCCCTGGCTGGTGTACTTTGTAATTTACTTCCCCTACCTTCTCGATCACCTCATAGGGGCCCTGCCACCTAGCTAGGAATTTGCTGTCAAGGGTGGGTACCAGAACCAAAACCCGATCTCCCGGATTGAAGTCCCGTACCCGAGCCTGACGATTGTACACCCTACTCTGGGCCTGTTGCGCTGCCTCCATATGCTCCCAGACCAAGGGCAACACCCTTTCCATCCGTTCCTGCATCTGGGCGACATACTCAATGACACTTTTGTGGGGACAGGCTGTTGTTCCCATGCTTCCTTGGCGATATCCAACAGGCCCCGAGGGTGTCTGCCATAAAGCAGTTCGAAGGGCGAGAACCCAGTAGAGGCCTGGGGCACCTCTCGCACTGCGAACATGAGATAGGGCAGAAGCAGATCCCAGTCCTTCCCATCTCTAGACACCACCCTCTTTAACATATTTTTTAGAGTTTGGTTAAACCTCTCCACAAGACCGTCTGTTTGCGGATGGTAAACGGACGTCCGTAATTGCTTTATCCGCAACAATTTACACAGTTCCCTCATTACTTTGGACATAAAAGGGGTCCCTTGGTCTGTCAGAACCTCTTTTGGCAGGCCCACACGGGAAAACATCTCCAACAACTCTTTGGCAATGAGCTTAGCTGAGGTATGTCGCAGAGGCACCGCCTCCGGATACCGAGTGGCATAGTCGAGAACTACCAGAATGTGTTGGTGGCCCCTGGCAGACTTTGGTACAGGCCCAACTAAATCCATAGCGATTCGCTCAAACGGTACTTCAATAATTGGCAGAGGTACCAGAGGACTACGGAAATGTGGCTGGGGGCTAGTTATCTGACAGGTTGGACAGGACTTACAATAATTTTCTACCTCCTTGAACACACTGGGCCAATAAAACCGCTGCAGTATGCAGTCCTGGGTTTTCTGCCACCCCAGGTGTCCCCCAAGAACATGTTGGTGGGCAAGCTCCATGACAAGCTTGCGATACGCTGTGGGCACCACCAACTGTTCAACAGGTTCACCTCGGATTTGGTTCACCCGATACAACATATCCTGCAGAACAACAAATCGTGGGAACATTAATTCAGCCCCTGGTTTCTGGGGTTTACCCTCAATTTCCAGCACATTCTCCCAGGCCCTGGTTAGGGTTTGGTCCCGGTGTTGTGCGCTCCCAAAATTTTCCCCGGAGACATTGAGGTCTGCCAACTCAGGTCCCGGTGGCAAGTCCTCCGTGTCTCCCACCATTACACTCAGTGGGGTTGTCTCCCCCACTACCGCTGCAGCAGTGGTCACCCCTACCGCTGGCCCTTCAGACTAGGGCTCCCAGGGTTCTGGCCTTCCAGTGGTATCAGGCCACTCTGCTAGGGTTACCCCTGTCTCAGGGCTATAAGACACTTTCACCTCAGGCCACAGTGACGGAAAACCAGGGAAGTCTCTCCCAATTATCAGTTCATAGGGTAGCTTTGTGGAGATCGCCACTTCACAAGTCCAGGTGCCGGCCGCCGTGGACAGAGACATTACAGCAGTGGGATAGTCCTTTAAGTCTCCGTGAATGCACACCACACCAACTTTCCGGCCCGTATACTGGGTGGGCTGTACCAGGGCAGCACGTACCAGGGTTACCAGGCTCCCTGAGTCCAACAGCGCCACTGCCAGGTTATCCCCGACTTGCACCTGGCACAGATGACGACTGTCTATTGTCTCGGGGTGCCGGTCGCACACAGTCTCCGGGCGTACAAGGAGTGGCGACCCCGTAGTTCACCTCCATCGGCTCATCCCGATGCGGACAGTCGGCCCTGATGTGGCCTGGCTCCTGACACCTCCAGCATACCACGGGAGGCGGACTCGCAGGGGTATATTCCGTGCAGGCCGCTCTGTCGCCGGACGTCGGAACTGGGGCAGAGGCCTCCGGGGTTTGACTGACCCCTTCCCAGCAAGACTCCCCTGCAGGTTTCTGGTGGCCTCGTAACGCTCCACCAGGTCGACCATCTCCAGGGCATTGGTGGGCGACACCTGGCCGATCCAGTGCTGGGGGGATAAGGCAGGGCCCTCCAAAAGATGTCCGCCAACAGTCGATCCAGCATGGCAGTGGGACTTAGTAGATCGGGCTGCAGCCACTTTTGCAGCCTGTGCAGCAGATCGTAGTACTGCGGCCTAGCGGGTTCAGTCGTTTTAAAGTCCCACTGGTGGACTCTTTGAGCGCGGACCAGCACGTTCACCCCCAGTCTGGCTAGGATCTCTCCTTTCACGGTGTCATAATCTGCCGCTTGGTCGTCCGACAAGTCGAAAAGCACCTGCTGGGGTCCGGAAGCCAGGAACGGAGCGACCACCTCAGCCCACTGGTCACGGGGTAACTTTTTCCTCACGGCGACCTTCTCAAAGACCGCCAGGTATGTCTCAACGTCGCCTGCGGGGGTCATTTTGGGATCGCCGCACGGACCGCTTTCCGGGCATCATGGACGCGGTGGGACGCTCCTGCCGCCTGTAACGCCATCACATGTTGTAGCAGTAGCTGGTTGGTCTCCCGCTGCTGCACGTTAGCCTCTATGAGAGCCTTCACAGCAGCCTCCATGTTGTCAGAAATTCCTGCTTGCAACTTTGCTGGCTTAATATATTCCATGCACTTTAGCAAAAAAACTTCGGCGTTCACGCCAGCCTCACTGCGCATGCCCGCATCCGACACCAAATGTGGGGAGTCGCTCTGGTAGATAGCGG
Source organism: Bufotes viridis (assembly GCA_033119425.1). NCBI lineage: Eukaryota > Metazoa > Chordata > Amphibia > Anura > Bufonidae > Bufotes > Bufotes viridis. The sequence goes on from CM065593.1 coordinate 58,182,522, forward strand.
TGCGGGTGCAGTACCGAGGCAAAACAAGGAGTCCAGAATGTGCAATAAACAGTGTTTTATTCACACTGACACAAAAATAAACGACAAACAGTCTCTTGCTGGTAATTCATGCACATCAGAAATAAGGAGGCAAAACAAAACAGGAGCACAGGTTCAGTCACCTGGGAGGTTTAGGTGCAGGTTCGCACCAGGCTGTCGGCCCAGCCGCAGGAGAATCCACCTTCAGGGTGCCAGGAACAACAACACCTCCTTGCTGAGCTCTTTCCTCTAAGTCAGAGAACTCCACAGCCCTGTTTGCAGCTCCAGGACAATCACCACACAGCTGCTAAGGAGGCTGCCTTTTTAAAGGCCCGGATAAAGTCCGGCCTGGACCGTGGGGAGTAGGCACCCACCCAGCTCTTTGCCTACTCCCAGTAAGAGCCGGCCCGGATTAGCTTTGCAGCCAAACTAGGTAACAAAGTCAAACAGCACTAGCTGCTGCAGACACATAAAACCCGGCTCTCACCTCACCGAGGCCAGGAACCTCGGTGACACGTACCTGCCATCGACTATGATACCTTGCACCCTCTTACAATATATATACATTTTTTGCCACTAACACACGCCTGTAATATTTCTCACATCACCACACAATGGCGAATACTATATTTTGTGCAACTAATACATGCCAAAAAGTTCTTTAGAACATATAACTGCACCGCTAAACGGGAAATAATATATATTTCTTTGTCACTAATGCATGCCAAAAAGGGATTAGAACATTTAACTGCACTTTTTTACCACTGTCCCTAGTGCCTGCTGATGTCTCTCCCAGCACTGGAAAATGGCTGAATCCAAGATGGATGAGGCTATTTATAGGGCTGTGACATCACCGGGCTCGATGGCTGCTGATTTTCTGCATGCATGGCATTTGGTTTGCAATTCGAATTTTTCCTGAATTTTTCCTGAAATTTGGATCGAATTCCACTACGTCAAGTTCAGTTCACTCATGTTTAGTGTATATTGCATTGTCCAGAAATCCAGACAATGGCATACAATGCCACAATGAATCAACACAGTACACAAACAGCATGAAATGTTGCCCACACGGAAAGCCACATTGTGCCAAACACCTGAAAAGACCCATACCAATTCTTTCTTATAACTCTGTGTTACACCAGTCGTCTGTTATTCCTAATTTAAATTTGTGAATAAGTTGACAACAAGATATTACCAGGTGTGGGTGTATTCTACATAATCTGACACTGTCAATCAGTGCTGATAGCATCAGAACCTGTATGGACATACCTCCTGTTACATCAGCAGCTCGTGCCCACCACTGCCCTGCTATTTCGAGTTTACACAAGAGTGTAAGGGGAGTTTATCACCATGTGCCTAACATTCTAGTGCACCCACATTCAGTTCTGTAGGTACTGCACACTCAGTATTACAGGTATTGCCATCTACATCACTGTGCAGGGCACCACGATTCATACTGTAGCTCATCCCTTCTGTTAGCTGTCGAATTACTGTGTGTCAGTATTACAGGTCAATAAAAGCATCAGGTCTAATTTATCGTTGTGGACTTAACTGTGTAGTGCACCAAGATTCAAGCCATCCGCAGCAGTAGCAGTAACAGTGTGCACTAAGATTCATAGTTAATACCTTCTGTTAAATATAAAGAAAAGCATACTGCACAATTCAGTAAAGCAAAGAAAATAAATAAAAAATGTAAGAACCCATGCACGAGCTGTATCCAAATGTCTCCTTAGTGGAAAAATATGGAGACAGTGGCAATAAAGTAGTGGAGAAAAAAAATGTTCTTTTAATGCATGTTGTGACAGTCCAAACACATGCTTTTTAATTCCTTCAGTTAGCTGTAGATTTACAGTACTGTGCAACAGTTTTACAGGTCAGTGTTAGCGTCAGATCCAATTTATCGCTATGGCCCCATGACAGAGTGGGGGCTGTGACAGCAGCAGCAGTAGCAGTAACCATGACAAAAGTGGCCCTATGACACAGTAGGGATAGTGGCAGCAGCAGCAGTGGCACTAACCATGACAGAATTGTAACTGTGGCAATAGTGGCCCCATGACAGAGTAGGGACTGTGGCAGCAGCAGTAGTGACCTCATAACAGAGTGGGGATGGTGGCAGCATGACCCCCCCCATAACAGAGTGGCAAATGTGGCAGAGGCAGTGACAGTAGTGGTCCCATGACAGAGTACAGCAGCAATGGCAGTAATCTTGTATTGACATCACTGTTTATTTCCGTTCTTATAATTTGTCAGAAGAACAGAAAACTGAAAACAAAGGGACAAATCCTGTATTTTGAGCATCCATAAAGCCTCTTTCAGAGTCTTTCTTCAGTGTTTTGTATCAGAATTTGTTCAGTATGTGTAAGCCAAAGACTGGAATGGGTCCAAAACAGAGATAAAATGTAATGGAATTATTTGCATATCTTGAGTTTTGGACCCACTAATGCTTTTGGCTTGCCAATTCTGATCAAATACTGGTGCAAAACAGTGACCAAAAACTGACACTATGAAGAGGCTTTATTGTCAATTTCCATCCGTTTTGGCCATTTACGTCTGAAATCATTTTATTTTTATTTTTTTAATAAGGATAAAATCCTACATGCAGGTCTTTAATGGCCTTTTTCAGACAGTCAGTCTTTGGTCAGTGTTTTGCATCTGTATTTGATCAGTTGCTGTATGTGTAAGCCAAAAACAGGAGTGGGTCCAAAAGATAAAATATATCGGAATTATTTGCATCTCCTTTGTGATTTGGACCCGCTCCTGCTTTTGGCTTACAAATTCTGATCAAATACTAATGCAAAAAATTCTTGCTGTCTCATAAACCTCTCCCTATGATCTCCCTTCACTGTCTCTGCACTGTGCCTGCACTCTCCCCTCTCCAATATTTTTTTTCTATTTTCTGCAACACTGTCCCTAGCGCATGAGCACTTGTCATGTCTCTCCCTATGCTCAATTCACAATGAAATGGCAGAGACCTCGTGGGATAAGGCTTTTTATAGGGGTGATGATTGGCTAGCTGCATGGCATAATGGGACATATCTTATTCCTGGGCTTCTTACTTTCACTTTGTAACACTTGCAGCTGCTATTTTAGAAAAAATCTGATTTGTTACCACGAAGCGCAACAAAATTTGGCTTCATGACTAGAGTTGAGGGACCATTGTTCGGGGATTTCTTCCCGCTTTCTGAAGGAAACGTTTTACTTCTTGCCCTAAGAAGCCATCACAGCCATGCCTACTAATGGAATGGCTGTGATTGGTTGAGTCGAACATGTGACCCAGCCTCTTTATAAGCTGGAGTCACGTAGTGCCACACGTCAGTATGCTGAACTGAGATTAGAGCAAGTTTGCTGCTGGTGCGATCAGGGACAGAATAGGGCAGAAATCTGAAGAACCTGTGCAACTTTAATCCACAAGATACAGCACATAGAGAAGGAGGGAGCCTCAGCAACCCGACATTTCTGTACCCAGCCACTGCCAGGGAGAATTTTTTTGTAATCCATCTGTTACTGAGGTGGGGGTCGGCGGCCATTTTAGGCTCTGCAGTGTACTGCATGTCTGCCAGCCTGCCAGGGACATCAGCCTAATCCTATTTTGTAGTTCAGTGAAGGAAAAAAACCTTTTTTTCTGGCTGCTCAAGTCCCCTATATTGCCTTTTGTATGTTTAAGAGGTGACATTGTCCATTTGTCTAGCCTGAGATCTATGGTGCCACAGAGCACTTGTGCATACAATGCACTAAACCGTATATTCCATTTCAGCTAGTGCATCAGTGTATTTTAGTTAAAAAAGGGGTCATCCTGATCCACCAAGCCTATTTTACCCTGCCAAAATATATATTTGACATTTCTGCGGTGAAATAGAGAATCCATGAAATTTTGGGGGAAAACCGTATACCTTGTCCAGAAAACTGTTCTGCATACACCGTTCAACGACATATTTTATATTTCTTCATGGAAATAGTGTTTCTTTGTTTTTTATAGAAAAAGAAACGTTATTCAAGGTCAACCAAACAGTCTGAAATACCCATTACCTCTACCTATTTCACATTGCTGCTGTGAAATATAGCATAAGTGTAAATCCACAAAGCATTTCGAAATACACTGCCTAAATACCGATTTCACATTACAGCAGAAAAATTCCTGCTTCACCAAGCTTCACCAAGCAGTTGTACATATACGGTATAAATACCTACATTTAATTTACAGCAGTGAAAAACTGCATTTGTGAAATTTGGTGACAAAAGCCGTGACATAGTCCATTTGTCTAGCCTGGGCTCTGTGGTGCCACAGAGCACTTTTGCATACTATGCACTAAACCATATATTCCGTTTCAGCTACCAAATAGTGCATCCTGATCCACCAAGCCTATTTTACACTGCCAAAATATATATTTGACATTTCTGCGGTGAAATAGAGAATCCGTGTAATTTTGGGGGAAAACCCGTATTCCTTGTCCACAAAACAGTTCAGTTACATTCCTGTAATGCCCACTGGCCCCTGGTAATGCCCATGCGGCACAGGTAGGTGAGTGTTAGGTCCCCAGCTACTTGAGAAACCTTGGTGTGGTGCTCGGGCTTAAGACATGTCCTCCACTGCAGGACATGTTGACTAATCTCTCAATTTCAACATCAGTTTGACCGCAGTGTGCACCTGTTTTGTCATTAGTTATTGCTATATTGTTATATTATTTATCACATCCACACAATTGCCATCTTGTGTAGGATGTCAATTATGGTACTTGAGGTCCGCTGCAGGCATCCTCCACCGTATGCATTTTTGCTAGGGATCGCCATTAGCAACTGGCCAGAAGTGCAGGATCTGCTCCCCTGTATATATATCCGCAACTGCATTTTTGGGTTGCTTCATGCCACCTTTCAGTTGTTTTGTGTACACTAAACAGTTCTGCATACACCGTCCAACTAAATATTTTATATTTCTGCATAGAAATAGTGCTTCTTTGTTTTTTATAGGAAAAAAAAACGTTATTCAAGGTCCACCAAACAGTCTGAAATACACATTACAACCACCTATTTTACATTGCTGCTGTGAAATACAGCATAAGTGTATTTTTTTGACAAAAGAGTGGAAATCCTGATCCACAAAGCATTTTGAAATACACTGCCTAAATACCGATTTCACATTACAGCTGAGAAGTAGTGCATTATTCTTTTTTTTTTTTTGTGTGTGAAAAAAGAGAAATTCCTGCTTCACCAAGCAGTTGTACATATACGGTATAAATACCTACATTTAATTTACAGCAGTTAAAAACTGGGGTTTTATTGAATAAAAACTGTGTTTTAGGCCGAAACAACTGTTGTGCATCCATTGTTTACATAATTATTTCAAATTTACAACAGTCTAATACTGCATTTGTGAATTTTGGTGACCAAATCAGTGTTTTAGGTCCCCAAATCTGGTGTCCACACATAGTATAAATATCTACTTTTAATGTACAGCAGTTAAGAACTGCATTTTGAGGTTTTATTGAAAAAAGCCGCCTTTTAGACCGAAAAAACTGTTGTGCATCCGTCGTTTAAATAATTATTTCCAATATATAGCAGTTAAATACTGCATTTGTGAATTTTGGTGACCAAATCCATGTTCTGGGTCCCCAAATCTGGTGTCCATACATAATATTAATATCTACTGTTAATGTACAGCAGTTAAAAACTGCATTTTGGGGTTTTATTGAAAATAGCCGTGTTTTAGGCCGAAAAAACTGTTGGCATCCGTCGTTTAAATAATTATTTCCAATTTATAACAGTCTAATAATGCATTTGTGAATTTTGGTTACCAAATCCGTGTTCTGGGTCCCCAAATCTGGTGTCCATACATAGTATAAATATCTACTTATAATGTACAGCAGTCAAAAACTGCATTTTGGAGTTTTATTGAACAAAGCTGTGTTTTAGGCCGAAAAAACAGTTGTGTATCCGGCGTATAAATAATTAATTTCAATTTACAGCAGTGAAATACTTATTTTCAGTATTTATTACAAAAAATACTTGTTCTTGTTCCACAAAATGTTTACATTTCCGCATAGAAATTGAGAATCAGTGTATTATGGGCACAAAAAACATTATTCTGGGTCCACAGAGCATTTTTATGACACGGGCACTGCCTTAGGGAACGTAATTGTCGACTCGTGGCAGGTAAATTGACACCGGAGAGAGACCAATCTTTCAGCTTGGTGGGTGAACGCAAATAATGAGGAGAACATCAAATAAGGGACATGGGCATGATCACGGTGGTGTTGGTGGAGCTCCTGTTGCTGGGAGAGGACGTGGCCATTCAGCGCCAACTACCGCTCCAAGTGAAACACCTTCCTCTGGTGCGAGTAGGCGACAGAATCTGCAGCGTTATTTGATAGGCCCAAATGCCGCTCTACGGATGGTGAAGCCAGAACATGTACAGGCGATAGTAGATTGGTTGTCTGACAGTGCCTCCAGTTCCTTCACAGTATCTAACACCCAGTCCTCTGCAGAATGTTGGCACCTGCAGCCTATGCCCATCAGTCTTCCACCTCACCCCCTTGCAAATCAGCCAAGCAGTTAGAGCCCCAAATCATGCAGGAAAGTCTAATGCTTTTTGATGACTGTTGGCAGGGTTTCCCCGGCCCATCCACCTAGCCCTGCCCCAGTAGAGGAAGACCTTGAATGCACTGATGCTCAACCACTTTCGTTGCAGGATGAGGACATGAGAATACCGCCACAAAACGTCTCTGATGATGACGAAACACAGGTGAAACTGCTGTGGCCTTCTGCAATGTGCAGACCGACAAGGAGGGCAGGGGTCATGAATGGGTGGAAGATGATGTGAAGTCCTAGACTCAGACTGGACTGAAGGTCGTGCTAGTGAGGCGTTCAGTTCTGAGGAAGAGGCGGTGGTCGCACAGAGGCAACAGCACAGCAAAAGAGGGAGCAGGGTGCAAAAGCGCAGCGGCTGATCCAGAGACAGTACGCCTGCTACTTTCCACCGCACCTAGGTACCGAGCACACCAAGGCCTGCTCCAAGGAGTTCATTGTCGTGGCAGTTCTTCACATAATGTCCTGACAACAAGACATGATTGGTTTGCATGTTGTGCCATCAGAGTCTGAAGCGAGGCATAAACTTAACCTGAGCACAACCTGCATGACCAAGCATCTAGATTCAAAGCATGAACTGCATTGGAGTAAATACCTTAAAAACAAGGAACTCTCTCATGCTCCTCCTGCTCCGTCTTCTGCTGCTGACTCGGCCTCTCCTTCCTCTTCTGGCGTCACCGTGGCACCTAGCGACCAGCAAACAGAGGGTGTTCCACCAACAACACCACATATGACACCATCACCAAGCATCTCCACCATGTCACATGGCAGCATTCAGCTGTCCATCTCCCAAACATTGGAAAGAAGGAGGTAATCCCCACCTACCAACCCTCGAGCCCTAGCCCTGAATGCCAGCATTTCAAAATTACTGGCCTTTAAAATACTTTCATTCCGCCTGGTGGAGACGGACTGTTTCAAACAGCTAATTGTGGTGGTTGTCCCCCAGTACGTTGTTCCCAGCCGCCACTTCTTTTCTAGGCGAGCCTTCCCTGCATAACCAAGTGGAGAATAAAATCAAGTGTGCTCTGCGCAACGCCATCTGTGGCAAGGTCCACATAACCACAGATACATGGACCAGTAAGCACAGCCAGGGTCGCTATATCTCCCTAACTGCACACTGGGTAAACATAGTGGTGGCTGGACCCAAGGCAGATAGCGGTTTGGCGCATGTCCTTCCACCACCGAGGATTGCAGGGCATTATTCGTTGCCTCCTGTTGCTTCCTCCTCCTACTCCGCATCCTCCTCCTACTCCTCTTCTACCACCCCCACATCCGGTCATCGAAAGAACCTCACCCCCTTCAGCAAAGCCCGGGGTAAACGTCAGCAGGCGATTTTGAAACTCATGTGTTTGGGTGAAAAACCCCACACCGCACAGGAGCTTTGGAGGGGTATAGAACAGCAGACTGATGAGTGGTTGCTGCCGGTGAGCCTCAAGCCCGGCCTGGTGGTGTGCGATAATGGGCAAAATCTCGTTGCAGCTCTGGGACTAGCCGGTTTGGTGCACATCCCTTACCTGGTGCATGTGCTGAATCTGGTGGTGCAGAAGTTTCTTAAAAACTCCCCAGACATGTCAGAGCTGCTGCTGAAAGTGCGATCTGTATGTGGGCGCTTTTGAAGTTCTCACTCTGCTGCTGCTTGCCTGTCTGTGCTGCGGCCTTCCTGCTCTCCGCCTCATATGCGACATGCCCACTAGGTGGAACTCCACCTTACATATGCTGGAGGGACTGCGCGTGCAGCAGCAGGCGATAGTGGAGTTTCAGATGCAGTATGCACAGGTAAGTCACTCTGCGGATCAGCACCACTTCACCACCAGTGACTGGGCCTGCATGCGAGACCTCTGTACCTTGTTGCGATCTTTGAAGTACTCAACCAACATGGCCAGTGCTGATGACGCTGTTGTTAGCATTACAATACACCTTCTATGTCTTCTTGAAAAAAATATTACGGCGATGATGGAAGACGATGCGGCACAGGAGGAGGAAGAGGGGGCATTTCACAGGGTTTCAGGCAGGTCATACAGAAGTGGCTCAGAGGGTGGGTTCCTGCACCAGCAGAGGCCAGGTGCACATGTGGACAGCCAGGGCACACTTCTAGAGGAGGAGGAGGAGGATGAGGAAAAGGTGGAGGAACTGGTTTCACTGCAGGGTGGCACCCTACGCAGCTCAGGGCCATCACTGGAGTGTGGCTGGGGGGCTAGGGAGGACACAGACGATTCATCACCTACAGAGGACAACTTATCGTTACCTCTGGGAAGCCTGGCATACATGAGTGTCTACATGCTGCAGTGTCTGCACAATAACAGCAGAGTTGCCCACATTTTAAGTTGTGTTGACTACTGGGTTGCCACCCTGCTGGATCCCCGGTACAAGGACAACGTGGCCACCTTAATAACCGCACTGGATTGTGATAGAAAGATGCGTGACTACAAACGCACGCTGGTAGATGCGCTCCTGAGGGCATTCCCAACTGACACGGTGGGACAAGTGGAAGCACAATGTGTTTCGGGGTTTTTGTTTGTGCGAGCCCTTCCCCGAAACGCGTTTGGTAATTATCCCCCGAAGTTCAACAGCAAGGATCACTACTTTACTACCATCCGACCCATATTAGAGATGGAATCCTGCCAAATGACATCGGGTGCCCGCGCGACCAGCACTTAAGCGCATGGAGGTACTGCTCTCCGGGAGGAAGCACGTGCACCGCTGGACACGCTCTGGTGAGGCAGCCCTTGAGACCAGCCGACATACACTTCAATAAGAAGAAAAATAAATTTGTGACTACTCTTGGGTAACAGATATTCAGAGTGTGCCCCTACTTTCTGCTTTTGTTGTTTGAGTATTAGTCCTGGTGAATCTATTATAGGCGAGTGCACCTCCTTGTATTACTCACTGCATTAGTGCAACATTTACTTCAAACCCTATTATAATTATCCTCTCTATACTGTCAAGTGACCTCTACATTGTCTGGTTGTCAGGGGCCTATATTTTGTTTCATCGCCTGCTGTATTGGTGGGAGCTATTAAACTCTTTAGACTGTCAAATGACCTCTCCTCTGTCTGGGTGTCAGGGGCCTACATAAATGATAATGGCCTGTTCCATTGCAGGTTGACCTGAGGCCTGTGTTGCTGTTACGGGACCACTCTCCTCTTTGCGGGTGCCATGGTCCTGAATTAGTGAATGAGGCCTGTGGCACTACTGGGTGTAATCAATACTGTTTTGGCATGATTGTAACTCTCCTCTTTGTGGGTGCCATGGGTCTGAATCTGTGAATGAGAGATGTGGCATTGCTGGGTGAAATCAATACTGTCTTGGCGTGATTTTAACTCTCCTCTTTGGGGGGCCTGTGGCCCTTCAGGCAGACATGATTCCTTCTTGGCTGTGATGACAACTTCAACTCCCATGTATGGTTGCCATTGGCCTGAGTCTGTGAGTGAGGCCTGTGACACTGCTGGCAGACATGATTCCTTATTGTCTGTGATGACAACTTCAACTCCCATGTATGGTTGCCATGGCCCTGAGTCTGTGAATGAGGCCTGTGGCACTGCAGGCAGACATGAATCCTTTTTGGCTGTGATGAGAACTTCAACTCCCATAGCATTCCCACCTGACGACACCCCAACTTCCTATTCCACCTCCTCCAAGTTGCCAATTTATATTGGTTAATTTTTATTTATTTTATTTTAAGTCATTTCCCTATCCACATTTGTTTTCAGGGGATTTCCCTACATTTTGATGCCTTTTGCAGCCCTCTAGCCCTTTCCAGGGCTATAAAAGTTTGGGTCCCCATTGACTTCAATGAAGTTCGGGGTCAAGTTCGGGTCAAGTTCGGATCCCGAACCCGAACATTTTCGTTAAGTTCGGCCAATCTTCTCAAACCCAAACATCCAGGTTTTCACTCAACTCTATTCATGACGAATCAAAACTTCAGATCGAATTCCGGTTCAAATGCTTTGATTTGCTCAACAATAATCACAATACAGAATTGTAACAAAAGATGATCCAACATTTTTTCATGAGGAATACAAGTATTTACTAAACAAACATGTCAGGAGTCCTCCATGTCATATTTCATAACCATACAGTTTCAACCTAGCACCAAACAAAGCAAAGAGTGCTATACAGTACTTTTACAACTTAGTCATAAAGCCATACAATAATCTCATAGTTATACTGTACCTACCTATTAGTTGCAATTGCTTATAATATTCTGTAATTCAACATTTAAGGACTGTGATGTCAGGCACCCACTCTACATTCTGGCCACACTTACCCTAGTTATTGCTGCAGAGGATTATAGTTATAAAATGCATTAAAGAGGACCTTTCACCACTCCTGACATGATTGTTTTAATAGCTTCATGCATTCCCCATGTAATAACGATTCTGGAGAATCTATTCTTATGTCTGTATGTTTAGCTGTTTGGGTGTGTCCCTGCACAGATTTACTCTATCCAATCAGAGCTGCCATTTTCAGACTTTGAAAGTAAACGCCCCCAACTTGTTTCCTACCCTCTGTACCCTTACTGAAGGCTAATAGCATTTCAATTCAATTATAACTTCTAGTAGAAATAAGAAAAGAATGACGTCATAGAGCCATAAGAATAGATGCTCCAGAATTGTTAGTACATGGGGAATGCATGAAGCTATGGATACAGACATGTCAGAAGTGGTGAAAGGTCATCTTTAAATCTATCTTAAAACAGACCCTGCTATGTTCTAAGAACTGTCCTTCCGGGTTGTGCTGGTTGTACCATTTAATGTAGATTGCAATAAAATTGTTATGTTAAAAAGCCTGAACAGGTCTAGGGATTATTAATGGAAGATGGTACAATCACAGAGGTAATGGAATATTTATCTTAGTAAGACACATTAAAACAAATCAGAAAGAGCCTCTGTCATACTTAATTGCCCTAATATAGGCCATTGGTCTCAAATGCATCTGGTTTATACAGATTGTTGTAAACACTGGGATGATATCTCAATAATTGAATCTTTGGATGTGCATATTCCAGCCTGTGACAAACGTACTTTAAACTCAAGAGAGTCCTGTGATTTATTTCCCAAGGTATTCAGGACAGCTGTCTGTTAACATACAAGGTGCATACAGCTGACTTTTCATTGCGCATTTTAGCTTTTGTTGAGATGGTGAAACCCTTCGAGGTTAGTTAATATTAATAAACTAATATAGGATAATGACCTTCTCAGCTCAGAATTTTAAAAGACATTGTGTACAAATGCTGACTCTGTCATAAAACCTTAAGCAGATAATATGTCATTCGTTCTGTAAATGCCACAATTTAAAGTTAATTTATCTATTAAAAAATATATTTCATCATTAAATATGTATACTAAATGTGCCGATTAGCTGAGAATGAACCAAAGAGATTGCAGCCTCCTACCATTTGATGTTATTCTGTAAATTTAAGAGTGCAGCTTTTTACATACATTAAATACAAAAAAAAACATTAATTGATACACATATGGTTGTGGTTATTGAGCTTGTTTGCAGAAATTGTGTTATTTAGTTAATTTGGGGATACTTCTGAAATAATGTATAATGGTGTAACTGGAAAATAATCTAGAGATTTCTGATACAAGGCAATTAATAGAATGTGTAAAACCAATGGTGGATTTACACTGCACAATTGTGGAGCAAATTATTAGGAATGAATGTTACTGTGAACATGAAATAATCTTTCATGCAGCACATTCATTTTTTTTTTTTTTTTTTTCTGGGCAGCATTTTTTATTTTTTTTTTCAAAAAAATCCTGTTTTCTATCAAATGCAAATTTGTTCGGGCACTGGGACTCCTACACTCATAAAGCCTATGCACTAAGTGAAAGGGCTGCCAAAAAATACAAGGAACCGGCACTGCAATACACCCTTTGTTACACATAAAGGAGGGCATCATACACACCCTTGAAAAATTATCATTGATGGCCTTCTGGTGACCCTCCATTAGGGGCAAGGGCCTGCTGCTAAGCATTGCAAAACATGATGGGCGAGTGCCTGCTGCTGAGCTGACCCTGTAAAATATTGTACGTGAGGGCCTGCAGGTGAGCTGACCCTCCATGAAGTGGGACATGAGGAGATCTTGTGAACTGATCCCCAAACTCTTCAGCATCCTCAGTCAGAAGAAAATGATGGTGGGGAATGGCAATTAGTGTTTCACAAGGTGGATGATGCGGATGAGACACAGTTGTCAATGAGTGAGGGTCTTGTTCAACACAAGTCAGGAGGATGACCAGATTGAGGAAGTGGAAGAGGAGATGGGGGACAATGACATCACTGACCCAACCTGGAAAGGTAGCAAGCCAAGCGAGGACAGCAGGACAGAGGGGGAGGGATCCATATCACCGTAACAGACTGGAAGAGGCTGTGGGGTGGCAAAAGGGAGAAGGCGGGCCACACCAAATAGGCCCACAACTGTTCCCCCTTGCAGAAATCTCCCTTGCCAAGGGGTAGGTGTTCAGCAGTCTGGCGCTTTTTTGAGGAAAGTGGGAACAATAAAAGAATTGTAATTTGCTAACTATAACTGTGCTATACAAAAATAAGAACTCATAAATAAACAAATAACCATAACATATCTTACATCCTATTCATTAACTCTAACTGAAACCATAACAATAAAAACTCAAACCTGGGAACATAATGGGGGAAGACAGTAAACTGGAGGCAAAATGAGCAGGGGTTGTGAAAACTAGCAACCTCACCACCACCGGCATGATCTGCCACATACATTTTCGTGGCGGCACACTGGGTGAACCTTGTGGAGGCCGGTAGCGAGTCGTACCCTGGGATGGCACAGGTGTTACCGACGCAAAGAATTGCAGGCCCTACTTCCATCAGGATTTCTGCCACCACCTACATCAGTGGCTGCAACCTCTCCACCCCCCACACACACCCCTTCTCCTCCTCCACCTCCTCCTCCACTGCAAACTCAGAATGCTCATCTTGCAGCAGCAGTTAACTATCGGTCAGTAGCTGGCAGCGGGGAAGCTGCAACAAGCCGTGCTTAAACTCATTTGCTTGGGTGACAAGCAAAGCTGTGGCAGGGTGTAAGGGACAAGGTTGGTTTCGTCTGATAATGGCCCTAACTTGTTGGCAGCTTTGTAGCTCGACAAGCTCACAAACATGGCAATCATACAGCATATATGTACCATGCACAACAAACATTCCAAACTTATACATTAATATATATAAAAACATATCACACGAGAGTGGAGGTAAACTAATGCCATGGCCTGTTTAAGAACTCATAAATAACCAAGTAACCATAACATATTTTACAGCGTAGTAATAAACTCAAAATCAAACTCAAACAATAACAACTCAAACACTGGAACATAACAGGATCAGCCCTCAGGCAAGCACTGCTCTCACCGGGCAGAATGACATCTCTGCCCAGTGACCACAGCAAAACGTCTGGAAATTGTCCCTCACAAACCTGTCCTAATAATATAATCTTAATCACTGGGCTGAAAACAACCTATGCCCAGTGAAGAAGGCAAACTTTTAAATGTGATAAATGCTGATATGGCCATGTGGATCCCTCTTTAATGTCCGGGATCCGGCCATACCATGCCTAGCCCACGTGTTCTCGACTTTCTCCAAACCTACGATGTGTGTACCCATTTCAGAAAGTCATCTACAGCTGCCGACGGTCTGGCAACGCTGCTGCAGCGCTTGTAATTGCCAGTTAACCGACTGTTGTGCGTCGTGAGCACACACTGGAATTCTACATTACACATGTTGGCCATGCTTTGTGAGCAACAGAAGGTAGTAGGGGAATACTAGCTGCAACTTGGTCTAGTATGTCTGATCTCTGAGTTTTTACGCAACTTTGAAGGATAAACACAGATGGTGAGTGGTGATGGCGCTATTATCAGCCTAACCATCCCACTTCTGTGTCTACTGAAATGCTGGCTGCTAACAATGAAGGTGGATGCTTTACATGTGTAAGAGGTGGAACTAAGGGGAAGACATTACACAGGGTGATAGCCAGACCACACTCAGTTCGTCCAATGTGAATTGGATGATGATGATGATGAGGAGGAGCAAGAGACGGTTGCCTCCGCTACAGAGGGTAGTAACCATAGCAGGTTTATTCCACCTGTTCAGCATAGATGGGCAGGAGAGGAGGAAGAGGATAAGGAGATTGAGTCATCCTCCTGATGAGGAAAGCAAAGTCTTGTCTGTTGGGACTCTGACACATGGCTGACTTTATGTTATGCTACCTTTCCTGTGACCCTCGCATTCTACGAATTTTGCACAACAACGATTACTGTTTGTTCAGTTCACCCTTCTCGACCCCCGCTACAAAGAGAACTTCTCGTCTCTAATTCCTGTGGTGGAGAGGACTAACAAAATGGTGCAATACCAGAAGGTCTTTCTTTAAAAATTGCTCAATAAAATTTGAGGGGATCACACAGCAGTTCCAAAAGAGGCAGGACAACACTCTTCAAGGCCTGGGAAAGTTTCATGACACCCCGCCAGCACCCTAACCTTGATGCATGGCCTAGTGTCACAAGGATGGAAAAATATGTGGAAGATGGTGACGGAGTACATAGCAGACTGTATCAGCGTCCTCAGTTATCCCTCTGTGCCTTACAACTACTGGGTGACCAAACCGGACACGTGGCATGAACTGGCAATCTACAGCTATACGTAGCTAAGTCATAAGGGACATGGAAGATATACTATATTGGACTGTAGTATTCAGGGTAAATGACCATGTGGGCACTTTGCGATAAGTAAGTGGCTTTTGGGTTGCAGTTTTGGCACTCGGCCTCTAAAAGGTTCACCATTGACAGCACTGTTTTAGAGGGTTAGCACACCAGCAGGCAATCAGCTACATTCTTTAACTAAGTTTCATTGCGCCCAGGGCCACGGCCTCTGCGGTACAGTATTTGACACAGCGAGCCACATGCTGTGGACACTAAATGTTGCACAAATGTACATTTCCTCAAAATACACTGGTTTCACCTATGGTACAGTATTTGACACAGCGAACCGCATGCTGTGGACAATAAATGTTGCACAAATAATGTATATTTCCTCAAAATACACTGGTTTCACCTGTGGTACAGTATTTGACACAGAGAGGCACACGCTGTGAACACTAAATGTTGCACAAATAATGTACATTTCCCCAAAATACACTGGATTCAACAGTTATACAGTATTTGATACAGAGATGTACACGCTGTGGACAGTAGATGTTGCACAAATAATGTACATTTCCCCAAAATACACTGGTTTCACCTGTGGTACAGTATTTGACAGAGAGGCACACGCTGTGAACACTAAATGTTGCACAAATAATGCACATTTCCCCAAAATACACTGGATTCAACAGTTATACAGTATTTGATACAGAGATGTACACGCTGTGGACAGTAGATGTTGCACAAATAATGCACATTTCCCCAAAATACACTGGATTCAACAGTTATACAGTATTTGATACAGAGATGTACACGCTGTGGACAGTAGATGTTGCACAAATAATGTACATTTCCCCAAAATACACTGGTTTCACCTGTGGTACAGTATTTGACAAAGAGAGCCGCACGCTGTGGACACTAAATGTTGCACAAATAATGTACATTTCCCCAAAATACACTGTTTTCACCTGTGGTACAGATTTTGACACAGCGAGCCATACACTGTGGACAAATGTTGCACAAATAATGTATATTTCCCCAAAATACACTGGTTTCACCTGTGGTACAGTATTTGACACAGCGAGCCACATGCTGTGGACACTAAATGTTTCACAAATAATGTACATTTCCCAAAAATACACTGTTTTCAACAGTTATACAGTATTTGATACAGAGATGTACACGCTGTGGACAGTAGATGTTGCACAAATAATGTACATTTCCCTAAAATACACTGCTTTCAACAGTTATACAGTATTTGACCCAGATATGCACATGCTGTGGACAGTATATGTTGCACAAATAATGTGAATTTCCCAAAAATACACTGGTTTCACCTGTGGTAGAGTTTTTGACACAGTGAGCCACACGCCGTGGACACAAAATGTTTCACAAATAATGTACATTTCTCCAAAATACACTGGTTTCACCTGTGGTACAGTATTTGACACAGCGAGCCACATGCTGTGGACACTAAATGTTTCACAAATAATGTACATTTCCCAAAAATACACTGTTTTCAACAGTTATACAGTATTTGATACAGAGATGTACACGCTGTGGACAGTAGATGTTGCACAAATAATGTACATTTCCCCAAAATACACTGGTTTCACCTTTGGTACAGTATTTGGCACAGAGAGCCACATGCTGTGGACAATAAATGTTGCAAAAATAATGTATATTTCCCCAAAATACACTGGTTTGAACAGTTATATAGTATTTGACACAAAGAGCCACATGCTGTGGACATTCGATATTGCACAAATAATGTATATTTCCCCAAAATACACTGGTTTCACCTGTGGTACAGTATTTGACACAGAGAGGCACATGCTGTGGACACTAAATGTTGCACAAATAATGTACATTTCCCCAAAATACACTGGTTTCACCTGTGGTACAGTTTTTGACACAGCGAGCCACACGCTGTAGACAATAAATATGGCAACAATAATGTATATTTCCCCAAAATACACTGGTTTCACCTGTGGTACAATAGTTGACACAGAGAGGCACACTGGACAGTAGATGTTACACAAATAATGTACTTTTCCTCAAAATACACTGGTTTCACCTGTGGTACAGTATTTGACACAGAGATGCACACAAGGTGGACAGTAGATGTTGCACAAATAATGTACAATTCCCCAAAATACACTGGTTTCACCTGTGGTACAGATTTTGACACAGCGAGCCATAGGCTGTGGACAATAAATGTTGCACAAATAATGTATATTTCCCCAAAATACACTGGTTTCACCTGTGGTACAGTTTTTCCACAGAGAGGCACATGCTGTGGACACTAAATATTGCACAAATAATGTACATTTCCCAAAATACACTGGTTTGAACAGTTATACAGTATTTGACACAGAGAGCCACAGGCTGTGAACAATAAATGTTGCACAAATTATGTATATTTCCCCAAAATACACTGGTTTCACCTGTGGTACCGTATTTGACACAGAGAGCCACATGCTGTGGACAATAAATGTTGCACAAATAATGTACATTTCCCCAAAATACACTGGTTTCGAACAGCTATACAGTATTTGACACAGAGATGCACACAGGCTGTGAACAGTAGATGTTGCACAAATAATGTACATTTCCCCAAAATGCACTGGTTTCACCTGTGGTACAGTATTTGACACTAGAGAGCCACATGCTGTGGACACTAAATGTTGCACAAATAATGTACATTTCCTCAAAATACACTGGTTTCAACAGCTATACAGTATTTGATACAGAGATGCACACGCTGTGGACAGTAGATGTTGCACAAATAATGTACATATCCCCAAAATGCACTGGTTTCACCTGTGGTACAGTATTTGACACTGCGAGCCACATGCTGTGGACACTAAATGTTTCACAAATAATGTACATTTCCCCAAAATACACTGTTTTCAACAGTTATACAGTATTTGATACAGAGATGTACACGCTGTGGACAGTAGATGTTGCACAAATAATGTACATATCCCCAAAATGCACTGGTTTCACCTGTGGTACAGTATTTGACACTGCGAGCCACATGCTGTGGACACTAAATGTTTCACAAATAATGTACATTTCCCCAAAATACACTGTTTTCAACAGTTATACAGTATTTGATACAGAGATGTACACGCTGTGGACAGTAGATGTTGCACAAATAATGTACATTTCCCTAAAATACACTGCTTTCAACAGTTATACAGTATTTGACCCAGATATGCACATGCTGTGGACAGTATATGTTGCACAAATAATGTGAATTTCCCAAAAATACACTGGTTTCACCTGTGGTAGAGTTTTTGACACAGTGAGCCACACGCCGTGGACACAAAATGTTTCACAAATAATGTACATTTCTCCAAAATACACTGGTTTCACCTGTGGTACAGTATTTGACACAGCGAGCCACATGCTGTGGACACTAAATGTTTCACAAATAATGTACATTTCCCAAAAATACACTGTTTTCAACAGTTATACAGTATTTGATACAGAGATGTACACGCTGTGGACAGTAGATGTTGCACAAATAATGTACATTTCCCCAAAATACACTGGTTTCACCTTTGGTACAGTATTTGGCACAGAGAGCCACATGCTGTGGGCAATAAATGTTGCAAAAATAATGTATATTTCCCCAAAATACACTGGTTTGAACAGTTATATAGTATTTGACACAAAGAGCCACATGCTGTGGACATTCGATATTGCACAAATAATGTATATTTCCCCAAAATACACTGGTTTCACCTGTGGTACAGTATTTGACACAGAGAGGCACATGCTGTGGACACTAAATGTTGCACAAATAATGTACATTTCCCCAAAATACACTGGTTTCACCTGTGGTACAGTTTTTGACACAGCGAGCCACACGCTGTAGACAATAAATATGGCAACAATAATGTATATTTCCCCAAAATACACTGGTTTCACCTGTGGTACAATAGTTGACACAGAGAGGCACACTGGACAGTAGATGTTACACAAATAATGTACTTTTCCTCAAAATACACTGGTTTCACCTGTGGTACAGTATTTGACACAGAGATGCACACAAGGTGGACAGTAGATGTTGCACAAATAATGTACAATTCCCCAAAATACACTGGTTTCACCTGTGGTACAGATTTTGACACAGCGAGCCATAGGCTGTGGACAATAAATGTTGCACAAATAATGTATATTTCCCCAAAATACACTGGTTTCACCTGTGGTACAGTTTTTTCCACAGAGAGGCACATGCTGTGGACACTAAATATTGCACAAATAATGTACATTTCCCCAAAATACACTGGTTTGAACAGTTATACAGTATTTGACACAGAGAGCCACAGGCTGTGAACAATAAATGTTGCACAAATTATGTATATTTCCCCAAAATACACTGGTTTCACCTGTGGTACCGTATTTGACACAGAGAGCCACATGCTGTGGACAATAAATGTTGCACAAATAATATACATTTCCTCAAAATACACTGGTTTCAACAGCTATATAGTATTTGATACAGAGATGCACACAAGGTGGACAGTAGATGTTGCACAAATAATGTACATATCCCCAAAATGCACTGGTTTCACCTGTGGTACAGTATTTGACACTGCGAGCCACATGCTGTGGACACTAAATGTTTCACAAATAATGTACATTTCCCCAAAATACACTGTTTTCAACAGTTATACAGTATTTGATACAGAGATGTACACGCTGTGGACAGTAGATGTTGCACAAATAATGTACATTTCCCCAAAATACACTGGTTTCACCTGTGGTACAGTATTTGACACAGCGAGCCACACGCTGTGGACAATAAATGTTGCACAAATAATATACATTTCCCCAAAGTACATTGGTTTGAAAAGTTATACAGTATTTGACACAGAGGCACATGCTGTGGACACTAAATGTTGCACAAATAATGTACATATCCTCAAAATACACTGGTTTCACCTGTGGTACAGTATTTGACACAGAGAGGCACATGCTGTGGACACTAAATGTTTCACAAATAATGTACATTTCCCCAAAATACACTGGTTTCACCTGTGGTACAGTATTTGACACAGCGAGCCACATGCTGTGGACAATAAATGTTGCTAAAATAATGTATATTTCCCCAAAATACACTGGTTTGAACAGTTATACAGTATTTGACACAGAGAGCCACATGCTGTGGACAATAAATGTTGCACAAATAATGTATATTTCCCCAAAATACACTGGTTTCACCTGTGGTACAGTATTTGACACAGAGAGGCACATGCTGTGGACACTAAATGTTGCACAAATAATGTACATATCCTCAAAAAACACTGGTTTGAACAGTTATACAGTATTTGACATAGAGAGCCACATGCTGTGGACAATAAATGTTGCACAAATAATGTATATTTCCCCAAAATACACTGGTTTGAACAGTTATACAGTATTTAACATAGAGAGCCACATGCTGTGGACAATAAATGTTGCACAAATAATATACATTTCCTCAAAATACACTGGTTTCACCTGTGGTACAGATTTTGACACAGAGATGCACACAAGGTGGACAGTAGATGTTGCACAAATAATGTACATTTCCCCAAAATACACTGGTTTCACCTGTGGTACAGATTTTGACACAGCGAGCCATACGCTGTGAACAATAAATGTTGCACAAATAATGTATATTTCCCCAAAATACACTGGTTTCACCTGTGGTACAGTATTCGCCACAGAGAGGCACATGTTGTGGACACTAAATGTTGCACAAATAATGTACATTTCCCCAAAATACACTGCTTTCAACAGTTATACAGTATTTGACACAGATATGCACATGCTGTGGACAGTAGATGTTGCACAAATAATGTCAATTTCCCAAAAATACACTGGTTTCACCTGTGGTAGAGTATTTGACACAGTGAGCCA
Organism: Bufotes viridis; assembly: GCA_033119425.1. Taxonomy (NCBI): domain Eukaryota; kingdom Metazoa; phylum Chordata; class Amphibia; order Anura; family Bufonidae; genus Bufotes; species Bufotes viridis. The sequence continues at coordinate 58,203,698 of CM065593.1, forward strand.
CACGCCGTGGACACAATGTTTCACAAATAATGTACATTTTCCCAAAATACACTGGTTTCACCTGTGGTACAGTATTTGACACAGCGAGCCACATGCTGTGGACAATAAATGTTGCACAAATAATGTATATTTCCCCAAAATACACTGGTTTGAACAGTTATACAGTATTTGACACAGAGAGCCACATGCTGTGGACAATAAATGTTGCACAAATAATGTATATTTCCCCAAAATACACTGGTTTCACCTGTGGTACAGTATTTGACACAGAGAGGCACATGCTGTGGACACTAAATGTTGCACAAATAATGTACATATCCTCAAAAAACACTGGTTTCACCTGTGGTACAGTATTTGACACAGAGAAGCACATGCTGTGGACACTAAATGTTGCACAAATAATGTACATTTCCCCAAAATACACTGGTTTCACCTGTGGTACAGTTTTTGACACAGCGAGCCACACGCTGTGGACAATAAATGTGGCAACAATAATGTACATTTAACCAAAATACACTGGTTTCACCTGTGGTACAGTAGTTGACACAGAGAGGCACACTGGACAGTAGATGTTACACAAATAATGTACATTTCCCCAAAATACACTGGTTTCACCTTTGGTACAGTATTTGACACAGAGAGCCACAAGCTCTGGACACTAAATGTTTCACAAATGTACATTTCCCCAAAATACACTGTTTTCAACAGTTATACAGTATTTGATACAGAGATGTACACGCTGTGGACAGTAGATGTTGCACAAATAATGTACATTTCCCCAAAATATACTGGATTCAACAGTTATACAGTATTTGACACACAGAGCCACACACTGTGGACAGTAGATGTTGCACAAATAATGTACATATCCTCAAAAAACACTGGTTTCACCTGTGGTACAGTATTTGACAAATCGAGCCACACACTGTGGACAATAAATGTTGCACAAATAATATACATTTCCCCAAAGTACACTGGTTTGAACAGTTATACAGTATTTGACATGCTGTTTACACTAAATGTTGCACAAATAATGTACATTTCCCCAAAATACACTAGTAACACCTGTGGTAGAGTATTTGACACAGAGAGGCACACTCTGTGGACAGTAGATGCTACACAAATAATATACATTTCCCCAAAATATACTGGTATACCTGTTATGGGCCATGACAGCCACACAAAATTCAGAGAGCGCAGGTGCAGCATGCATGTCAGGTACACTCTGCTTGTAAGCCCGTCTGGTGCCATAACAGCTTCAATCAGATCCAGGGATGCAAGTACCAACATGCATTCTGAGCCCACTATATACTAAATAAAAATTATCTTGCTGCTGTGAAACACACCCAGTAGTCATTAAAAGGCATTGTGGGTTTTTTGAAAAGCTATTGGTATTAAATACAGCAAATTTCTGTCCTTTCCTTAGCACAGATGTCTCCTGACACTGCTTTTATATATATTGTTGATCATCTAAAACACACACACAGTAGTCCTTAAAAGGACTTTTGGATCTTTCAAAAGCTTTCTCTAACTAAAATCACTGAAATTCTCTCCCTGCTCTGTCTTTCCCTTCCTACCCGATGCTCTCCCTGACTGCGTCTGAGCTATTTATTATAATATTTAATACTAGCAGAAGGATCTGGCTTTGCACGGGTATATTTAATCTTTAATCTTTATTTCATTTAATGCTTGTGTATGTTCTTAAAAGATGTCGACAGTATCCACTATCACAGTGACATCACCCCTTTAACAGTGACCTCCACAGCGGTATGCCCGCTTAACGGTTACATCCACAGTGTCCTCCACTTTAACAGTGACTTCTACAATGGTTGTCCCTTTATTAGTGACCTCCACAGTGCCCCGTCTTGTTAATAATGATTTCCACAATAACCTTCCCCTTTAACAGTGACCTCCACAGAGCTGCGTTCACCTTAAAATGTGACCTCCACCACACCCTCCCCCGTAACAGTGACCTCTACAGCACCCCATCCCTTAACACTGACCTCCATAGCGGACCGTTCCATTAACGATGACCTCCACCATTCCCTGTCCTCTTAGCAGAGACCTCCACAGCACCCGCCCCTTTCACAGTGACCTCCATAGCAGCCCACCTGTTTAACAGTGACCTTTACATCAGCCCACCCCTTTAACAGTGACCTCCACAGTGTCTGCCTCTTTATTACCGACCTCCGCAGCAGCCCGTTGCCTTAACAGTGGCCTCTACAGCAATCTGCCCCTTGACACTGACCACCATAGCGCACTGTCCCCTTAACTGTGACCTCCACAGCAGCCTACCCTTGGGGTGGACAAAGGTCCGTTTTTTGGCCGGACAGTCTGTCTTTCAGACTCCCTGTTCTCTTTCCGTTGCAGGGCCTGGATGGACACTGGGATGTAGTTTTGAACAGCTCACTCTCAGACAGCAGCAATGTCCTGTCTAAGCGTGAGCTGCAGGGATAAAGTCATCCTCCCTCCCACCCCTGCTGACAGAAGTTGATTTTTACCTTCATTTATTCAATCCCCATAGGCTGTGGAGTGGGAGGTGGTGTGGCCAAACCTAAACGAGACCTGGGGGGTTTTAATTATGTCTTTTGAGGGTGGCCTGAATGGCCACCCTACCTGCCCCTGAACTGTGACCTCCACAGTACTCCGCTCCCTTAACAGTGTCATCCACAGTGCCCTGCCCCTTTAAAGCTGACCTACAGCAGTGAAGAAAAATGGCTGGGTTGTTATGGAAACCTGGTGCAAAACTGTATGTATGTGGAGATTAAGGACCTGCGAACTTCTATTGAGATAAGGGTCATGTGACCAGGCTTCTATTGGCTAATTAATTTTTTGGGAATATCTCAGGAACAGTATGTGCTAGAGAGATGAGACCCAGTCTAAAACCTTCCCGGACATCTGATATACCTGTGTCCGGAAAGGTTCCAGCACGGTAACTATAGGCCGGTAAGTTTAACATCTATTGTGGGGAAACTGTTTGATGGTTTTCTGAGAGATGCTATTTTAGAGGATCTCAACGGAAATAAGCAAAAAACGCCATATCAGCATGGTTTCATGAGGAATCGTATATTCAAACTTTGTAGCAACCTGCTTAGTTTCGGCTGTGGATAGGGTTCCCAGCCCCGTTGATATGTATCAGATAAATCACAGCCACGAAGTAAATAAGTTGATAGTAGTTTTATTCACAAAACATGGAAATAGCGGCTTTCCTAATGCGTGCAAACGTTTTCGGCCAACAATTCGGCCTTCGTCAGGCACTGTGCCGCTGGAGGGTAGTACTTCATTTAATTCAGACGGCTTCTATGCCCCTCTTCTCTTTGGTGTATCGCTTAAGCATCTACTACCCTCCAACGGCACAGTGCCTGACTAAGGCCGAATTTTTGGACGAAAACGTTTGCACGCATTAGGAAAGCCGCTATTTCCATGTTTTGTGAATAAAACCACTATCAACTTATTTACTTCGTGGCTGTGATTTATCTGATTTCATGAGGAATCGGTCATGCCAAACGAATTTAATCAGTTTCTATGAGGATGTAAGTTCTAGACTTGACAGCTGCGAATCAATGGATGTCGTATATCTGGACTTCTCCAAAGCATTTGACACTGTACCACATGAAAGGTTAGTATATCAAATGAGAATGCTCCGACTGGGAGAAAGTGTCTGTAAGTGGGTAAGTAACTGGCTGAATGACAGAAAACAGAGGGTGGTTATTAACGGTACACATTCAGATTGGGTCACTGTCACTAGTGGGGTACCTCAGGGGTCAGTTCTGGGCCCTATTCTTTTCAATATATTTATTAATGATTATGTAGAAGGCTTGCATAGTAAAATATCAATTTTTGCAGATGACCCTAAACTGTGTAAAGTAATTAACCCTAAAGAGGACATTATACTGCCACAGAGGGATCTGGATAGATTGGAGGCTTGGGCAGATAAGTGGCAGATGAGGTTTAACAATGACAAATGTAAAGTTATGCACATGGTAAGGAATAATGCAAGTCACCCATACATGCTAAATGGTAAAACACTTAGTAACACTCACATGGAAAAGGATCTAGGAATTTTAATAAACAGCAAACTAAGCTGCAAAAACCAGTGTCAGGCAGCTGCCGCCAAGGCCAACAAGATAATGGGTTGCATCAAAAGGGGCGTAGACACCCGTGATGAGAACATAGTCCTACCACTTTACAAATCGCTGGTCAGACCACACATGAAGTACTGTGTACAGTTCTGGGCTCCTGTCAACAAGGCAGATATAGTAGAGCTGGAGAGGGTTCAGTGGAGGGCAACTAAAGTAATAACTGGAATGGGGCAACTACAGTATCTTGAAAGATTATCAAAATTAGGGTTATTTACATCAGAAAAAAGATGACTGAGGGGAGATCTAATAACTATGTAGAAATATATCAGGGGTCAGTACAGAGATCTCTCCCATCATCTATTTATCCCCAGGACTGTGACGAGGGGACATCCTCTGCACCTTGAGGAAAGAAAGTTAGGCCATTAGCAGAAGTCAGATCAGACCTACCATTACCATTGCAAGCAGGACGCCTGTGAAGGCGTCATGTTGCCATAGTAACCATCACCCGCAGCCAGAACAGAGCATCGGGTGATGGGGAGCGAGGGGATCTCCCTCCCTCTGTGATCCTATCCTGTCGGGTGGCTGCAAGCAAGGGCACAGCAGTCCCCGATTTGAGACAGAGGGAGCTCCCTCCCTGTTAACCCCTTCCATACAGCGGGCTGCAGGGGGGGCGGGGGGATGATAAAAATCACAATTTTAGGTATTTTGAAGTTTCTGATCAGAAACTTCAGAAAGCGCTGCAAACTGCAGGTCTGAATTTACCTGCAGTTTGTATCGATCGCCAATACAGGGACTGTCACCGGACCCCCCTTGGTACTGTAACAAGTTACCTGCTGAATGATTTCAGCAGATGCCTTGTTTCGATCACCCCCGGCCGAGCAGCGGTGATCGGTAGTACACATGATGTTCCGGTACGTAAATGTTGTCCCTTACAAACCTCATGATATACTAGGGTCTTAGTGAGACCGTCAGAACTGACACAACTCCCACCTATTCCATCAGGAGTCCTCATACAACCTGTTTTGGACTAGTGTCGAGCGCGAATATTCGAATCGCAAATTTGAATTGCCACTTTGAGAATTTGCGATTATTTAGAATATAGTGCTATATAATTATATTTGTAAATAGTGTTGATCGCGAATATTATAATTGTGAATTTATCGCAAATATATTGCAGATTTATCGCGAATATCGGCACTTAGCAAAATTCCTAGCAACCAATAGGAAAGTTGCCCTTAGTGTTGATCGCAAGTATTTTAATTGCAAATTTTTATCTCGACTATATTACATTGCCGATTTTCACAATCAAGTAAATAATGACTGTAGATCACAAATTCTCGAATTTGAAATTTATGTTGAATATTCTGCCTTAAATTTGCGAAATATCACAAATTTGAATATTGCCTATGCCGCTCATCTCTATTTTGAACCCCCTATATATCATGCATTCTATTTGAATTTGATCATTTTCCAACCACTTATTTATACACATCTTCACCTACTGCTACTGCCCTAGGAGTTTTGTTTTTCTAGTACATTAGCTACATTCCTGGACTAGAAAATACCTGATAGCTAGCACCGGTGTACAAACCATTTATCTTTTTTCAGTGTCCCACTGCAATAAAGGGTTTAGGTGTATTTCTTATATGTATTCTGCTAAAGGTCCATATGTGATTTACTGTGTATTTATACAGTTAACAGTACACAGACCTTAGCAATAAGTTGCTAGGTGGAGCTGTGCACCGCTCCCCATAAGTATGAGGAGTTAAGTCAGATTACGAGCATTCAGTGAAGAGACAATGGATGTCTATACAGTGAAGTGTACTGAGCCAACAGAACACTGCCCAGAAGAAAGCTTAACACTAGCCAAAGTGGAGAAATAAAACTTAAAAAACATTCCACTGTTTAGAGGAAGTGTGTGCAGAAGCCCTATTGAGATAAAATGGTGAAACAAGAAGCTTATAGACTTCATAGTAATCATGGCCCAGAAGGTGAAAGGCTTCCAACCCTGGAGAAGCTTCAAAAAGACAGAATCCTGATGTGCCCACCATACTAAATCCTGCAGTGGAAACGTGTAGTAAAATTAACTGTGAGTACAGCAACCTGCAAAAAAGTGCAGAACTTAGACTGATGTTAGGGTCTTCCCTGTGGTTGCATAGTGAAAGAGAAGTATTTTCTAGATGCTAATACAAAAGTCAGCTAGAGAAGTGCAGTGTGAGGAAAATTGTTTTAAAGAGGCATTTTGGCCTCTTGACTGTTACTCGCAGCCATGTACCCTGAGAGAACTGTGGGAATTGCATTTTGTGTAGGAACTACCAGTCCTTGAATGCTGGGAATTGCGACCAATGCATCTGATCTGAATTATTTAGTAAATAACCAGTCTGCTGTTAACTTGGCTACATTATTTCCTTCACTGCTACACTGCACCAACATCTCCAGCTGCTAAGGGACCCTGCCTTGCACCTCACAACAACCCTCAACACCAAGGGCACCACAACCAGCACCAGGCAGGAGAATCTCAAAGCAAGGTAGTGCCCTGAAGGGAAGAAAAAGTGGTCCAGGAAGTGTCCAAACTGTGAGAACAACTATTTCAATTCTTCACTTCACCCAACGGCTCACTGCATTGTATCAAAAGGTCAGCAAACCACATACTATTTTGAAATGTTATCCTGCTATTTTTCATCTCCCTCTTTTTAGTGCTAAAACTGGGTTAGAATGACAGATATATGATTTTATAGAGAAACTATTAGTGTTTATTCAGACTTGCCCTCCTACATCACTGATCTCAGCTAAATATGTGTCTTATATGCAGTATTTAAAAAATAAACTCAAGGGGCCAGATTTATCATTAGCTAAAGTCACTTTAATGGAGTGAAAAAGTCGCAAAAAAATGTGCAATCGGTAAAATTGCGCATTTTTTTGCGACTTTTTCAAGCTCTGCACTAAGCTCTCCATTTTTGTGAAAGTGGGCGTGTTGTCTTATGTAAATGAATCTCTAGACAGATTTACTATTGCAACCATTTAAAAAGTCGCAAAAAAGTCGCAAAAAAATGCGCAATTTCACTCCAGTGGGGACCATGCTTATCTTTTGCGACTTTTTAATAGAACATGCGACTTTTTTGTAAAGACGTGCGACTTTTGTAAAGCCGCTTACTGAAGGATAAACTGCTACCGTCAATCCACATTTATCATAGTATTAAAGGACCATTAATAAATCTGACTAACTAAAAGTGACTTTGGGCAGATGTAAAAGTGGAGTAAGATGTAAGTGTAATGATAAATCTGGCCCAAGATCTTTTATACTTCCATGCAACTGATCAGTTCTTGCTAACTTATTTAATCTCTTTACATATAAAATTTATCTTTAATCATTTCTATATTCTGCCTTGGCCAGCCACTGCTGGGACACCAGATTTGCGGTATTGCTATTTTGGCAATTGAATTTCACCCCAGAAAAAAATATATCCTTTGCCGGACACTATTAAACTTGTCCAGTCACAGCTAGAACACCAGATTTATGCTATTTTGGCAATTGAATTTAACCCCAGAACAAAATATATCCTTTGCCAGACACTAATAAACTTGGCCAGCCACTGCTGGGACACCAGATTTAGGGGATTGCTATTTTAGCAATTGAATTTCACCACAGAAAAAAATCTATCCTTTGCCAGACAGCAGACAGTATTACACTTGGCTAGCCACAGCTGGAACACTAGATTTAGGGGATTGCTATTTTGGCAATTGAATCTAACCCCTCAATAAAATATAGAAATTGCTATCCTGAGTTTCCAGGGGTGATAACAAGCACAGCCAAGCCCCTGATGTAGGATATAGCAAAAAAAAAAAACTAGTATTGATGGACTTGGTGGCAGCTTGTGCTGGTGCAGCACAAGACACAAAATGGCCGCCGATCACCCCAGAAAATAGTGACAGAAAAACGCTCTGTGCAGCCTAAAAACCAGTGAGCAATTAACTAGCAGAAGTTGAATGATTCACAGCTGTAGATCAATCACTTCATTAGGTGTTTTTGCTGACTTTCCCCTGCCTAATCTCGCCCTTACAGCAGCTGCGTCCTATCCCTACACTAATCGGAGCAGAGTGACATGCGGCGCTACGCGACTCCAGCTTAAATAGAGGCTGGGTCACATGCTGCACTTGGCCAATGACAGCCATGCCATTAGTAGGCATGGCTGTGATGGCTTCTTAGGGCAAGGAATAAAACGCTAGCTGATTGGCTGCTGTGCAGCCCTTCCGAAAGCGGGAAGAAATCGCCGAACAACAGACCTGAACCCAAACTTTTTTGAAAATGTTTGGGTCCGGTCCGTGTCCCAAACACCCCAAAATTCGGTACGAACCCGAACTATCCAGTTCGGGTTCGCTCATCCCTACTGCTGGGTACATCCTCCTGTTTCTATCTCTAACAAAAAGAGGAGGTAGGGGAGAGCAGAAAAAGCGATTAGAAACAGAGACAAAGCTCTGACAAATTTATGTCAAATACAGAAGCACCAGCCTCTACTTTAGTTGAATGACAAACTCTGCTTGAGAGTCTACTTTTTCCTCTACTGCAAGCATTGCTATATAAGTAAGTGTCATATAATCATCTCACAAACTCATTGGTCGACAATAACGAGAAAATGGCCAACCCCTATAAGTACAGATCCCAGGCTTAATTCCAGCCCAGCAACAATTCTAAAATTTTATTGTATTGGACATTACTATATGTTCCTTCTCCGAGACTTTTGCTTAGCTGTCAACATTATGCCGTAAATTACTCATTTAAAAAAAAAAAAAAGATTCTCTATTATCCTTAGCGAGCTGGTTTATATTTAACTTATGGTCTTGTATGCAATAAGAAACCAAGATAATGTCCCAGTAGTTCAAGCAACCCACACAAGCAAATACAAACAGAACTAATAGAATTGTATGGGTCATATCATAACAATATCTCTAGACAAGGGTTATCTGTGACAATACCAAAAGCTTTATTCAATTGCATAGCATACATGATTGACATAACACAGGACTCACATGATTAAAAACATTTGAAAAATATGCTGAACTGGTGATGTAGGGAAAGCGCTCAAGCGAATATAAGTAATTCAAGTGCAAGTGCAAACTGTTTAAATGTAGTATGACATAAGGGTTAGCAGGCCTAGTACTTAAATTTTTTAGAAAAGCATTGCAGAGGAAACCGTGCCATTGAAAGACCCGGCATCCAGTATTACAAGCTGTAAGAAGAATTATAACATAATCAAAAAGGTGCGTACTAACCCACAAGGAATGCGCCTTACCGATACACCACCAGTACATGCCCCTGACGCGCGTTTCGCGTTAGCTTTCTCTTGTATGCAATAATACATGTGATAAAAATGAGGTCATGCACATGTCATGCATAGCTATAAAATGGACCATTGTCTCTATAGGGGCCAAGTGACCACTGTCTTTAATTAACCCTTTAGGTTTTCCACAAGAGTTAATGGCAAATGGAGATAAAATTTCAGAATTTAGATTTTTTTGAAAAATTTTCCATTTCAATCAATTTTTTCCAGTAACAAAGCAAGGGTTAACAGCCAAACAAATCTTAATATTTATTCCCCCGATTCTGTAGTTTGCACGAACACCCAATATGTGGTCGTAAACTGCTGTATGGCCAAACTGCAGGGCGCAGAAGGAAGGGAACGCCATATGGTTTTTGGAAGGTGGATTTTCTGGACTGGTTTTTTGACACCATGTCCCATTTGAAGCCCCCCGATGCACCCCTAGAGTAGAAACTCCATAAAAGTGACTCAATCTAAGAAACTACACCCTTCAAGGTATTCAAAACCAGTTTTACAAACTTTGTTAACCCTTTAGGTGTTCCACAAGAGTTATTGGCAAATGGAGATGAAATTTCAGAATTTCTATTTTTTGTTACCTTGTCTCAAAAAAAGTGTAATATAGAGCAACCAAAAATCATATTTACCCTAAAATAGTACCAACAAAACTGACACCTTATCCTGTAGTTTCCAAAATGGGGTCACTTTTTTGGAGTTTCTATTGTAGGGGTGCATCAGGGGGGCTTCAAATGGGACATAGTGTCAAAAACCAGTCCAGCAAAATCTGCCTTCCAAAAACCATATGGCGTTCCCTTCCTTCTACGCCCTGCTGTTTGGCCATACAGCAGTTTACGACCACATATGGGGTGTTTGTGCAAACAAGAGAATCAGGGCAATAAATATTAAGTTTTGTTTGGCTGTTAACCCTTGCTCTGTTACTGGAAAAATTGATTAAAATGGAAAATTTGCAAAACAAATTGCTGTTTTGGGACCGTTTTTATTTTTTGCTATTTACATTGTTGAAATGACAGGTTAGATTGTGTGCTATTTCTATAGAGCAGGTTGTAACGGACGCGACAATACCAAATATGACTACTTTTTAGGGGTTTTTGTTTCAGTTTTACATAATAAAGCATTTTTGAAAAAAATTATTTTTTAGTGTCTCCACATTCTGAAAGCCATAGTTTATTTTTTGGGCAACTGTCTTATGTAGGGGCTAATTTTTTGCGGGATGAGATGGCGTTTTGATTGGCACTATCTTGGGGTGCATATGACATTTTGGTCGCTTGCTATTACACTTTTTGTGATGTAAGGTGACAAAAATGGCTTTTGACACCGTATTTATTATTATTTTTTTGATGTGTTCAGCTGAGGGGTTAGGTCATGTGTTATTTTTATAGAGCAGGTTGTGACGGACGCGGCAATACCTAATATGTATACTATTTATTTATTTATATAAGTTTTACACAATAATATCATTTTTTAAAACAAAAATAAATCATGTTTTAGTGTCTCCATAGTTTGAGAGCCATATTTTTTTTTTTTTCTGGGCGATTGTCCTATGTAGGGGCTCATTTTTTGCGGGATGAGGTGGCGGTTAGATTGACACTATTTGGGGGTTATATGAATTTTTGATTGCTTGCTATTACACTTTTTGTGATGTAAGGTGACAAAAAAATGGCTTTTTGACAAAGTTTTTATTTAATTTTTTTACAGTTTTTACTTGAGGGGTTAGGTCAGGTGATATTTTTATAGAGCAGATTCTTACGGAAGTGGAGATACCCAATATGATCGCTTTGTATTACACTTTTAGTGATGTAAGTTGCCCAAAAATGGCTTATTTACACCATTTTTTTTTTTATGGCGTTCACCTGACGAGTTCAGTCATGTGATATTTTTATAGAGCAGATTTTTACGGATGCGGCAATACCTAATATGTGTAGTGTATTTTTTTTTTTTAATTCTTATTCAGTGATATGTTTTTTTTCATTTTTACTTTTTTTTCACTTTTTTAATTTTTTTTTGACCCAGACCCACTTGGTTCTGAAAGATCCAGTGGATCTGGTGTCTGTATAATACAGTACAGTACACTATATAGTGCACTGTGCTGTATTTTGTACCTTACAAAGTCTGAATAAACTTTTAGCAGGTCTATTCAGACTTTCAGCACCATGGAGAGCAGGACGCTTCTGAAAGCGTCCTGTCTCCATGGCAACCATCACCCGCTGCCATAAGAGGGCAGCGGGTGATTGAAGCAGAGGGAGTGGAGCCCCCACCCTCTGCGATCCCATCCTGTTGGGGGGCTGCAAAGGCACAGCCGCCCCCCGATGGTAGAGGGAGGGAGCTCCCTCCCTGTTAACCTCTTTCATACCGCGGTCCGTACGGACCGCGGTACGGAAGGGGTTAAACGGCTGGCATCTGATCAAGCACAGATGCCAGCCGTTTCTATCAGAGTGTCAGCAATGTGCTGACACTCTGATAGACCCACTAGACACCAGGGATACATTACAGAGGAGGCGGGCGAGGGATCGCAATCGCGATCCCGCCCGCCGCACCGCCCGCCTCCCGCACCGCCGCCCGCAACCACCCCCCTGCACCCCCACAGCCACAATATGATTGGGGGCTGCAGGGGGGGTTAAAAATAAACACTTTGGGGGCATTAACCCTCTGATCCCCGCAGTCACAGACCGCGGGGATCAGAGATCGCACAAAAAGCTGCAAACCACAGTTCTGAATTGACCTGCGGTTTGCAGCGATCGCCGATATGGGGGGGTCACAAGACCCCCCCTGGGCATTGTAACAAGGTACCTGCTGAATGATTTCAGCAGGTACCTTGTTCCGATCACTGCCGGCTGAGCAGCAGTGATCGGAACTACTCATGACGTACCTGTACGTCATGGGTCCTTAAGGACTCGGAAACCATGACGTACAGGTACGTCATGCGTCCTTAAGGGGTTAAATACGGATGTAGCCGAGCTAAAATTTACTTTGATAACTCTGATCACACATGTCACAGTGTTATCTTGTTCCATTTTTTTTTACAAAAGCCACTGAAATACATTGAAAGAGCAAGTTAACCTTTCTGTGCCATTTTTTATTTAACGCGTTAACCATAAAGTTTAGAAACATTAACCAGAAACATTATAGTTAAGCCAGGCACAATACCTTGTAGGGTTAGCTCAGATGAATATAATGATATCTTTAACTTAGCCATCCATTCTTTCATTATGGAGAAAAATCACTTTTAATCCATAGTCAAGTCAAGCAGTTTAGTGCACTGAGGGCAAGGTCAAGCACCCTAGACCGTTCTTCTTCCTCTGACAGCCCCTCCCTTACCAGCTTGATAATAATGCAGAACCTGGTTCTGTCAAGCAATCTAGCACTATAAGGCATACTGTCTGGTGTAAAAATGAATTTCCTGGTGACAGATTCTCTTTAAAAACTTACCAGTAAGTGATATCATTTTCTTAGCTTTCACTAATATAGTAAAAAAATAAATAAAACAAAATGATGTTGATGAAATAAATGGTCCATAATATAATACATGAATGGTCCTTCAGAGTGAGATTTTGACTATTGCTCATATTGGAGGGTCGTGAGTAGCCCTAATAGGGAACAGGGAAAGGGCTTTTCTTGGTAAGAGAACACATTTAAAGTGTTGATATTCTTTCTGATTGCATGTGCTAAAAACACCACAATCATAGTTTTCATTTATAATCCTTTACAAACACATTGTTTCTTTTGTAGGTGTATGTTATTACAGTTACTAACACTTTAAGCCTTAGTGAAATTTTGTAGTATTACAGTGATATACATTTCATTGTATTGTATTCTACAATACAAATGAAATAAATAATGTACAAGATGTTGCGATCAAAACCAGGACATATGCATTATTGATTGCTAGAGTATTGAACATCAACACAATACACAACTTTGATGATGCTTGTCACAGCCAGAGGCAAGATGAATAGCATCCACGTCTGTCTATTCATATTACATTCTTTATGCATTCTGTTTATTTACTGCAAATACTTGCCTTCATCAATAACTTGCATGCTTGGTAACACGTCTACAGATTTGAATATATTCATCAGTTTAATTGGCCTTATTATTTCAGATTCATTGTACAATATCTACATTCCCTGCAAATATTGGAGACACATTTAATCTTCCTAGCTAGATTGATAATCTTTCTATTGGTAGATTTAAAGATTTACAGTGTTATGCAAAACATTGAGCACCCCTGGTCGAAATTACTGTTACTGTTCTATGAACAATTAAGCAAGTTGAAGATGAAATGATCTAAAAAAGGCATAAGATTAAAGATGAAACTCGTAATTTTGTGATATTGCACTTTAACTAGTATTGTTCTTATACACTATATTATTGTATTTATCTAATGGGCTCCTGCTGGGGCCATCACCTGTTATATTATTGTATTTGTTGGATTTGTGTACATCTCCTACCTGTGAAACACTTTTACTTAAATTTTTATCCGGGTGGTGTTTGATTTTTCTATTCGATTCCTACAATGTATACTTTCTCCTGGAAGGACCTCTGACACTGCGGTCATGTGCTTTATCACGTGACTGCCGTGGCAAAGCTGTCCCGCCCCCGGCATTTCTTTTCTATGTTGCTGATTGGCTTCCAGCAGGTGGCGGAGGCGGTCGTTGGGCTGTGTTTCTGATGCTGCGGTCAGGTGCCTTGTCACATGACCGCTATGTCAGACCTGCCCCACTCCCGTTCCTCCCTTTGATGCCGATGATTTGCTGGACATGTACGGAACTCCATCCCTATTGGTATGGGTGTTATCAGGTCTTTTAATTATTATACTATACACCTGTTAGGGGAACTATATTAGGGGTATCTTTTCTCAATGTTATATCCCCGGAAGAAGCCAGGTCTCTGGCGAAACGGTGTTGGGTCAGGAGGCAGCTGAGAGATCGACACACCATCCAGGGTATGACTACTTACCTTTTTCCAAACTCCAAGTTTTCGCTCCTACATTTACCTTTGCTGCAATATTTGCCCGGGTTTATTGCTCATTGGAGCCTTGGAGTTTCATTTATACATTTCTGCTCTATTAGCATTTTTTTTTTTGTCTTCGTGTTTTTGGTGTGCTGACCTCCCAGCCCCCCCTTGGTTCCTGTTTCTCATCCTTGTGTCCCACCTTTGTGCTGCCTTGTTTTAACATGTATGTATTTATCATTGTTAATAAAGTTTTTTCGATTTTCATTCGCTGAAAATTGTGGTCCAATTTTTGGGTGATATATATGGGTACTAACCATGCAGGATGCCCAAACTTTTGCTTCTTTCCCTTTTCCTTTTTTGTTATTTTGAAAATGTAAAGAATGAAAATAAATAATTGTGTTTTAATTAAAATACAAAGGGAATATATCATATTTAACTTTATAACTTTTGGAGATTATTTCATCTTCAACTTGCTTAACTGTTCACAATTACAGTAATTTTGACAGGGGGTGCCCAAACTTTTGTATGCAACTGTATATCTAGCAGGAATAATAAAGGAACAATGCATAGTCATCAGAATAGATGCTCCACAATTGTTATTACAAAGGGGATGCAATACTTGCTAAAATAGACATGTCAGGACAGGTTACAGGTCCTCTTTAAGTTTTCTGGTATTCTTTATTCTTTAGTTGTGGACAAATTTTAGATTGTATCTAACAGTAGGCCTCGCTAAACTAATACTAGATCATAATCTAACAGTAGACCTCAGTAAACCAGTACTAGATTATAATCTAACAGTAGACCTCAGTAGACCAATACTGGATCATAATCTAAGAATAGACTTTAGTAAACCAATACTAGATCATAATTGAACAGTAGACCTCACTGTGAGGACCAGTAGATCCAGTACATCTCAGTGCTAGGCCTCCAGAAGTTAATTAACCTGTGTTCTTTTCTTCATAAAATACTGCAGACTTAAAAAGATAATCTGTATATTTTTCAATATTAGGTTTAGTGTTCCTTTAAAGGTAATCTGTCAGCTACTTTACTTATATTAAACTGTCATCATTGCCTGATATGAACAGTTAACAGATCATACCTTTCTGTGTGTCTTATGTTGAAAAATTGATGTTTGATGATATAGGCTAATGACATGGAAGTGCCCAGCAATTTTCTGCACTGATAAAAGTGCCCACCCCCTCTTGAGACTGCCATTGATCTCTCCTCCCATGTTTCACTATAAGACAGCCCAGTGTCCTTATGTCCAGTGTTCTCTCTAAGCTTCTGCTATTGCTGAGTGGAGCAATTGGGTAGCTGGATGATACATTGTGAAAGGTGGGCAATCTCTTACTAAAGGTGCATTCCCATGTAGCAACCACAGGGTAACCTGCAATACTGTTTGGCCTTAATTTCAAGGGAATTCTCATTGCTAAAGTTTCTGTGGATTTACAATAAAGGTGTGACAGATGCTGATTCTCTTGAGAATGATTGCCTATAGAGTGTATGGAGAGGTGGCTTAACATGTGTGGCTCCTTCCATTTACTTCTATGGGAGAATGGGACCTGTGGTATGTGAATTTATCAGACACCCGTGGATATTCCATAAAAGTCTTATCTAAGGTATCTGCAGTCCTATGTAACACTTAAAATAGCACAGAGATAATGCTCTTAATATAGATAATGTAGTAGATGTCACCTGCAGTCCTATGTAACACCACAAATCACACAGGGATAACTCTCTGATTACAGATAATGTAGTAGATAGTCATACCTTATATCTTTTAAAAAGCCTAAGGAAGGGCATGATCAGCAACACACAAAGCATGCCACAGCAAATTTCTTTAACACTAAGCCTTGTCTGTAACCCTGCTTAATGTCCATCTTTACATGTCCCAATTTCACCCAGTCCTCTTTGGGCCAAGCAAAATTGAATTCCCCCTTACAGTAGAATGCCTCCTTTAGTGGCTTCTCACAGTAGTGCTGACCCCTGAACCGTTAATAAAATAAAAAAATAACACTTGCCCTGTTCCCCTGGTGACTAGAACACACATGATGGCTCCACTGAACTCAACTGTCTCTGCATCCTAAAAATGCAGACAGGTAAGAGCAAGACATGCCACTGCCCTACCAGGAAGGCAGGACAGCCAATGAACTCCAGGACTGTCCTGCCAGTTCTGGGGAGGTACAGGTACAGATAATGTTGCTGATATTACCTGCAGCCCTATGTAACAGCACAGATAACACAGTGATGGCTATCTGAGTACAGAAAATGTACTAGTGTTATTTGCAGTCCTATGTAAAATCACAGATAACACTAGTGCTGATAATGTGGTATTGTTACCTGCAGTCCAGTGTAAAAACACAGATAACACTAGTGCTGATAATGTGGTAGTGTTATCTGCAGTCCTATCTAAAAACATAGATAACACTAGTGCTGATAATGTGGTAGTGTTACCAGCAGTCCTATGTAAAATCACAGATAACACTAATGCTAATAATGTGGTAGCTAATAATGTGGTAATGTGGTAATAGTGTAGTGTTACCTACGTCCTTAGTTGGCCTCCCTGTGCCTCTCCCATTGGACTCCATGCTGGCTGCGCTGCCTCCTTTTCCTTCTTCTTCTTGCCTTGCACAGAACGTACTGATGCAGAAGCGTCAAGACATAGGAACACTGTTTGCTATGGTAATGCTGACACACACACATACAGAGATACATAGACACAGATGCGGTCAAATACACACAGGTACAGAGACACACAGGGACAGACACACAAAGTGACAGACACACACGCAGGGACACACACACATAGGGACACAAACACAGGAACAGACACACACAGACAGTCAAATACACACAGGGACTTTTTTTTTTTTACTTAATTCAATCAACTATTTATTCTCCAAAATGTATATCACCCTGATTAGCAGCAAATTGATCCCCTCACAAACATATGCTGAGTACTCACTTGTAAATGAGAAGCTAAGTTAGATCCTATCTCAGCTAGACTATGTAATGTTCCATGATAACTACAAAGAAAAAAATTGAGTTTATGAATTTAAAATAACAAATGACCATTTGAAATTGCCATTTGAAGAGAAAGATCAATATAATAGAAAAGTATGCAAAATATTCTTGAAGAGCTTTGATTTATTGGATTAACAAAATTACCATGGAGCACTATATGAATCTTTTGAATGCTTTGCCATCTTTGTCTAATTTTGGCTACTAATAAATAGTAATATTAATTAGAGACAAGGTTCATAGGCATAGTAGAACGAGGGTAAAAAATATGATTTTCCTTGGATTAGTATTGTAAAATGTCTAAATATTCATGAAAATAACTACTATTTAATGTTCCGTTTCTCAAGAAAGACATCCATGAATTTAAATTAGACTTCAAGTTTCTGTAAGGTGAAAAGAAAATATAAAAATGCTTGCCATTCCAAAAATATTTATGAGCCACAATTCTCAATGAGTATTAACAGGTTGTAAAATCATGTGGCAGTATATATAATTTAGAGGACAACTAGTTATCCATTATTTAGGTTGCATTCAACATGCAAAAATTCACAGACAACTATCATGATAACTGGCTTGATATAAAAAGTGCAAAGTTCAAAATACTATATAAAACATGCATGATTAAATCTTTAATTATGCAAAAAAGCTCTAAAAAAGACAGTTTTGCCTCTGGTGTCACCAGTTAGGGGGAGGTAGCTTATCTTGTAAGTTAATTTGATATTTTAAACATGCTTTGAGACATAATTTAGCCAAGCTAGTATATAATCTGCAGATGGGTGGTGAACACTGGTGCCATGCAGTGCTGAGGTCCTAGGTTTTAATCTAGGACCCCAGCATTGTGCATTAGTGTTATATGTTAGTAAAATAAATGAATCTGCAGACAGTTGTTTGTGGTTATTGTCCCTAATCAGTGCATAGGAGTATTATATATTCTATAAGACTGCTTACACATACTAGAAGCCCTCCAGAAGGATAAATATTTCCCCTGGATCCTTGACAAAGGACTATAATCGAGCTAAATCAGTTCTCCTTTCTCTGTACCCTGAAACAGATTTCTGCAGATGAGATCCTGGTTTGGCTATAGTCTTAAGTTATGTCTAAAGATCAATATAAAAGATCAAAAATGTACTTATAGGACAGCCACCTTCCAACTAGTGGTACAAGAGGCACAGCTGTCTTTTGTTTTGGTAGAAGACCTGATTTGCATACCCTTTACCCAGAGGAACATTGCCTGGCCTGTTACACTCCTTATACCTGCTCTCCACAAGAAGAAACAGTACTGCTAAATCTTAAATTAGTAACATACTAACATAGTTTGCCATTGTTTACTTAATGCATCAAGAATTAAGATGAAGATCACAGCATTCTTATGCCATTCTACTCCAGCAAGACAACAAGAAGGTCCTAGGATTCAGGGACAAATAATGAAAAAACTTTGCAAAAAGGCAATTAACAGAATCCACAGGAAAGGGACTAGGGACAGGCTATAGGGAATAAAAATGTACAGAGCTTACGCTATACCCAGCACATAGAGAGCATAAAGCCAGAACATTTAAAGGAAGGCTAACCAAAGAGAATTTATTCCCTACATTAAGTTGAGCAAGGTGACAATTTGACCCAGAGATCAAGAAATTACTTCAGTGGAGCAGCACATATAAAGCAAGGCTTGAAAATGGTTACATTGAGGAATTGAAATGTTGCTTTTGAACTGGATGAATAAATCCTCATTTGTTGCTTGAAGTTCTTTGGAGTGCTGCTTCTTCATTTTTAAGTGACCCAAAGTTGAGTTGTAAGGCAGTTGCATAGTAATTGCCCCAAATAATGTTACAAAGCAGGAGAAGACAAGATATGAATTATTTTTTTGTCATTTAATATCTGCTTTTACATTTGTTCAAATTGAAATATGTGAAATTTGGAGGCCAAGTCAACACCTTGAACTCTTTGTCATGTTTCTGAAACCAATCGCAAACAATTTTTTGCCATGTGGCATGGGCATTATTCTGAAAAAGAGGCCATTACCATTAGGGGAAACTCTTGTTGTGTAGTGCTGTACATGTAACAATGTTTAGGCATGTGGTATGTTTCAAGGTAACATCCAGGTGAACACCAGGACCAAGGTTTGTCAGTAACACATTACCTAGAGTGTTACACTGCCTCTGCGTGGTTGCTTCTTGGGTGCTAGCTCTTCCCCAGGTAAGTGACACATACACACCTGGCTATCCAAATGATATAAAAGAAAATGCTGTTCATTAGACCAGGGCACCTTCTTCCATTGCTCCATGGTCCAGTACATTTACCCACTGTAAATGTTTTCGATGGTGAAGTGGGGTCAGCATTTGCTACGCAGCCTCATACAGCAAGTTGCAATTTACTTTATGTTCTGACAGATATATATATATATATATATATATATATATATATATATATATATCATAGTTGTAATTGAATATAAAAGTAATTGTTAGCTTATGACCTTTCTAAGAATCCCTGTTGGTTTTTCCTATTTGTACAATTCACACAACATTCAAATATCATGATTTAATCATAGCATGATGTTGCATTGATAGGGCAAGTTACTTTTTTTTGTGTTTTATGTCAGTCCATTTAAAGCCTACGTTATCACAGCAGGTTTGACTCAGTACTACCTGTTACTTATCTTCATAATCATATTGAACAGTTTCTGAAATGACACTATTGTAAAATATTCCATTCATTTTATAATTGGTGTCATTATAGCTCATAACGCACAGGATATCTTTATCATTCACAATTTAGTATGTGGGGTTTCTATTGAGATACGGATCCTTTGATAGCTGTTAGATCTAATATATCCTATGTAATGTATAGCATTCCACAAGGCTAACCTCGCTGGCTCTTCAGATGTATTCTTCTAACATTTTCTTACTGTTGTGAGAACTTTAAGAAAAAAATATGAGGTTTGGGAAGCCTTTAAAATTGCAGTCAAACTGTCACCATAAATTGACTTGTTTAACCATTTTGAACCATAGAGTTTTTTCTTTATTTAGTTTTTCCGGGCCATAACTTTTTTTTTCCCGTTCACATAACCTTATGAGGGCTTGTTTGTTGCGGGACAAGTTGCACTTTCTAATTTCACCATTTAATATTGCGTAGAGTGTAGTAGGGAGTTTTGTTTTTACGCTTTTCACTATACGGTAAAACTGACCTGTTACTTTCATTCTCGAGGTCAGTACAATATGGTGATACCACATATGAAGTTTTTCCTGTGATTTAATACTTTAAAAAATAAACTTTAATTATTGAATTTTTTTTTTCCTTTCGTCGCTATATTCTGACACCTATAACTTTTAAGAAATTATGTGAACAGAGCTTTGTAAGGTCATATTTTTTGTGGGATGATCTATATTTTTAAATGGTATAATTTTGGGGTGTGTATGAATTTTTTTGTATAAATGCATAAATCTATAATTTAAAACATTTGGTGGGTGTATTTTAATAATCTCTAAGGCCCCTTTCACACGGGCGAGTTTTCCGCGCGGGTGCAATGCGTGAGGAGGACGCATTGCACCCGCACTGAATCCGGACCCATTCATTTCTATGGGGCTGTGCACATGAGCGGTGATTTTCACGCATCACTTCTGCGTTGCGTGAAAATCGCAGCATGCTCCAGTTTCTGCGTTTTTCACGCAACGCAGGCCCCATAGAAGTGAATGGGGCTGCGGGAAAATCGCAAGCATCCGCAAGCAAGTGCAGATGCGTTGCGATTTTCCCGCATGGTTGCAACGGGACCCGATCTCTATTATTTTCCCTTATAACATAACTTATTTCTCCTTATAACATAACTTAATAAAGAATGCATTGTTAAATGAAGTGGAAGGGGTTAAAAATAAAAGTTAACTTACCTTAGCCACTTGATCGCGTAGTCACGATCTCTCTTTCTCGTATCATCTAAGATCTGTAGGACCTGTGATGACGTCACATTACATGGTCCAATCACATGGTCCATCACCATAATAAGATGGACCATGTGATTGGACCATGTGATGTGACGTCATCACAGGTCCTGTAGATCTTAGATGATGCAGGGAAAGAGAAGAGAGATCGCGACTACGCGATCAAGTGGCTAAGGTAAGTTAACTTTTATTATTTTTAACCCCTTCCAATTCATTTAACAATGCATTCTTTATTAAGAATGCTATTATTTCCCCTTATAACCATGTTATAAGGGAAAATAATCAATTCTCCAGAAGACCCGAAACCATCACTGAAGTCCGGCTTCGGGTCTGGGTATCAAACATGGCGTTTTTTCTCACGCGCGTGCAAAACGCGTTACAAACGTTTGCACCTGCGCGGGAAAAACGCTCATATTTCCGCAACGCACCCGCCTCTTATCCGGGCGTCAAACATGACGCCCGTGTGAAAGAGGCCTAAGTCATTATTAACGTTAACAATTTCCTGGATTCTTGCAGTTTTCACTCTGGTCACTAGGCCTCACTATTAGGGTTGAGCTAATCGAATTCCACAAAGTGGAATTTGATCCGGATTTCAGGGAATATGTAATTTGCTGCAAAGCTGAATTTGTTCGTGCCTTGTGGTAGTGAATCAATTTTCCCTGATTGGCGATAACATTTTTAAAAATCATACCTACAAGTGATGAGCGAGGGCCAAAGTGTTCGGGTGTTCGGGTACTCAATCCGAACACATAGCGATATTTGTGCGCTCGGCAGAGCACCCGAGTATAATGGAAGTAAACGGGAGACAACCAGGCACCCCCTGAGGGGAGGGTACCTGGTCCATTGGAAAAGGTCAGAAAGTGACAGAAATGCCACCAAAATGGATCTGGAACAGCATTGGGACCATGTCTGGGGGCATCTTGGATTCCAATGAAGCTGCTGGGAACCATGTTGTTCCAGTTCTCCGCCACTTTTGCAGACCAACAAAATTGATCTGACCACCTAAGAAGTTAATTGACCTGGTCAGCACAGGCTACCAAGAAAGAATAACCAATTTCTAATCTTAATTTTCGTTTGGGTTTCAGATAACGTCACATAGCAGAGTTAGTGCAGGGAATGGTGGTCAGCAGAGGCTTCCAAGAAAGAATGACCAATTTCTAAGCTTCATTTTCATTTGGGTTCCAGAAACATCACCTAGCAGAGTTAGCGCAGGGAATAGCGGTCAGCATTTGTTGCCTCTTTACATTATGGAAAGTAATTAATGGAACTATGCCACAATTACAAGCTGCTATCTGACTATCTTGGAATGTTATTGTCTACCCCAAAGAAAGATTTAGGGCAGGCATGGCCAACCTGCGGTTCTCCAGCTGTTGTAAAACTGCAACTCCCACTATGCCCTACTGTAGGCTGCTAGCTGTAGGCAGTCTGGGCATGCTGGGAGTTGTAGTTTTTCAACAGCTGGAGAGCCTCAGGTTGGCCATCCCTGATTTAGGAAAAGTGGCACATACAATGAAAAAAAGAAATACAAAGCAGGGATATCAACATTTGACTGTATTACCTGTAATGTTCTCCACAATAGAAAGAAACTTGGTCAATCCTTAAAAAGACAAATCCAGGATAGAAGAGAATTCCTGAATGGTCATTCCCCCCTTGAAACTGACATGCTTTCAAGTGTCTGCTGATAATTGTAATTCCTCAAGGCCCCAAATGCGAAACGGTTTAATATCTCCTGAAAACGCAGCTTCAAAGTTGATAGGAGGAAATGGAGTCAAGCCTGACATTTAAAAAAAAAAAATACTTGAAATATTTATTTACCCAAATTTATTTACAGAACCCTGCAAAAAAAACACGAGTGAAAGATTTACCACCAAAGGAAAGCAAATTATGTTTCCTTCCAAGTCTGAAGAACAGAAAAAAATTTACCATGTGAGCTGACCCTCAAAACAGTTGTAGGTGAGGGCCTGTAGGTGAGCTGACCCTCCCTGAAGAGGGACATGAGGATATCTAATACACTGATCCCCAAACTCTTCAGCATCCACAGTCAGAAGAAGATGACGGTGGGGAATGGCAATTAGTGTTTCACTTGGTGGATGAGACACAGTTGTCAATAAGTGAGGGTCTTGTTAGGTCAACACAGGTGAGGAGGATGACCAGAGTGAGTAAGTGGAAGAGGAGATGGGAGACGATGACATCACTGAG
The DNA here is from genome assembly GCA_033119425.1 of Bufotes viridis. Classification (NCBI taxonomy): domain Eukaryota; kingdom Metazoa; phylum Chordata; class Amphibia; order Anura; family Bufonidae; genus Bufotes; species Bufotes viridis. The sequence continues at coordinate 58,227,221 of CM065593.1, forward strand.
CCAACCTGGGAAGGTAGAAAGCAGAGCGAGGACAGCAGGACAGAGGGGGAGGGATCCACAACACTGAAACAGGCTAAAAGAGGCTGTGTGGTGGCAAAAGGGAGAAGGCGGGCCACAATAAACAGGCCCGTAACTGTTTGCCCTTGTGCAAATCTCCCTTGACAAGGGGTAGGTGTTCCGCAGTCTGGGGCTTTTTTGAGGAAAGTGGGGGACGAGAAAATAATTTTCATTTGCTAACTGTAACTGTGTAGGCACTACTTCTATGAGGATTTCTGCCACCACCTACATTTGTGACTTCTCCTCCTCAACTGCAAACTCTAAATTCTCACGGGGAAGCGGCAACAGGCCTTGCTGAAATTCATTTGCTTGGGTGAAAAAAAGCACACCACCGCAGAGATATGGCAGGGTATAAGTTACCAAAAAAATGTTATAAATAATAACAGAACAGAATGTCATTGTAGAAATAACTACAGCTGACAACGCTGGCGGCAGAGTACGTAGTTCATTGGGCAACCAAGGAGGGGAGATGAGGAGGACACACCGCAGTTCAAACAGAGGTAGGACAACACTCTACAAGCCCTGCGACAGTTTCATGACACCCCACCAGCACCCTCACCCTGATGTGCGGTCTAGTGTCACAAGGAGGAAAACATTTTGGAAGATGGTGAAGGAGTACATAGCAGACCGCGTCAGTGTCCTAGGTGATCCCTCTGTGCCTTACAACTATTGAGGGTCAAAGCTTGGGTGGCACAAACTTGCACTCTATGCCTTTTTTTAAGGACGGGCCTGTACACTGTATTCACTTAAACCTCATTCAAAACTTACACATTACTATAAAATACAAACATAACATACAACAGTGTTGGTAAAACAATGGCATGGCCTGTTGACTAACTCCTAAATAACAAAATAAATAACAATAATAACATATCTTACAGTATAGTCATAAACTGTAACTCAAACCACAACCAACAAAAAGTCAAACACAGTACACAGAGTGATAGAAAGACCACCCTCAATCTGTATTCTTTACGCCTCAGAATTGCTGGCCTGCATTGCCACCAGTGTTTTGGCACAGCGGGTATTTAGTGCTGCTGGGTCCATAATAACAGATATGCGCATGCGCCTGTCAACTGAAAATGCTGACAGGTTGACTATTATAAAAATGAACTGGGCCTGGATTGCCCCTGACTTCTCCACTCCACCAAATGAAAGCGGCTTAACATAAAGGCATTTTAAATGTGTTTTTTGTAATGTACTGAATACACTGTATTCAGATCCACCTCTGCCACCACTAAAAAGGTTATATGGTTCAATTATCCTCCTCCATCATATGAACATGCTTTTTAGGCTTCCCTGGCAAAATAATGCTTTATAAGGTTAGCAAAACTCTTGCACAGGTGCCAGTTATAGGGTCAGCCAAACTCTTGCACAGGTGCCAGAGGTGATACTCAGAGCCCTTTCTGTGGGCACCCTTAACCTTGAAAAAGTCTGTGGTGCACCAATATACCTTACACTTTTCCTGCCAATCATCAGCGTCAGGTACTCCATGAATGGCACAGGCAGCAAATTGACTGTAGGCAGGCTACTATTGCTAAATAATAAGGAACATGGAAGTTATACTATATTGGACTGTAGTATTCAGGGTAAATGATTGTGTGGGCACTTTGCGATAAATAAGTGTGTTTGTGGTTGCAGTTTGGGCAATCAGTCTCTAAAAGGGTCGCCATCGTCTTTTTTAGAGGGTTAGCGCACCTGGAGGCCCTCCGCTACATTATTTTAGCTCTCTTTCGTTGAGCCCAGGGCCACAACCTCTGCGTTAACCATCAGCATTACGCCCACTTTCCCCTCCCTTTGTGCGCACCTTCTTCATATTAATGGTTTTGTCTGTAGATGTGGCGCAGATTATTTTACTGTCCGCTAAAGACACAGTTTTGTGATGCAGGACAGTATTGGATACAAAAACCCACAGGTTGTGGACACTTTACAAGGAGCAGATGAATGAAAGTTGTAATAGACACAGTGTTTTCAGATACAGTTCAGTATGGGATACAACAACCCACAGGTTGTGGACACTTTACAAGGCCCAGATGAATGGAATTTGTAATATACCTGTACACACTGTAATCAGATGTAGTTCAGTATTAGAAGCAAAATACAACAGATTTCGGCCAGTATACTAGGCCCAAGTTAATGGAATTTGTAATATACACACTGTATTCAGATTTAGTTCAGTATTAGAAGGAAAATACAGCAGATTTCGGCCAGTAAACTAGGCCCAAGATAATGGAATTTGTAATATACACACTGTATTCAGATATAGTTCAGTATTGGAAGCAAAATACAACAGATGTTGGCCAGTATACTAGGCCCAAGATAATGGAATTTGTAATATACACACTGTATTCAGGTATAGTTCTATATTGGATACAAATTTGTCCCAAATAAAATGTATTCTCTGCTGGAATACTGTATATACGGTTGTGGCCTAAACGCACACACAAATGTGCACAAAACTAGTTAAATATGGCCAAAATATAAATTACTCTCTGCTCGAGTAATTAATATAACGGTTGCGGATTAAATGCACACACAGATGTGGCACAAATTAGGTTAATTTCCCCAGACAAAATAATTTCTCTGATGGTGCTGTGTATATCTCACTAGCAGGCACAATGTAGTGAATAAGCCCCTTTTTATAATGTCTGCCTAACACAATGCTTTCTGATGGTGCAATGTATATCTCACTAGCACGCACACTGTATGGAATAAGCCCCTTTTTAATAATGTCTGCCCAACACACTGCTTTCTGATGGTGCAGTGTGTATCTCACTAGCAGGCACACTGTAGTGCATAAGCCCCATATTATAATGTCTGCCCAACACACGGCTTTCTGATGGTGCAGTGTATATCTCACTAGTAGGCACACTGTAGTAAATAAGCCCCTTTTTATAATGTCTGCCCAACACACTGCTTTCTGATGGTGCAGTGTATATGTCACTAGCAAGCACACTGTAGTGCATAAGCCCCTTTTATAATGTCTGCCCAACACACTGCTTTCTGATGGCGTACTGTGGATGTCTTTTAGAAGTTTGGGTACTTAAAAAAGTGATTTTCAAGGACTGCACTATCTTTTCTTTCCTGAAGATGCCTGCCTGATAGTGCTGAATTAACACACACTATAGTCCTTAAATTGACTGTTTGGTCTTTCGATAAGGTTTGTGGCATAAAAACAGTAAGTTTACAGCAAAACACTATCTGTCCCTGCCTACTGTCTTTTCTCCCTGACGCTGAATGATCCAAGCGCTGGACCTCAGCTGCTATAATAACTTGTATCACGTGTTCCGGCCAGCCAATCAGGCTTACATTGCTATGGCCTTACACTGAATGGAAGTACTTACCTGGACCTTGATTGGCTTCTTAGGAGGTGCCAAACATGCAGGGAGGAGACTTGAGCAATGCCATGAACACACGTGGTGCTCAGCCGAGTTAAGCCGAGCGCCAAGCATAGCAATGCTCGAGCCGAACCAATACTCGGCCGAGCATGCTTGCTTATCACTAATACTTACATCATCCGTTTGAGTGCTAAGAGCTGGCCGCTGCCATCTTGATTGACGAACTTGCATAAAATCCCATTCGACGGCAGACGTGATGACGCCATTACAGACCGCGCAACATTTAACGCTAGATTTTCAATCAAGATGATGGCGGCTGGCTCTTCGCACTCCATCGGATGTAAGTATGATATTATTAGTTTTTATTTTATTTTAAACTGCATAATTGTAACAACGTAGCATCTGAGGGGTACAATGACGGGGAGCGGCGCAATCAACGTTCCCTGTCTTTGTCACAAAGCAAATTTTTTTTTAACATTCAGCGAAGCAACCAAATTGAATTTTTCAATACTTTGCTCATTACTACTCACAATAGGCTGATACTTCCAGTTTTGTATTGCTTGAAATAGACTGTAGAAAGTCTAAATGTTGCATTCTTCTTGATGAATAAACCTTCATAACTATTGCAAAGTTGGCAAGTGGGTGTTGCAATTTTCTTGTTTTTCTTGTGTATCAGCATAATGCCACTACGTTTATTTCACACCATGTATACACTCTGAAGCTGCTTTCCTACGATGTGCCTGAAGTGACATATAATCTATCCAAATACAACGTTCAGCAAAGACCTTTGACTGCAGAATATGGCAAAGAGATCAGAGTTACTGACAACCAGAAGATGAAACTGTCTTGGTCAGCCACACCTGTTTGATCTAGACCACTTCTTGATTGAACATAATGGGGGAGATTTATCAAAACGGGTGCAAAGGAAAACAGACTTAGTTGCCCATAGCAACCAAGACACCTTACATTTTCCACAAAAAACATAAATAGAAAAATCTGTGAAAAATGAAAGGATGGGCAACTAAACCAGTTTTCCTTTTTACCTGTATTGAAAAATCTCCCCAAATGTGTGTCTGTTTTCACACATATTCTGTTGTTGCACATGCCGGTGTGCCTGATATAAAACAACTAAAAATCTAAAAAGTATCTAAGTCTCAACAATATAGTTTTACATTACCATCACTGCCCATGGAAGCTCACATCACCCTCGAAAAAAGATTAATCACAAATTATCTTCTACCTTACATAATTCTCTAGTGCTCCAGTACTGACTCGCATTATGCTGAAGGAGTGGCAAACAGTTTTTTCGTGACGCCCCTGACAAAGCCATTTGGAGCGAAACCCAGGTCGGGCAGACGCGATTGTTTTTATTATACGCTGTGATTTTATTCACCAGTTTGTAAGTAGATTAAAATTGGAATTTTATATGCTGTGTTACGGTCTTCACTATGGAAGAAGTTATTTCCACATAGGATGAAGGAAAGCAAGCCGATGACCTGTGTTTAAACATCCTGATACGCTAGTGTTACAACTAGAGCGCGGTGAGTGCAATTCCAGAGTGTCTGCAGGCTTTAACTGGCAATACTTCACTATGTGTGGTTCCTTTCAATCTGTACAGATCGATACATAAGAAAGGAAGCAGTGTGAGCTTGATGTCAAAGATCGATCAAAGAGTATTCCCTTTGGTGTGAGAAAATAAGTACTTTCTGCGCGGTCCATTTAATATTTAAACAGTTTGGGACCCATAGAGGAATGTTTGTACTGTCCTCCATTTGAAAGGGGACTAGCTATAACAGATTTAGTATAATTCTGGCTTGCATTAACATTAATCTATGAATTATGTTATTACTAGGATTGGACTACTATATGGCCTGTAATACGTTATAGTACTGTACCACACTGTTTAGGTACTGCATGGTACTATGTGGCTGTAAAGACAGTCTTGCATATACATCACTGAAGGCCTTCATGTACATTAGAGTATAGTCGCCTGAACAGACTGTTTTTGGTGGGGCTTGTCTAATGTATATAAAGATCTTTCTCACAAGAGAGGATTTTTTGTGTTGAATTTGAGGTGAACCAGGCGGTTATGTATATGCGGGAGTTGGGAGAGATGAACCGACTGCTATTGAAGGTGTATGGGCACATTAAAGGAGTTCTTTACCTTTTTCTTACTGATGATCTATCCTCTGGATAGATCATCAGCATCTGATTGGCAGGTATCCAACACCCAAGACCCCCACGATCAGCTGTTTGAGAAGGCAGTGGCGCTTGCAGTAGCGCCGCGGCCTTCTTACTGCTTCCTGCAGGCCAGTGGTGTCAAGACTTTGTCACATGGCCTGGGCGTAGCTCAGCCGTATTCACTTCAATGGGGCAGAGCTGCGCCCAGGCCACGTGACAAACTTGTGATGTCACTTTTCTGCGTGAAGCTGAGAGAAGGCAGCAGCACTACTGCAAGCACTACTTCCTTTTCAAACAGCTGATCAGCAGGGGTCTCGGGTTTCATAGTTCCGTACCCTGCTGATCAGATGCTGATGACCTATCATCAGCAAGAAAAAGGTAAAGCATCCCTTTAAGTCTTCACTAGAGAACAAATTTTGGTCTTGCAATAATAATTAGGTTTGTTTTGTGCTTTTTTTAATCACATTCCTCCATATTATTTTGGTAGTAAAATCTTGTGTATGTATTTTTCCCTGTATAGCAGTCCATGGGCTGCACTATGGATATACAATATGGATCAATAGCCTGGCACTGTGTGTACAGACTTTGATACCTCAATGAGCAATAATTCTAAGTGAGGCTAAAATCTGCCCGCTGGAGATATTAGGCCCCTGTATATGGAGAAGTAGGGGTCATATCTGCTGCCATCCCCCCTCCTCTTTTTGAACTATATCCACATCATAGGTTTAGTTCTACATTATTTTAGGAACATGAGTGTGCAGAGTTAACCTCAAAATTTATTTATTTGTTATTTTTATTATTTTGGTTTATCGTAAGGGTCATCTTTTTATTGGGCATAAGTATTAAAAGTTACATTTTATCTACCTTGGCAAAATTTGTGATTACCTTTAGAGTCTTTAGATGAGGATACTTTCATAAAATCACACACAGTTGAGCAACTTATGTTTTTTTTTTGTTTGTTTTTTACACAAATATGTGGGGAAAAAAGCCTAGGTGTGGCTCCGTGCAGCATCAGAAGTACATTGCGATATAATTTTGGCTCCCAAAAGACAGCTGACCACCTCTGCTCTGTATAATATTTAATGTCATTGAGATTTGTAGCATACGACTGCCTGTAAGAGATATGGTAATAGACATTATGCAATAGATATTGATTTGAATGAAAGGGAAAAAAGAAAAAGGAAGAAAGAATGAGAAAAAAAGAATTTAATAGAAAAAGAGAAATAGAAAAATAGATAAATAAATAGATAGCCCTTCAGAATTTACTATACTTCTGCAAAAATTCAGCTTCAGCTTTTCACTCTAAAAGTCCTAAAAGTGTCTAACGATAACCAAATCAAACAATTGAGACATAAATATTGATCCAATATCATATGTCTGTGAGTGCCAAAAGTATGTGCACCTTTAGGATTAGCAGATAATTTGAAGGTAATATTAGATCAGGTGTTTTCACTCACTGGGATGACAATCAGGTGAGAGTGGGCAACCTGTTTTATTTAAAGAACAGGGATCTATCAAAATCGGATCTTCACAACTGAAGTGTATCATGGCAAAAACAATTAATATTTATCAGGACCTCAGAAAAAGAGATGTTGATGCTCATCAGACTGGAAAAGGTCAAAAAACATTTGTAAAGAGTTTGGACTCCGTCAATCTACAGTCAGACAGAATGTGTACAGATAGAGGAAACTCAAGACCATTATTACCCTCCCCAGGAGTATTCAATCAATAAAGATCATTCTAAGAGTGTAATAGTCCATGAGGTCGCAATTGATCTAAGATAACCTCTAAACAACTAAAGGCCTAATCAATAATGGTGTGCATGGCAGGATTGCATGCTATTCACAAAGAACATTGCTGAACGATCACTTGGAAAAACCAGAAGGCTGTTGGAACAATGTTTTCTGGATAGATAAAACCAATAGAACTTTTAGGTTGAAATACACTGCATTCCAGCAAAAGGCTTCATCAACTCTATGAAACACAGTGGTGCTTGGATCATGATTTGAACCAACCAGTTTTGCTGTATCTGGGCCAGGATTGCTGATCAATAGTGATATGCGAGCATGCTCGACCGAATACCGGTTCAGCTCGAGCATCGATATGCTCGGCACATGGCGGTACTCAGCCGAATATCACATGTGCTCGAGCACAATGCTCGAGTCACCTCCCCGCACGTTTGGTGCCTTCTAAGCAAACAATAAATGTGTAGATAAGTAATGCCTTTCACTGTAATACCGTATCCATGTTAGCTACTGGCATTACAGTGATTGGCTGGCCGGAACGCGTCATCGGGTGCTATATAGTCATAGTATCAGTCATCAGTCATAGTCAGGGAGAGCAAAGCTTAGGAAGGCAAAGATAGTGTAGGGAGCGAAATTCACAGTTCTTATTCTAAGAAAGCTTTGCAAAGACCCAAAAGTCCTTTTAAGGACTACTGTGTGTGTATGTGTTTGAGGGCAGCAATATATTTTTACCAGTGTTAAATTGATCAGTCTCAGGGACATCCGTGCTGAGCAAGGGACAGATAGTGCAGGGAGAGAAATTTACTGTTTTTACCACCAAAAGCTTTTCAAAGATCCCAAAGTCTTTTTAAGGACTACTGTGTGTGTGTGTTTGACAGCAGCAAGACATTTTTCTTTAATACCTATTAGTGACATATACTATATATCATCTGCAGACTGTGTCTTTTTGTGTAAATTCAAATAATCAGCGCCACATTTATTGTCTACAGAGTGTGTGTTTAATACACATCTATAATATATACATTACTCCATCCGAAAACTGTTTCTTTAGCGTAAATTTAAATAATCAGGGGCCAGCCCTCATCTACTGTCTCTGTAGTGTGTGCATGTAATACAAATCTGTGATATATATAGTACTGCATCCAAAAAATATTTCCTTAGCATAAATTTCCATTTTCTGGGCCTAATCTAGTGTCCATAATGTGCTGTTTTCTGTGACATATACAGTACTCCATCCGAAAAACTTTTTCTTTAGCGCAAACTTAAATTATCTGGGCCTTATCTAGTGTCCATAGTGTGTTGTTTTCTTTGATATATACAGTACTCCATCCAAAAACTGTTTCTTTAGCGCAAATTTAAATAATCTGAGCCTAATCTAGTCTCCATAGTGTCTGGCTTTCAGTGACATATGCAGTACTCCATCTGAAAACTGTTTCTTTAGAGTAAATTTAAATATATAGAGGGGCCAGCCCTCATCTACTGTCTCTGTAGTGTGTGTCTGTAATACACATCTGTGACCTATACAGTACTGCATCCGAAAACTATTTCCTTAGCGTACATTTTAATTATCTGGGCCTAATCTAGTCTCTATAGTGTGTGGCTTTCTGTGACAAATACTATACTACATCCGTAAACAGTGTCTGTAACACAAATTTAAATAATCTGGGCTTAATCTAGTGACAAAACCATTAATATGAAGAGGGGAGCACTAAGTGAAGGGGAAGTGGGCGTGATGCTGATGGTGCATGCAGAGGCCGTGGGCGCAATGAAACTGTGCCGGCTTCCCGTGCACCAGAAAAAAAAAACATCCACCGTACCCAGCTTCATGTCCAATTTAGCTGGGCGGTGCAGGACAACACTGTCCAAGTCGGACCAGTGCGAACAGTTGGTCGGTTGGATTGCTGAAGATAATGCTTCCAGTCGGTTAAGCACCACCCTGTCTTCACCAAGTCCAGTCTCTGTAGCCAAGAGTCTGGTCAACCGAATCCTCACTCTGATCATCCTTCCTCCCACCATGGAGAGGCTTGCCAAACCAGTGATCCCACACTCGGATATTCTGAGGAGCTCTTTCCAGCACCACTATTTGGCCCTTGAGCCAAACCTGCTTGAAGAGGTACCTGAGATATTGTGCCCTGATTCCCAACCTCTTGAGCCTTCACAGTCTCAAGAAGATGATGGTGGTGAACGGTAGGGTTGAGCGGACACCTGGATGTTTGGGTTCGAGAAGTTCGGCCGAACTTCACAAAAATGTTCGGGTTCGGGATCCGAACTCAACCCGAACTTGACCCCGAACCCATACCCCACTGAAGTCAATGGGGGCCCAAACTTTTGGGCACTAAAAAAACTGAAATTGCCCTGGAAGAGCCCTAGAGGGATACAAAAGGCATCAAAATGTAGGTAAATCCCCTGCAAACAAATGTGGATAGGGAAATGACTTAAAATAAAATAAATAAAAATTAACCAATATGAATTGGCAACTTGGAAAAGGAGGTGGAATAGGAGGGTGGGGTGGCGTCAGGTGGGAACACTATGGGAGTTGAAGTTCTTATCAAAGCCAAAAAGGATTCATGTCTGCCTGCAGTGCCACAGGCCTCCTTCACAGACTCAGGGCCATGGCAACCATACATGGGAGTTGAAGTTCACATCACAGCCAAGAAGGATTCATGTCTGCCAGCAGTGTCACAGGCCTCACTCACAGACTCAGGTCAACAGCAACCATACATGGGAGTTGAAGTTGTCATCACAGCCAAAAAGGAAATCATGTCTGCCTGCAGGGCCACAGGCCTGATTCAAACATTCAGGCCCATGGGACCCACAAAGAGAAGAGTTAAAATCACGCGAAGACAGTATTGATTTAACCCAGCAATTCCACAGGCCTCATTCACTAATTCAGAACCATGGCACCCGCAAAGAGGAGAGCGGTCCCATAAGAGCAACACAGGCCTCAGGTCAACCTGCAATGGAACAGGCCATTATCATTTATGTAGGCCCCTGACACCCAGACAATGTGGAGGTCATTTGACAGTATAAAGAGTTTAATGTCTCCCACCAATGCGGCAAGCGATTAAATGAAATATAGGCCCCTGACAACCATAAAATGTAGAGGTCATCTGACAGTATAAAGAGTTTAATGTCTCCCACCAATGCAGCAAGCGATTAAACGAAATATAGGACGCTGACAACCAGACAATGGGGAGGTCATTTGACAGTAAAAAGAGGTTAATGTCCCCCACCAATACAGCAGGCGATGAAACAAAATATAGGCCCCTGACAACCAGACAATGTAGAGGTCATTTGACAGTATAAAGAGTTTAATGTCTCCCACCAATGCAGCAGGCGATTAAACGAAATATAGGCTCCTGACAACCAGACAATGTAGAGGTCATTTGACAGTATAAAGAGTTTAATGTCTCCCACCAATGCAGCAGGCGATTAAACGAAATATAGGCTCCTGACAACCAGACAATGTAGAGGTCATTTGACAGTATAAAGAGTTTAATGTCTCCCACCAATGCAGCAAGCAATTAAACGAAATATAGGCCCCTGACTAGTGTTGAGCGCGAATATCCGCAAAGCGAATTTTAATCTCGAATATCGTGATTTAGAGATTTCACGAATATGTCTACTACATGACCCCATATTCGCAATTACGACTGTTCGCTCTTAAGATGGATAGTGATAGGGAAACGGTATTGAAAATAAAAGATTCAGAAATAAATCCCCCAATCTCAATTGCTTTCTTTAACAATTTCCACTATTCCTGTCAGAGTGAAGACTTAATAGGTAAAAACTATCCTGCGAATATTCGTCACTTGGATATTCGCATTAATCTATTCGCGGTTTGTATTCCCTTTCCTACCAAGCGTTAACAGGTTGTGTCAGACTCCAGTACGCTGCATGTATTGCGAAAATTCGTAACCTTTCCATTCGCACAAATGACTCCCGCCATCAAGGTTTCAATACATGTAGAGCTGTTTAATCTTGATTAATAACAAGAGATTCTATTCGCACGTGAATATAACTTGAAAAAATAAATCACAGGTCATAATATTGAATGCGAAATAACGAAAACTTCAAAATTGCGAATATATGACGAATATGATGCAAATTATTTGTCAAATATTGCAAAATCGAATATGGGTCTTTGCGCTCATCACAACACCTCACAACCAGACAATGTAGAGGTCATTTGACAGTATAAAGAGTTTAATGTCTCCCACCAATGCAGCAAGCGATGAAACAAAATATAGGCCCCCGACAACCAGAGAATGTAGGGGTCATTTGACAGTAGAAAGAGTTTAATGTCTCCCACTAATGCAGCAAGCGATTAAACGAAATATAGGCCCCTGACAACCAGACAATGTAGAGGTCATTTGACACTATAAAGAGGATAATGTCACCCACCAAAGCAACAGGTGATTATCTGAAATGTAGACCCCTTGCACCCAGACAGAGGAGAGCGGTCCTATAGCATAAAATCAGGCTTCATGTCACCCAGCAATGGAAAATGCCACTTTCAGTTATTTAGGGCCCAGCAGCCAAACAGAGGTGAGAGGTCCCATAGCAGAAAATATGGCTTGATGTCACCTGCCAAAGCAGCAGGCGATTAACAGAATTTTAGGCCCCTGACACCTAGACAGAGGAGAGGTCATTTGACAGCAAAAAGAGGTTAATGTCACACACCAAAGCAGCAGGACGATTAGCTGAAATGTAGGCCCTTGGCAGCCAGACAGAGGAGAGATTAATTCAACTTGGGGTTGCCCCCAAAATAATGGTACAATTAAAAAAAGAGGATTCAATAAAGAAGTGCCCTGGAGTACAAGAATGTATGGTTGAGGGCGAGGCAGTTATAAAAGTCTATTCTGCACAAGGTACGGACAAGTCCTGTGGGATCCATGCCTTAGTTCATTTTAATGAACGTGAGCTTGTCCACGTTGGCTGTGGACAGGCGGCTGCATTTGTCTGTAATGACACCCCCTGCCGTGCTAAATACACATTCAGACAATACACTGGCCGCAGGGCAGCGTAAATTCGGCCTTCCTGCTCACCGCCTCATATGCGAACAACTTATTGGGGGACAGCCACCGCCATCAGCTGTTTGAAAAAGTCCGTCTCCACCAGACAGAATGACAGCATTTCAAAGGCCAGTAATTTTGAAATGCTGGCATTCAGGGCCAGGGCTCGAGGGTGGGTAGGTGGGTATTTCCTCCTTCTCTCCAATGTTTGGGAGATGGACAGCTGAATGCTGTCGTGTGACAGGGTGGAAATGCTTGGTGATGGTGTCGTATGTGGTGGTGTTGGTGGAACATCCTCTGTTTGCTGGTCGCCAGGTACCATGGTGATGCCAGAGGTGGAGGGAGAGGCCGAGCAAGCAGCAGAAGAGGGAGCAGGAGGAGCAGGAGAGAGTTCCTTGTTTTTAAGGTGTTTACCACACTGTAGTTCATGCTTTGTGCTTTGTATGTAGATGCCTGGTAATGCAGGTTGTGCACAGGTTAAGAATGTTTATGCCTCGCTTCAGGCTCTGATGGCACAACATGCAAACCACTCGTGTCTTGTCGTCAGGACATTGTGTAAAGAACTGCCACGCCAATGAACTCCTTGGAGCAGGTCTTGATGTGCTCAGTGCCTGGGTGCGGTGGACAGTAGCAGGCATACTGTCTCTGGAACGGCCGCTGCGCTTTTGCACCCTGCTCCTTCTTTTGCTGTGCTGATGCCTTTGTGTGACCACCGCCTCTTCCTCAGAACTGCACGCCTCACTAGCATGACCTTCAGTCAGTGGTGTATCTTGGTTTTGTTCTGCCCTAGGCGAGACTAAACTCGGGCACCCCCCTAATATAAACTTGACCCACCACTTCCGGTCAAGGCCAAACCCCTTCCTCTGCAAAACCCACCCCTTTCTTTTGTGGCTCCACCCTTTTCTGCTAGAGCTTCATATCTTCCTTCTGTATTTAAAAGTGAATAACGAAATAGTAGGAAATTGGAACAATATACCAGTGACATGGACATTGCATCTGCATGATATTAAAGGGATTCTGTCACCACATATTATATGTGGTGACAGAATCCCTTTAATGTCCTGACGACAAGACACGAGTGGTTTGCATCAGATCAAGATTACCACTTTTTTGTCAAAAAACATACACTTATGCTGTATTTCACAGTAGCAACGTAAAATAGGTGGTTGGAATGGGTATTTCAGACTGTTTGGCGGACCTTGAATAACTTTTTTTTCTATAAAAAACAAAGAAGCACTATTTCCATGCAGAAATATAAAATATGTAGTTCAACGGTGTATGCAGAACTGTTTTGTGGACAAGGAATACGTTTTTTCCAAAAAAATTACACGGATTCTCTATTTCACCGCAGAAATGTCAAATATATATTTTGGCGGTGTAAAATAGTCTTGGTGGATCAGGATGATTTTTTAACTAAAATACACTGATGCACTATTTGGTAGCTGAAATTGAATATACGGTTTAGTGCATAGTATACAAAAAAGTGCTCTGTGGCACCACAGAGCCCTGGCTAGACAAATGGACAATGTCACCTCTTAAACATACAAAAGGCAATATAGGGGACCTAAGCAGCCAGAAAAAATTTTTTTTTTTCCTTCACTGAGCTACAAAATAGGATTAAGCTGATGTCACTGGCAGACACGCAGTACACTGCAGTGCCTAAAATGCCCGCCGCCCCCACCTTAGTAACAGATGGATTACAAAAAAAATCTCCCTGGCAGTGGCTTCGCAGTTAGGGAGATATAACGTCCCTGCCCGTGCTTACTGGTCTACATATCGGTTGTTATGTGGACCTTGCCACAGATGGAGTTGCGCAGTGCACAACTGATATTGTCCGCCACTTGGTTGTGCAGGGAAGGGATGGCTCGCCTGGAAAAGTAGTGGCGGCTGGGGAACACGTACTACGTGCCATAAGGTTTTTAAAAGTGTCCATCTCCACCATGCGGAATGACAGCATTTAAAAGGCCAGGAATTTTGAAATGCTGGCATTCAGGGCCAGGGATCGTGGGTGGGTGGGTAGGGGGGTACTTTCTTTTTCTCTCCAGTGTTGGTGAGATGGAGAGCTGAACTCTTCCATGGGACATTGTGGAGATGGTTGGTGACGGAGGTGGTGGTGTTGCTGTCACATCCTCTGTTTGCGGGGTGCCAGGTGCCACTGTCACTCCAAAGGTGGCCGAAGAGTCCGAGACTGCAGCAGAAGAAGGAGCAGGACAAGCCTGAAACCTTTCTTGGTGTTTGAGGTGTTAACACCATTGCAGCTCGTGTTTTGCATTTGGATGCCTGGTCATGCAGGTTGTGCTCAGGTTTAGAACGTTTATGCCTTGCTTCAGGCTCTGATTGTACAGCGTGTCTTTCATCAGCACATTGTCTGAAGAACTGCCATGCCAGGGAACTCCTAGGAGCTGGCTTTGGTGTGCTCGGTCCCTGGGTGCGGTGGGCAGTAGCAGGCCTACTGTCTAGGGGACGGCCGCTCTGCTTTTGTACCCTGCTCCCTCTTTTACTGTGCAATCACCACCTCTTCCTCCGAACTGCACACGTCACTAGCAGGACCTTGATTCCATGTGGGATCTAGGACCATCCCTCACATCATCTTCCACCCACTCTTCATCCATGCCTTCCTTGTCGGTCTGCACACTGCAGAAAGCCATAGCAGTTGGCACCTGTGTTTTGTCATCATCAGACACGTGCTGCGGTAGTCTTGCCATGTCTTTCCCCTGAAAGATAAGCGGTTGGGCATCAGTGCACTCAATGTCTTCCACTTCTCGGGCAGGGCTAGGTGGATGGCCCTGGGAAACCCTGCCAGAAGACTCATCAAAAAGCATAAGATACTGCTGCATGACTTGGGCTCAGGCTGCTTGGCTGATTTGTAAGAGGATGAGGTGCAAGATAGATGTCCATGGCCTGCAGGTGCCAACTCTGAGCTTTCAGCAGTGGACCGGGTGGGAGACAATGTGAAGGAACTGAAGGCACTGTCATCCATCTACTGTCGCTTGTACGTGTTCTGGCCTTACCATTTGTAGAGTGGTATTAGGGCCTATAAAATAACGCTCTGTCGCCTACGCGTACCTGGATAAGGTGTTTCATTTGTGCTTGTAGCTGGCACAGATCGACCACGTCCTCTCCCTGCAACAGGAGCTCCACTAACACCAGCAGCACCATGACCAGGGCCACGTCCCTTATTTGACGCTCTCCTTATTCTTTTCGGTCACCTAACGAAGTAACAAAGGAATTTAAGAAAATTATTTTCCTGTCAGGTATGCCATGCCAGTGTCATAAAGAGAAAAGATTGGTTTAGGTCAGACAGAAATGTAACAGACAAATGTAATTAAATTATTTCACTGTCTGGTATGCCGTTCCGTTGTAGTTGAGAGAAAAAATTGGGTTATGTCACCTAACAATGTCACAGATGAATTTAATGAAATTGTTTACCTGTCAGGTATGCCGTGCCAGTGTACTTGAGAGAAAAAATGGGTTCATGTCACCCAACAAAGTAACAGAGGAATTTAATAAAATTATTTCCCTGTCAGGTATGCCATGCCAGTGTCATGTGTCATAAAGAAAAAAAATTGCTTTACGTCACACAACAATGTGACAGACAAATTTAATAGAATTATTTTCACTGTCAGGTATGCAGTGCAGGCCGCAGGGGTACTTGACCACCAAAAAAAGTAAATTTGTCCCCCATAATCTGACAGATGGATTTACTGAATTGATTTTACTGTCAGATACACAGCGCAGGCCGCAGGGGTACTTGACAGCCAAAGAAAGTGAATTTGTCCCCCTAGAATCTAACAGATGGATTTACTGAATTTATTTCCTTTTCAGATATGCAGTGCCGGTGTCATAAAGAGAAAAAATTGCTTTAGGTCACAAAACAATGTGACAGACAAATTTAATAGAATTATTTTCACTGTCAGGTATGCAGTGCCGGCCGCAGGGGTAGTTGACCACCAAAAAAAGTAAATTTGTCCCCCCAGAATCTGACAGATGGATTTACTGAATTGATTTCCCTGTCAGATACACAGCGCAGGGCGCAGGAGTACTTGACCGCCAAAATGAGTGAATTTGTCCCCCCAGAATCTAACAGATGACTTTACTGAATTGATTTCACTGTCGGGTATGCAATGCCGGCCGCAGGGGTACTTGACCACCAAAAAAAGTAAATTTGTCCCCCCATAATCTGACAGATGGATTTACTGAATTGATTTCCCTTTCAGATATGCAGTGCCGGTGTCATAAAGACATAAAGAGAAAATATTGCTTTAGGTCACACAAATATGTGAAAGACAAATTTAATAGAATTATTTTCACTGTCAGGTATGCAGTGCAGCAGGAACACACCCTGCAAGCCACTTATGATTGACTGGACTGATAACCCTGGAAATGACCACCCAAAATCGAACAGATTGATTTACTGAATTGATTTCCCTGTCAGATACACAGCGCAGGGCGCAGGGGTACTTGACCGCCAAAATAGGTGAATTTGTCCCACCAGAATCTAACAGATGGATTTACTGAATTAATTTCACTGTCAGGTATGCAGTGCAGGCCGCAGGGGTACTTGACCACCAAAAAAAGTGAATTTGTCCCCCAAGAATCTAACAGATGGATTTACTGAATTGATTTCCCTTTCAGATATGCAGTGCCGGTGTCATAAAGAAAAAAAAATTGCTTTAGGTCACACAACAATGTGACAGAAGAATTTAATAGAATTATTTTCACTGTCAGGTATGCAGCGCAGGCCGCAGGGGTACTTGACCGCCAAAAAAAGTGAACTTGTCCCCCCAGAATCTGACAGATGGATTTACTGAATTGATATTACTGTCATATACACAGTGCAAGCCGCAGGGGTACTTGACCACCAAAAAAGTTAATCTGTCCCCCCAGAAACAGATGGATTTATTGAATTGATTTTACTGTCAGATATGCGGGGGTACTTTACAGAAAAAAAATTGAATATTTCACCTCACAGACAGATTTCCTATTTTATTTTCCGTTACCCTGGCATATATGCAGTGCAGGTGTACTTAAAAAATGGGTATATGTCGCCCACTGAACTACCAGAACAGGATTAAATCATTGTCCCTGGCACATATGCAGGTGCAAGTGCGCTGGATTTGCAAAAAATGGTCGCCGACACCCACCTAACTAACAGACTAATTAAACCTTACTTTTCTGTGTCACTGGGCTCACAAATATGTACAAATATGTTGCATTGCACCCGCAAAAAAAATTGCTGTAGGCCACAGATTTAACACCAAGTTCAGATGCCTTCCTAATTTTCCCTAACAGCGGCAGCATGCTTGCTATCCCTACATTAGTAAGAGCTGAAGTGACGTGCGGCGCTACGTGACATCCAGCTTATATAGAGGCTGGGTCACATGCTGCACTGGCCAATCATAGCCATGCCAGTAGTAGGCATGGCTGTGATGGCTTCTAAGGGCACACATGTTATACGATTGTTGATTGGTTGCCCTGCAGCCTTTCAACAAGCTTTATTAAACGCAAACTGATCCAAACTGACCTAATAGGGCCACATATACCCTATATACTAACCTATAACTAATATTGTGTATGCCCCGATAGTACCATCAATAAACAAGCTGATGTATTAATATCCAATGAACTTTATTAAATATAGACATTAAAAATAACATACAAAGAATTGGAAAACATCCAGTAAAGTGACAAATGACAGTGGGGGAACAACCCAAGGAGGGGGGACTGAATATCTGTATATTGAGTATAACAACTCGCATAAAAAGGAAAATAGAAGCGGTATATCGCTAAGAGGACCAAAAAATTCAGTATGTCAATTCATAAATATAACCACGTGGCATGGCATGGTGGACAAATAAGTAGATCAAACATTAAACATCTATATAAATTATGTAAACAGATCATACCATGTCACATCACGTGGTGAAAAGCAGCAATCTTAAATGACAAAGTCCTATGCTCAGCAGCAATTGGCTACACCTGATATTACCTTGCTAGACAGCAGTAATTATAGTGGTGTAGTATGGGTGGAAAATTTCTAATCAAATAATAAGGAGACCATACCACATTGCACCCCGTAATAAACAGAATCAGCCCTGAAAGCAAAATACAGACCCATTAAACTACTAAAGATATATTAAGTACAGAGTGAGAATGTCTGATGTATTGTGATGAACCCCAATCTGCCGCTCCACTTAAATGATGGTATAACACATCTTCACCTGCTACCCGGTGTCCCCTCACCTACCCTATGCGATTCGACTTACCGGCTTCATCAGGGGAAGCTTTATTAAACGGCCAAACAACGAACTTGAACCCAAACTTTCACGGAAAAGTTCGGGTTCAGGTCCAGGTATAAAAGACCCTAGAGTCCGGTACGAACCCAAAATTTGCACTTCGAGTTCGCTCAAGACTATGCAGGACTAATAAAAAATTACCAGAAATGTTTAGTTGCACTTTTTGCAACACAAGAGGGTCACACCAAATACTGTGTCAAATGTTCACATACTTTTGACACTCATAGACTTGTGATATTGGATCTTTTCCTTCAATGAAAAATTAACCGTCTAATATTTCTGACTCATTTGTTTGATCTGGTTATCTTTATCTAGTTTTAGGACTTGTTGAAAATCTGATGTAGTTTTAGGTCAAATTTATGTAGCGATTTGGAAAATTCTGAAGGGTTCACAAACTTTTAAGCACCACTGCAGATACATAGATAGTAACAATTCAGTCATTTCACTGGTATTAATACAGTCACATCAAAAATAAATAGTTATTTCTAAGAGCTTCTACTGACAGGCATGTCTTTTAATTTTTCACTGAATTTTCAAGCGTTCATGAAAATAATATACATATAAAACATTTAGAATAAACATTATAGCAAGCTGCTGGAACATAATACATTTTTAATAAGCTTCTTCCTGTATTGGGTGTTCTGTTCTATTTCTATGGCTGCATAAACCCATTATGCAAATTAAAAAAGACCGGTAATGATATTCTCTTTCTATAGTTGTAAGGTCCGCACTAAGATGCTCACTTCGAGAAAATGAATCCTATTTAATTTTAATAGTATAGCAAGGGACTTAGAAATCCCAACATAATAGTGGTTAGAAACTGGCTAGTTTTGAAAGTAAAATCTTTTCAACGTTTTTTTATAATTAACTGTCAATATTTAAAAACACAGAAAAATGTAGATTTCAGACAGATATTTCTTAACTATGCATTCACTAAGTTATTTATTACTAGGTTCTTTCACAGAGAAGAAAAGCTTAATACATTCCCATCTGAGTGCATTAAAATGCACTACAGTGTTTTCATTGCAAGGGATACACGTAATGGAATTAGGTTCAATTTATTGTTGAAACAAACAATGAAATTTAAATATTAAATTTCCAAAATGTAAAGTTGATTTTAAATCTTACATTAAACAACTGTTTTAAGCAGCCATCCTGTTCTTAATTGAATTTGGAAAATCATTATCTAGGAAATAATAAAGGCACTAATGTAGTGTAATGATATTAGAGTAACCTAACACTGTTACATACTCAACATAGTGAGCACACTGCACACCCTGCAGATGAATTAGAATTCTCTAAATTAAGGAATATTAAAGGTAGCAATGTTATGATATTTTTATGTTCATGACTTGGAGTATAATGCGACAGAAAAAATGTAATGTTTCCTAAATGACAGCTTTCAGATTTGTATGGCCTGGGGTGGTTGAGTTGAACAATAAACCATAATTTGATTGATGTAATATTAAAATGGCTTCTACAACTTATGACTGCCAGTTCTACAACCTAGAGAACTGCTTCAGTATGTAAATATTAAGCAGGTTTTCAAAAATGCATTTATAAACATTGCATTGTTGTACACAGGATATACGTGTTATATTGCTCTGGGCTGGAACGTCTTCCAGGACACTCATCAAGGTCCTGTGCCATCTCTGTTGGTCCATGCTCCCCAGCATCCTTCTTTGCCCTCCTGGTGGATATGACCACTGCAACACTGAGCTAGTCCTTTTCTAGATCTGTTCTCGGCCTATGCGGTCTGTACTTCCTGCCAGCAGCCCCTGTAGGAAGGTGTATAAATTTCTCTCAGCTTCATTACCTGTTGTCTGACTCTGTGAGTCAGCTGTCCACCATATTCTGTAGGTAGTGGTTCAGTTTCTCTCTTGCTATGCTCTGTCCTGTCTCCTGCGAGAATACTGAATAAAACCCTAGGGATTAGTGGCTGCAATCCTCTTGGTTGACACATAGAATACACACTCTCTGGTTTTACCAATGGGTCCCACCCACTGGTTATAACACTGATCTTTGCCTGTTTTCTGGATTTAAACCTTTGCTGCCTGTCCTGACCTATGGAATATTTATCACATTGCTTGTACACTGTTTATCTGCTTTACTGAAGTTTTCTGGATCCCTTGGAGCGCCTTACCAGTGTCTCTCGACCCCTGTGGGCCAGCATTTACTGAACAGAGACTACTCCAAGAGGTAGCAGCCTGGTGATTCCCCTGCAGTGGTGTCCAGATCCCTACAAAAGAGTTAATGGGTGAAGACCAAGGGTCAACTAGGACAAAGCCCTTAGGAGTAGCCCTAAGTCTAATCTGTTAAGTTACATAGCGAATGGACATCCACTCACATTACAGAGTATATAAGTGCATTCTGAACAATGTCTATCCACCCATTATTTTTAACAGTTACTACTGTCATTTGTTTCATTGTGTGATGATTCTGCACCATGGTCAGGATTAGGAAATTTATTTGGAAGATTCTTCATGCAAAGTCTACATTAAGGCGAGATAGGCAGGGATAAAGAAGTGATTGAATGATCTACCTTTCTACACCTGTGCATCAGAACAACTCAGCTGAGCTGTTCACTGAAAGTCACTATTTTGTTGAGACTGGCCAGAGCGAATTTTACTGGCACATGTAACTGGGCTGACCGGCGGTGGCCATTTTGGGACTTGTGGTGCGCCAGCACAAGCTGCCACAGAGTCTAAACCAAAGCTCCAAAGAAGTGAAAAATCTACACCTGTGAATCAGAACAACAGCGATTCAGCTGCTCAGTCAAAGTCTATTTTTTTTCTGGCTGGGCAGACCGTTTTCTGGCACATGTTACTGGGCTGATAGGCGGCGGCCATTTTGGGACTTGTGGTGCTACAGCAAAAGCTTCCACAACGTCCATTAATCTTATGTAATAGTCGATTTTTTTCATAGATATACTACATCAGGGGTTTGGCTGTGCTTGTGTCACCCATACTAACTGCAAAGATATTTAATATATCAGTGGTGAAACTGAAAGTAACCCACTTGGATAGCAAATCCCATGAATGTGCTGTTCCAGCTAGGCTAGCTAGTGCCACTACAGCCAAGTCCAATACTGTCAGCCAGAATTTTTTTTTTTTTTTTTATGTGCCAGAAATATAAATTAAAAAAAGCTTTCACCGTAATAATAAAATTATTCTGGTGTTAGACCAGAAGAAGCACTCCTGTTGTAATTAATACTGTAAAAAGGCTTAGGCAATATTTCTCCCAGTGTGGGAAATTTATCTAGCAAAACTAGCATTTTAAAAATTCCGGTGTTCTGAAATACCAGCAGTCCTCTTGTAATTAATACCGCAAAAGGGCATTATATCGTCCAGTGTTGTAATTTTGGTGAAAAAAAGGCCAATTTAATCAATCTGGTGTTAGTTAGACCAGAAACAGTAGGCCTTACGTTTTTACTCCTGTAAAAAGGAATTAATACCGCGAAAAGGCATTACATTGTCCAGTGTTGTAATTTTGGTGAAAAAAACGCCAATTTAATCAATCTGGTGTTAGTTAGACCTGAAACAGTAGGCCTCACGTTTTTACTCCTGTAAAAAGGAATTATATCTCTCCGTGTGGGAATCTTTGTACCAAAACTAGCATATTAAAAATTCTGGTGTCCAATTTGCAGCAGTTTTCTTGTAATTAATACCGGAAAAAGGAATTATATCTTCCTGTGTGGGAATTTATGTACACAAACTAGCATTTTAAAAATTCTGGTGTCCAATTAGCAGCAGTCTTCTTGTAATTAATACCGCAAAAAGGCATTACATTGTCCAGTGTTGTAATTTTGGTGAAAAAAAGGCCAATTTAATCAATCTGGTGTAAGTTAGACCAGAAACAGTAGGCCTCACGTTTTACTCCTGTAAAAGGAATTAATACCGCAAAAGGCATTACATTGTCCAGTGTTGTAATTTTGGTGAAAAAGGCCAATTTAATCAATCTGGTGTTAGTTAGACCAGAAACAGTAGGCCTCACGTTTTTACTCCTGTAAAAGGAATTAATACCGCAAAAAGGCATTACATTGTCCAGTGTTGTAATTTTGGTGAAAAAAATGCCAATTTAATCAATCTGGTGTTAGTTAGACCAGAAACAGTAGGCCTCACGTTTTTACTCCTGTAAAAAGGAATTATATCTCCCCGTGTGGGAATCTATGTACCAAAACTAGCATATTAAAAATTCTGGTGTCCAATTTGCAGCAGTTATTTTGTAATTAATACCGGAAAAAGGAATTATATCTTCCAGTGTGGGAATTTTGGGGCTAAAAAATAATATATTTTATTGTGGTGCGAGTTGAATCGCAACAATGAGGAAACATTCTATTAAGGGACGAGGACGCGGTCGTGGTGGTGTCTGTGGAGCCTCTGTTGCTGGCAGAGGACGTGGCCGTTCGGCCTCAGGCGCACAAAGTAGTGAACCAACTCCCTCAAGTAGCCGGCAGAATTTACAGCGATATTTGGTGGGGCCCAATGCCGTTATGAGGATGGTAAGGCCTGAGCAGGTACAGGCATTAGTCGATTGGGTGGCCGACAGTGCTTCCAGCACGTTCACCACATTGTCTTCCGCCCAGTCTTCTGCGGAAAGCGCACAGGTGGCACCTGAAAACCAAGCCCATCAGTCTGTCACATCACCCCCATGCATATCAGGGAAACTGTCTGAGCCTCAAGTTATGCAGCAGTCTCTTATTCTGTTTGAAGACTCTGCTCCCACGGTTTTCCAGGGGCGTCCACCTAGCCCTTCCCCAGCGGTGGAAGACGCACAACCACTTATGCATCCAGATGATGAGGACATGGGAATACCACCACAGCAGAGTGACCGAGTCTCTGATGATGACGAAACACTGGTGCCCACTGCCGCGTCTTATTGCAGTGTGCAGACTGAACAGGAGGAGGTCAGGGAGGAAGACTGGGTGGAAGACGATGCAGAGGACGATGAGGTCTTAGACCCCACATGGACTGAAGGCCGTGCCGCTGACTTAAATAGTTCAGAGGAAGAGGCAGTGGTGAGACCGAGACAACAGCGAAGCCAAAGAGGGAGCAGGGGGCAAAAGCAGAACAGCCGCCGTCCAGAGTTCGCCTGCTATTGGCCAGCGCCAACAGGGACCCAGCACCCCAAAGGCATCTTCAAGGAGTTCCCTGGCATGGCACTTCTTCAAACAATGTGCTGATGACAAGACCAGAGTGGTTTGCACGCTGTGCCATCAGACCCTGAGGCGAGGCATTAACGTTCTTAACCTGAGCACCAGCTGCATGATCAGCCATCTACATGCAAAGCATGAACTGCAGTGGAGTACACACCTTAAAAACAAGGAACCCGCTCAGGCTCCCCCTGCTCCCTCTACCGCTGCTGCCTCGGCTTCCGCCTCGAGAGGAATGTTGCCACCTGCCGAGCAGCAAACAGAGGATGTGCCACCGACACCACCACCACCACCGCCACCGTCACCTAGCGTCTCCACTATTTCACACAGCAGCGTTCAGCTCTCCATTTCTCAAACCTTTGAGAGGAAGCGCAAATTCCCACCTAGTCACCCTCGAGCCCTTGGCCTGAATGCCAGCATTTCTAAACTACTGGCCTTTGAAATGCTGTCATTCCGGCTGGTGGACACAGACAGCTTCAAACAGCTGATGGCCATGGCTGTCCCCCAGTATGTGGTTCCCAGCCGCCACTACTTCTCCAAGACAGCCGTGCCTTCCCTGCACATGCAAGTGTCCGATAAAATCAAGTGTGCACTGCGCAACGCCATTTGTGGCAAGGTCCACCTAACCACAGATACGTGGACCAGTAAGCACGGCCAGGGACGCTATATCTCCCTAACTGCACACTGGGTAAATGTAGTGGCGGCTGGGCCCCAGGCGGAGAGTTCCTTGGCGCACGTCCTTCCGCCGCCAAGGATCACAGGGCATCATTCTTTGCCTCCTGTAGCCTCCTCCTCCTACTCAGCTTCCTCCTCCTCCTCTGCTTCCACCAGCTCATCCAGTCAGCCACACACCTTCACCACCAACTTCAGCACAGCCTGGGGTATACGTCAGCAGGCCATTCTGAAACTCATATGTTTGGGGGACAGGCCCCACACCGCGCAGGAGTTGTGGCGGGGTATTGAACAACAGACCGACCAGTGGTTGCTGCCGGTGGGCCTCAAGCCCGGCATGGTGGTGTGCGATAATGGGCGAAATCTCGTGGCAGCTCTGGGACTAGCCGGTTTGACGCACATCCCTTGCCTGGCGCATGTGCTGAATTTGGTGGTGCAAAAGTTCATTCACAACTACCCAGACATGTCAGAGCTGCTGCATAAAGTGCGGGCCGTCTGTGCGCGCTTCCGGCGTTCACATCCTGCTGCTGCTCGCCTGTCAGCGCTACAGCGGAACTTCGGCCTTCCCGCTCACCGCCTAATATGCGACGTGCCCACCCGGTGGAACTCCACCTTGCACATGCTGGAGAGACTGTGCGAGCAGCAGCAGGCCATAGAGGAGTTTCAGCTGCAGCACGCACGGGTCAGTCGCACTGCGGAACAGCACCACTTCACCACCAATGATTGGGCCTCCATGCGAGACCTGTGTGCCCTGTTGCGCTGTTTAGAGTACGCCACCAACATGGCCAGTGGCGATGCCACTGTTATCAGCGTGACGATACCAATTCTATGTCTCCTAGAGAAAACGCTTAGGGCGATGATGGAAGAGGAGGTGGGCCAGGGCCAGGAGGAGAAGGAGGAGGATGACGGGTAGTTTTTAGCACTTTCAGGCCAGTCTGTTAGAAGTGGCTCAGAGGGAGGTTTTTTGCAACAGCAGAGGGCAGGTACAAATGTGGCCAGCCAGGGACCACTACTGGAGGATGAGGAGGATGAGGAGGAGGTGGAGGAGGATGAGGATGAAGCAGGTTCACAGCGGGGTGGCACCCAGCACAGCGCAGGCACATCCCTGGTGCGTGGCTGGGGGGATACAGAGGATGATGACGATACGCCTCCCACAGAGGACAGCTTGTCCTTATCTCTGGGGAGCCTGGCACACTTGAGCGATTACATGCTGCAGTGCCTGCGCAATGACAGCAGAGTTGCCCACATTTTAACGTGTGCTGACTACTGGGTTGCCACCCTGCTGGATCCACGGTACAAAGACAATGTGCCCACTTTACTTCCTGCACTGGAGCGTGATAGGAAGATGCGCGAGTACAAGCGCACACTGGTAGACGCGCTCCTGAGAGCATTCCCAAATGTCACAGGGGAACAGGTGGAAGGCCAAAGCCAAGGCAGAGGAGGAGCTAGAGGTCGCCCACGCAGCAGTGTCACGGCCAGCTCCTCTGAGGGCAGGTTTAGCATGGCAGAAATGTGGAAAAGTTTTGTCTCCACGCCACAGCTAACTGCACCACCACCTGATACGGATAGTGTTAGCAGGTGGCAACATTTCACTAACATGGTTGAACAGTACGTCTGCACACAACTCCACGTACTGACGGATGGTTCTGCCCCATTCAACTTCTAGGTTTCCAAATTGTCCACGTGGCCAGAATTAGCATGTTATGCCTTGGAGGTGCTGGCCTGCCCGGCGGCCAGCGTTTTATCTGAACGTGTATTCAGCATGGCAGGGGGCGTCATTACTGACAAACGCAGCTGCCTGTCCGCAGCCAACATGGACAAGCTGACGTTTATAAAAATGAACCAGGCATGGATCCCACAAGACCTGACCCTCCCTTGTGCAGAGTAGTCCTTAATAACTGCCTTAAACCATGTTGTCTTGTACTCCTGGCCACTTCTTCATTTAAAAATCAATTTTTGAAATTAAGTAGGATCTTGGGGTGCAACCCAGAGTTGAATGAACCTTCCCTCTGTCTGGGTGCCGGGGCCAAAGTACATGAAAGTGTCCTTCTCCTGTGCTGGGTGATATGAATGTTATACTTGTGCTGTCTGACATGTCTCCTTTGTGTGGGTGCAGGGGGCCAAAGTCACTGAAAGCGGCCTTCTCCTGTGGTGGGTGATCAAAATGCCCGATTCTCTGCTGTGGGACCTCTCTCCTCTTTCTGGGTGCAGGGGTCAAAGAAACAAAAGGTGGCCTACTCCTGTGGTGGTTGACATGATGCCTGATTCTATGCTGTGGGACCTCTCTCCTCCGTGTGGCTGCAGGGGTTAAAGTCTCTAAAAGTGCCCTTCTCCTGTGGTGGTTGATGTAAAACTGATGCTTGTGCTATCTGACCTGTCTCCTCTGTGTCGGTGCTAAGGCCTAAGTCACTGAAAGCGGCCTTCTCCTGTGCTGGCTGATATAAATGCCTGAATCTCTGCTGTGGGACCTCTCTCCTCCGTGTGGCTGCAGGGGTCAAAGTCTCTAAAAGTGCCCTTCTCCTGTGGTGGTTGATGTAAAACTGATGCTTGTGCTATCTGACCTGTCTCCTCTGTGTCGGTGCTTAGGCCTAAGTCACTGAAAGCGGCCTTCTCTTGTGCTGGCTGATATAAATTCCTGAATCTCTGCTGTGGGACCTCTCTCCTCTTTCTGGGTGCAGGGGTCAAAGAAACAAAAGGTGGCCTACTCCTGTGGTGGTTGACATGATGCCTGATTCTCTGCTGTGGGACCTCTCTCCTCCGTGTGGCTGCAGGGGTCAAAGTCTCTAAAAGTGCCCTTCTCCTGTGGTGGTTGATGTAAAACTGATGCTTGTGCTATCTGACCTGTCTCCTCTGTGTCGGTGCTAAGACCTAAGTCACTGAAAGCGGCCTTCTCCTGTGCTGGCTGATATAAATGCCTGAATCTCTGCTGTGGGACCTCTCTCCTCTTTCTGGGTGCAGGGTCATAGAAACAAAAGGTGGCCTACTCCTGTGGTGGTTGACATGATGCCTGATTCTCTGCTGTGGGACCTCTCTCCTCCGTGTGGCTGCAGGGGTCAAAGTCTCTAAAAGTGCCCTTCTCCTGTGGTGGTTGATGTAAAACTGATGCTTGTGCTATCTGACCTGTCTCCTCTGTGTCGGTGCTAAGGCCTAAGTCACTGAAAGCGGCCTTCTCCTGTGCTGGCTGATATAAATGCCTGAATCTCTGCTGTGGCACCTCTCTCCTCCGTGTGGCTGCAGGGGTCAAAGTCTCTAAAAGTGCCCTTCTCCTGTGGTGGTTGATGTAAAACTGATGCTTGTGCTATCTGACCTGTCTCCTCTGTGTCGGTGCTAAGGCCTATGTCACTGAAAGCGGCCTTCTCCTGTGTTGGCTGCTATAAATGCCTGAATCTCTGCTGTGGGACCTCTCTCCTCTTTCTGGGTGCAGGGGTCATAGAAACAAAACGTGGCCTACTCCTGTGGTGGTTGACATGATGCCTGATTCTCTGCTGTGGGACCTCTCTCCTCCGTGTGGCTGCAGGGGTCAAAGTCTCTAAAAGTGCCCTTTTCCTGTGGTGGTTGATGTAAAACTGATGCTTGTACCATCTGACATGGTTGCCGGGGTCCCATTAAATGGTGGCCTACTCCTGTGGTAGGTGATCTAAATGCCTGATTCTCTGCTGTGAAACCTCTCTCCTCCGTCTGGATGCAGGGGTCAAAGTCTCTCAAAGTGGCCTTCTCTTGTGCTGGGTGATGTAAAACTGATGCTTGTACCATCTGACATGGTTGCCGGGGTCCCATTAAATGGTGGCCTACTCCTGTGGTGGGTGATCTAAATTCCTGATTCTCTGCTGTGAAACCTCTCTCCTCCGTCTGGGTGCAGGGGTCAAAGTCTCTCAAAGTGGCCTTCTCTTGTGCTGGGTGATGTAAAACTGATGCTTGTACCATCTGACATGGTTGCCGGGGTCCCATTAAATGGTGGCCTACTCCTGTGGTGGGTGATCTAAATGCCGGATTCTCTGCTGTGAAACCTCTCTCCTCCGTCTGGGTGCAGGGGTCAAAGTCTCTCAAAGTCGCCTTCTCCTGTGCTGGGTGATGTAAAACTGATGCTTGTACCATCTGACATGGTTGCCGGGGTCCCATTAAATGGTGGCCTACTCCTGTGGTGGGTGATCTAAATGCCTGATTCTCTGCTGTGAAACCTCTCTCCTCCGTCTGGGTGCAGGGGTCAAAGTCTCTCAAAGTGGCCTTCTCCTGTGCTGGGTGATGTAAAACTGATGCTTGTACCATCTGACATGGTTGCCGGGGTCCCATTAAATGATGGCTTACTCCTGTGGTGGGTGATCTAAATGCCTGATTCTCTGCTGTGAAAACCTCTCTCCTCCGTCTGGGTGCAGGGGTCAAAGTCTCTAAAAGGGGCCTTCTCTTGTGCTGGCACTGCTGGGTGATGTAAAACTGATGCTTGTACCAGCTGACATGGGTGCAGGGGTCAAATTAACTAAATGGTGGCCTTCTCCTGTGGTGGGTGATATGATGCCTGAATATGTGCTGTGGGGTCTCTCTCCTCTTTCTGGGTGCAGGGGTTAAAGTAACTAAAAGTGGCCTTCTCCTGTGCTTGATGGTATAAAGGTAATGCTTGTGCTATCTGACATGTCTCCTCTGTCTGGGTGCTAAGGCCTAAGTCACTGAAAGTGGCCTTCTCCTGTGGTGGTTGATATGATGCCAGATTCTCTGCTATGGGACCTCTCTCCTTTGTCTGGATGCTGGGGTCGAAATAATAGTAAGCGACCTTCTCCATTGGTGGGTGATTTGAAGCCTGATTCTGTGCTATGGGACCTAACTCCAATTAATATTGGTTAATTTTTTTTTATTTTATGTTAAGTCATCATTTCCCTATCTACATTTGTTTGCAGGAGATTTACCTACATTTTGCTGCCTTTTGCAGCCCTCTCTAGCCCTTTCCGGGAGTCTTTTACAGCCTTTTTAGTGCCCAAAAGTTCGGGTCCCCATTGACTTCTATGGGGTTCGGGAGGAAGTTTGGGTTGAGTTCGGATCACGAACCCGGACATTTTCCGGAAGTTCGGCCGAACCTCTCGAACCCGAACATCCAGGTGTTCGCTCATCTCTACCCACAACGGAAGGTACAGTTATGACTCACAGTCTTGAGTTAAAATGGGATAGGAGGAAGTTTTTGTAGTGAAATCTACACTTTCATATAAGTCAGAGATCTTTCTGTCGACAAACCAAGGTTTGAGCAGATTTCCTGTGAACAAGGCAGACATAGCAGAGCTGAAGAGGGTTCAGAGGAGGGCAACTAAAGTAATAACTGGAATGGGGCAACTACAGTACCTTGAAAGATTATCAAAATTAGGGTTATTCACTTTAGAAAAAAGACGACTGAGGGGAGATCTAATAACTATGTATAAATATAGCATGGGTAAGTACAGAGATCTCTCCCATCATCTTTCTATTTATCCTCAGGACTGTGACTGTGAGGAGGGGACATCCTCTGCATCTGGAGGAAAGAAGGTTTGTTCACAAACATAGAAAAGGATTCTTCACAGTAAGAACAGTGAGACTATGGAACTCTCTGCCTGAGGAGGTGGGTTAAGTTATTCAAGTTATTGATTGCCGGATTGGAGTTGGGAGGGAATTTTTTCCCCTTAAGTGGGGAAAATTGGCTTCTGCCTCACAGGGTTTTTTTGCCTTCCTCTGGATCAACTTATAGAAAACAGGCCGAACTGGATGGACAAATGTCTTTTTTCGGTCTTATATACTATTTTACTATGTTCAGCCCTCAATACTTCCATTTATCTGAAGATTCCTCTTCTGAAATAAGCTAGGTTTTTATTATAGCTTATATTTACTATTGTCTACTTAACCCCTTAAGGATTGGGCCTAGTTTTGTTTTTACGTTTTTGATTTTTCCTCCCCACATTCCAATAGCCATACCTTTTTAAATTTTCTGTTCACATAGCCATATAAGGGGTTATTTTTTGTGGGACAAGATGCATTATTAACTTCACTATTTAATTTACCATGTCTTGGAAAACAGGAAAATATTCTTTGTGAGGTAAAATTTAAATATTTTAATATTATGACATTCAGTGTGCACTAAAAATGACATGACAACCTTATTCTGCTGCTCAATATGATTATATTGATTCCAAATTTGCTTGGTTTTATTTTGTTTAATTACTTTTTTTTTAAATAAAGAGCTTAGGAAAAAAATCTAAATTTTCTATGGATCCCCATTTTCTGTTAACTTTTTTTTTTTTTCCGTTTGCTGGACAAACTAGTTTTTATTGGTACTATTTTTGGGTTCGGAAAAACAGGAGGGTGGCAGCTCTCATCTGCTGAAGCTTGTAGTAATTTTTGGGTTATGTACAACTTTTTGATCATTGATATTCAATTTTTTTTGCAGGACAAGGTGACTTGAAAATGATAAATCACATGTTTTTATTGTTTTTTCATTACTGCGTTCACTACATGTAAACTTTATGGAACTTTTAATATTTTTATGTTTTTTATATTTTTTACTTCTTTTTACTTTTTACATAATTTTTTTCCCGCTTGGGGAGCTAGAAACTGTGATCGTATTATCCCTTGTCCCATACACTATAATAGAGAACTATTATGGTAAATAGAATTCTGCTGCTCTGCCTGCTGAGTCGTGCTTCATGTACAGCTTTACAGGCAGTAAAATGGGACAGGCCTCTGAACCTTCAACATGCTTTAGGCTGTCATGGTAACCGATCAGAGCCTCGCAGTGAAATCCGATTGGAAGGCAGAGGGAGCCACCTTCCTCTATCTGAGGCCTCGCGCATATGAACATGTGCCGGCTGGACCTATGCTGCAGACCGCAAATTACGGTCCACAATGCGCGGGCACCAACCATGGGGCCGCCGCATGCAGAGCGCAGATCCATTCACTTTAATGAGGTCAGCTATCCGTATCCAACTGTCTGCCCCGCAAAAAAGTAGTGCATGCATAACTTTTTTGTGGTGTGAAGGCACAGACAGAAAACACACAGAAGCACTCCATAGTGCTTCCGTGGCATTCTGATCTGTGCCTCCATTCCGCACCACATCTCCCGGATTGCGGACCCATTCAAGTGAATAGGTCTGCATCCATGATACAACAGCAACAGCCGTGTACATGAGGCCTGATCCCACAGATGCCATATTTGCTATTGAACATTGCATTTGAGGGGTCATCACCAAACCTAGTCATTGCGACTGGGTGCCTGCTGTATTATACAGCTGGCATCCACTGCATACAAGCTCAGCTCATCAGCCCACTCCATACAAGCCCTTGCTCATAATGCTGTCCTGGAGTCCTTTCATTCCTCACATCCCACACATATGCTGTAACTCCTACTTCCCCTCGCTATTCCTGGAATCCCCTCTGTTGACATAATGCAGCTATGTCTGTCAGATGAGCTGTGCTTGATGTATACACCTAATTTCACTGCACTAATCAGGACAACAGGACAATTAGGAACTACCACGCATGCATAAAATTTTAGATATGCCAGCATTGGCATGAATGAGCTAGGAGTATGTCATTCAGAGCTTGATGGGAGGGTTTGACATGATAACTCCATGACTTGACAAATGCATGGAGATGACCTGTTGAATCCAGGTCACATATTTCCGTTATGTCAGGTGCATTTTTAAAGGGTGATTTTTTTTATGTAATTGGTTATCTGGGGTCAAATGGGGACAGGTTCCTTTTAAATCCAACAAATGTATACCTTAGATTAGTAAAAATTTGAGGTGGAATGGACAATCACCCGAAGTTGTGCGTGGGTCGCATTCTGCTGTTCTTGTTGTACTTTTGCATGGACATTTTATTTATGAAGTGCTATCTCACCAGGAAAAAAATTCTGAAACTGCTCTAAAAGCACAAACATGGAAGCATGCAATGCATTTCATAATTAAAGGGTGTTGTTCACTGTCAGGAAAAGTTGATCAAAATATTCAAGACTGAAGAAAGAAATTGCTGTATCCACTCAACTTTTAGCCTTCTTTTATTTCAGCATGATGGTAACATAGCGATTTCAGGTAGTGAATAGATAGCCTGCCATTCCATATGACATCTTGCTTTATCAAGGCTGATGCATCTTGAATTCCAAAAAATGAATAGAAATAAAATCAAACTGAAAATTGTCTTAAATAGTGATGTATGTCTCACATAGTGGAGACAAAGAAAGATGTCTGCAAATGCTCAGGCACAACTCTGTCAAAGCTTAGAAATTGCAAATTCTATGGGGCGTGGCATGGCTGTCGAGAGAGATGGCCACATGATCGAGAAGCTCCTAGCCACTAGTTAGGCTCACTAGCCTACAGCATTCCTCAAACAGCTGACCTTATAACCTCTCATGATTGTTTTTACTATGTAGAAAAGCAAGTAAATACTCCAGAAGCTGGACAATAGCCTGGAGAATTTCTTTAAATTGAAGCACCATAAAGTTGGAGGAGATGCATGTGTCCCTCCATCTCCTCCGTGTCTCCTCTAGACTCACAGAAGTTGCCCAGTCAGGGATGAGCTGATCTCCAAATATGTCACCAGAAACCTCCGTCCTTCAGCTATCTCCAACACCAGAGGACATTAAATCTATTGCTCAAGTGCTGCAGCTGAAGTTGACTAGTGAGACCAAAGCAGCATTTGAAGATAGCTTGAGCTCCTTGCACTTCGCTCCATCACACATTCCAGCTAAAAGAGGTTGTGACTTCAGCTCTCCAACACAGACCAGGTTGGTGCACAAACCACTTTGCATACTGTGGTAAGGTGCAAGGTGTCATATGTGATGGCAGGTACGTGTCACCGAGGTTGCTGGCCTCGGTGAGGTGAGAGCCGGGTTTTTGTCTGCAGCAGCTAGTGCTGTTTGACTTTCTTAAATAGCATGGCTGCAAAGCCGATCCGGGCCGGCTCTTACTGGGAGCAGCTAAAGAGTAGGGTGGGTGGCTGCTCCCCACGGTCCAGTCCATGTTTTGGGCTGGATATAAAACGCAGCCAGCAGCTGTGTCTGGGGGGTGTGATTATCCTGGAGCTGCTAACAGGGCTGGGAGTTCTCTGTCCAGGAGGAAAGAGCTCAGCAAGGAGGTATTTTGTTCCTGGCTACCTGAAGCTGGATTCTCCTGCGGCTGGGCAGACAGCGTGGTGCGAACCTGCACCTACACCTCCCAGGTGACTGAACCTGTGTTGGACTGTTTTTGTTTGGCTACGTTATTTCCGTTGTGTGTGAACTGTCACCAAGAGACTGTTTTTCATTTTGTGTGCAAGTGTGAATAAAACACTGTTTGTTGCACAATCTGGACTCCTTGTTTTGCCTCTAAACTGCACCCGCACCGCTGTCTACCAGAGCGACTCCCACATTTGGTGTCGGATGCGGGCATGCGCAGTGAGGCTGGCGTGAACGCCGAAGTTTTGTTTTTCTAAAGTGTATGGAATATATTAAGCCAGCAAAGCTGCAAGCAGGAGTTTCTGGCAACATGGAGGCTGCTGTGAAGGCTCTCATAGAGGCTAACGTGCAGCAGCGGGAGACCAACCAACTACTGCTACAACATGTGATGGCGTTACAGGCGGCAGGAGCGTCCCACCACGTCCAAGATGCCCGGAAGCGGTCCGTGCGGCGATCCCAAAAATGACCCCCGCAGACGGCGTTGAGGCGTACCTGGCGGTTTTGAGAAGGTCGCCGTGAGGGAAAAGTTACCCCGTGACCAGTGGGCTGAGGTGGTCGCTCCGTTCCTGGCTTCCGGACCCCAGCAGGTGTTTTTCGACTTGTCGGATGACCAAGCGGCAGATTATGACACTGTGAAAGGAGAGGTCCTAGCCAGACTGGGCGTGAGCGTGCTGGTCCGCGCCCAAAGAGTCCACCAGTGGGACTTTAAAGCGACTGAACCCGCTAGGCCGCAGTTCTACGATCTGCTGCACAGGCTGCAAAAGTGGCTGCAGCCCGATCTACTAAGTCCCACTGCCATGCTGGATCGACTGTTGGCGGACATCTTTTGGAGGGCCCTGCCTTATCCCCTCCAGCACTGGATCGGCCAGGTATCGCCCACCAATGCCCTGGAGATGGTCGACCTGGTGGAGCGCTACGAGGCCACCAGAAACCTGCAGGGGACTCTTGCGGGGAAGGGGTCAGTCAAACCCGGAGGCCTCTGCCCCAGTTCCGGCGTCCGGCGACAGAGCGGCCTGCCCGGAATATACCCCTGCGAGTCCGCCTCCCGTGGTATGCTGGAGGTGTCAGGAGCCAGGCCACATCAGGGCCGACTGTCCGCATCGGGATGAGCCGATGGATATGAACTACGAGGGTCGTCACTCCCTGTATGCACGGAAGCTGTGCGCAACTGGCACCCGTGAGGTGCAGGACCATAACCACCTGTGTCAGGTAGAGGTGGGAGACTCTCTGGCGGTGGCTCTGCTGGACTCCGGGAGTTTAGTCTCCCTGGTAAGGGCTGCACTTGTGCGGCCTGCGGAGTATACTGGCCGTAAAGTCGGGGTCCTGTGCATCCACGGAGACCTGAAAGACTATCCCACTGCACTAGTGACTTTGTCCACAGCGGCTGGTAGGTGGACCCACGAGGTGGCTGTCGCTACTAAACTCCCACACGAACTAATACTTGGGAGGGACTTCCCGGTTTTCCGGCGCTGTGGCCGGCAATAAAGGTATCTGAGGGACCCGAGACAGGGGTGACCCTAGTAGAGTGGCCTGATACCGCTGGAAGGCCAGAACCCTGGGAGCCCGAGTCTGAAGGGCCGGCGGTAGGGGTGACCACTGCTCCAGCGGTAGAGGGAGACAACCCCACTGAGTGTAATGGTGGGAGACACGGAGGACTTGCCACCGGGACCTGAGTTGGCAGACCTCAATGTCTCCGGGGAAAATTTTGGGACCGCACAACACCGGGACCAAACCCTAACCAGGGCCTGGGAGAATGTGCTGGAAATTGATGGGAAACCCCAGAAACCAGGGGCTGAATTAATGTTCCCACGGTTTATTGTTCTGCAGGATATGTTGTATCGGGTGAACCAAATCCGAGGCGAACCTGTTGAACAGTTGGTGGTGCCCACAGCGTATCGCAAGCTTGTCATGGAGCTTGCCCACCAGCATGTTCTTGGGGGACACCTGGGGTGGCAGAAAACCCAGGACCGCATACTGCAGCGATTTTATTGGCCCAGTGTGTTCAAGGAGGTAGAGAATTATTGTAAGTCCTGTCCGACCTGTCAGATAACTAGCCCCCAGCCACATTTCCGTAGTCCCCTGGTACCTCTGCCAATTATTGAAGTACCGTTTGAGCGAATCGCGATGGATTTAGTGGGCCTGTACCAAAAGTCTGCCAGGGGCCACCAACACATTCTGGTAGTTCTCGACTATGCCACTCGGTATCCGGAGGCGGTGCCTCTGCGACATACCTCAGCTAAGCTCATTGCCAAAGAGTTAATGGAGATGTTTTCCCGTGTGGGCCTGCCAAAAGAGGTTCTGACAGACCAAGGGACCCCTTTTATGTCCAAAGTAATGAGGGAACTGTGTAAATTGTTGCGTATAAAGCAGATTACGGACGTCCGTTTACCATCCGCAAACAGACGGTCTTGTGGAGAGGTTTAACCAAACTCTAAAAAATATGTTAAAGAGGGTGGTGTCTAGAGATGGGAAGGACTGGGATCTGCTTCTGCCCTATCTCATGTTCGCAGTGCGAGAGGTGCCCCAGGCCTCTACTGGGTTCTCGCCCTTCGAACTGCTTTATGGCAGACACCCTCGGGGCCTGTTGGATATCGCCAAGGAAGCGTGGGAACAACAGCCTGTCCCCCACAAAAGTGTCATTGAGTATGTCGCCCAAATGCAGGACCGGATGGAAAGGGTGTTGCCCTTGGTCCGGGAGCATATGGAGGCAGCGCAACAAGCCCAGAGTAGGGTGTACAATCGTCAGGCTCGGGTGCGGGACTTCAATCCGGGAGATCGGGTTTTGGTTCTGGTACCCACCCTTGACAGCAAATTCCTAGCTAGGTGGCAGGGCCCCTATGAGGTGATCGAGAAGGTAGGGAAGTAAATTACAAAGTACACCAGCCAGGGCGGCGCAAGCCGGAGCAGGTGTACCACGTGAATTTACTTAAGCCGTGGAAAGATAGGGACACAGCCGGCGACCACAGCCCCCGGCCAGGGCTTCTAGGTGAAAGGGTCCAGCCCCACAGTTCGAGGCCTGTGAAGCAGTAACCACGGTAAAATTGCAGACAGCCTGTCTTCCAAACAAGTTCAGGAAGTCAGGGAGTTCATCAGTCGGAACACGGATGTGTTCTCGGACCTCCCTGGCCGCACGTCTCTCATCCAACATGACATCGTCACTGAGCCTCAGGCCAAGATCCGGTTAAAACCATACCGGGTACCCGAGGCTCGGCGACGGGCCATCGCGGAGGAAGTACAGTTAATGTTGAAGCTCGAGGTCATTGAGGAGTCGAAAAGTGAGTGGGCCAGTCCCATAGTCCTAATACCCAAGCCGGATGGGGCGTTGCGGTTCTGCAACGACTTTCGTAAGTTAAATGAAGTATCCAAGTTTGTAGCGTATCCCATGCCCCGAGTAGGCGAGCTGGTTGAAAGTTTAGGACAAGCCCGTTATTTTCTGTGCTGGACCTCACTAAAGGGTACTGGCAGGTACCCTTAACGAGTCGGCTAAGGAAAAAACCGCATTTGTTACCCCGCAGGGCCTGTATCACTACAAGGTGTTACCCTTTGGCCTGCATGGCGCCCCGCCACTTTCCAAGGTTAATGGACATAGTGCTGCGACCACATCGTCGGTGCGCCTCGGCCTACTTGGATGATGTAGTCATCCACAGCACCGACTGGGAAAGCCATTTACCCAAGGTGCAGGCGGTAGTGGATGCCCTGAGGAAAGCCGGACTGACCGCTAACCCAAAGAAGTGCTGCATAGGGTTAGAGGAGACAAAATATCTGGGATATGTAATTGGGCGAGGAGTCATCAAACCTCAGGTAACTAAGGTAGAGGCCATTCGTAACTGGCCCGACCGGTCACCACCAGGCAGGTAAAGTCGTTCCTGGGGATTGTAGGTTACTACATGAGGTTTGTGCCCACTTTGCCACAATAGCAGCGCCATTGACAGACCTGTTGAAGGGCGAAAGTCTGGGAGGGTTAGCTGGAGTGAGAAGGCGGAGGAGGCTTTCTCCGCGTTGAAGTCGGCCCTGTGTGGGTCCCCGGTTTTGGTGACACCCGACTTCAACAAGGAGTTTGTCGTACAGACCGACGCCTCGGAGGTAGGCCTCGGTGCGGTACTGTCGCAGGAGGTCAGCGGGAAGAACATCCCGTTGTCTTCCTGAGCCGTAAGCTCAGTCCCGCCCGAGTCCAGGTATAGTATAGTGGAGAGGAGTGCCTGGCTATCAAGTGGGCACTCGAATCTCTCCGCTACTACCTGTTAGGGAGGAGGTTCCGTCTGGTGACCGACCATTCCCCCTCAAATGGATGAGTCAGGCCAAGGAGAGGAATGCTCGGGTCACCAGGTGGTTCCTATCTCTTCAAAATTTCAAGTTTTCCGTGGAACACAGGGCAGGCCGCTTGCAGGGCAACGCAGATGCCCTGTCCCGCGTCCACTGCCTCACGTGTGTTCACCCCTCAGGGTTGAACAAAGGGGGGTATGTGGTAAGGTGCAAGGTGTCATATGTGATGGCAGGTACGTGTCACCGAGGTTGCTGGCCTCGGTGAGGTGAGAGCCGGGTTTTTGTCTGCAGCAGCTAGTGCTGTTTGACTTTGTTAAATAGCATGGCTGCAAAGCCGATCCGGGCCGGCTCTTACTGGGAGCAGCTAAAGAGTAGGGTGGGTGGCTGCTCCCACGGTCCAGTCCATGTTTTGGGCTGGATATAAAACGCAGCCAGCAGCTGTGTCTGGGGGTGTGATTATCCTGGAGCTGCTAACAGGGCTGGGAGTTCTCTGTCCAGGAGGAAAGAGCTCAGCAAGGAGGTATTTTGTTCCTGGCTACCTGAAGCTGGATTCTCCTGCGGCTGGGCCGACAGCGTGGTGCGAACCTGCACCTACACCTCCCAGGTGACTGAACCTGTGTTGGACTGTTTTTGTTTGGCTACGTTATTTCCGTTGTATGTGAACTGTCACCAAGAGACTGTTTTTCATTTTGTGTGCAAGTGTGAATAAAACACTGTTTGTTGCACAATCTGGACTCCTTGTTTTGCCTCTAAACTGCACCCGCACCGCTGTCTACCAGAGCGACTCCCCACAATACTAATAATAACTTTGCGTCCACAGATGCATTTTCAACATTTCCTACTACTGATAATCCTACCTCAGATCATATATTAAAAACATGCTGCTGGTTGGGAAGTTGTCCCTACATGATGACATCAGTAAAGTCTGTTAATGACTTAGCGCATAGAGTGATGTACATTGAATATAAGATAGAGGACTTTAGTTAAAAAGAGCTTAAAGGGGTTGTACCACCTCAGACATTGAGGGCATATCACTAGGATAAACCACCAATGTCTGATAGGTCTGGTCCCACCTTTGGGAACCGCACCTATGCTTAGGTCGCCACCAGAAAACTCCTGAAGGGCGCACTGCACATGTGCAGCCACCCTCCATTCATTCCTATAAGACCGTGGCACTCTCAGCTATTTTCAGAACTCCTATTGAAATTAATGGGAAGTGCACCGTGCAAGCATGGTCACCGCTCCATTACCTCCTATGGGGCTGATGGAAATAGACGAGCCAACGCTTAGCAATTTTTGGTGCTTCCATAGGAATGAATGGAGGGCAGCTGCACACACACGGTGTGCCCCCAGAGACTTTGCCGGCTCCATTCTAAGTGTAGGTGCGGGCCCCAATGTCCCAGATGGTACAACCCCTTTAAGCTAGTTTTACATTTACTGCACAGCATTCCAGCAGGCTGTTACAGCATCTGGCATTGCCAGAGGTTACTGGTATGCCCGCCAGCCCTATTAACCATAATATGGTCCGGTAGAGATCTGATTGCTTCCCAGCAAATTTGCTGGGATTCGGCTGAAAAATAAAAATACTGCGCACACAATGGATTTTGTCCAGTCAATTCCCTGCATTCTATGCCGTAACAGCCTGCAAGAAGGCTGTTCTGCAAACCTAAAAGACGCATTACTTAGGCCTTATTCACACAGTCAATTTTTGGTAGTGATTTCCATTAATGATGGTTAGCCAAAACCAGGAGTGGAGCTTACACAAAGAAAAGGTACAATGAAAGCTTTGCAACCTGGTTTTGGCCAAAATCACTGACTGAATCCCTGACCAAAATCATAAGGCCTTATAGACAGAGACTATCTCACTTCATACCGATGTTTTGTGCATACAAGAGACCTATATTGCTAAAAAAGATGGCAGGCTGAAAAATCACTTATTTCTGGTAATACTTCATATGGAGAAAAATAAAGGAGTAATGATAGTGGTTTTAAAATGTTATAGAGATTGTGGATGCAAATGATTGTCATCATGAAGTTCTGAAGTGCTCTCTAAACAATGTTATATATACCACTGCAAATCTATACGCCCCCAATAGCAGAGAGCTTACCTTTTTACATAAACTCATGTGAAAAATTGCAAATCTTCTTTGAAGGGAATTTAACAGTATAGTTTATCACCAAATGGATACCACTAATACCACCAGACACAGAGACCCATGTATATCTTCCTCATTTGTGTACGGACGAAATGTATGATGTTTGTAGGGTTGCAACAAACTGTTTCTTTAGAGTAAATTTAAATAATCAGGGGCCAGCACTCATCATCTAATGTCTCTGTAGTGTATGCGTGTAATACACATCCGTGACATATACAGTACTGCATACGAAAACTATTTCCTTAGCATAAATTGAAAAATTCTGGGCCTAATCTACTGTCCATAGTGTGTTGTTTTCTGTGACATATACAGTACTCCATCCAAAAACAGTTTCTTTAGCGCAAATTTAAATAATCTGGGCCTAATCTAGTGTCCATAGTGTGTGGCTTTCTGTGACAAATACTGTACTCCATACGAAAACAGTGTCTGTAGCGCAAATTTAAATAATCTGGGCCTAATCTAGTCTCTATAGTGTGTGGCTTTCTTTGACATATACAGTACTCCATCCGAAAACAGTTTCTTTAGCGCAAATTTACATTATCTGGGTCTAATCTAGTCTCCATAGTGTGTGGCTTTCTGTGACATATACAGTACCCCATCCGAAAACTGTTTCTTTAGCTCAAATTTTATATATCTGGGCCTAATCTAGTGTCCATAGTGTGTGGCTTTCTGTGACATATACAGTACTCCATCCAAAAACAGTTTCTATAGTGCAAAGTTAAATAATCTGGGCCTAATCTAGTCTCTATAGTGTGTGGCTTTCTTTGACATATACAGTACTCCATCCGAAAACAGTTTCTTTAGCGCAAATTTACATTATCTGGGTCTAATCTAGTCTCCATAGTGTGTGTCTTTCTGTGACATATACAGTACTCCATCCAAAAACAGTTTCTATAGTGCAAAGTTAAATAATCTGGTCTCTATAGTCTCTATAGTGTGTGGCTCTTTGTGACATATACAGTACTCCATCCGAAAACAGTTTCTTTAGCGCAAATTTACATTATCTGGGTCTAATCTAGTCTCCATAGTGTGTGGCTTTCTGTGACAGATACAGTACTCCATCCGAAAAATGTTTCTTGAGTGCAAATTTAAATAATCTGGGCCTAATTTAGTCTCCATGGTGTGTGGCTTTCTGTGACATGTACAGTACTCCATCCGAAAACTGTTTCTTTAGCGCAAATTTAAATTATTTGGGCCTAATCTAATGTCCATAGTGTGTGGTTTTCTGTGACATATACTGTACTAAAAACAGTGTCTGTAGAGCAAATTTAAATAATCTGGGCCTAATCTAGTGACAAAACCATTAATATGAAGAAGACGAGCACTAAGGGAAGGGTAAGTGGGCGTGATGCTGATGGTGCACGCAGAGGCTGTGGTCCTGGGGGCAATGAAACTGTCCCTGCTGCCAGTGAAACAGAAAAAAAAAAAACATCCACTTTATCTAGCTTCATGTCCAACTTAGCTGAGCGGCGCAGGACAACACTGTCCAATTCGGATCAGTGCGAACAGTTGGTCAGTTGGATTGCTGAAGATAATGCTTCCAGTCGGTTAAGCACCACCCTTTCTTCCACCAGGTCCAGTCTCTGTTGCCAAGAGTCTGGTCAACTGAATCCTCACTCTGATCATCCTTCCTCCCACCATGGAAAGGCTTGCCAAATGAGTGAACCCACACTTTGATATTCCGAGGAGCTCTTTCCAGTGCCACTATTAGATTTGGTCCTCTCGCCCAGAATGCTTGAAGAGCGACTTGAGATATTGTGCCCTGATTCCCAACCTCTTGAGCCTTCACAGTATCAAGAAGATGACGGTGGTGAACGGAAATCATTCGCTCACGAGGTGGATGATGATAAGGCACAGTTGCCAATCACTGAGGTTGTGGTTAAATCAAGTCAGGAGGATGAGGAGAGTGAGGAAGTGGAAGAGGACGTTGTGGACGGTGAGGTCACTGACCCAACATGGGAAGGTGAAAAGCCGAGTGAGGACAGCAGTACAGAGGGGGAGGAATCCACAGCACTGCAACAGTCTGGAAGAGGCAGTGTGGTTGTAAAAAGGAGACGTCGGCCCACACCAAACAGGCCCGCAACTGTTACACTGAGCACCCCCATGCATAAATCTACCATTGCCAAGAGTTAGGTGTTCCGCAGTATGGCGCTTTTTTGAGGAAAATGCAGACGGCAAAAGAGTAGTAGTTTACAACCTGTGCCGTAACAAAATGAGTCGGGGCGTGAACACTAGCAACCTCACCACCACCAGCATGATCCACCACATGGCATCCAAGCAGCCTAATAAGTGGGCCAAACTCCTGGATCCACAATCTGGGTCTGCGGGTCACACCAATGCCTCCTCTTCCCCTGTGTTATGCACTGCTGACCAATCCCCTGTTGAAGGCGCAGGCCCAGATGGCTCTCGCCCTGTACCTGGACCTTCGCATTAACCGCCAGCAACAAAATCCTCTGTCTCCGTCTCAGCGCAGCATCCAAATGTCGATAACACAGGTATTTGAAAGCAATCGCAAATACCCACCCACAGGCCATAGCACTAAATGCGCAACTTTCTAAATTACTGGCCCTTGAAATGTTGCCCTTTAGGCTTGTGGACACTGAGGCCTTCCGCAGCCTGATGTCAGCGGCCGTCCCTCGGTACGGAGTCCCCAGCTGCCAATATTTTTCACGGTGTGCCATACCCGCCTTACACCAGCATGTGTCCCAGAACATTACCTGTGCCCTGACCAACGCACTTACAGGGAAGGTCCACTTCACAACGGACACATAGTCAAGTGATCGTGTCCAGGGACGCTACATTTCCCTGACCGCACACTGGGTGAATGTTGTGGAGGCCGGAGTGAGTCATACCCTGGGATAGCACAGGTGCTACCCACGCCCAGGATTGCGGGCCCTATGTCCATTGCGGTCTCC
Source organism: Bufotes viridis (assembly GCA_033119425.1). Taxonomy (NCBI): domain Eukaryota; kingdom Metazoa; phylum Chordata; class Amphibia; order Anura; family Bufonidae; genus Bufotes; species Bufotes viridis. The sequence continues at coordinate 58,270,174 of CM065593.1, forward strand.
GCCAGCAGCTATGTTCCTGGCTCCAACCCCCACTTCTCCTCCTCCGCCACCTCCTCCTCCACTTCCACCTCTAGCAGCAGTCAGCCATCAGTCGCTAGCTGGAAGCAGTGTATCACTGCTGTGGGTATGCGTCAACAGGCCATGCTGAAGCTGATCTGCTTAGGGGACAAACAGCACACTGCCGCAGAGCTATGGCAGGGTATAAGGGACCAGACCTAGATGTGGCTCTCGCCACTCAACCTACAACCAGGCATGGTTGTGTCTGACAATGGTCATAACCCGGGGGCGGATTTAGAGCTCGGCAACCTGACACACATCCCATGCCTAGCCCACGTCCTAAACTTAGTGGTTCAGCGGTTTATTAAAACCTACCCCAATTTGCAAGAGCTACTAGTGAAGGCGCGCCGTGTTTGTGCCCATTTCCGCAAGTCGCCGACAGCTTCAGCTGGTCTGTCAACGCTGCAGCAGACTGTTGTGCAACATGACCACGTGCTGGAACTCTTAATTCTACATGTTGGCCAGGCTTTGTGAGCAGCAGAGTGCAGTTGTGGAATACCAGCTGCAACATGGTCGTCGCCTTTCGAGTCAACAGCCACGATTCACACGCGAAGAGTGGGCATTGATGTCAGAACTCGGTGAGGTTTTGAAAAACTTTGACGAATCCACACAGATGGTTAGTGGCAATAACGCTGTTATCAGCGTAACCCTCCCACTGCTGTGTCTACTCAAACGATCGCTGCTCACAATTAAGGAGGACAGTCTGAATGTGGCAGACAAGGAAATGGGTGAGGACATTACACCGGGTGATAGCCAGACAACCCACAGTTCATCTTCTCAGCGCAAATTGGACCATGAAGAGGAGGAGGAGTAGCTGGAGACAGTTGCCTCTGCTACAGAGGGTAGTACCCATGAACCTTTAATTCCATCTGTTCAGCATGGATGGGCAGAAGAGGAGGAGGAGGATGAGGAGATGGAGAGTCATCCTGATGTTGACATCGACGAGTTTCCTGTTGGTACTCTGGCAGACATCGCTGACTTCATGTTAGGCTGCCTTTCCCTCGACCCTCGCATTATACGTATTTTAAATAACATGGATTACTGGGTGTTCACCCTTCTGGACCCCCGCTACAAAGAGAACTTCTAATCTCTCATTCATTTGGTGGATTGGACGAGTAAAACAGTGCAATACCAGAAGGTACTTGACAAATTGCTCCAAAATTTTCCATCTGACAACGCGGCCGGCAGAGTCCGTACTTCCTTAGGCACCTGAGGAAGGGAGACAAGGAGAACACACAGCATTTACAACAAAGGCAGGGCAACACTCACCAATGCATGGGACACTTTTATGAAACCCCGCCAACAACCTCACCCTGAAGCACGGCCTAGTGCTACAAGGAGGGAAAAGTTTTGGAAGATGGTGAAGAAATACATAGCAGACCGTGTCAGCGTCCTAAATGATCCCTCAGTGCCTTACAACTACTGGGTGTCAAAGCTGGACACGTGGCACGAACTTGCGCTCTAAGCCTTGGAGGTGATGGCCTGCTCTGTAACCATCGTTTTTTCTGAGCGTGTATTTAGTGCTGCTGGTGGCATTATAACAGATAAGTGTATCCGCTTGTCCACTGGCAATGCTGATAGGTTGACTCAGATAAAAATGAATAAGACCTGGATAGCCCCTGACTTCTCAACTCCACCAGAGGAGAGCTGATGATGAACATAAAGGCAATTTCAATCTATCATTTATAATGTACTCAATCTACTGTAGTGTATTCCCATGCACCTTTTCAACCACAAAAATAGAGTCTATGGTTGAATCTTGTTTACTCCTCCTCATCCAGATTGTATATATTCCCTCCACTCAAATTTTTTTATGGGGTCAGCTCAACTGCAGGCCCTCAACTCAAATGTTTTTATAGGGTCAAATGAACAGCATGCACTCGCATATAATCTTTTAGACCGTCAGCTGTACAGCATGCACTCGCATATAATGTTTTAGAGTGTATTTATACAGCATGCACTCGCATATAATGTTTTAGAGCATCAGCTGAACATTATGCACTCACTTGTGATGTCTTAGAGCATCAGCTCACCAGCAGGCACTCGCATATAATGTTTTAGAGCGTCAGCTTACCAGCAGGCCCTCGCCCCTAATGTTTTAGAGGGTTACCAGCACAGTAGGCCCTTTCTCCAAATGTTTTTAAGGGTCACCAGCAGGCCACCAATCATAATTTTTCAAGGGTGTGTATGACTCTCTCCTTTATGTGTAATAAAGGGTGTATTGCAGTGCCAGTTCCTTGTAATTTTTGGCAGCCCTTTCACGTAGTGCATCGGTTTTATAAGTGTAGGAGTCCCACTACCTGAACAATTGTACTACAATGTGGTACAATTTTTTTGGGTGGGGGTTGTGCGTATTTTTGTCAGTCTGTAAAAGTGGCGTACAACTCGGACAACATGGTTACCAGCAGCGCCCTTTGAGTCCAAGATGCATCCAGACAACGTCCCCATGCTGTTTCCGATCCATTTTGGTGGTGTTTCTGTCACTTTCTGACCTTTCCAATGGACCAGGCACTCTCCTCTCTTCAGAGCAGGGGTGCCTGGTTGTCTCCCACTGACTTACATTATACTCGGGTGCTCGGCCGAGCACACGAATTTAGCAATATGTTCGGGCCGAACACCCGAATACTTTGGTACTCGATCATCACTAGTGGCCATCACTCTTACCCTAGGTGAACAATACAATTCCAAAACATCCTTATCTGGAGAAATAACTCCTACATCTTAGGACATTCCATCTATAAAGCTAATAAAGAATATCTCCATCATAAATCAGGTTTGGTTTCAAATCTAAATTTTGAACAGACAGCTGATAGAGCCTTCATTAGAGCTATTTTAATTAAGCTTAGCCATAGAGATAAGAAACTTAAAGATAGTAAATTGTCTGCTATTCTGGCTGACCTAGACATTAGAACAATTCAACATATCCCACCCAATGACTTAATTTGCTCAAGACATTATTTCTTCATGCAAACAATTAAAGGCCTCTTGTTCCACAACTATAAAGAAAATACATTAAAAACGATAGATAAATATTATTCACAAAATAATAAGGCAGGCAAATTACTAGCATGTAGACTCAAATCACATGTTCGATCTCGAATCCCATATCTGTGATACTCTTTTAGACTCTAGAGACATAGCTCAACAGTTTTGCTGTTTTTTTATTTATTTATTTTTTTACCTAAATATGATCTACCAGGAAAATCCCTGGGCCAAAAAAGCCTTTCAGGTGAGTTTTATAAAGACTACCAATCTTCATTGGCCCTCTCTCTTTCCTCCATTTTTCTTCTGGAGATGTCTGGGCATGCTTTCCACTTTAATATAATAATAGCCCTTTGACTGTCCCCTCTTCTGCATTCAATTACAAAATCAAACCAAGTAGGATATCACCTCTTCTGCAAATATCAGATGCATTTTGAACATTCTAGATTATTCGGAAAAATGCTATATCTCATTAGTTACAGTTACATTAGATGCAGACAGAGAGTTTGACCACATCAATTGAACATTTGTGTTACATTGGCTCTTGTCCCATGCCTATGGGTGTGTGAATTAGGACCATTATTCTTGTATGTATATCTCCTCTGTTGCAGTACTGCAAGGCTTAACCTCCTCTTGATCTTTGAGCTTCTATGATGCTGTTACCAATTGCTAATCAGCTTCTGTTATATGGCTATGTTACTGACCTCACTTCCTGGTATGATCAGTTGGTCTCTAACGATCTTACTACGCCTCTGTATCTTGCTAAAGCATATACAAGACCCATAATCTGTTTGTCTGATTGATTCCTGATTCCCAACCGGTGCCTGTTTACTGTACTGATCCTGTGCCGCCAGCCTTGATCTTTGGAATATTGCACAGAATTGCACAAACTCTGCCATGAGTTACTTCTGCCTGTTTCCTGACTAACAGTATTGCTTGATGCCTCAGTGCCACAAACAGCGGTCTTTGATACCCATAGGTAAGCAGTGAACCACACTGAGACCGTTTTAGGAGGTAGCAGCCTCATGGCTCTCCTGCAGCAAAGGACAGATCTCTGTATAAAGGTTAAAGGGTAAAATCAGTGGACCACCAGGATAAAGAACTAGCCGACAGTCAAACAACCACTCTTCATAACAATTTTTTTTCTCTGCATTAATAGACTATAAAGACTATAAGACTTTAGGTAAATATCTGCTATATATAGTCTCAACACTTCTCCCTCTGCAATGATTTTCTGTAGACATCTTTGAAGATGAAACATGTCAAGGATGCCTCATGTCTCCCTTGATTTTTGTTTTATCTATTGAGCCTCTTACCCAACGGTTAAGACTAGACACTAAGGTAACTGACAAGGAAGAATTACCTCCAGATTATGGAGAAGTAATTAACTGAATTAATACTACCTATAAAAAGTAGCTACAGTAGCATAGTGTTTTGGGCAGATTGAAAGTAGAGGAAATCTGAGAACCCTAGGTTGAGCACCCATTGTATAAGCTCTTGTATTTCTTGCATATGATTCATGATATGTCCATTGCATGGTTGTCAAAGAGTTATTTCTTCAATCTGTAACGACTAGTGTTGAGCGAACAGTTCGAGCATCGTTCGGGTTCGTAACGAATTTTGGGGTGTCTGGGCCCGGACCCGAACCCGGACATTTTCAAAAAAGTTTGGGTTCGGGTCCGTTGTTCGTCGATTTCTTCCCGCTTTCTGAGGGCTACACAGCAGCCAATCAGCTAGCGTTTTACTTCTTGCCCTAAGAGCCCATCACAGCCATGCCTACTAATGGCATGGCTGTGATTGGCCAAGTGCAGCATGTGACCCAGCCTCTATTTAAGCTGGAGTCACGTAGCGCCGCACGTCACACTGCTCTGATTAGTGTAGGGAGAGGACGCAACTTCTGTCAGGGTGAGATTAGGCAGGTTAAAGTCAGCAACAGCACCTAATGAACGGATCGATCTACAGCTGAGAATCATTAAACTTCTGCAAGTTACTTGCTTGCTGGTTTTTAGGCTGCACAGAGGGTTTTTCTGTCACTTATTTTCTGGGTTGATCGGCGGCCATTTTGTGACTTATGGTGCACCAGAAGAAGCTGCCACCAAGTCGATCAATCCATCAATACTATTTTTTTTATGCTATATCCTACATCAGAGGCTTGGCTGTGCTAATTGTCACCCCTAGAAACTCAGGATAGCACATTCTGTATTTTATTAAGGGGTTAATTACAATTGCCCAAATACCAATCCCCTAAATCTGGTGTTTCAGCTTTGGCTAGACAAGTATAATACTGTCTGCTGTCTGGCAAAGGATAGATTATTTTCTGGGGTGAAATTCAATTGCCAAAATAGCAATACCATAAATTAGTGGTTTCAGCTGTGGCTGGCAAAATAGAATAGTGTCCTGTGGACAATAGCTGTGGACAGGCGGCTGCGTTTGTCAGTAATGACGCCCCCTGCCGTGCTAAAAACACGTTCAGACAAAACACTGGCCGCCGGGCAGGCCAGCACCTCCAAGACATAAAATGCTAACTCTGGCCACGTGGACAATTTGGAGACCCAGAAGTTGCATGGGGCCGAACCATCAGTCAGTACGTGGAGGGGTGTGCAGACGTACTGTTCAACCATGTTAGTAAAATGCTGCCTCCTGCTAACACGTTCCGTATCAGGTGGTGGTGCAGTTAGCTGTGGCGTGGAGACAAAACTTTTCCACATTTCTGCCATGCTAACCCTGCCCTCAGAGGAGCTGGCCGTGACACAGCTGCGTTGGCGACCTCTTGCTCCTCTCCTGCCTTCGCCTTGGGTTTCCACCTGTTCCCCTGTGACATTTGGGAATGCTCTCAGGAGCGCCTCTACCAGCGTGCGCTTGTACTCGCGCATCTTCCTATCACGCTCCAGTGCAGTAATTAAGGTGGGCACATTGTCTTTGTACCGGGGATCCAGCAGGGTGGCAACCCAGTAGTCCGCACACGTTAAAATGTGGGCAACTCTGCTGTCGTTGCGCAGGCACTGTAGCATGTAGTCGCTCATGTGTGCCAGGCTCCCCAGAGGTAAGGACAAGCTGTCCTCTGTGGGAGGCGTATCGTCATCGTCCTCCGTATCCCCCCAGCCATGCACCAGTGATGGGCCTGAGCTGTGTCCTCCTCCACCTCCTCCTCATCCTCCTCGTCCTCCAGTAGTGGGCCCTGGCTGGCCACATTTGTACCTGGCCTCTGCTGTTGCAAAAAACCTCCCTCTGAGCCACTTCTAACAGACTGGCCTGAAAGTGCTAAAAATGACCCCTCCTCCTCCTCCACCTCCTCCTGGGCCACCTCCTCTTCCATCATCGCCCTAAGCGTTTTCTCAAGGAGACATAGAAGGGGTATTTTAATGCTGATAACGGTGTCATCGCCACTGGCCATGTTGGTGGAGTACTCGAAACAGCGCAACAGGGCACACAGGTCTCGCATGGAGGCCCGATCATTGGTGGTGAAGTGGTGCTGTTCCGCAGTGCGACTGACGCGTGCGTGCTGCAGCTGAAACTCCACTATGGCCTGCTGCTGCTCGCACAGTCTCTCCAGCATGTGCAAGGTGGAGTTCCACCTGGTGGGCACGTCGCATATGAGGCAGTGAGCGGGAAGGCCGAAGTTCCGCTGTAGTGCAGACAGGCGAGCAGCGGCAGGATGTGAACGCCGGAAGCGCACACAGACGGCCCTCACTTTATGCAGCAGATCTGACATGTTGGGGTAGTTGTGAATGAACTTCTGCACCACCAAATTCAGCACATGGCAAGGGATGTGCGTCAAACCGGCTAGTCCCAGAGCTGCGACGAGATTTCGCCCATTATCGCTCACCACCAGGCCGGGCTTGAGGCCCACCGGCAGAAACCACTCGTCGGTCTGTTGTTCAATACCCCGCCACAACTCCTGCGCGGTGTGGGTCTGTCCCCCAAACATATGAGTTTCAGAATGGCCTGCTGACGTTTACCCCGGGCTGTGCTGAAGTTGGTGGTGAAGGTGTGTGGCTGACTGGATGAGCTGGTGGAAGCAGAGGAGGAGGAAGCCGAGTAGGAGGAGGAGGCTACAGGAGGCAAAGAATGATGCCCTGCGATCCTTGGCGGCGGAAGGACGTGCGCCAAGGAACTCTCCGCCTGCGGCCCAGCCGCCACTACATTTACCCAGTGTGCAGTTAGGGAGATATAGCGTCCCTGGCCGTGCTTACTGGTACACGTATCTGTGATTAGGTGGACCTTGCCACAGATGGCGTTGCGCAGTGCACACTTCATTTTATCGGATACTTGGTTGTGCAGGGAAGGCACGGCTGTCTTGGAGAAGTAGTGGCGACTGGGAACAACATACTGTGGGACAGCCATGGACATCAGCTGTTTGAAGCTGTTTGTGTCCACCAGCCTGAATGACAGCATTTCAAAGGCCAGTAGTTTAGAAATGCTGGCATTCAGGCCCAGGGCTCGAGGGTGGCTAGGTGGGAATTTACACTTTCTCTCCAAGGTTTGTGAGATGGAGAGCTGAACGCTGCCGTGAGACATGGTGGAGATGCTTGGTGACGCAGGTGGTGTTGTCGGTGGCACATCCTCTGTTTGGTGGGCGGCAGGTGCCAACATTCCTCCCAAGGCGGAGGAAGAGGCCGAGGCAGCAGCAGAAGAGGGAGCAGGGGGAGCTTTCCGCATTTTGCAGATCCGCACATTGCCAAAGCTATATAGAAAATGCTTTTTCTTGTCCGCAATTGCGGACAAGAATAGGACATGTTCTATATTTTTGCGGAACGGAAGTGCAGACCCGGAAGCGCGGATCCGTAATTCCGGATCCGAGCGGGACAAAGTCTGTCCCCATAGAAATGAATGGGTCCGCAATTCCGTTCCGCAAACAGAATTTCGGACGTGTGAATGGGGCATAAGGGTCCCTTATCACCGCCAGTTAGTTAGCTACTTGTTAGGTAGCTAGCGCCCAGCACACCGCACCGCAGTCACTGATTTTGGCAGAGATTTTTTCATCCACATTGACCGATGCGAATGAAAAAATCTGTGCCGTTCATTTATTTTTTTTTTTCAGCGCAGAGGCTGAACGGAAAAAAAAAATCTCATTACCCTTATGCTCAATATACGGAGAATCGCAGAAACTCCTAATGCTGGCCATACGTGTAATGATTGCGGAGACCCTCAAATGCCAGGACAGTACAAACACCTCACATGTGACCCCATTTTAGAAAGAAGACACCCCAAGGTATTCCGTGAGGGGTATGGTGAGTTCATGCAAAATTTTATTTTTTGTCACAAGTTAGTGGAATATGAGACTGAGAAAAAAAAAATAAAAAATCAATTTCCGCTAACTTGTGCCAAATTTTTTTTTTTCTGTGAACTCGCCATACCCCTCACAGAATACCTTGAGGTGTCTTCTTTCCACAATGGGGTCACTTGTGGGGTATTTATACTGCCCTGGCATTTTAGGGGTCCTAAAGCGTGAGAATCCAAATGCGTAAAAATGGCCTGTGAAATCCTAAAGGTACTCATTGGTTTTAGGGCCCCTTTGCGCATCTTGGTTGCAAAAAAGTGTCACTCTTGTGGTATAGCAGTACTCAGGAGAAGTAGGGCAATGTGTTTTGGGATGTATTTTTACATATACCCATGCTGGATGTGAGAAATATCGCTGTAAACGACAACTTTTTAAATTTTTTTATTCAAAGTTGTCAATTTACAGAGATATTTCTCTCACCCAGCATGGGTATATGTAAAAATACACCCCAAAACACATCGCCCTACTTCTCTTGAGTACGGCGATGCCACATGTGTGACACTTTTTTGCAGCCAAGATGTGCAAAGGGGCCCAAATTCCAATGAGTACCTTTTAGGAGGGCATTTTTACGCATTTTTCTTCTCACGCTTTAGGGCCCCTAAAATTCCAGGACAGTATAAATACCCCACATGTGACCCCATTTTGGAAAGAAGACACCCCAAGGTATTCGCTGAGGGGCATAATGAGTCCATGAAAAATTTAACTTTTTGTCAAAAGTTAGCGGAAAGGGAGACTTTGTGAGAAAAAACAATAAAAAATCAATTTCCACTAACTTGTGCCAAAAAAATCTTCTATGAACTCGCCATGCCCCTCATGGAATACCTTGGGTGTCTTCTTTCAAAATGGGGTCACATGTGAGGTATTTATACTGCCCTGGCATTTTAGGGGCCCTAAAGCGTGAGAAGAAAATTGCATAAAAATGCCCTCCTAAAAGGTACTCATTGGAATTTGGGCCCCTTTGAGCATCTTGTCTGCAAAAAAGTGTCACACATGTGGTATCGCCGTACTCAGGAGAAGTAGGGCAATGTGTTTTGGGGTGTATTTTTACATATACCCATACTGGGTGAGAGAAATATCTCTGTAAATTGACAACTTTGAATAAAAAAATGTAAAAAGTTGTCGTTTACAGCGATATTTCTCACACCCAGCATGGGTATATGTAAAAATACACCCCAAAACACATTGCCCTACTTCTCCTGAGTACGGCGATACCACATGAGTGACACTGTTTTGCAGCCTGGGTGCGCAAAGGGGCCCTAAAAACAATGAGTACCTTTAGGATTTCACAGGCCATTTTTATGCATTTGGATTCTCACACTTTAGGGGCCCCTAAAATGCCAGGTGAGTATAAATACCCCACATGTGACCCCATTTTGGAAAGAAGACACCCCAAGGTATTCCGTGAGGGGCATGGTGAGTCCACAGAATTTTTATTTTTTGGCACAAGTCAGCAGAAATTGATATATTTTTTTTTTTTAATTTTGTTTTTTACAAAGTCTCATATTCCACTAACTTGTGACAAAAATAAAATTTTACATGAACTCACCATACCCCTCACAGAATACCTTGGGGTGTCTTCTTTCCAAAATGGGGTCACATGTGGGGTATTTATACTGCCCTGGCATTTTGGGGCCCCTAAAGCGTGAGAAGAAGTCTGGAATCCAAATGCGTAAAAATGCCCTGTGAAATCCTAAAGGTACTCATTGGTTTTAGGGCCCTTTGCACCCAGGCTGCAAAAAGTGGCACACATGTGGTATAGCCATGCCCAGGAGAAGTAGGGCAATGTGTTTTGGGGTGTATTTTATATATACCCATACTTTGTGTGAAAAATATCTCTGTAAACGACAACTTTTAAAAAATTTTATACAAAGTTGACAATTTACAGAGATATTTCTCTCACCCAACATGGGTATATGAAAAATACACCCCAAACACATTGCCCTACTTCTCCTGAGTACGGCGATACCACATAAGTGACACTTTTTGCAGCCTGGGTGCGCAAAGAGGCCCAAATTCCAACGAGTGACTTTAGGTTTTACATGGCGGCTCACAATTTAGCCCCGCCCAAAATGCCAGAACAGTAAACACACCCCACAAATGACCCCATTTCGGAAAGTAGACACCCCAAGGTATTCACTGAGGGGCATAGTGAGTCCGTCTGAGATTTTTTCTTTTTTTGCCAGAAGTTATCAGAAATTGAAACTTTTTTTTTTTTCTCAGAAAGTGTCATTTTCCGCTAACTTGTGAAAAAAAATGAAATCATACATGAACTCGCCATGCCCCTCCGCGAATACTTTGGGGTGTCTTCTTTCTAAAATGGTGTGATTTGGGGGGTATTTATACTATCCTGACATTCTAGCACCTGAAGAAACATGACAGGTGCTCAGAAAGTCAGAGCTGCTTCAAAATGCTGAAATTCACTTTTTTGCACCATAGTTTGTAAACGCTATAACTTTTATCCAAACCAATAAATATACACTTATTGGACTTTTTTTTATCAAAGACATGTAGAACAATAAATTTAGAGAAAAATTTATATAGAAATGTAGTTTTTTTTGAAAAATTTTACAACAGAAAGTGAAAAATGTCATTTTTTTGCAAAAATGTCGTTAAATTTGTATTAATGGCAAAAAAAGTAAAAATGTCAGCAACAATAAAATACCACCAAATGAAAGCTCTATTAGTGAGAAGAAAAGGAGGTAAAATTCATTTGGGTGGTAAGTTGCATGACGGAGCAATAAACGGTGAAAGTAGTGTAGTGCGGAATTGTAAAAAGTGGCCTGGTCATTAAGGGTGTTTAAGCTAGGGGGGCTGAAGCGGTTAAAACGTTAATGCGAGCGCCTACAGGTGAGCTGACCCTATAAAAGATTGCAGGTGAGAGCCTTCTAGTGAGCTGACCATCTAAAAGGTTGTAGGTGAGGGCCTGCCGGTGAGCTGATCCTGTAAAACATTATATGCGAGGAACCGTAGGTGAGCTGACACTGTAAAACATTATATGCGAGGGCCTATTGGTGAGCTGACCATGTAAAAGATTGTAGGTGAGGGCCTTCTGGTGAGCTGACCCTCTAAAAGGATGTAGATGAGGGTCTGCAGACGAGCTGACCCTTTAAAAGATTGAAGGTGAGGGCCTCCAGATGAGCTGACCCTATAAAACATTATATTCCAAGGTGTGAAGGTGAGCTGACCCTGTAAAAGATTGTAGGTGATGACCTGCTGGTGAGCTGACCCTCTAAAAAATTATATGCAATGGCCTGCAGGTGAGCTGACCCTGTAAAACACTATATGCGAGGGCCTGCAGGTGAGCTGACCCTGTAAAAAAATATATTCGATGGCCTGCAGGTGAGCTGACCCTTTAAAACATTATATGCTAGGGCCTTGGCTACTGAGACTGGACTTTGTGGAAGACAGGGTGGTGCTTAACCGACTGGAAGTATTATCTGCTGCAATCCAACCGACCACCTGGTCGCACTTGTCTGACTTCAAGAATGTTGTCCTGCGCCGCCTTGCAAACTGGGACATGACGCTAGGTATCGTGGATGATTGTTTTTCTTGTGCTCTGGCAGCAGGCTTCAACGCGCTCAGGGCCACAGCCTCTGCGTACACCATCAGCCTCACGCCCACTTCCCCGTCCCTTACTGCTCACCTTCTTCATTTCAAATGTTGTAAACGCTTGAAACTATGTCACTAATGTCACTGTCTGCAGCTTCTACGGAAAAAGTACACTGCATATCACAGATAAAAAATTTATGCACACTCTTTACACTTTAGATGTTGAACTGTTAATGTCACTGTCAGAAGCGGACCGCGTCTATTAAAAAAATGCACTGTATGTCACAGATACATTTTTTTAAGCGCACACGTTACACTTTAGATGTTGCCCTGGTAATGTCACTGTTAGAAGCTGATACTGTCTATTGAAAAAGTACACTGTATGTCACAGATATTTTTTTTAAGCGCACATGTTACACTTTAGATGTGGCACTGGTAATGTCACTGTCAGAAGCAGACACCATCTATTGAAAAAGTACACTGTATGTCACAGATACATTTTTTCATCGCACATGTTAGACTGCAGATGTTGCGCAACTAATGTCACTGCCCACAGCGGACACCATCTATTGAAAAAGTTCACTGAATGTAATAGATATTTTTGGGATGAGCACACTTTACACAGGAGATATGGCGCAGATACTTTAACTGTACGCAGCAGACACTGTCTACAGAAAACGTACACTGGATGTCACATATATTTTTGGGATGCACACACTCTACACATGAGATTTGGCACAGATAATTTAACTGTCCTCAACGGACACTGTCTATGGTAAAAGTACACTGGATGTCACAGATATTTTTGGGGATGGGCACACATTACACAGGAGATGTGGCGCAGATAATTTAACTGTCCACAGCAGCCTATCAGACGTTATTTAGTGCAGGATGCGCTAAATAAATTTATTGCTGCTGCCACACACAATAGTCCTTAAAAGGACTTTTGGATCTGCAAAGTTTTTGCAATTTAGCGCAGGTTGCGCTTCAAATACATATTGCTGCTGTCACACACAATAGTCCTTAAAAGGACTTTTGGGTGTCTGAAAAGTTTTTCTAATAAAAAGAGTCCAATATCACTCTCTGCACTGTCTGTCCCTTCCTATGCACAGCTCTCCCTGACTAAGACTGAGCCGAACACAAGCCACCGGGAGCTAAATAGCACCCAATGACGCGTTCCGGCCAGCCAATCACTGTAATGCCAGTAAACAACATGGCTAAGGCATTACAATGAGGGCAGTACTTACCTGCATGTTTATTGGCTGCATATTCGACCGAATACCGCCATATGCCGAGCATAGCGATGCTTGAGCCGAACTGGTGTTTGTCCGAGCATGCTCGCTCAACACTAAACACTACCCAAGTATTCAGCAATCCTTTATTTCCTGTTGCTAATGCACTGACGTGCGAGTCCATATATTTACCTTGTCAGCTCTTAAAGCTCATCGAGCTCAGGAATCCTTCTGTCCTGAATACCTCCCATGCTATGAGTGCCCCACCGCTGCTGCATCTGCTGTCAATGCTCCACCATCGCAATTGCTGTTATCAGTAATATTGAGCGCGAATATTCGAATTTCAAATTTTTATCGTGAATATCGGCACTTCGAAAATTCACGAATATTTTGAATATAGTGATATATATTCGTAAAAACAAATATTCTTTTTGTTTTTTAATCTGAACCCATTACCTAGTATACCTACCTGCTTCTTGCTTGCGGGCCAATGTGAGAAGGCTGCAATATTGTAGTCTGTAGTGAATTAGAATATTCTTCATTATTATTTTTCTCTTATTCGAAAAATCGTTAATGTTATATTCGCGTAATGCAAATAGTCTAACACCCGAATATATAGCACAATAGAATATAGTGCTATGTTTTCGTTTTTTAGAATATTCGTTATTTTTTTCCATCTGAATTCATGATTCCTCCCTGCTTAAGTTGCTTTTTATAGTGCTACATATTCGTGTTTCAGAATATTTGCATTACGTGAATATTACATTGCCGAAATAATTGATTTCTCTTATGCAAAAAATAGGTAATGTAATATTTGCATAATGCGAATATTCTGAAAATGAATATTTAGCACTATAGAATATTGTGCTATAATTTCGTTCTTTAGAATATTCGGCATTTTTTCCAATTTAATGTGAACAGTCATTGGTCCAAAAGCAACTTACGCAGGGGGGATTCATGACTTCAGATGAGAAAAAATTACGAATATTCTAAAAAAAGGATATATAGCACTATATTCCATAGTGCTCTATATAATCGGGTTTTAGAATATTCGCATTACGCGAATATTTCATCACCGATTTTTCGCAATCAATGGAATAATCTCCAATAGGAATATTCGTGAATATATGACGAATATTCCACCGAATATTCGCGAAATATCGCAAATTCGAATATTGCCCCTGCCGCTCATCACTAGTTATTAGGATTCTCCTCCTGTCAATCTATATAGGTAAACGTGAGGAGGTGGTGTGCTGGTTTTCTTATAGTTGCCTAGTTTGGCTGATACATTGCATAAAGTGGTATGGAGCTGAAATTTTTAAGAGGGTCTGTACATAGTTCATGTGAGGACTGTAAATTTTAGAAAATTTTAAATCGGGTGTGTAATTTTTAGGGAAAATTATCATGGGTCTGCGTAGAAGGGGAGAATTTTTTTTATGTCTGTATATATAGAGGGGTCTGTATATATAAAAGTGGGTCTAAATACAGGGCATTTCTGGCATAAAATGTCTATAAGGGTGGGCTGTATTCTGTATGGAGGGATTTGGGGAGGGAGTCTGGCCTTGGATCTGAATCTTTGTTTAGTAGGTATGATGTGTCTTCAGTATTTATTTTGGAGTCTGCTGAAATGGGTCCAATGTAGTACTTTTGATTCAGATAATGTTGGGATTTGAATCTGTATTGTAGTTGTCTTTATTGTGGGCTAGTCTTACTGTTGCTGTTTGGGTTTTAATGTCTTGTTGAAGTTAGCAGTTCAGGATCAGTTTCTACTAGGTTTTATTTTACGTATTACATATCGATATCCATTGCTCTCTACTTGTATGCCATTGCCATCTATCCATTGCCAGGTTCTATCTCTTTTATCCATTGCATTAATTATCCAGTTTCCTGTTATCTGACAAGTCGTTCAGTACATAATTCTGCTTATTATACTTAAATATGTTGTTGCATGAAAAATATACCTGCACCTAAATCTGGGGAGCAAAACCACTTAATTATGAGTTTGAGCAAATTCTCCTGTATTCTAATACATTTAGGTATTCGTGAGAATGTCTGACGATTAGCTTCACTTCATCTGGGGTGATGAAAAGCCCCATCTCCCTCTCCCAAGAGAGAAAATTATTTTTTTAAACAGAGAGCTCCTTTAAATGATGACAACATCCACTTATACATATCCTTCAACTTTGGAATCAACGTAGGAAATATAGTAAGAAAATGTAAAATTCCACTTGTAGAAACTTTTAACACTCAGCAAAATCTATTAAAGGGGTTGTTCCAAAAATGATAGTCTACAGTTTTCAAACAAGCACCTAGAACTGAATGCCTTTGTAATTGCTCATAATTAAAACATTTATTGTAAATACTGAGTTATTCAGTTAAATATTTCTGTGTAGCACAACCTGCTGTTTGCTCTTTTTCAAATGTACTTTTCCTTCTCACTGACATGGACTCACATTCTCAGTTCTATGCTTCAAATGCCACTAGCTGCAGCATACAAGATGCGCCCCCTAGGCTGTCTGCTTGAAATAAAGCTAGCAGAACAATGGGAGCAATGAATAGGGAGATCTCTGCATCCATGTGAGGTACAGGGCTGGTTCTAGCTTTGTTAAAAAGAAGTTGTAATATACTACACAATATATGATGTTCATTTTTACATTAATCTTTTTTAACCTTTTTAGGAAACAGGGTGTACATGTACGCTCTTGTGTCCTGGTACTTAAGGACCAAGGGCGTACATGTACACCCTGTGAAGTTCCGATCTCCGCAGCGCCGCGGGTGGTGATCGGAACGGGATGCCTGCTGAAATCATTCAGCAGGCATCCTGTGACAATGCCGAGGGGAGTCCTGTGACCCCCCCCCCCGCTTCGTCGATCGCCGCAAACCGCAGGTCAATTCAGACCTACGGCTTGCGGCTTTTCCATTTAATTGGGCGGCGGGTGCGTGGGCTATCGGGTCCCCGTGCTGCTGTGGGGGGGACCCGATAGCAGGGAAGGCAGCCCCGATGCTTACCTTAGCAGCAGAGCTGCCTTCCCGTGACGAGCCTGTGAGATCCAGCCCCCTGGATCTCACAGGCAGGAAGCTGTATGAGTAATACATACTGTATTACTCATACAGCCAATGCATTCCAATACAGAAGTATTGGAATGCATTGTAAAGGGGATCAGACCCCCAAAAGTTGAAGTCCCAATGTGGGACAAAAAATAAAGTGAAAAAAAAAGTTGATAAAATAAAGTCCCCCCCAAAATTTTTTTTTAAAGTTTCAAGTAAAAAAAAAATAAAACGTAATTTTCCCCAAATAAAGTTAAAAAAAATTGGTAAAAAATAGGGAAAAAAATAGACATATTAGGTATTACCGCGTCCGTATCGACCGTCTCTATAAAAATATCACATGACCTAACCCCTCACATGAACACCATAAAAAATAAAAACTGTGCTTAATAAACCATTTTATTGTCCCCTTACATCACTAAAAGTACAACAGCAAGCGAACAAAAAGGCGTATGCCCACCAAAATGGTACCAATCTAACCGTCACCTCATCCCGCAAAAAATGAGTCCCTATCTAAGACATGCACCCAAAAAATATTTTTTTGGTTTTAAAAAGCTGTTATTGTTTAAAACTTAAGAAAATTAAAAAAAGTATACATATTAGGTATTGCCACATCCGTAATATCCTTCTCTATAAAAATATCACATGATCTAACCCCTCAGGTGAACACAGTAAAATATAAACAAAAAAAAACCTTGTAAAAAAGGTCATTTTTTGTCACCTTACATCATAAAAAAGTAATAACAAGCGATAAATAAGTAATATGTACCCCAAAATAGTGCCAATCAAACCGTAATCTCCTACCGCAAAAAGTCATACCCTAACCAAGATAATCGCCCAAAAAATGAAATCATTGTGTAAAACTTACATAAATAAATAAATAAATAAAAAGTATATTTAATCGTTGCATCCATAGTAACCTGCTCTATAAAAATATCCCATGACCTAACCCCTCAGGTGAACACCGTAAAAAACTAAAACTAAAAACGATGTAAAAAAAGCCATTTTTTGTCACCTTACATCACAAAAAGTGTAATAGCAAGCGAACAAAAAGTCATACGCACCCCAAAATATTGCCAATCAAACCGTTATCTCATCCCGAAAAAAAATGAACTCCTACACAAGACAGTCGCCCAAAAAAATAAATAAAACTATGGCTTTCAGAATGTGGAGACACTAAAGAATCAGTTAAAAAAAAATGCTTTGTTATGTAAAACTGAAACAAACAACCAAAAAAAGTAGTCATATTTGGTATTGTCGTGTCCGTGACAACCTGCTATATAAAAATATCACATGATCTAACCTGACAGATGAATGTTGTAAATAACAAAAAATAAAAATGGTGCCAAAACAGCCATTTCTTGTTACCTTGCTTCACAAAAAGTGTAATATAGAGCAACCATAAATCATGTATCCTAAAATAGTACCAACAAAATAGTACCAGTACCACCCTATCCCGTAGTTTCTAAAATGGGGTCACTTTTTTGGAGTTTCTACTCTAGGGGTGCATCAGGGGGGCTTCAAATGTGACATGGTGTCAAAAAACCAGTCCAGCAAAATCTGCCTTCCAAAAATTGCATGGCATTCCTTTCCTTCTATGCCCTGCCACGTGGCCATAGAGCAGTTTACGATCACATATGGGGTGTTTCTGTAAACTACAGAATCAGGGCAATAAATATTGAGTTTTGATTGGCTGTTAACCCTTGCTTTATAACTTGAAAAAAATTATTAAAATGGAAAATCTGCCAAAATATGTGAAATTTTATCTCTATTTTCCATTAATTCTTGTGGAACACTGAAAGGGTTAACAAAGTTTGCAAGGTCAGTTTTGAATACCTTGAGGGGTGTAGTTTCTAGAATGGGGTCATTTTTGGCTTTCTATTATGTGAGCCTCACAAAGTGACTTCAGTCTTGAACTGGTCCTTAAAAAGTGGGTTTTTGGAAATTTCTGAAAAATTTTAAGATTTGCTTCTAAACTTCTAAGCCTTGTAACGTCCCCAAAACAATAAAATGTCATTCCTAAAATGATCCAAACATGAAGTAGACATATGGGGAATGTAAAGTAATAACTATTTTTGTAGGTATTACTATGTATTATAGAAGTAGAGAAATTGAAACTTGGAAATTTGCTAATTTTTGCAAATTTTTGGTAAATTTTGTATTTTTTTTATAAATAAAAATGAGTTTTTTTACTCCATTTTACCAGTGTCATGAAGTACAATATGTGACGAAAAAACATTCTCAGAATGGCTTGAATAAGTCGAAGTGTTTTAAAGTTATCACCACTTAAAGTGACACTGGTCAGATTTGCAAAAAATGGCCTGGTTCTTAAGGTGAAAATGAGCCTGTTCCTAAAGGGGTTAAATCATGTTGGACCTTTTATACATTTTATGTTATATACAATATGTGATGTAAATTCCTTTTATCTCCAGTATAAATGTGCAAAAAGCTAAAAGTGAAAATAAATCTAAAGTTAGGTTACCATGATTCAATGTAGAGTAAATAGACTTATTGTATGGTAATATTTTCTTTCTCTGCCATGTGCAGGAACAGCGCACAATTCTGCATAATTTTTGATTGACTCATAGATATGTAGAAAGAATGCACGACCAAAGTACCACCTGCAGAATCAAAGTCCACAGTATTAATCACACTAAACCTATGACAATAATATTACATTTATTGGAGCTATAAGGAGAGTACTCAAATACTAAGCCTGTTTAACCACCCTTTTATAGATTGAAAATCTTTACACAAACGGAGCAGTGTACACACAGTGAGAAAATAATGTTCTGCATTTCTACACATATGCTTGCAGAATCCAAGAGGTAATGTTTTAGTCGATATTAAAATCTAAGAGGATGAACTACGGAGACATATAATCAAAATGCAGTTTTAATATGCTCTGTAAAATGTGATAACATTGATTTCTTTTTCTAATGTGTTTAAAATGCAGAATTATTTTCTTTGTGGAATGTAATTCACTTTACTGCATGTGAATGTAAATAGTGTAAAATGTTGACTTTAAAGTCATGATTTGAGACATTGCTACAAAATTGGGCAATGTTTTTTATCATAAAATCTTGTTCTGTTAATAATGATACATTAATTGACTTCTTCATTGGAAATGTTTATTTTCTATTGCTTATATGGCACCAGTATATACCACAGATGTTCTACACTATTGGTTACAGAACACCACAGATTATGGACACTAGATGTGGCCAAGATTATTAAAGACACAGTCTGCAGATGAAGTATAGTATATGTCACTAATTGGTATCACGTAAAAATATCTTGCTGCTTTCAAACACTCACAGTAGTCCTTAATAGGACCTTGGGGTCTTTGAAAAGATTTTGGTAGTAAAAACAGACAATGTCTCTCCCTGCACTAGTTGTACTTCCGAAGCACTGTCCCTGAGACTGCAGCAGGTAAATAGATTGCTGTTCTAAAACACACACACAGTAGTCCTTAAAAGGACTTTTGGGTCGTGGAAAAGCTTTCTCTGAATAAAAACTGTGAAAATCGCTCCCTACACTGTCTTTCCCTTCCTCCCTGTCTACAGCTGAGCCGAACATGCGTCATCGGGTGCTATATAGCACCCGATGGCAGGTTCCGGCCAGCCAATCACTGTAATGCCAGCAACAAACATGGCTACTGGTATTACAGTGAGGGCAGTACTTACCTGCATCTTTACTGGCTGCTTAAAACCCACAAACATGCGGGGCAGAAACTCGAGCATTGCACTCGAGCATATGCGGTACTCGGTCGAGTATCGCCATGTGCCCAGCATAGCGATGCTTGAGCCAAACAGATTGTGGTCCGGGCATGCTCGTTCGTCACTAAAGAGCACCAATCGGCGCAATCAGTGACATCGTACCTTACGCCTTCTTTCTGGAGAATGCATTGCGTTGTGTCATTGATCAAGCCATCGAGGAGCAGGAGCTGGAAGATATGGAAGTCGCAATGCTGACTGAATTCCCAGGGGGGCTACTCCATCTGAGACAAGTTAGAAGGAGTCTGAAGAGGAATAAGAGGAGGATGGTGGCTGGGGGGGAGAAGGAGGAGGAACAAGAAGAGCAGGCTTTGATGGGGACTTTAAACTTTTCGGGGATCCCTGGTGTTGTCCGTGGCTGGGGGATGGAGAACAAGGACGACATTCTCCTGGGCAATGAGCAGGAGCAAGGGAGCTCCACCGCTTCCAATTTAGTGCAAATGGGGGCCTTCATGTTCCAGTGTTTGAAGAGGGACCCCCGTATAAAGAGCAAGGACCAGTACTGGGTGGCAATGTACTTACCCCCGGTACAAACACAAAATGGCAGACATGTTACCAGCATCACAAAGTGCTGGCAGAATGCAGCATTTCCAGGCCTTGCTGTGAGAGATGCTGCATTCTGCTGTTTCGGGCGCTGGTATAGGAATTTACACCCACAGCAAAACAGGTGCGGGTACCAATCCTACCACCTCTGCAAGAAGAGGGTGGTTTGAAGATGTTTTGGTCACTTCGGATATGAGATCATTCTTGCAGCCAACCCATCGACAGCTGCCCTCCGGATCAGCCTCAGGGAACACCCAGACCGACAGGAATATGACTACATCGGGTTAACGGCCGATGTGGACGCACTGAGAAGCGAGGAACGCCTGGACTACTGTGTGTGCAGGCTTGACCAGTGGCCAGAGTTGGCAAAAACTGCCATGCAACTCTTGTCTTGCCCCTCGTCAAGTGTCTTGTCCGAAAGGACGTTCAACGCAACAGGTGGGATCGTGACCGATAAGCGCACTGGCCTAGCTCACGACAATGTGGACTACCTCACATTTCTAAAGATGAATGAGGCATGGATCTGGGAGGAATTCAACACCTGTGATGACCACTAGTGATGAGCGGGCATGCTCGGTCGAGTATTGGTTCAGCTCGAGCATCACTATGCTCGGCACACGGCTTAACTCGGCCGAGCACCACGTGTGTTTGTTGCATTGCTCGAGTCTCCTCCCCGCACGATTGGCTCCTCCTAAGCAGCCAATGAAGGTCCAGGTAAGTAATTCCCTTTAGTGTAAGGCCATAGCCATGTTAGCTGTAAGCCTTACACTGATTGACTGGCCGGAACACGTGATACAAGTTGATATAGGAGCTGAGGTCCGGCACTCGGATCAGTCAGCGTCAGGGAGAGCAGACAGTAGACAGGGACAGATAGCGTTTTACTATAAACTTACTTATTTTACTCCAAAAACCTTATCGAAAGACCAAACAGTCCTTTTAAGGGATACAGTGTGTGTTTGACAGCAGTTCAGCACTATCGGGGACAGGTGTCTCTAGGAAGGGACAGATAGTGCAGGGCTTGAAAATCGCTTTTTTTAAGTACCCAAACTTCTAAAAGACAGAAAGATTTCAGATTAGTGACATCCGCAGTACGCTATCAGAAATCAGTGTGTTGGGCAGACATAATAAAAATGGGCTTATTCCCTACAGTGTGTCTGCTATTGAGATATAAACTGCATGTGGTGTTTCGAAAATGTCAGCTTTATACAATCACGCATCTATGAGAGAGCAGCCTCTATGGGCAGGGAGGTGACTTGTTGAATCATACATTCTCCACTTACAGATTATGCATCAGGCACCCAGGGGTTAATCAATTAGTCTTTTATTCCGGAGATTGTATTACAAGATGTTGCAGGGAATCCAGATGGTAAAATAATTATGCCAACAATAACCTCCTAGCTAAGAAGATGGAGATTCTGCTCAGAAAGCTGAGCACACACTAACAACAATGCATGACAAGGAAAATAGAGAGTGGCTAGGCTGAACTAACTAGAATCTGATACAGAGGGGGAGGAGAAGAGAGGAGCATACCAATACACAATAAGAGATACTGAAACAGATCACTGCACCATGATAAAGCAGTGTGTTGGGCTGACATTATAAAAAGGGGCTTATTCACTACAGTGTGCCTGCTAGTGAGATATACACTGCAACAACAGAAAGCAGTTTGTTGGAAAGACATTATAAGAAGGGGCTTATTCACTACAGTGTGCCTGCTAGTGAGATATACAAATTTGTATCCAATATAGAACTATATCTGAATACAGTGTGTATATTAAAAATTCCATTATCTTGGGCCTAGTATACTGGTCGACATCTGTTGTATTTTGCTTCCAATACCGAACTAAATCTGAATAAAGTGTGTATATTACAAATTCCATTATCTTGGGCATAGTTTACTGGCTGAAATCTTTTGTATTTTGCTTCCAATACCAACCTATATCTGAATACAGTGAATATATTACAAATTCCATTGTATTGAGCCTAGTTTAGTGGCTGAAATCTATAGTATTTTGCTACCAATACTGAAGTACATCTGAAAATAGTGTGTACATTACAAATTCCATTATCTTGGGCCTTGTTTACTGGCCGACATCTGTTGTATTTTGCTTCCAATACTGAACGACATCTGAATTCAGTGTGTATACTGTACTGCATCAGAAAACTGTGTGTTTAGCGGCCAGTAAAACAATCTGTGCGACATCTACAGACAAAACTATTAATATGAAGAAGGCAAGTACAAAGGGACGGGGAAGTGGGCGTGATGCTGATGGTGCACGCAGAGGCAGGGCACTGGGCGCAATGAAACTGTGCCTGCTGCCAGCGCACCTGAAAAAAAAAACAATAATGTACTCAGGTTCATGTCCAAATTAGCTGGGCGGCGCAGTACTACACTGTGAAAGTCGGACCAGTGCGAACAGTGGGTCGGTTGGATTGCTGAAGATAATGCTTCCAGTCGGTTAAGCACCACCCTCTCTTCCTCCAGGTCCAGTCTCTGTAGCCAAGAGTGTAGTCAACCAAATCCTCACTCTGATCATCCTTTCTCCCACTATCATTCCTCCCACCATGTAGAGGCTTGTCAAACGAGTGACCTCACACTCAGGTATTCCGAGGAGCTCTTTCCGACGCCACTATTAGAATTGGCCCTCTTGCTCAGCACGCTTGAAGAGGGACCTGAGATATTGTGCCCTGATTCCCAACCTCTTGAGCCTTCGCAGGTTCAAGAAGATGACAGTGGTGATTGTTAATTATTAGTTCACGAGGAGAATGATGATGAGACACAGTTGCCAAAGGAGGATGAGCAGAGTGAGGAAGTGGAAGAGGAGGTAGTGGATCATGAGATCACTGACCCAACATGAGAAGGTGAAAAGCCGAGCGACGACAGCAGTACAGAGGGGGTGGATCCGCAGCACCGCAACAGTCCGTTAAGAGGCAGTGGGGCTGCAAAAGTAAGAAGTCGGTGAACAACAAACAGGCCCGCAACCGTTACACTGAGAACCTCCATGCATAATTCTACCTTGCCAAGGGGTAGGTGTTCAGCAGTATCGTGTTTTTATTTAGAAAAGAGCAGATGACAAAAGAGTGGCAAAAGTAGATAAATACGTTTTTTCCAATACGTTGCAGCAAGTCCAAAAGATGAAGTGGGCTATTCACACGTAAAGGCTTTGGTTTGACGGACCGCGCAGGAATTTTCAAATTCCACCACCCATCAAGAGCCTTCCGAACTAATAAACACAGGTTAACATTAGGTTCACACAGGGTCTCTAGTAACGGAACCCTCTGGGATAACCAAAAATCGCACATATGGTGAACTTCTGTGGTGTCTGTTCACACTGTTGTATACAAGTTGTACTCACAAGTACAGAAGAACATTCAGGCATATAGAAAAAACCACAGCAGTTCATCTATCCCCTTGTCCACCTGATGGTCTGTTATAGCATCTATGAAGGAAGTGCTCCAATAGTGAAGTACCTTAGATCTATTTCGCTTAAAAGGTATTATTATACTCTCAATTTAGGAGGATAAAATGCGCATATCACAATCTTTAAAACAAACTGGTAATCTTGCCCAAGCTGGGTTTCGCACCAAAAAGCTTTGTCAGGGGCGTCTACACCTATCTCGCATGTGTTTCTTTAAATACCCATCACTCCCCCTCCCCCTCCCCCAAATGAATAGCCAAATTGGCGCTTTGGTTAAAAAAGCTATCAAACACTTAAAAATGTATCCAATACAAGTTCGTATGTCCATCTGGTCCCCCTTCCTTTGTTCAAAATTTGCATGTCTCTTGATAATCATCCTTCATAATTCGCATCAACATTGTACCACTTCATTCATGAATCCCACTGTTGATGTCAACCTTACTCCTCCGATCACCTGACATAATTCATCCAATCATCACCAATTGTTACTCACACACCTCCCATTTATTCGGCCGTTCTCTGTATCTCAAGAGCTTAATGTATCGTTGAATCGGGGCTTCATTGATCTACGTCAAACATGGTTTCAGATCATATTCCACATTTAAACCATGAGGTTGTAAGGTATGTAATTCATATATTCACCGTACCTCTTGTCTATTTATTCTGACAATCATGCCTCCTCTCACCAACTACTCCTCACCAGTTTCACTCCCATAAATTTAAGCCCCTTCTGTTTTTTTTGATGTGCAATCTTAAAGTGAAATGATTTCCAATTTTTTCCAAGCCTTTCTTAATATTTCTTATATTCTCCAGCACCCTTACTTTTAGGTTTCTCATGGTGTGGTCCACGTACTGGAGGCCACAAGAACACTCCAGCACATAGACCACACCAGAGCATTCACAGGACATCGAGCCCTTCAGTTTATATTCTAGTTTTTTTTTTTTTATTAGAGTTTATTTTCGTTTTCACACTTACTTTTTCAGACTTCTCTCTATTTTTGCATGGGATACAGAAGCCACACCAGAAAAATTTACTTTGTTGTTTCTTATCTTTTTCTGTGGGGATGGCACTGTGGACCAAATGATTCACAAGGTTCTGGGCCTTCTAAAAGATAAACTCCAGGTGACTGGGGATCTCCCCCCCCAAAAAAACTGGATCGTTCTTTAACACTGCCCAGTTTTTCCTGATTGCGTTCTTGATAAAGCCTGAACACGTATTAAACTGTGTAAGGAACGAGAACCTCTTTTGTATTAGCTCCCTATTTTCCACTCTTCCCACACCTTTTTCTACCTCCTGGCTACATATTAGTAACTCATCCTTCACATACCCTTTTTCCAGAAACCTCTCCTGTATTAACTTACTTTGTTCCCTATAATCTACCTCATCAGTGAAATTGCGCTGAATTCTTTTTAGTTGGCCTTTAGGGATATTTTCTAGCCAAGGGCCATAATGACAACTACTCACCTCAATGTATCCGTTCACATCTGTATCTTTAAAAAAGATCTTAGTTTTCAAGTTGCCATTATCCGCAAAGATGGTTAAGTCTAAAAAGTTGATTTTAGCTTTACTGACATTGCTAGTGAATTTCAAAGTCCACCTCTCAGTATTTAGATCTGTAATAAACTTCTATAGGTCCTGCCTTTCCCCCTCCCATATAAGCAGACAGTCATCTTTATACCTGCGCTAGGTTAAAAGTTTGCCAGGATATTTGTTTTTTCACAAATGTGGACAAATGTTCTCTTTTTCCCATAGGGACATGAATAGGTTGGTCATCAATCGATAAGAGGGGTACAAAGGGAATCAAAAAAAGGGGTGGAAGAGAAACAAACACAGTAAACAATGACACCGCAAAAGAGAGGAAACAAAGAGGAAAGAGAGGAGGGGTCAGGCATAGGACCAAAGTCCAAGAAAAGCAAGGGGGAATAATGGGCATTTTCAACTTTAGTTCACATACCCTTAGTGAGCAAGAGGGGAAGGTTTTAGGAAAGGGTTTGAAATTTGCACCCGCTAGGGGTATATAAGGAAAATTAGCAAAATATTTTCTGAATAACCAGAATGTCCAGGTGAAAAACGCAGAAGGGGAATGTGAGATTCTCCACCGCGAACATATAATTTAACTACAGCACTACAAGCCTTGGAAAACAACCACAATATAATGATAAAACCAGCGGATAAGGGGGGGGGGTGATATATACCCAGAAGTATGAAGCAGAGATGAATTGACAACTTGCAGATGTCACAACCTATGATGTCCTTAAAAAGAACCCACTACCCAATTTTAAAGCAGAGTTGGATATATTGTTACAAAGAGGATATGAAAGGGGCATTATCAATAAGAAAGAATTAAACTATGTGTCGATAAAAAATCCAGTGACCCCGGTGATATACCACCTTCCAAAGATTCATAAAAGCCATACTGATCCCCCGGGACATCCCATTGTTTCGGGGATTAATTCCCTAAGAAGAAGGCTGACTGAATATATTTATTTTTATCTACAGAGCTTTGTCATCAAAGCACCATCCTATTTAAAAGATTTGGGGAGTCTATTAGATTTGGTGAAGTCCTTTGGACCCTGTGGGGACATGATGTGGTTGGCGACAGTAGATGTCACCTCGCTGTAGAGGGCCATTAGAGAACAACTTGATATTGATCCCATGATGTCAGCACAGCAAGCATAATTTATCCTTTACTGTGTGGACTATTGCCTAAGTCATAACTACTACTGGTTTGACCAAAAATTCTATCTCCAGAAGGTCGGGACGATGATGGGGCAAAATTCGCCCCCATTTTCGCCAACCTATTTATGTCCCTATGGGAAAAAGAGAAAATTTGCCCACATTTGTGTCAAACCAACTATATTGGCAAACTATTAACCTGGCGCAGGTATATAGATGACTGTGTGCTTATATGGGAGGGGGAAAGGCAGGCCCTAGAGAAGTTTATTATAGATCTAAATAATGAGAGGTGGAATTTGAAACATTTGCAATGTCAGTAAAGATAACATCAAGCACCTTGAAAACTAAGACCTTTTTTAAAGATACACATGTGAACGGATACATTGAGGTGAGTAGTTGTCATTATAGCCCATGGCTAGTAAATATCCTTAAAGGCCAATTAAAAAGAATTTACCGCAATTGCACTGATGAGGTAGATTATAGGGAACAAAGTAAGTTAATACAGGAGAGGTTTCTGGAAAAAGGGTATGTGAAGGACGAGTTTCTAATATGTAGCCAGGAGGTAGAAAAAGGTGGGGGAAGAGTGGAAAATAGGTAGTTAATACAAAAGAGGAAGAAGGATTTCCGGTTTTCGTTCCTTACACAGTTTAATACGTGTTCGGGCTTTATCAAGAACGTGATCAGGAAAAACTGGGCAGTGTTAAAGAACGATTCAGTTTTGGGGGGTGAGATCCCCAGTCACCCGGAATTTATCTTTAAGAAGGCCCCAAACCTTGTGAATCATTTGGTCCACAGTGCCATCCCCACAGAAAAAAATAAGAAACAACAAAGTCTGGTGTGGCTTCTGTATCCATGCAAAAATAGAGAGAAGTCTGAAAAAGTAAGTGTAAAAACAAACAAACTTTAATAAAAAAAAAACAGGAATATAAACTGAAGGGCTCAATGTCCTGTGAAAGCTGTGGTGTGGTCTATGTGTTAGAGTGCCCTTATGGCCTCCAGGACCTGGACCGCATCGTGAGAAAGTTAAAAGTAGGAGTGCAGGAGCATATAAGAAATATTAAGAAAGGCTTGGTGACACATGTAGTATCATTGCACTTTAAGATTGCACATAAAAAAAACTGAAGGGGCTTAAATTTATGGGAGTGGAACTGGTGAGGAGTAGTTGGCGAGAGGAGACACGATTGCCAGAATAAATAGACAAGAGGTACGGTGGATATATGAATTACATACCTTACAACCTCACGGTTTAACTGTGGAATTCGATCTGAAACCATGTTTGACGTAGATCACTGAAGCCCCCATTCACGATACATTAAGCTCTTGAGATACAGAGAATGTGCGAATAAATGTGAGGTGTGTGAGTAACAATTGGTGATGATTGGCTGAATTATGTCAGGTGATTGGAGGAGTAAGGTTGACGTCGACAGTGGGATTTAGGAATGAAGTGGTACAATGTTGATGCGAATTTTGAAGGATGATTATCAAGAGACATGCGAATATTGAACAGAGGAAGGGGGACCAGGTGGACATACGAACTTGTATTGGATACATTTTTAAGTGTTTGATAGCTTTTTTAACCAAAGCGCCAATTTGGCCATTTATTGGGGGAGGGGAAGTGATGGGTATTTAAAGAAACACATGCGAGATAGGTGTAGATGCCCCTGACGAAGCATTTTGGTACGAAACCCAGCTTAGGCAAGATTACCAGTTTGTTTTAAAGATTGTGATATGCGCATTTTATCCTCTTAAATTGTGAGTATAATAATACCTTTTAAGTGAAATAGATCTAAGGTACTTCACTATTGGAGCATTTCCTTCACAGATGCTATAACAGACCATCAGGTGGACAAGGGGATAGATGAACTGCTGTGTTTTTTTTTATATGTCTGAATGTTCTCTTGTACTTGTGAGTACAACTTGTATACGACAGTGTGAACAGACACCACAGAACTTCACCATATGTGCGATTTTTATTATCCCACAGGGTTCCGTTACTAGAGACCCCTGTGAGAACCTAATGTTAACCTGTGTTGATTACTTTGGAAGGCTCTTGATGGGTGGTGAAATTTTACAATTCCTGCGAGGTCCGTCAAACTAAATACAAAAGAGTGGTAGTTTGCAACCTGAGCCGTACCAAAATGAGCCGGGGCGTGAACACTAGCAACCTCTCCACCACCATCATGATCCGCCACATGGAATCCAAGCACTCTAATAAGTGGGCTGAACGCCTGGGTCCACAATCGGGCTCTGCGGGTTACACCACTGCCTCCTCTTCCACTGTGTTCCGCACTGCTGGCCAATCCCATGTTGAAGGCGGAGGCCTGGATGCCCCTGGCCCTGCACTTGGACCTTCACATGAACCGTCAGCAACAACTTCCTCTTCCCTGTCCCAGCGCAGCATACAAATGTCGATAGCACAGGCACTTGAACGAAAGCGGAAATACCAACCCACCCACCCACAGGTCATATAACTAAATGCGCAACTTTCAAAATTACTGACCCTTCAAATGTTGGCATTTAGGCTTGTGGACACTAAGGCCTTCCGCCACCTTATGTCGGGGGTCCTCCCTCTGTATGCAGTCCCCAGTCTCCACTATTTTTAATGTGGTGCTGTGCCCACCTTACACCAGCATATGTCCAAGAGCCTCACCCGTGCCCTGAAAAACACACTTACTGGGAAGGTCCACCACACCATGGACACATGAAGAAGTGCTGGTGGCCTGGGACGCTATATTTCTCTGATCGCACACTGGGTGAATGTTGTGGAGGCTGGGAGTGAGTCGTACCCTGGGATAGCACAGGTGCTACCCACGCCCAGGATTGCGGGCCCTATGTCCATCGCGGTCTCCGCCAGCAGCTATGTTCCTGGCTCCAACCCCCACTTCTCCTCCTCCGCCACCTCCTCCTCCACTTCCACCTCCAGTAGCAGTCAGCCATCAGTCGCTAGCTAGAAGCAGTGTAGCACCGCTGTGGGTTAGCGTCAACAGGCCATTCTGAAAATGATTTGCTTAGGGGACAAACAGCACACCGCTGCAGAGCTATGGCAGGGTATAAGGAACCAGACCAAGCTGTGGCTCTCTCCACTCAACCTACAACCAGGCATGGTTATGTCTGACAAAGGCCATAACTTGGTGGCGGCTTTGGAGCTCGGCAACCTGACACACATTCCATGCCTAGCCAACATCTTAAACTTAGTGGTTCAGTGATTTATCAAAAACCTACCCCAATTTGCAGGAGCTACTAGTGAAGGTGCGCCGCTTGTGTGCCCATTTCCGAAAGACGTCCACATTTTCAGACGGTCTGTAAACGCTCCAGCAGCGCTTGTGGCTTCAGGCTCACCAACTATTGTGCGACGTGAGCACGCGCTGGAGCTCTACATTCTACATGTTGGCCAGGCTTTGTGAGCAGCTGTCACCGCCGGTTCTGGGAGACGGTCGGTCAGAGGTTCCTCCCTGTCCTCTGTATGACGTTCTTTGTTTTGGTTTCACTTTGCTCAGTTCCTTTCTCTCCCTCAGCTGTCTCTTATCTTGATTAATTGGCTTCCTTTATATTCCCTCTCATACTGCTCCTCCTTGCGGTTTATATTACTTCCTGGATGAAGTATGTGCTGCTGGAGGCTGCAGTTGTTTTGCTCTAAGATATGTGCATTCCGTTTACTTTGTGTTTTGTTTGCTGGCTTGATTCTAGGTGACCCTGACTCCCTCCATATTCAGTGCAAGAAGCCGGTGGCCGTGTCCCCTCACTACTATAGGTTTTTCAGGTGTCACACAGTCTTGGGTACGTGGGCATGCAATCGTCTACCTTTGAGGCCTTTGCATGTGTAGCAGTCAGGGAGAGCTCTTAGGGTTTTAAATGGCTCACCTATATGCTCCTTAGTTTTGGATCAAGCCAGTCTGTCGTTATTTATAAACTGCCATAACCGTCTCAAGCATGGATCCGGTTTCAGCCTTGATTGACTGCATGCAAGGTCTTTCTCTGGAGGTAGCAGATCTCCGTGAAACTATTTCTCAGCTTCAGGTGACCAATTCTGCTGGCGTTCATGGAGTTTGTTCCGAGCCTAAAATCTCTCTTCCAGATACGTTCTCTGGGGGTAGTGAGAATTTTGTTAGTTTTAGAGAGGCTTGCAAACTCCATTTTCGCTTACGTCCCCATTTCTCTGGTGATACGGAGCAGAGGGTGGGGATCATCATCTCGCTGCTCAGGGATAACACTCAGTCTTGGGCCTTTTCGCTGCCGGCGGGGGCACGCTCCCTCCGATCGGTAGATTAATTTTTTATAGCCCTGGGTCAGATATATGATGACCGTATTGCTCTGGCTATATCTAAACTGCGTCTTTTATGCCAGGGAAACAGTCCACAGAGATATATTGTTCTGAATTTCGGAGGTGGGCAGCTGATACTGGTTGGAATGACGCTGCACTCCGAAGTCAATTTTGTCATGGTCTTTCTGAAAGATTAAAAGATGCATTTGCGTTTCATGAGAGGCCAGTGTCTTTGGAGTCTGCCATGTCTCTAGCGGTTCGTATTGACAGGCGTCTGAGAAAGAGAGAGGAGACTACTCTTTCCTGTCATATTCAGCCCAAGGACACTGGAGTTATCTCATGGAGTGCGCAGGGGTCTCACTCTGTCTCTATACCCTCCGTGGAGGACCCCATACAGCTGGGTTTAGTTGCCTCTGATACTAGAGGATTCAGCCCTCAGAGAAGGGTATGTTTCTGTTGTGGAGGTATTAACCATTTAGCTAATGTTTGCTCATGGGGTTCCTGGGGTTTCCTGAGGGTAATAAAAAGAAAAGGGAAAATAAACCCTATAAAAACGTTCCCTTTGCTACAATTGGCAAGGATAATGCGGAAATTGAAGATTTGCCATTTGCTTGTAGTTCCCGTTTTCTCCTACCTGCCAGGGTGGCGCTAGACAGCAAGAACTTTGTTTGTGAGATTTTTGTTGATAGTGAAGCAGCTGTCAATCTCATTGATAGTCACTTTGCTACAACACATGGTTTCCAGGTTTGCACTTTGGAAAAAGCTATACCTGTTTTTGCTATCGATTCTGCTCCACTTTCTCAAAAATCGTTAAAGGGCATAGTTCACAATATCAGTTTGACTGTGGCTGACACTCATGTTGAGGATGTGTCATGTTTTGTCTTAAGCTGATTACCTACTCCTCTAGTGTTGGGGCTACCCTGGCTCACTAAACATAACCCCACCATTGATTGGCAAGCAAGGCAAATAAGTGAGTGGAGTGAGTTTTGCAGAGAGAATTGCCTCACGGCAACTCTCGCAGAGGTTTCTACCAAGACCGTACCTTCTTTTCTCTCAGAATTTTCTGATGTGTTTTCCGAGAGTGGTGTCCAGGAGTTGCCCCCTCACCGGGAGTATGATTGTCCAATTAATCTCATCCCAGGCGCCAAGCTGCCTAAATCACGATTATACAATCTCTCTCAACCTGAGAGAGCAGCCATGCGTACTTATATCTCTGAGAGCCTGAGAAAGGGACATATCAGACCCTCGAAGTCACCTGTTGCCACTGGTTTTTTCTTTGTTAAAAAAAAGATGGTTCTTTAAGACCTTGTCTGGATTTCAGGGAGCTCAACCGTATCACGATTCGTGACCCCTATTCGCTTCCTCTGATCCCGGATTTGTTTAACCAGATTGTGGGGGCTAAAGTTTTTTCTAAGTTGGATTTAAGAGGGGCATATAGCCTTGTCAGGGTCATGAAGAGGGACGAATGGAAGACGGTCTTCAATACCCCGGAGGGTCATTTTGAGAACTTGGTTATGCCCTTTGGTTTCATGAATGCTCTTGCCATCTTCCAACATTTTGTGAACAACATTTTCTATCATTTAATGGGGAAATTTGTACTGGTGTATCTAGATGACATTTAGATTTTTTCTCCTGATTTCAAGACTCATCGGGACCACCTATCTTAGGTCTTGCTGATTCTGCGGGAGAATAAATTATACGCTAAACTGGAAAAATGTGTGTTTGCGGTTCCAGAGATTAAATTTCTTGGTTTTCTTCTCTCCGCTTCTGGTTTTCGGATGGACCCAGAGAAGGTCCGCGCCGTGCTTGATTGGGAGCCACCTGAAAATCAGAAGGCGCTGATGCGGTTTTTGGGTTTTGCTAATTATTACAGAAAGTTCATTTTGAATTATTCCTCTGTTGTTAAGCCACTCACTGATATGACTAAAAGGGGGTGGATTTTTCCTCATGGTCGGAAGAGGCGCTTCAAGCCTTTTCTAGTATTAAAGAGCGTTTTGCTTCCGCTCCCATTTTGGTACAACCTGATGTCTCTCTACCTTTTATTGTTGAGGTGGATGCCTCTGAGGTGGGGGTGGGTGCGGTCTTATATCAGGGTCCCTCTCCTGCTAAATGGCGACCGTGTGCCTTTTTCTCAAAAAAGCTCTCCGCCGCATAGAGAAATTACGATTATGCAAAATAAATGTGGAGCCCCAGTTATGGGTCTACAACACAATGAAAGCCAGATATCCCTCAAAGGAAAGAAAACCGAGCAAAGGGGTGTCTCCATTACAGAGATAACCAAATCCACCATATTAAGTGGCCCCTATGTCAAGATCCTGCTTTTTTACAAGCTTTAAGGATGTGACGGGGAAAACCTAAGCCAGTTATCCATCCACAGACAGCTGTTTCGGGGTGTTGCCCCTCATCAGTGCGGAGTAGGATTCTGGCTAACCAGGAGCAATGCCTCGGAGACTACTCAAACACAACAATAGCTAATCTCAGGGAGACCAGCTACAAAAAACACTGTGGAGCCTCACTTAAGAGTCTCAACACAGCAATCCGAAGTGGAAAGCTCCCTGGGAAACAGGAATATGCAAAATAAATGTGGAGCCCCAGTTATGGGTCTACAACACAATGAAAGCCAGATATCCCTCAAAGGAAGGAAAACCGAGCAAAGGGGTGTCTCCATTACAGGGATCACCAAATCCACCATATTAAGTGTCCCCTATGTCAAAATCCCGCTTTTTTACAAGCTTTAAGGATGTGACGGGGAAAACCTAAGCCAGCCAGCAATGCCTCGGAGACTATTTAAACACAACAATAGAGAAATAGAGAAATTACGATGTGGGAAATAGAGAGTTGTTGGCCATCAAATTGGCTTTTGAGGAATGGCGTCATTGTTTGGAGGGAGCCAGACATCCAATTACCGTATTTACCGACCATAAGAATCTGGCCTATCTGGAATCAGCCAAGTGTCTGAACCCAAGACAGGCCAGATGGTCTGTGTTATTTTCTAGGTTTACTTTTGTTGTTATGGTCCGCTCTGGGGTTAAAAATGTGAAGGCGGATGCCCTGTCACGTTGTTTTCCGGGAGGGGGGGAACTTTGAGGACCCAGGTCCCATTTTAGCTAATGGGGTGGTCGTCTCTGCTCTTTATTCTGATTTGGAGGCAGAGATTCAGGCAGCCCAGGCAAAGGCACCTGATCTTTGTCCTCCTGGGAGGTTATTTGTGCCGCTCGCTTTACGACACAAAGTTTTTAAGGAGCACCATGACAGTGTTCTTGCTGGACACCCGGGGAGTAGAGCCACAGTGGATCTCATTGCTCGCAGCTCTTCATAAGACGGTTGAGGGGTTTGTGGCAGCCTGCGAGACTTGCGCTCGTGCCAAGGTCCCTCATTCACGGCCATCGGGACCTCTCCTCCAGTTACCCATACCTTCCCGTCCTTGGACGCATCTGTCCATGGACTTCATTACGGATTTGCCTCGGTCCTCGGGGAAGACTGTGATTCTGGTGGTAGTGGACCGTTTTAGCAAAATGGCGCATTTTATTCCTTTTCCTGGGTTACCCAATGCTAAGACGCTGGCGCAAGCGTTTGTTGATCACATTGTTAAATTACATGGCATTCCTTCTGACATAGTTTCTGATAGGGGCACGCAATTTGTTTCCAGATTCTGGAAGGCCTTATATTCTTGCTTGGGGGTTCGGTTTTCGTTTTCTTCTGCTTTTCACCAGCAGTCGAATTGTCAGACCGAACGTGTCAATCAGAATCTGGAGACATATCTGCGCTGTTTTGTTGCGGAGAATCAGGAGAATTGGTGTTTTTTTTTGTCCCTTGCTGAGTTTGCATTAACTAACCGTCGTCAGGACTCCTCTGATAAGTCACCATTTTTTGGTGCATATGGGTTTCATCCGCAGTTTGGGACACTCTCTGGAGAGGGCTCTTCTGGTTTACATGATGAGGAGAGATTTTCCTCGTCCTTGTCTCTTATTTGGCAAAAGATTCAGGGTAATCTAAAGAAAATGAGTGAGAGATATAAGCGTGTGGCAGATAAGAGACGTGTGCCTGGTCCGGACCTGAATGTGGGTGATCTGGTGTGGTTGTCTACAAAGAATATCAAACTGAAGGTTCCCTCCTGGAAGTTGGGTCCTAGGTTTATTGGGCCTTACAAGAACTTATCCGTCATCAATCCTGTTGAAGATCCATAATGTTTTTCACAAGTCCCTATTGAAACCTTATGTCCAACCTACTGTTCCTTCCTCTCCCCCCCCCCCCACCCCCCTTCAGTACCTCGTTCATTGGGAAGGTTATGGTCCTGAGGAGAGGATGTGGGTCCCACTGGCGGACATTAAGGCCACTCGTCTCATCAGGGCTTTCCTTCTGTCTCATCCTGAGAAGGTCGGTCCTGAGTGTCCGGAGTCCACATGTAGAAGGGGGGGTACTGTCACCGCCGGTTCTGGGAGACGGTCGGTCAGAGGTTCCTCCCTGTCTTCTATATGACGTTCTTTGTTTTGGTTTCACTTTGCTCAGTTCCTTTCTTTCCCTCAGCTGTCTCTTATCTTGATTAATTGTCTTCCTTTATATTCCCTCTCATACTGCTCCTCCTTGCGGTTTATATTACTTCCTGGATGAAGTGTGTGCTGCTGGAGGCTGCAGTTGTTTTGCTCTAAGATAAGTGCATTCCGTTTACTTTGTGTTTTGTTTGCCGGCTTGATTCAAGGTGACCCTGACTCCCTCCGTATTCAGTGCAGGGAGCCGGTGGCCATGTCCCCTTGCTACTATAGGTTTATCAGGTGTCACACAGTCTTTGGTACGTGGGCATGCAATCGTCTACCTTTGAGGCCTTTGCATGTGTAGCAGTCAGGGAGAGCTGTTACGGTTTTAAAGGGCTCACCTATATGCTCCTTAGTTTTGGATCAAGCCAGTCTGTCGTTATTTATCAGTTCCTGCTAACTGTTCTCCATCCTTGACAGAAGCAGAGGGCAGTTGTACCAGCTGCAACATGGTCGTCGCCTTTCAAGTCAACTTCCACTATTCACAAGAGAGGAGTGGACATTGATGTCAGATCTATGTGAGGTTTTAAAAAACTTTGATGAATACACACAGATGGTTAGTGGCAATAACGCTATTATCAGCATAACCATCCCACTGTTTTGTCTACTCAAATAAACGCTGCTCACAATTAATGCGGATGCTCTTAATGTGACAGTCGAGGAAATGGGGGAGAACATTACACAGGGTGATAGCCATACCACCCACAGTTCGTCTTCTCAGCCAAGATTGGGCCATGAAGAGGAGGAGGAGGAGCTGAAGACACTTGCCTCTGCTACAGAGGCTAGTACCCATGGAACTTTAATTCCATCTGTTCAGCGTGGATGGGCAGAAGAGGAGGAGGATGAGGAGATGGAGAGCCATCCTGATGTTGACATAGACGTCTTGCCTGTTGGTATTCTGGCACACATGGCTAACTTCATGTTAGGCTGCCTTTCCTGCGACCCTGGCATTATACGCATTTTCGATAACACAGATTACTCGGTGTTCACCCTTCCCGACCACCGCTACAAAAAGAACTTCTCATCTCTCATTCTTGTGGTGGAGAGGACAAGTATATACCAGAAGGTACTTGTTGACAGATTGCTCCAAAATTTTCCATCTCACAATGTGGCCGCCGGAGTTCGTACTTCCTTAGGCAACCGAGGAAGGGAGACAAGGGAAACACACAGCAGTTCCAACAGGGGCAGGGCAACACTTTCCAAGGCATGGGACACTTTCATGACACCTCGCCAGCATCCTCACCCTGAAGCACAGCCTAGTGCTACAAGGAGGGAAAAGTTTTGGAAGATGGTGGAGGAATACATTGCAGACCGTGTCTGCGTCCTAAATGATCCCTCAGTGCCTTACAACTACTGAGTGTCCAAGCTGGACATGTGGCATGAACTTGTGCTCTACACCTTGGAGGTGCTGGCCTGCCCTGCCGCCAGCGTATTGTCTGAGCGTGTATTTAGTGCTGCTGGTGGCATTATAACAGATAAGCGTATCCGCTTGTCCACTTACAATGCTGACAGGTTTACTCAGAAAAAAATGAACAAGGCCTGGAT
This sequence comes from Bufotes viridis, assembly GCA_033119425.1. NCBI lineage: Eukaryota > Metazoa > Chordata > Amphibia > Anura > Bufonidae > Bufotes > Bufotes viridis. Next base: position 58,307,076 of record CM065593.1, read on the forward strand.
TGCCCCTGATATCTCCACTCCACTAGAGGAAAGCTGAGCTAATGAACAAAAACACAATTTAACTGTATGCTTAATAATGTACTCAATCCACAAGATTCAGATGCACCCTCTTCACAACAAAAAAAAGAGTATATGTTTTAATCTTGTTTTCTGATCCTCCTCCTCCTCTTCCATACAGTATATATGCCCTCACTACAATGTTTTGTAGGGTCCGCTCACCTTCTGGCCCAACCTCCAATGTTTTATACGGCCTGCTCACCTGTAGGCCATTACTGCAATGTTTTATGGGTTCGCTCACCTTCAGGCCCTCACCTCCAATGTTTTATATGGTCTGCTCACCTTCGGGCCCTCACATCCAATGTTTTATACGGTCTGCTCACTGGTAGGCCATTACTGCAAAGTTTTATGGGGTTCGCTCACCTTCATGCCCTCACCTTCAATGTTTTATACCGTCTGCTCACCTTCAGGCCCCCACCTCCAATGTGTTATACGGTCTGCTGACCTGTAGGCCATTACTGCAATGTTTTATGGGGTTTGCTCACCTTCAGGCCCTCACCTCTAATGTTTTACAAGGTCTGCTCACCTGTAAGCCTTCACCTCCAATGTTTTATATGGTCTGCTCAACTGTAGGCCATTACTGCAATGTTTTATGGGGTTCGCTCACCTTCAGGCCCTCACCTCCAATGTTTTATACAGTCTGCTCACCTTCAGGCCCTCACCTCCAATGTTTTATACAGTCTGCTCACCTGTAGGCCATTACTGCAATGTTTTATGGGGTTAGCTCACCTTCAGCCCCTCACCTCCAATGTTTTATACGGTCTTCTCACATGTAGGCCATTACTGCATTGTTTTATGGGGTTCGCTCACCTTAAGGCCCTCATCTCCAATGTTTTATACGATCTGCTCACCTGTAAGCCATTACTGCAAAGTTTTATGGGTTTCGCTCACCTTCAGGCCCTTTCCTCCAATGTTTTATACGGTCTACTCACCTGTAGGCCATTACTCTAATGTTTTATGGGGTTCCCTCACCTTCAGGCCCTAAACTGTAATGTTTTACAGGGTCAGCTCAGCAGCAGGTCCTCGCCTGTAATGTTTTAGAGGGTAACCAGCAGGCCCTTGCTCCAAATGTTTTTGAAGGTCACCAGCGGCCCATCAATCATAATTTTTCAGGGGTGTGTATGATGCCCTCCTTTATGTGTAATAAAGGGTGTATTGGAGTGCCGGTTCCTTGTAATTTTTGTCAGCCCTTTCGCTTAGTGCATACTGCATAGGCTTTATGAGTGTAGCAGTGTACCTGAATAATTGTATAACTGTAGCACCATGTGAATGAGGACCTCCTATATATGATATACAGACTGTAATTTTTGGCAGCACTTGTACTGTATATACAACTAGACATTAAGCCCATTACAATAATGGGTGCTAGAACAGTAGTACATAAACATTAGTAGGATCAGTCTATATTAAATGCCAAGGGGACGCCTGGCACTGACTGGTGGTGCTGAGACTGCTGGCACTGACTGATGACTGAGACTGCTGGCACTGTGACGGGTGGCGCTGACTGATGGCTGAGACAGCTGGCGCTTACTGGTGGCTGAGACTGCTGGTACTGTGACTGGTGGCACTGACTGGTGGCTGAGACTGCTGGCACTGTGACTGGTGGCTGCTGTCTGTGGATGAGGGTGCCGGGACTGTGCTGCTCTGTGATGCACAGACAGTAATGGCGGTTCTCCAACGTGGAGAGCACACCATAACCTGCAATTGGTTACAGTGACTGGGTGGCGTGCAGGTGTGGGACCCGCAGGTGGCGTGTTGAGTGCCGTATGATGATCGGTTGGCTTGCCACGCATGTGCAGTTCAATTATCGGCACACACGCACACGTAGCCCTGAGCACGCACACATGGCTTTTATTATTAGAGATAGCTTGTACCATTGTGTTTGATTCCCTCAAACACAATGTGTAATAATAAAAGCCCTGTGTGCGTGCTCAGGTCTCCGTGTCTGTGCCTGTGTGCTTATAATTGAACTGCACATGTGTGGCGAGCCAACCAATCATCACATGGCGCTCCACACACCGCCCGCACTGCTCATTACACAGCTATGCCCCGCACCAGGTGTCTTCATGGAGGGCCGGGGTTCCCGTTACCTGACAGGCACAGTGCATGCCTCAGATGCCGCTGTACAGCTCCAGCACCCGCAGCGGCGCCATCACCAGATCCCGCAGTCTCTGCAGCCTGCACACTGCTCCTTCCTCTTCCAGAGCCCAGGTACTTCTGCGTGAGGCCACCCGATGGAGGACTTGCTCCCCGGGGCTCAGCTCTGATGGGAGTTCAGAGAAGAATGTTGTGTGTATAGAGGCGGCGGCATCAGGTGCTGGGTAAACGTGGCTGACACAGGCTTGGTATTGCCTCTAGTAATAATATTCCTGCTCTAGTGTCCATCCATTAGTGATCCTGCCTCTGCTCCAGGTAACCCCCATCAGTTGCCCCTGCTCCAGGTAACTCCCATCAGTTGCCCCTGCTTCAGGTGACCCCATAAGTTGCCCCTGCCCAGTTATCTCCCATCAGTTGCCCTTGCTTCAGGTAACCACCATCAGTTGCTCCTGCTTCAGGTAGCCACCATCAGTTGCCCCTGCTCCAGGTAACCCATCTTTCTTTATTACTCATCAGTTAGAAGATAAGTATCCCTTTACATATATTATATTATTGTTCTTACATTCAAGATATTCACCTTTATATAACTTTTCTTTTTTTATTTACACGGTATTCCTGTGTCCTCTAGTCCCTGCACCACTCCCCTGGGCTTAACAACAAGACATTCCACGTCCCAGGCCTTTTTCTTCTGTCAGACGTCGGACTTTCTGACAGGAAGAAAGTAGCTTGCTTGCTCCACAGCACAACAGTACAACCTTATCCTCTCCTAGACTGCTATCTAGTGCCCTCAAAAAAATTACTACATTCACCTTAACCTACCATTAGTGTTAGTTATAGTATAAGGGTTTATGGTAATTCTTATTAGAATAGGTTCTTTTTTTCTTTAGACAATTCTCATTAAATATTCATTAAACAGTTATAATAGTTCTAATATAGATATAAATTATCTCTTCAGAACATGTCTGATGAGGATGTGGAAATGAGGATGGAGCAAGAAATTCCTGCATTTAATGGGGGAATTTCAGCTAATACGATTAAAGATTTAGTTGATAAGTCCATACAACAAGCTCTTGGATCTGCTATAGCATTGCTTAACGATAATATTAATCGGTATTCAATAATTATTTATTGATTATAATAGAATAAACATATAGAATAACATAGTCATCAGTAGTTTTTTGAATTAAATACATAACAAATAAACACAGAAAAAGGTGTTCATCAATATTAATAGAGAACAGAGTTGGTTCTTGAAATCCGCAGTCCATGCTCCAATTCCTGCATCGACAGAAATGTCCATCCTGTACGTGGCTAAGAAGAGAGGGCTCACCACAGACAATCCGGCAGCGGAATAGCGGCTTTGCTCATGGCCTAAGCCTCCCGTCTTTTTTGTGCCCTTGCCCTATCCCCAGCAGCATTAGCATACACCAGCTCGGAGTGCATGGGCTGATTAACCGACTGAATCATTTCAGACAGTGGCGGAGTATTTTGTACTTTCCACCATCATGCAATAATATTTTGTGCCGCGCTCAAAATGTGGGCAGTCACCCACCTATACCTAGAGGGGATCTTTCCCAATTCCATTCCCAAGATAGAGAGCGCATGAGTTAGGGAAAGATGCACCTGTGACGTGTCTCTAATAAGAGACTCCACTTCCACCCAAAATGCACGAATCAGAGGGCAAAACCACCACATGTGTATAGTTGTCCCCACACTTTTAACGATAATATTAATAAATCCGTGGCCATAGCGATGTCAAACACTAAACAGGTCTCTGAACACAATATCCATCCTTCGGCACTTCCGAACAATTTTGGTCGGCAGATGTTTCGGCCACAAACAGACCCGGGAAGTCCACCCGGAAGCGTCATAATGCGGACAATGATGACTCTCCTATTAAATATATGGTAGGAGAAAGTGTAAATATTTCTAAGACCCTGTCTCACCACAATCTTTCCCCTCGCATTCACGACCCTCGGCCCCAGAGGAAGAATGTTTTAAGCGGGCACATAAATCTTCTTGATGCAATAAGCCAGATTCATATGTAGATTACTCTAGCCAAGGGTCGTCCGCGGCGTCTAATTCCTCAGATGCTGAATATGCATATGATAGTGAGGAGGCTGAATATGATTGTTTGGACGAAGAATCTCCTATACCAGATAATTCTGGATCAATTATACTGGATACTTAAGGGTTACCCTTCTTTACACCAAGCCAAATAAAACACCCCAGGTCAGGGGATTGGGCTCCGCTACCCCAAGTAGCAAAGTATGTGGCATCCCTAGTAAATAAACCTTTGGATAAGTGTGATCGCAACAAACTTAGGGCAGAGTGCCCTCGCCCATCTTTGCCTTCTAAATTAAAAACAGGGAAACACCCAAAAAGGGGATAGATAGATCTTTCAAATCTATCCAAGATAAATTATTAGATTTATTGGGTCCACTGACCAAAATAATAAACATGTCATAAATGTCCATATCTAATGGTGAACCAGTTAACACAGAGGTGTTACGTGGTTGGGCACAGAGAGCTATGTGTATTCTGGGGAATACCAATGCAGCGATCTGCTCTGAAAGACGTAAATCTGTATTGATGCGCCTAGACCCACAGCTCGTCCACCTAGCACATAATGACCCAGACCCTTCAAGTGAGGGTGTTTTATTTGGAGATTCTTTTCTAAAAGATCTCAATAAATATGTAGGACTTTTTAATTCCCTTGATGAGGCCCAGACATCTCTTAAAAGGATTTTTAATCCTTGTGTTTTTGGAAAGGCCTAGAGAGGAAAAGGCAGCTTTCCCAGCCGGGCCCAAGTTCCCTGTTCCTACAACAAAGGCCCTAACATACCTCAAGAAAGGGTTCAATACCAACCAGCACCCTACCAGCCTCCCCTGTTCTTTCCAACCAGAGGAAGACCTTGGCAAACACAAGGTAATAGAATATTTCCCAGATCTCGCCCTCCCACAGGTAAGCCTCAATATTTCTCATGTTTCTATGATACCGCTAGGGGGCAGGATTCTGTATTTTACCCACGTCTAGTCCACGATAACATCCGACCAATGGGTATTCAATACTGTATCAGGGTATCAACTGGATTTCATTACAAGTCTGATACAGATAAATCTACCTCACCAGATACGTTTTTCCAAAATAAAGGAACATCTGGTTCAAACTGAAATAGAGGAATTATTTAAAAAACAAGCGATAATTCTTGTCCCATACCTGACAACAGGTTTTATAAGCAACATCTTCCTGGTAAAGAAAAAAGATGACCGGTGATAAACTTGCGGAATCTCAACGACTTCTTTACATTTCACCATTTCAAAATGGAGGGTATCCATCTCTTGCGGGACCTTCTACTTCACAATGATTGCTTAGTGAAGATAGACTTAAAAGATGCATATCTTACTGTCCCGATTCACCCTTCATTCCAATATTTTTCCAATTTGTCTGGAAAGACCAAAAATGGCAATTTACTTGCCTCCCATTCGGCCTTTCTTCGGCCCCATGGTGCTTCACCAAACTGATGAAGCTGGCGGTAGCACTTCTCAGAAGTTGAGGGGTGCGTCTGATCATATATCTGGATGATATATGGATCATGGCTTCTTCCCTCAAACTCATTAATCGACACCTACATTGGACAATAACTCTTCTTACAGTTTTGGGTTTCCCTATAAACCACAAAAAATCTGTTCTCATTCCTTCAAAAGAAATGGAATTCTTAGGATTTCTTATAAGTACTCAGTTAGATCTATTAAGCCTTCCCATTCGGAAGTTGCATGCAATTCGCAAAGAAATTCATGCTATACTGTCCAAAGATCTGATATCTTTAAGAAAACTCGCTCGTACCGTAGAGTTACTTTCTGCCTCAATCCAGGCAATTTTCCTTGCACCTCTTCACTACAGGGCTCTCCAGAGACTAAAGTCTCAACATCTCAGAGAAGGTCTGAATTATTCAGATCAGATTCCGCTATCTGCAGACGCCAAGGAAGAATTTACTTGGTGGCTCCATCACGTTCAGGACTGGAACGGGAAAGCGATCTTCGCTTCCAATCCAGACTTCGTGATAGAATCAGATGCGAGTCTTCTCAGCTAGGGCACACATTGCGGCCCATTATCCACAGGAGGGAGATGGTCAGAAGCCGAATCTTCACTCCGCATCAATTGCCTAGAACTTTTAGCCAGCTCTTTCGCCTTGTAGAGTTTCACAAAACACAAATCCAACAGTTGTGTTCTTCTCAGATTGGACAACATATCGGCGGTTCAATACATCAACCATCTGGGGGGTCCCAAATCCAAAATGTTAGCGTATATTGCCAGAGACTTTTGGCATTTTTGCTATGACAAGAACATTGTCTTGAGGGCGGAATATATTCCAGGAATTTCCAATTCAGTGGCAAATTGGGACTCCCGTTATCTATCCAACTCCAGCGATTGGAGATTAGATCCACTGATTTTCAAAGAGATAGATCTATTTGGAGAGGACCCCAAAGAGCGTCTATTTGCGTCCCGACTCTGGGGGTGGATGCCTTTCGTCAATCATGGCCTTAAGGAATTCTGTATGCTTTCCCTCCTAATTTTATTTCATCTTAAGATGATAATGATCTTTCTCTCTAATTTCTTTCTTTTAAATTGACTGTCCTTCTATGTCTTGTATTTTTTAAACAAATGTCCAACATTCGGGCATTAGATATATCACATAGGCTATACTCACCATAAGGAGTTATTTTTTCTATATTTCACCGTACCAAAACTAGTCTTCACTCTAATGACTGAACCTTACTGTTCTTTTTTCTCTTCTCAGCTCCTGATTTGATTTTGCCACCCTTATTTGCCACTATCCTCGGCCACTCTGAACAGATGGGTTAAACAAACCATGGCATTAGCTGACATTGACACTGCTATATTTGGCGCCCACTCCAATCGGAGCGCAATGACAACTAAAGCAGCCCAATCAGGAGGCTCTTTAACCAAAATACTTAAGACAGCAGACTGGTCGTCTGAGACTACTTTTAAAACTTTCTATTATAGACCTCAACCTCACATTTCTATGTCGGTGATATTATAATATTTAACTTGTCTTATATTGTTTTTTAGCTTTAAAATTGCAATGATATGAGCCTCCCGTCTGCTATAAAATTGGTCATTTTCCTAGTCTTATGACGGAAAATATTGATTTTATAAGGACGGGAGGCGAGTACCATCCCTCCCAAATACCCCACCCTACACTTATTTTTTCTCTTGTTACGGGATACTAAAGATTTTCACTTCAAAGGAGTTTTCCAGTTATTTCCTATGCTCGACCGATCGTCTCTTCTCATCTCATGGTTCCCAGTTCCGTAAGTTCTCTTCAATTGGACTATTATCTCAAAGTTTTTAGTGTTTTTTCTGATTCGCTTGCCGAAAGAGGTGGAGCTACGCAGTGCAGCAGTTTATATAGACTAAGGGTCAAGCCGTGATTGGATACCTCATCTCCTTATTTGAATATTTGTCTCTAGGCAGAATATGATATATATATTTTTGTCTCTTAAAGTATTCTATTATATATGTAAATTTGATATTGCTATTTGAGCATTAAAGAAGGTTAAATGCAATGATACTCGCCTTCCGTCCTTATAAAATCAATATTTTCCGCCATAAGACTAGTAAAATGACTAATTATAACCTATTAAGTTATTTACTTTTGGCCATGTAATGTTATGCAACTTGCTTTGTGACCGGGACCCTAAGTAGATCACGTGTTTGGGGGATTCCCAGCGGTATATAGCTAGGAAAGCCCTGGTTCACATGTATTTCAAATTGATAGGCTTCATGGGCATATTTAGATGCTAGGGTATAGCAACTGGATGGCTATTGAGCAACAAATGTAATCGGGTGCTGGTGTTTTTGTTTGTCTCCCTATATGTGTAAGTTATATTTTAAGTAATTTAATAAAGATTGTCATTTTAAGGGGAATATAGTTACACCGTTATTTATGTGATATATATTATAATTTGAGTACTCCCGTAGACGTAAAGTTAAGGTGATCTTTCTTTCTTTCTTTCTTTCTTTCTCTCTCTCTCTGCAAAATATTTCTGAAATCTGAAATTTTAATTCTATAAAATGTGATTTTCTTTTAGAAAAATCTAGGTTGAGTTTTGATTCTATAGGATCAAGTTTATTGTCAAAATGAAAGTATCTCTTGCTCGGGACTTCTGGTCTATAAATGTATTATATAGCTGGCCATTTATTTGAGTGGCATGTGATATGTTACATACTGATAATGTGAGATACTGCAGAAGAAATGTATGGTAAGCAGCAGCTTCCCCTGAGCTCGACTGAAACAACTTAGTTAAATGAGTGACTATGTATGACACATTAAGAGTGCTGGATGATGATCTTTAGTGATGAGCGAATTTTTCAATTTTTTTTTTGCTGATTCGCATCAGGGAGCCACAGAGGGGCAAAGTGACATAGTGTGGAAGTGGCAGCAGAATCAGGAAACCACAGAGTGACCTGGTGACAGAGTGGGGAGGTGAGTGGCAAAACCAGTACTAGATGGTGGGTAAAAAAAAAAAGAGAAAATGGCAGGACAGCTTTTCCAGGGCAAACTCTGCTAGTTGCTAATACACTAATACACACCAAAAAAGGCTGTCATTTTCTTACTTCAACACATAACAGCTAATAAGCCCTTTTTAATTTTCCCCACTAATACACGCCAAAAAGGGCTTTAGAACATATCCCCTGAAAAGCAAATACGAATATTTTTAGCCACTAATACATGCCCAAAAGGGCTTTAGAACATATAACTGCACTGCGGAAGGCAAATAGGCCCTTATGTTTGTCCACTTATACACGACACAAAAGCCTTTAGAATATATAACTGCACTGCTGAACGGTAAATATATTCTTTTTTCCACTTATACACGACACAAAAGGCCTTAGAGTATACAACAGCACCGCTGATTGGCAAATATATATATTTTTTTTCCACTTATACACAACACAAAAGGCTTTTAAATATATAACTGCATCGTTGATCGGCAAATATATTTTTCTTTTTTCCACTTATACACAGCACAAAAGGCTTTAGAATATATAACTGCACCGTTGAACGGCAAATATATTCTTCTGTTTTCCACTTATACACCACACAAAAGGCTTGAGAATATATAACTGCACCGCTGAACGGCAAATATATTTTTATTTTTTCCACTTATACACGACACAAAACACCTTAGAATATATAACTGCACCGCTGAACGACAACTATATATGTCATTTTTCCACGCTGAATGGCAAATATATTTTTTCTTTTTTCCACTTATACACGACACAAAAGGCTTTAGAATATATAACTGCACCGCTGATTGCAAATATATTTTTCTTTTTTCCACTTATACACGACACAAAAGGCTTTAGGATATATAACTGCACCGCTGATCGGCAAATATATTTTTCCTTTTTCCACTTCTACAAGACACAAAGGCTGTAGAATATATAACTGTACCGCTGAACAGCAAATATGTATATATTTTTTTTTCACTTGTACACAACACAAAACGCTTTAGAATATAAAACTGCACCACTCAACGGTAAATATATTTTTCTTATACACAACATAAAAGGCTTTAGAATATATAACTGCACCACTGAATGGCAAATAGGCCCTTATTTTTGTCCACTTATACACGACAGAAAAGGCTTTTAAATATATAACTGCCCCGCTGAACGGCAAATATTTTTTTCTTTTTCCACTTATACATGACATAAAAGGCTTTAGAATATATAACTGCACCGCTGATTGCAAATAAATTTTTCTTTTTTCGACTTATACACAACAAAAAAGGCTTTAGAATACATAACTGCACCGTTGATCAGCAAATATATTTTTCTTTTTTCCACTTATACATGACAAAAAAGGGTTTAGGATATATAACTGCACCACTCAACGGTAAATATATTTTTCTTTTTTCCACTTATACACAACATAAAAGGCTTTAGAATATATAACTGCACCACTGAATGCCAAATAGGCCCTTATTTTTGTCCACTTATACATGACATAAAAGGCTTTGGAATATATAACTGCACTGCTGAATGGCAAATACATTCTTTTTTCCACTTATACACGACAAAAAAGGCTTTAGAATATATAACTGCACCGCTGATCACAAATATATTTTTCTTTTTTCCACTTATACACGACAAAAAAGGCTTTAGAATATATAACTGCACCGTTGAACGGCAAATATATTTTTCTTTTTTCCACTAATACATGACACAAAGGCTTTAGTGTATATAACTGCACCACTGAACGGCAAATATATTTGTCTTTTTTCCACGCTAAACGGCTAATATATTTTTCTTTTTTCCATGCTGAATGGCGGATATATTTTTCTTTCTTCCACTTATACACGACACAAAAAAAGGCTTTTGTATATATATAACTGCACCACTGAATGGTAAATATATTTTTATTTTTCCACTTATACACAACACAAAACGCTTTAGAATATAAAACTGCACTGCTCAATGGTAACTATATTTTTCTTATTTCCACGTATACACAACATAAAAGACTTTAGAATATATAACTGCACCACTGAATGGCAAATATATTTTTCTTTTTTCCACTTATGCACAACATAAAAGGCTTTACAATATATAACTGCATCCTAGTACATGCCAAAAAGGGCTTTAGAACATAAAACTGCACAGCTGAATGGTAAATATATTTTTATTTTTTCCACTTATACATGACACAAAAGGCTTTAGAATATATAACTGCACCACTGAATGGCAAATATATTTTTCTTTTTTCCACTTATAGATAAGACAAACGGCTTTAGTATATATTACTGCACCGCTGAACGGCAAATATATTTTTATTTTGCCACTATTACATGCCAAAAAGCGCTTTAGAATATATAACTGCACAGCTGAATGGCAAATATATTTTTATTTTTTCCACTTATACACGACACAAAACGCCTTAAAATATATAACTGCACCGCTGAACGACAAATGTATTTTTCTTTCTTCCACTTATACACGGCACAACAAAAATGTTTTAGTATATAAAACTGCACCACTGAATGACAAATATATTTTTATTTTTTCCACTTATAGACAACACAAAAGGCTTTGAAATATATAACTGCACCGCTGAACGGCAAATATATTTTTATTTTGCCACTATTACATGCCAAAAAGGGCTTTAGAACATATAACTGCACCCCTGAACAGCAAATATATAACAGAACGATTTGCCAGAATTCCAATTTGTATAATGGCAATGTGGGTCCCCAGTCAGTGCAGCAAGGTGTAATAGGATTGTTCCTATTATCCAGGCTTTAACCTCCCCTACTGAGCCCTGTTCAATATAAATGCTGTGGAATGATTCCTCCCTATACTTTGCCTACACCTTGAATAATCTTTCCCTGCACTTGTAAATATTTTTTTTAGCACAATAAAGTGTTTTCTACCACTGTCCCTAGCGCCTGCTGATGTCTCTCCCAGCACTATGTACACTGGTAAATGGCAGAATCCAAGATGGCTGAGGCTATTTATGGGGATATGACATCACGGGGCTGAGAGTTCCTTGCTCCATGTACTCACACGTGCGGCAGCCATTTTAGGAAAAAATGTGATTTGTTACCATGAAGCGTGAGGAATATCGGATTCGGTGCAAATCTAATTTTTCATGAAATTTGGATCGAATTCCACTTCATCAACTTCGATTCACTCATCTGTAATAATCTGCTAAGGATAACTATCAGTGATAAGCGAATTATTGAAAAGTGAATGAACTGTTTGCCGTCATTGATGATGGCGGAGTCTGATACAAATAATAGAGTGTCAAATTAAAAAAGAAAATCATGCTTACCTGATCAATTTTCTTGTGAGGGGCTTGCCGCCCCCACCTTGCATAAAGATCTGGCGCGAAATCTTGCGCTGCCCATGATGACGTTGCACCATGCATTGGATTTCGGGTGAGATCTTCAAGCAAGATGGCGTTGCGAGCAAATGTATCAGGTAAGTATATATTTTTTAAGTTTTTTACAGTATTTCAAGGCTAAATCAATTCACTACCACGAAGCACAAGGAAATTTGGCTTTGTGGCCAATCAAATTTATCCTGAAATTCAGATTTTGAGGACTTTGATTCGCTCAACACTAATAACTATTTATATTTACTTTTGTACATTTCTAGGTAAATATGACTGAAAATTTGTGCAGGTTTTCAGATAGTGGGATAAAGCAATAATTTTATCCAGGATATCCCCATGATATCTGCTTAGACCCTGAGAGAGAGAAATTGATTTGCACCTTTTTGTACTACTTTTGCAGGTAAGAGACAGCCCTGATTTTTTTTTTCTTTTATATCTATATTATATATTTTCTTTTATATCTATATCTACTATAGATGAGCGTTTTAAAAAATTCTGTTCGGACACTTCACCAAATTTTGTTCAAGAAATTTGCTTCCTTCCGATTTAATTTGTCACAAAGCACTTTACATTTTCTGTATCCCAGACTGCAGGAAGAATGTATCCAGGTGTATATGACTGTGCAGTGCAGCAACATGCATAAAGTAGCTAGTCCTTTCTGGCAGTGACAGTTACTGAGACAGGCAGGTAGACAACCCAATAACAGAAGAATTAAACAGCTTAATCACCCCAATTTGAGAATCAAGACCTAATAAAATAGCTTATGTATTAAACAAGGGGGACACTGTTCAATTAGATAGCTCTGTGCCCTACACAGAGATTGAGTAAAATTGCGCTGTCTCTAATGGGTCCCTTAAACTTCAGATAATAGTCTCTGCACTGTCCCTGCAGCCTCCCTATGCTCTCCCTAGAGTGTGTAAAAACTTTCCCCATGATCTTCTTATACTGTTCCTGCATCCTCCCTATCCAATATACCACAATTTAAAGCGTTTAGCAAAATTGTCCCTAGCGCTTGTCATGTCTCTCCCTATGTTCAAATCATAGTGAAATGATGGATAACATGCAGGTTGAGGATTTTACATGGCTGTGACATCACAGGGGCTGGTTAGCTGTTGATTGGCTGGCTCCACGGCATTATGGGTGATCTCACGTCCCCAGGGCATCTTACTTTCACTTTGTAACATGTGTAGCTGCCATTTTAGGAAAAAAAATGATCTGTTACCACAAAGTGCAAGGAAATTCGGATTAGTTGCGAATCAATTTTTTCCTAAAATTTCAATCAAATTCCTCTTCTGATGGTTTGATTCTCTCAACACTAATATCTATCCATTAAATTCATATTGTTACAATGTATCATAGAAATACGCATTGTACCTTACACTCCAATAGGCATCTACCAGTATGTAAGTAATGATATTGCTAGAAGCTTAATTATTTGTCTATATTATTTTCAATTTTTAAAAAAAAAGATCTTCTAAGATCACGGACAGACATCTCAGTGCTGATATTGGGATGTCAGAATAACCTATTAAGTGTGTGCAAACTGGAGCTCTCAGCAAGAAACCCATGGCTATAATGTTAGGACTTAGGAATAGATGGCTGGCTCCTGTGGATGTAAATTACCAACCTACTGTAGATGTAAAAATAGTTCTGCTCTTAGATAACCCAGTGAATATTTCACATATGCTATAGGGACAGTATTAAAGAAAAAAAATTGCTCAGAAAGATTTTTAAATTAATATTCAAAGAAAACTATTAAAAATAAAAATGTTGGCTTTTTCATTTTGCCAGTACAGTACCATTGAAAATTAAAGATCTATAATGCCCTCCCTCCCTCCCCCCCCCCCCACACACACAGGCCCCTCACAGGACATATACTTACTACCTGGCACCCACGCTTCTAATGCCTACACGGCCACCGCTATATCTCACCGTCACGCGGATGAAAACATCCGGCATGATGGGGGACAGCCACTAGCAGGCCGCAACGGGAACAAGCCTTTCTAGTATCGAGGGTGGCTCTAGGGAGGCTCATTCCCATCACAGCCTGTTATTGGCTGCACCCGATGCCAGATGTTTTCATCTGTGCGACGGTGAGAGGCAGAAGCAGCCGTGTGGGTATGAGAAGCAACACGAGTGCCAAGGAGCAAGGTAAGTACAACCTCTGAGAAGGGCCCGGGCATAATGGTGGGCATTATAAGCCTTGAATAACCCCTTTAACTATAAAACATTGTCCTTCTGTAGCAGTCAGCTGAGAGAGAGAACGAGATAAAACTCCCATATAGATGGGGATCCCATTGTCATACGGCATACTGCTACTGTGGTCAAAGTGAATGGTCTGACTGAGAAAGTAAAGTGAGGCCATCTACTATGCTTTTTGTAAAAGAAAAAAATACATATCACAAAATCAGCTCTAAATTCACACAATAAGACATTCCAGCTACATTACAGTGCAATTGCAAAACCAGCATTATCTATTTTGAAACTATATCCATCCTCCTCCTACTCCACTCTGTCCAGCACCCCATACTCCATCCTATGAATGTAGCCCCAAATATTAAATAAGAGGAATGAAGTAAAATGATAAATAATGATAATATAATGCAAACATTGATAATCAATCATACATGCTAAAATTCTCATGCCCCCTCATTTTAATTCTAAACATTAAGTGCAGCACAAAGACTCTCCTGCGCTGGTTATTGATGAGATATTGGAATATAAATAACTTCTCTTTGAACATTTCAGTCATTTTCATTCTATTATTGAATTATTTATTTAGTAGATTTAAACCATCTGTTATACTTTAGTCACTTGGAGACATTTGTGGAATCTGTACTTTTCTTGAAGTCATTCAGCTAATTGTCTCAAAACATCTGGGAAATTAAATAACCTGGCACAAATACTAGGCAGGTAGCAGATGAAAAACGTTTGTGTAGATATTTTTCATCTAGAAAATTGGAGCCATTTTAATGCAGGTGTTTTTAATTTATGTTACATTTCTGCTACTTCTAAGTAATTCTTTTTTTTTTTTTTTTACTCGTACTGGAGAGCTGGTTATTATATCAACCTTAATCTTGGTTTGCAACAAGATACAGTGCCATTTCTTTTAAGCAGCTACATAGGATTTACTTGGTGCATATTACTCCAACAAAACAGAAGCCTTTACGTTTATTACCATCTTACTTACACCTCAAGCATCTTAAGTGGAGAAAATACAAATAAAATACTACATTTAATATTTTCGTTTGATGTATATTAACATAATTCAGTTACATTTGATGGCTACATTGTTTGGTTTGAACAGAAACTTTTAAATCATTGTTAGTAGCTGAATATCTAGTGTTAGTTTAAGCTTTACAACAAAAATCTAAGGACATTTTTTCTATACCTGGGTGAAATTGAAAAAATAAATAGATTCCATCAAGGTGTTTTTGTATTTGTGTTTTGTAGTGTTCACTGTGCACTAAAAATGACATTCTGAACTTATTATGCAGGTCAGTACGATTATAGCAATACCAAATATATAGGGTTGTTGATTTGTTTTACTAAAAAAAATCTTGGAAAAAAATAATTTTCCTTTGCATCACATTTTTTATAAATTTGTCTGTAGAGCTGTAAGCTACCTCAGGGTTCAGGGGTGACCAGGGCATGCTGGGTGTTGTGGTGCAGTGCGTCACCCACCTGAGAGGTATGCTTTCAATATACTTATGGATCCCTTCCGTCCTCCGTAAAAGATGGTGTCACAGTGTTTAGCAGCTGTAGAACTCCCCTGCTAGTGGGAATAATTGAAGACCAGGCGGATCAGTTGAATTGTCAATGTCTTTTACTTCAGGGTTGCAAACATTTCTCAACATCAAGCGGATTCCTCTGCCGGCCACACACTTGACCAGGGAACAATCACTTTTATTCGTCACAGCAGACCTTTTCAGTACATAGTACACCAACGGGCCTTCAATGCAGCACGTGGACAATATGTCTCCTGATCCCTGCACACTTCCCGCGTTTCTCCTCACAAAGGCTCTGCTCTCTCTCTCTCTGTATCCTCAGCCCCGTCCGGCTGGTATCCAGTGATTCCCTCTTTCCCTGGTCTGTTTCTCAGTCTCTCAGCCCGGCCTAATGGTTATATACCTCCTGGCCCTAGGCACTGACGTACTCCTTTCCCGGCACACACTTACGGGCAAGACCCTTCCGCTGTTTTCTCACACTGCACACCCTTTTTAGGCCATAGGCCCAGGTTCCCCTGTCCTTACCAGGCACAGGGGCCTGAACTGTCCTGCAACTACATTTTCACTCCACTGCCAACTGCCAACTGACAACTGAACTCCTCCTCCCCTCACTAAGCCTTTTATTCTTATCCTAGGGGTCCCTCTAGTGGCCAACTCTCTCACTACACCCCTCCTGGCTTGCAGGGATCAAGAGACATGACAATTCACATTTTTATAACAATTCAACAATAACAGTTAAATAACATGTTCCCTTACCGTACCACTTTCCCAAATAACGGACGCCCCCCTCTTTAATCCTCCCACACATCTGTACCCCTATTACAGAGCAATGTGGGCGCATGTTTCACATTTTGGGATACATGTGAAATTGTGATCACTTTTTATTCAATTATGGGGGGCAAGGTGATAAAAAAACACAAATATGCCTTTTTTCCATTGCAGTATTTACAGATCAATATTTTTATATTTCATGGTTTGGACATTTTACATGTGGAATATAAATTATGTTTATTTTTATTGTGTATTTTATTTATTTATTTAATTTATTTCTAAATTTATTACTGAAGTCTCCAATCCCCTGATCATTTGTAGCATTAACTGCAATAGAAAACTCTTTCAGTCTATGGGATTTTTACATGCTTCCTATTAAGCCCCACCACAGGCAAAACTTAACAGACAGCTTAGTATGCCAGGCTGGGAGCCTTCAAAAGGTCCAGGCTGTCATAGCATAGCAATCAATTAAAGCATCGCAATTTCACTGTGGGGACTCAGATCAGAGGAGATCCTTCCCTCTGTCTAACCCCTCAGATGCTGTGTCACCATTGACTGCAGCATGTGAGGAAATAATTGACTTTTCTCTGAATCCATTCATTGCAGCTAGGTGTCAGCTATATTATATGGCCAGGATCTGCTGCATATGGAGTGAGCTTAGCTCTTATGCACTGTGGATGTTCAGGCACAGCAGAAGATGTGAACCAGTTAAAGATGATGTGTCACCACCACTGAGATGTCTGTATTAGAAAATACTTGCATTCCCCATGAAATAACAATTTAAGAATGTCTTTTCTCAGAACTCTGCATTCTGCCATTTCCTGTTATTTTTTAATAAACTGACAACTGGACTATACAATTTCCTTGTCAAAGAGGTGTAACTCTACATTGTCTGAAATGTTAACACTGTTTGAACAATGTGAGAGAATGACACACCCCTAACTGGAAACACCCAGTATTAAATATTTTTATACATTTCTAGAAGGAATAGCAGAAGAACAACACAGTGTAGAGCTCTAAAATAAATGCTTCTGAATTTTTATTTCATGAAGAATACAATTACTTACTAAACTATATATGTCAGTCGAGGTGGCAGGCCCTGTTAAAAAAAATTACACACAAGTAGAGGTAAAATACCAAGCAGTCAGAGGAGGGACATGAAAAAAGTAGGGACAAAGGAATGCAGGAGGTGCTAAAACATAAGCATGTATAACATAGGAGGATATAAAAATGTTTACTCAGGGCCTAGGGCAAAGGCTTAAAGGGCTTGTCTCACTTCAATAAATGACATTTATCATGTAGAGAAAGTTTATACAAGGCACTTACTAATGTATTGTGATTGTCCATATTGCCTCCTTGACTGGCCAAACTCAATTTCCATGACATTATACACTGCTCATTTCCATGGTTGCGACCACTCTACAATCCAGCAACGGTGGCTGTGCTTGCACACTATAGAAAAAGGTGCTTCACTTTCTGGTGGCAAGGACTGTGGGAATGCTCATAGGCCAGTACCTTTTCCTATAGTGTGCAAGCACAGCCACAACTGCTGGATTGCAGGGTGGCCGTAACCATGGAAACAAGCAGTGTATTATGTGATGGGAAAATGAATCCGGCACTCAAAGAAGGCAATATAGACAATCACAATACATTAGTAAGTGGATGGCATTGATTTTCTCTACAGGATTAATGCCATTTGCTGAAGTCATACAACCACTTCAACTCATGTTTACTACATTGGGAACATAGAACACAGAATTAATTAGCTCCATTGAGAATAAGGCCATTTGGTTATCTTTAGCAAGTAAAAATTAAGAGGGAAGTTAAAAGTTGAAAGTACTGTAGGAGACACCAGCATTTCCAAGAAGGCTGTCCTTTATTGTAGTGGAAATGCTGAGGTGGAGCTGCTTGGCCAAATACTCACAGTGCCCATAACATTCCAACCTTCAGTGGTCATGGTTAGTGTATAAGCACCTTGATTATTCATACAGTATAGGCCAAAGGTGGAGGTTATTTAGGAATGTAAAAGGTGAAGATATGTTTCCTTTAACTACCAAATAATTAATTGGGTTGTCTGGGTTCAGAGATGAACCTGGACTTATCACCATTTTCACCCAGGTAGCCCTCCTGATATAAGCATCAGAGCATTTCATACTCTTAGCTCTCCTTTTCCCTGCACTGTATCGCTCAGGGCAAGGGCTGTTTGTTTATATTTTGTACACTGTTAGGCGAAGGAGATCATTGACATTTTACAGGCTATGGCAGAACTAAAGCCCTCCCATTAGTGCCGGTGACATAACCAGGCTCACTGATAGGCAGAAGTCTCTCCCGAGCTTTACCTATGGAGAGCTCAGTACAGATTTCCAAAAAAAGCCTTTGGGTCTGAGTGGCTGAAGAAGAAGAGCTGAACCTGGAGAGCCCCTTTAAGATTGCACCAATGTTTCTCAACCAATGTAGTGAGGAATGCAACTGGTCAGCAGATGGATCCTCACCAGCAATATAATGAAGCTCAAAATACTTGTGATGTCAGCATCACCACTATACAACTTTTTTGATGGCCAGGATATAGCCAAAAGGTTGTATATTCTTGTGTACTATGGAGTAAATCAATAAAAAGTCATATGGTGGAGATGCTGGCATCATAATTATTTAGAATTTCTCACATTTTTAAATAATTATTCCCATAATATAAATGGTAACACTTGTTAACCACCTCAGCCCCCCTAGCTTAAACACCCTTAATGACCAGGCCACTTTTTACAATTCTGCACTACGCTACTTTCACCGTTTATTGCTCCGTCATACAATTTACCACCCAAATGAATTTTACCTCCTTTTCTTCTCATTAATAGAGCTTTCATTTGGTGGTATTTGATTGCTGCTGACATTTTAACTTTTTTTGATATTTTACTTTTTTTGACAAAATTTTAGCAAAAAAATGACATTTTTCACTTTCTGTTGTAATTTTTTTTTAAAACTACATTTCTATATAAATTTTTCTCTAAATTTATTTTTCTACATGTCTTTGATTTAAAAAAATCCAATAATTGTATATTTATTGGTTCGGGTAAAAGTTATAGCGTTTACAAACTATGGTGCAAAAAAGTGGATTTCCGCATTTTGAAGCTGCTCTGACTTTCTGAGCACCTGTCATGTTTCTTCAGGTGCTAGAATGCCAGGACAGTATAAATACCCCCCAAATGACACCATTTTAGAAAGAAGACACCCCAAAGTATTCGCTGAAGGGCATGATGAGTTCATGGATCATTTCATTTTTTTTCACAAGTTAGCAGAAAAAGACACTTTCTGAGAAAAAAAAATAAAAATAATAAAGTTTCCATTTCTGCTTACTTCTGGCAAAAAAAAAAAAAATCTCCCACGGACTCACTATGCCCCTCAGTGAATACCTTGG
Organism: Bufotes viridis; assembly: GCA_033119425.1. Taxonomy (NCBI): domain Eukaryota; kingdom Metazoa; phylum Chordata; class Amphibia; order Anura; family Bufonidae; genus Bufotes; species Bufotes viridis. Next base: position 58,327,070 of record CM065593.1, read on the forward strand.
GGTGTCTACTTTCCGAAATGGGGTCATTTTTGGGGTGTGTGTTTACTGTTCTGGAACTTTGGGCGGGGATAAATTGTGAACAACCTTGTAAAATCTAAAGGTACTCGTTGGAATTTGGGCCCTTTGCACACCCAGGCTGCAAAAAAGTGTCACTCATGTGGGAGCGCCGTACTCAGGAGAAGTAGGGCAATGTGTTTTGGGGTGTATTTTTACATATACCCATGTTGGGTGAGAGAAATATCTCTTTAAACTGACAACTTTGTATAAAAAAAATTAAAAAGTTGTCATTTCCAGAGATATTTCTCACACCCAGCATGGGTATATGTAAAAATACACCCCAAAACACATTGCCCTACTTCTCCTGAGTATGGCGATACCACATGTGTGCCACTTTTTTTCAGCCAAGATGCGCAAAGGGGCCCAAATTCCCATGAGTACCTTTAGGATTTCACAGGGCATTTTTACGCATTTTGATTCTCACGCTTTAGGACCCCTAAAATGCCAGGGCAGTAAAAATACCCCACAAGTGACCCCATTTTGGAAAGAAGATTCCCCAAGGTATTCCGTGAGGGACATGGCGAGTTCAGAGAAAAAAAAAATTTTGGGCACAAGTTAGCGGAAATTTTTTTTTTTTTTTTCTGTTTTTTTTTTTGCAAAGTCTCATATTCCACTAACTTGTGACAAAAAATAAAATTTTATATGAACTCACCGTACCCCTCACGGAATTCTTTTTTGTACTGCTCTGGCATTTGAGGGTCTTTGCAACCATTACACGTATGGCCAGCATTAGGAGTTTCTGCTATTCTCCTTATATTGAGCATACGGGTAATGAGATTTTTTTTTTCCGTTCAGCCTCTGGGCTGAAAAAGAAAGAAAAATGAACGGCGCAGATTTTTTCATTCGCATCGATCAATGTGGATGAAAAAATCTCTGCCAAAATCAGTGACTGCGGTGCGGTGGGCTGGGCGCGAACTACCTAACAAGTAGCTAACTAACTGCCGGTAATAAGGGACCCTTATGCCGCATTCACACGTCCGCAATTCTGTTTGCGGAACGGAATTGCGGACCCATTCATTTCTATGGGGACAGACTTTGTCCCGCTCAGATCCGGAATTGCGGATCCGCACTTCCGGGTCTGCACTTCCGTTCCGCAAAAATATATAACATGCCCTATTCTTGTCCGCAGTTGCGGACAAGAAAAGGCATTTTCTATATAGTTCTGGCAATGTGCGGATCTGCAAAATGCGGAAAGCACATTGCCGGTGTCCGTGTTTTGCGGATCCGCGTATTCCGCTTATCCGCAAAACACATATGGATATGTGAATAGAGTCTTACAGATCAGTAACAGGGGGGTGATCAGGGAGTGTAGATGGGGTGATCAGGGGTTAACAAGCGGTTAATAAGTGACAGGGGGGGGGTGTAGTGTGGTGCTTGGTGCTACTTTACATAGCTACCTGGTCCTCTGGAGGTCGATCCCAGCAAATGGGACCTCCAGAGGACCAGGTAGCAGGTACTGTATATCAGATGCTGTTAACAAAACAGCGTCTGATATACCTCTTTGATGCGATTTATTTCGCATCTACAGCCTGCCAGCGATTGATCATCGCTGGCAGGCTGCAGTACAACTCCTGAGACACGACCCTCTGTGAACGCGCGCGTTCACAGCAGAACTCGCCTCTCGCGAGATGACGCGCCGCCGGGTCAGAGTGGAACAGACCTGCCGCCGCCTGGACGCATCCCTGCGTTAGGCGGTCGGCAGGCGGTTAAAACCTTTTTATTGCATTGGCCATTATTGTGAACCACCTACATAGCTATTATGGTTCAGTGACACTGACACATAATTAAAATGAAGTAAATTTCATTGAACAAATCTATATTTTTCTACTTTTAATTTCTTCTATGCCTCATAAAATTAACACGTGATAGAAAATGATAAATGACTATCATAACTAAAGAAAATAATTATAAAAGTTCATTTCTGCCGCGGATCATTCAGAAGTCTAGAATGTATTATGCGAATTGCAAATAAAGAATCTGCCTCTCGGTGAAGCCATTTGAAACAGTTTTACCTTTTCACAGCTCAAAGCGCTGGTGAAGGATATAAAGAAAATGCCATCTATCTGCCATAATTAGCTATCCTGAAGAAGTAAACTAAAATATGAAGCCAAAGTACAGTAAGGGTCCATTCACACGTCCACAAGTTTGGTGCGGATCCGTTTCGGATTGTGCGGAATGGGTGCGGACCCATTCATTTTCAATGGGGCCAGTAAAGATGCGGACAGCACACAGTGTGCTGTCCGCATCCGCACTTCCGTTCTGCAAATAAATAGAACATGTCCTATTCTTGTCAGTAGACACAGACAAGAAAAGGAATTTCTATTTAAAGTGCCGGCCATGTGCGGTCCACAAAATGCGGAACGCACATGGCCGGTGTCCATGTTTTGCCTATCCGCAATTTGTGGACCGCAAAACACTTGTGGACGTGTGAATGGAACTTAATAGTTGAAAATTTCAGATTTCATACATAAGATGAAAGGGATAATAGGATGATAATACTAGTTATTATTTGTCCATGATTAGCTTTATTTATTTATATGTACATGTAATTGATGCTGCAATTCCTTTCCTGTTATCATGTGCTAGGATATGCCTTAGAGTGGAACCAGTTGAGTGGATTGTTTACCATTGTACGGAAGCCATTCGTATGAAGACTACAGAAAGATGTATCTGATGGGGGGGGGGGGGGGAGAAACCTTTAAACGTTACATAATGAAAAGCTATGACTACTAAGCATTGACATGTTAGGACAAACTATTATATTCTGAAACTTCTGTATTTTTCCAAGATTTAAATAAATCTACAAATGAGCCAAATAGGTTGATTCAGGTTTGATAATGGCCTAATCGATTTAATTTGTGTTATGAACAATTCTACCCAAATGAAAAGTGTGCCATTAGCTTGAAAAGCTGTGCATGACACTCTGAGTTCTCCTAGGACTCATAATATTTGTCTCTAGACAGTCCCCTTTTCAAGGAAAAAAAAATGTTGTATTACTTTTCTTTTCTTTCTCACTTTTGCCCAAATCGATTCAGATGCAATTCTAATTTTTACAAAATTTGGGTTGAATCTGATTTGTTTAAAATTGATTTAGAATCGTTAATTTCTGACGATAATTTGTTTTCCCTTAGTCCTAACAGCAGCACAGATGGGGGTTTAACCACCCCCCGTAGACTGGCAGGACCGGCGGAATGTTTAATGAGCCCAAGACTAATAACTCAATTTAACAATTAAGTATCTCCTTAAAAGGAGGAAGTCAACCCCCAGCCCACTGTGTTTATAGTAAGAAAAAAAATAGACTTACTAGGGTGGGAAATTTGTGTGCTGCTGTTAGGACTAAGGGAAAACAAATTAATTCAGAAATTAACGATTCCCTTACATCCTACCAGCAGCACAGATGGGGAGATAGCAAGAAGAAACCCCTAGGGAGGGCCTTCCTGCCTGGCAGAACTAAGAATAGTCTGGCATCTAGTCTATAATGGGAGATGAACGTCGATTCAGAGCTCCAGGAGGCAGCTTTGCAAATCATGTTGAGAGGCAGAAGACTCCTCTCAGCAAAAGTAGTAGCCACAGCTCTAGTAGAGTGGGCCTTCACGAATCCCAGAGGGTCCAGAGATTGGGAAACAAAGGATTCCTTAATAGCCTCCTCAATCCACCGACTGATGGAAGGTTTGGATGCCTTACAGCCTTTAAACTTGCCGGCAACAGGATTAGCAGATTCTCATCTTTCTTGAACTCCTTGATCTATCCACATAGATCCGGAGACATCTCGAGACGTCCAGAGGATGTCTAGCAGGTTACTAGGAGGAGGTGGTAGATGTCGACAGAACCGGGAGGGATATCACCTGGTTGATGTTCTGGAAGGAAGGAACTTTAGGCCTAAATACAGGGGGAATCTAAGGAGGATCCGGTAATGTAAGAAAATGGTATAGGGCTCATGCTGGGAGAGCTTAAAGCTCAGAGACCCTCTTGGCCAAAGTCACTGCAAGGAGAAACACAAACTTACAAGTAACGAACTTGATGCCCACCTCCTCTAACTGGTATGTTGGGCCCCCCGGCCAAGCAGGGGCTAATATGAGAATGTAGGCGGAGCTAATGGCAATCTTCTACATTAATTGTATTAAAAGCTAAAATATTAGGGTAGGACACCACCCTACTAACAAATAGTAACGTTTACATACCTGTTTGGCATGTTTTAATTTGCAAGTTATTGAGACCATGGACTGTGTGTAGGGGGGGGACTCCACGACTGTTCCCATGTGCAGGGCGGATGCGCGTCACCGGACCGGAAGTGACGCTTGCGCTCCAGCACCCGGAAGCATGTGTAGCGGCGTGCGTTCTAGATCCCGGCAGTGGTCTGCCAATTGGAGGACGCATGCCTGTGCGCGCTATTTAAGAGCCATTGGCTTCCTGAGGGCCCCACTGCCGCATCAACATTTTGGCAGCAGGCAGTCTGGCTGGAGGTTGGAGCTTGCTATCTGTGAGTATGACAGGTCCTTAAGATCTACATGATGTATCAGCATCGTTTGGACTCATGTTATACACAATGTTGTTTTAGGTTTGAACTTATCATTGGATATCAAAACCTATGGGGCTCCACCTCGGCTTTGCCTAATTTATTAGTGACAGCAACCAAGTAGGTCACTTTTACTTTATCCTATGTACCAGGACTATAATCAACTTCTCCCCAATTTTTCTTCCGGTGGTAATATCCTATCTAGGAAGTTGTGTTATTTGCATTATATTCCCCCTGAGGAGCCCGAAAGTGCGAAACGCGTCGGGGACAATATGGGGAATTATTTGTATTTGTGCCACTTTATACCTGTACTAATCATGCACTATGGTATAAGAGGGGCCGACGGTTTTTTATGACCGAATAAGGGTGAGCATAGTGTGAAAACAGGTCAGGAACGGGGACAGGGAAATTCCACCATAAGGGATTGTCCCTGGGCTGAGACCTATTTAGGGCGGACTAGGGGCAGATATCCCACTCTGCCCCGCTGGATATGCTACACCCTAACTTATACCTGTAAGTCACATTGTCTGCCACTAGGTGGCTATTTTTAATGTTGGCACAACTGTTTATCTCACTATCGGGTTATGTGGTGTATTTTATCTTATATATCAAGTAAAAGTTATATTTTAACAATAAGGGTCCACTAGATATTTTTTGAGTTAAGATTGGATTTTTATCAATACCCTCGGAATCATGGAAAACGGAGGGAAGTTGTATGCCAGCCTGAACCTCCAGGATATTGACAGAGCGTTTAATGCCAGGGGGTTGTCCTCCCTGTAAAGGGAGCAGAACCTCTTCACCTTGGCATTGAACCTTTTTGCCTTGAGATCCACCTCTGGCATACCCCACTTGAGGACTATCTGCTTGAATATCTCCGGATGTAAAGACCACTCCACTGACGGAGGACCGCAGCTCAGCCACTATCATATTGAGGGAGCCTTGAATGTGGACCGCAGATAAGTGGGAAAGGTACAACTCTGCCTAATCCAGAATCACCCCGATCTCTGACAGGAGGGGAAGTGATCTCGTGCCTCCCTGCTTGTTGGTGTAAAGTACCGCAGTCATATTGTCTGACTGGACTTTCACCGCTTTGCCCCGGATCTGAGGGGCTTAGTGAAGGAGGGCTAGCCGGATAGCTTAAATCTCGCGGAGATTGGATGAAAGAAGCCACTCCTGAGGAAACCAGGACCCGTGAACTGGAGTGTCGTCTAGGTGAGCGTCTATGACCCAGATTGGCTGGGTCATAGACTTTCCGTCTAAAAGATGGCACCACCATCTGAGGGAATACCGAGTTCGGCAAGACAGGGAGCACAGGGAGTTTAGCCCAGCAGGGCTGCCATTCCATTAGGAGAGGACCTCCGACTGTAGAGGGCGGAGGTGCCATATAGCCCAAGGGACTGCTTCCGCAGACGCTGACATGAGCCCCAACATCTTCATGAGAGTCCGGATTGGAACTCGCCGGGGAAAGGAAAGGAACTTGCCGTGTTCTGAACCCGGGATCTTCCTTCTGGAGTCAACTGGAGCGACATCCCAGTGGAGTCGATTATGAAGCCTAGATATCTTACTGAAGTCGACGGGCTCATGTTCGACCTCTACCAGCTGATGATCCAACCTAGGTGGAACAGAAAGGAGATTTTTACCTGATGAAGTTGGGTTAGGACCGCTAGAGCAGAGGCTTTTAAAGCCCGTCGTCCAGATAAGGAATGATGGTCAGTCCTAGAAGCCTCAAAGCCGCCACCACAGAAACCACCACCTTGGTAAAAGTGTGAGGGGCAGAAGAAATGCCAATGGGAAGGGCAACAGACAGAAGATGCCTGATGACACCGGACACCTGGACCGTGATCCTGAGATACTTCCTGGAATCGGGATGTGCAGATATGCATCCTTGAGGTCCAGGGTTGTCATCACGTCTCCAGGATTGAGGACGTGAACTACTGACCTGATGGTTTCTATACGAAACTTCACATTCCTTATAAACCGATTGAAATATCTCAGATCGATAATCATCCGGAGATCTCCTGAAGCCTTGGGAACCAGAAAATCTGGTGAATAGATCCCCAGGCCCCGTTCTCCTGCCGGAATCTCCTCCAGAGCCCCTTAGCAAATGTAGTCCTGAATGTAGGCCTCCAGGATCGCCTTCTTGGCAGCTTGAAGAAGGTTGATCTTGACAAACCTGTCCAGAGGAATAGAGGTGAGGTTGACTAAATAACCCTCGGAAATGATGTTCAGGACCCAGGGATCCGAGATCTCTCGGATCCCCTCTTCTCAGAAGTAGGAGAGACCCCACGGGTACATGAAGCATTGGAGTGGGGAAGCTTATTGGCAGGACGGCAGGAGTAACGGGAATTAGCCAAGAGCCTCGAAGAGGCCTGTAGTAAGGAGGTGGATTTTCCATCTTTGGCTCCTCCACGAGAGCACCTCAAACCCTTATGCTGCGCTCTCCAGTCACTTTGAGAGCTTGTTTGCTGGCCAGACCTGCCACCGCGGTCTTGTCTGCCCTGCCCTCGAAAGGAATGCTGGGGATGGCTCTTCACCTTCTATTCTGAAAGGCACTCCATGATCTTATCTAGCTCCGAACCAAACAAATGGTTGGGCTCGAATGGAAGGCCACATAAGCTGTATTCTGAGGAATTGTCAGCGACCCAAGGCTTAAGCCAAAATGGAATATGGGCTGCCGATCCCAGGGCCATGCTAAATACAGGCCCCTGATGTCATTTAATAGTATTGTCACAGGGTGCCAAAGGCACACTTGGTCTACCATGAGCCACAGACCTGCTGCTTAGCTTCAAGAGCAAGGATCTGTGTTTGGCCTCGTTCCCAGGGCTTACTTTGCTAGCAGGAAGCTCCCTCGCTAGCTTCAACTGGAGCTGTGCGGTATCGCACAAGAAGTCCATAGCCAGGTTGATGGTCTTGAAGGCAGCCAGTATGTCGTCCTGGAAAAAACCTCAGGTTCACGTCAACTTGAATTTGATTCAGGTGAGATCGGAGGAATGTAGAGACTTCAGAATCCGCTATGGCTGTGAAAGCGGAAGCCGCAGCTGCCGTAACACCCCGTCTTAGTGTGCACTCTGCAATGGGGTCCTGCAGCTAGACCCATTGTCTGCAGGAACCAGAGTGCACTTGGACAACTTGGCAATAGCCATGTCCACCTTGGGAATGGATCCCCATGAATCCACCAAGGGTTAAGCCATCGTGAACATGAATTTAAACTTCTTTGTTAAAACCGGACCTTTTCTAGGTTTTTTCCACTCTATATCATGACAGAGAGGAGGGTCTCATCCGCTTTGAAGACACGAGGTGCCCAAGTAGCGGGATCGGGAGGCTCTCCACGGTCAACATCATGGTCCCCCGACCTGATGGACTTGAGCAATTTCTGTGTCTTTCCAGTGGAGAAAACACAACGTCAGCTCCTGCGAGGAGAAAGAAACTAAGGAGACCAAGAAGGTCTCTCTACCGGGACAGAGGTCTCCATAGGGGCCTGGGCAGGCATAGGAAGCCTTTCCATCCAGCAGGCCTATGACTCCTTTAATAGAGCGACACAAATCCTGCAACATAGGTTCACTAGAGGGCAGAACCCTCTAACAGCAGCTATAACATCGGGTGTAGGTTAAGTCAACGCTCTCCCAAGCTGGTATTAGCCCAGCCTTAAGCTGTTTAGCTTCTGCGATCTCACGAGTGCAGGTATGATCAGCTTACAATAACCGTTGACTGCTGCAATGGTAGCAGGATAGATGCTTCCTCTTGGAATCCACTTTCCTGCCTTCCGAATCCCGCAGAGAAGACATCACTAGCCTTAAGCTGTTTACCTTCTGCAATCTGACGAGTGCAGGTATGATCAGCTTAGAATAACTGTTGACCACTGCAGTGGTAGCAGGATAGATGCTTCCTCCTGGAATCCACTTTCCTGCCTTCCGAATCCCTCAGAGAAGAAAAAAAAGGGAAAAAAAGGGACAAATAAAACATTTGTAAACCACCTATCTACGCAGGAAAGGTAAAAAAACAGACCGGAGGCAGCTGAGGAAATAAATCATCACAAGTGGAACAACACCAATTTTAGCACTCTGGGAGCTAGCTGAAAAAGCATATGCAGCCAGAGACCGAACTGGAGCACACAGCTTCCTAAAATAGGGGAAGGGGAGACATAACCAATCCACCCTTCCCCCAGTAAATCCTCCACAGGAAGAAGAATAAGGAAAAAATTCTTATAATTTTCGCATGAAAACGCGAAAAAAATCGTATCTGCGATAAAAACCCCCGCATCTATGAAAAAAATCGTGCCCGTGAAAAAATCACGGCCCGATTACCCGGAGGTGACGCAACAGGAGAGTCCCCGCGTCACCTCCGGAAGATGGCGGCATACAGGGACCGAGAATCCTGGACCGAGGACGCAGCCAAAATACCCCAGCCAGGCGCAACTGCGCGGGGCCGGCAGCAGATAAGCTGCCGGCAAAACTGACAAGGTACCTAGGAAAAGGGCAACGCCGTTACCCAAAGAAAATAAGGCTCCCCGCGCTTTCCATAAGAAAGGGGGGAACAAACCGCCTAGTCCACCTGTCCGGGAGGACAGAAAAAAACACAGTGGGCTGGGGGTTGACTTCCTCCTTTTAAGGAGATACTTAATTCTTAAATTGAGTTATTAGTCTTGGGCTCATTAAACATTCCGCCGATCCTGCCAGTCCACGGGGAGTGGTTAACCCCCATCTGTGCTGCTGGTAGAACGTAAGATAATCTGCTATATGTGAATTTATCCTAATACAGCCTTTACTGTCCAAGACAAAATGGCTTTAATAGTTTGACCTAAATTGGTTGTTTTCACTCTGCTCTTGTTTGAACCAATTAATTTTATATGGCCTAAAGTAATAGTTTCTTAACAACATAAACTGCATTTTTGTATTTTTACTGGATCACATAAGTATCAATTTTTTACTGAGCAGTCACCTTGCTAAGTATAGTAACAGTCTAAATGCAGTAAAAACTTTGCTATATATCCTCTTTTGTTGTCTGTCTTATTTTTGGCCGTGCTGGAAATTAGATCAGACATGTGCATTGTTAAGTACTCTAAGATGCTCTACCCCACTGGCTTTTTCACTTTAAAAAGTTGTTTTTACAGCTGCAAATAGGCACAAAGACGCAGAATGATCAGTAACACAGAAGTCTTAAGATTATATAAAGAAGCTGTCAAAACAAAGTACCTTTTATCTTGTGTAACCACAAATCAGACCTAGAAGCATTAACTATTTTCCAAATCAGTATAAAATAAACCGAGATCAAACATTCAGCGCACATTTGCCTTTTTAACATCTGGATATAAAAAAAAATAAAAAAATACAATTCAGGCATGTATTCTAATGGGCATTGTAAGATTTCTTACTATCAAAGGAAGTTCATATACCTGAATTCAGAAGAATTCCTCTTTCTGACCTTCAAGAGTAGAAAAAAAAAAATAACAATGTTTGGTCGTTATTAACGTTAATACAAAATTTTAACGGAAGATTTATCAAGATTGGCATTTTTCCTATGCTGGTCTTGATCTCATCTGTGTCGGAGTGAGATTCTTCAGTTATTATTAGTAGAGATGAGCAAAGTTCTGAAAACATTTTTTGGGCTGCTTCAGCCAATTTCACAAAGAAATTTGATTAGTGATAAATTACTTTGTCACAAAGCACATTCCTTTGTAGCAGGAACAATGATAGTGAATGGGGATCACAGCCCCACCCCCCACCCCCCCCTTCATTGAACGCCTCAGGTGCCGCATTCATCGTTGATTATGGCATGTGATGCAACAATTGAGACTTTTCAGGGTTTAATCAGGTTAAAAAAAAAAATACCCACCTCATTCATTTGCTTGCAAAGAGGCCATTATGGCCATCTTGATTGAAAACAACATGAGGTGACGTGATGATGTCATCATGTCATCAAGCTGGTCAGGTCTGCGCGTTGACTTGGTGATGTCACACGTTACCCAGTGTGAGATTTTGTGCAGTATCTTCAAACAAAATAGCTGCGGCAAATGGATAAGGTGAGTATGTTTTTTTTTTTTTACCACCATTTCAGGAAAAAAAGATTTGTCACCACGAACAGTGGGGAAATGTGGCTTCATGGCTAATCAATATTTTCCTAAAATTCGTATCAAAGTCAATTAGCCTGGCTTTGATTCTCTTAGCACTAATTAGTAGGCCACACGGTCGGGTTTCTGCATGCAGTTTTGAAAGTCGAAATCAGGAGTTGATCATAAAAGGAAAGAAAGTCTAAAAAAAGGACAGATACGACTTCTCCTGCTTTTTGATTTCACTACTGGTGTTGGCTGCCAAGACCGCATGCAGAAAAATGACCATATGGCAGGAATCTAAGGCCCCTTTCACACGGTTGTGATTTCCCCGCAGGTGCAATGCGTGAGGTGGACGCATTGCACCCGCACTTAATCCGGACCCATTCATTTCTATGGGGCTGTGCACATGAGCGGTGATTTTCACGCATCACTTCTGCGTTGTGTGAAAATCGCAGCATGCTCTATATTTTGCATTTTTCACGCAACGCAGGCCCCATAGAAGTAAATGGGGCTGCGGGAAAATCGCAAGCATCCGCAAGCAAGTGTGGATGCAGTGCGATTTTCCCGCATGGTTGCTAAGAGACGGGACCCGATCTTTATTATTTTCCCTTATGACATGGTTATAAGGGAAAATAATAGCATTCTCAATAAAGAATGCTTTGTAGAATGTGGATTAAGGGGTTAAAAATAAAAAACTTGACTCACCTTAGCCAGTTGGCGATCTCTTCTCTCTTCAAGCATTAGCTGCAGTCTAAAGGACCTGTGATGACGTCACATCACATGGTCCAATCACATGGTCCATCACGGTATGTGTGCCATTTAGGGCCTGACAATCTTGAGTAACAATATAAATGCAGTCAATACAGCAGACTGCAGTGTTAATTTCTAATGCTAATACAGGGTGGGACATTTGTATGGATACACCTTAATAAAATGGGAATGGTTGGTGATATTAACTTCCTGTTTGTGGCACATTAGTATATGTGAGGAGGGAAAATTTTCAAGATGGATGGTGACCATGGCGGCCATTTTGAAGTCGGACATTTTGAATCCAACTTTTGGTTTTTCAATAGGAAGAGGGTCATGTGACACATCAAACTTATTGGGAATTTCACAAGAAAAGCAATGGTGTGCTTGGTTTTACCGTAACTTTATTCTTTCATGAGTTATTTACAAGTTTCTCTTTGTTTACAGCCATTGACATGTCGCCGAGGTTAACACATGAGGAGCGGATAGAAATTGTGTTTATGTCTGGTGAACGCAGTAACCAGGTCAGCAGATTTCAATGCAAGACAGCCTACGAGACCACCCATCTCCCATGCTACAGTTAGCAAACTGCTTGCTAAGTTTTGTGAAACTGGTTCAGTGTTGGATTTGCCAAAATGTGGATGCATGAAATTTGTCACTAATGAAGAAACATCAGTGGCTGTCCTAGCTTCATTCAGCAAAAGCCCACAGCGTAGCACTCGCCGCATGTCACTGGAGAGTGGCATTAGTCGAACATCCCTCACAAATGGCACCCTTACAAATGCCAGCTACTGCAGCATCTCAATGAGGATGACCCAGATCGGCACACTGAATTTGCAGAATGGGCAAAACAAAAATTGGAACAGGACCCTCACTTTACGCAGAATATTTTGTTCAGTAACATAGTAACATATAGTATATAAGACCGAAAAAAGACATTTGTCCATCCAGTTCGGCCTGTTTCCTACAAGTTGATCCAGAGGAAGGCAAAAAAACCCTGTGCACCAGAAGCCAATTTTCCCCACTTTAGTTTAGTGTCATCTGCAAAAATAGATATTTTACTGTGCAGGCCTTCTACAAGATCATTAATAAATATATTGAAGAGAATAGGGCCCAATACCGACCCCTGAGGTATCCCACTAGTTACAGTGACCCAATCTGAGTATCTACAGTTAATAACCACCCTCTGTTTTCTGTCACTTAGCCAGTTACTTACCCACATACAGACATTTTCTCCCAGTCTGAGCATCCTCATTTTATATACTAACCTTTTATGAGGTACAGTGTCAAATGCTTTGGAGAAGTCCAGATATACGACATCCATTGATTCGCCGCTGTCAAGTCTAGAACTTACCTCCTCATAGAAGCTGATTAAATTCGTTTGGCATGACCGATCCCTCATGAAGCCATGCTGATATGGCGTTATTTGCTTATTTTCATTGAGATACTCCAAAATAGCATCTCTTAAAAACACTTCAAACAGTTTAACAACAATAGATGTTAAACTTACCGGCCTATAATTTCCAGGCTCTGTTTTTGGACCCTTTTTGAATATTGGCACCACATTTGCTATGCGCCAATCCTGTGGAACATTCCCTGTTATTATAGAGTCCGTAAATATCAGAAGTAATGGTCTGGCTATGACATCACTTAATTCCCTTAGGATACGGGGGTGTATGCCATCCGGTCCTGGCGATTTGTCTATTTTAATCTTTTTAAGTCGCTGTTGTACTTCTTCCTGGGTCAGACAGGGCACTTTTAATGGGGGATTTACTTTTACATTCTGCATTTCATCTGACAGTTTATTTTCCTCAGTGAATATAGTGGAGAAAAAAATATTTAATAGTTTTGCTTTATCCTTGTCGCTCTCTGCAACACCGCCCTCATTGCTATGTAGAAGGCCGACTCCTTCAGTGATGAGGAAAACTTTTATGTGAATGGTGATTGATCCCTCCAAGACTGTTGGAACAAAAAAATTGATGGTATGGTGTGGTATATGGGGTACAAAGATACTGGGGCCATTCTTCATCAATGGAAACCTCAAGGCCATTGGATATGCAAAATTGCTACATGATGAAGTGTTTCCCTCTTTATGCACTGAAGCTGGCACGTTCCCTGAGTTTTTCCAGTAAGATGGTGCACCACAACATTATGGGTGTCAGGTCCGAGCATTTCTTAGATGAACAGTTTACTGGAAAGTGGATTGGTCGTCGTGGGCCAGTTGAATAGCAACCAAGGTCTCCCAATCTGACCCTCTTAGACTTTTATCTTTGGGGTCATCTGAAGGCAATTGTCTATGCTGTGAAGATACTAGATGTGCAGCACCTGAAACTACGGATACTGGAAGCCTGTGCTAGCATTTCTTCTGCGGTGTTGCTATCAATGGGTGAAGAGTGGGAGAAGAGGGTTGCATTGACAATCCAACACAATGGGCAGCACATTGAACACATTTTTTAAGTGGTCAGAAACTTGTAAATAACTCATGAAAGAATAAAGTTACGTTAAAACCAAGCACACCATTGTTTTTCTTGTGAAATTCACAATAAGTTTGATGTGTCACATGACCCTCTTCCTATTGAAAAAACAAAAGTTGGATTCAAAATGACCGACTTCAAAATGGCCACCCCATGGTCACCACCCATCTTGAAAAGTTTCCCCCCTCACATATACTAATGTACCACAAACAGGAAGTTAATATCACCAACCATTCCCATTTTATTAAGGTGTATCCATATAAATGGCCCACCATGTAGTAAGGTCGTGGCCAAAAGTTTTAAGAATGACACAAATATTAGTTTTCACAAAGTTTGCTGCTAAACTGCTTTTAGATCTTTGTTTCAGTTGTTTCTGTGATGTACTGAAATATAATTACACGCGCTTCATACATTTCAAAGGCTTTTATCAACAATTTCATGACATTAATGCAGAGTCAGTATTTGCAGTGTTGGCCCTTCTTTTTCAGGACCTCTGCAATTCGACTGGGCATGCTCTCAATCAACTTCTGGACCAATTCCTGACTGATAGCAACCCATTCTTTCATAATCACTTCTTGGAGTTTGTCAGAATTAGTGGGTTTTTGTTTGTCCACGCGCCTCTTGAGGATTGACCACAAGTTCTCAATGGGTTTAAGATCTGGGGAGTTTCCAGGCCATGGACCCAAAATGTCAACGTATTGGTCCCCGAGCCACTTGGTTATAACTTTTGCCTTATAGTACGGTGCTCCATCGTGCTGGAAAATGCATTGTTCTTCACCAAACTGTTGTTGGATTGTTGGAAGAAGTTGCTGTTGGAGGATGTTTTGGTACCATTCTTTATTCATGGCTGTGTTTTTGTGCAAAATTGTGAGTGAGCCCACTCCCTTGGATGAGAAGCAACCCCACACATGAATGGTCTCAGGATGCTTTACTTTTGGCATGGCACAGGACTAATGGTAGCACTCACCTTTTCTTCTCCGGACAAGCCTTCATCCAGATGCCCCAAACAATTAGAAACAGGCTTCATCGGGGAATATGACTTTACTCCAGTCCTCAGCAGTCCATTCACCATACTTTCTGCAGAAGATCACTCTGTTCCTGATGTTTTTTTTGGAGAGAAGTGGCTTCTTTGCTGCCCTTCTTGACACCAGGCCATCTTCCAAAAGTCTTCGCCTCACTTTGCGTGCAGATGCACTCACACCTGCCTGCTGCCATTCCTGAGCAAGCTCTGCACTGGTGGCACTCCGATCTCGCAGCTGAATCCTCTTTAGGAGACGATCCTGGTGCTTGCTAGACTTTCTTGGACTCCCTGAAGCCTTCTTAACAAGAATTAAACCTCTTTCCTTGAAGTTCTTGATGATCCTATAAATTGTTGATTGAGGTGCAATCTTAGTAGCCACAATATCCTTGCCTGTGAAGCCATTTTTATGCAACGCAACGATGGCTGCACGCGTTTCTTTGCAGGTCACCATGGTTAACAATGGAAGAACAATGATTTCAAGCATCACCCTCCTTTTAACATGTCAAGTCTGCCATTTTAACCCAATTAGCCTGACATAATGATCTCCATCCTTGTGCTCGTCAATATTCTCACCTGAGTTAACAAGACGATTACTGAAATTATCTCAGCAGGTTCTTTAATGACAACAATGAAATGCAGTAGAAAGTTTTTTTGGGATTAGGTTAATTTTCATGGCAAAGAAGGACTATGCAATTCATATGATCACTCTTCATAACATTCTGGAGTATATGCAAATTGCTTTTTTAAAAACTTAAGCAGCAACTCTTCCAAATTCCAATATTTATGCAATTCTCAAAACTGTTGGCCACGACTGTACACTGTGGGCAGAAGGACCAATTTCACAGATGACATTTCGGCTCTCCAGAGATTTATTCAAGGTGTCGGAGAAGAAATGCCAAGTTGATGTCTAAAACTGGCACTCTAAGCTCTAGTGAGAATGTTAGCAAGGTGCAACAGGCACACATTGCAAATAGTGCTTAGAGTTCTAGATTTACGCATCAACTTGACTTCTCTCCTTGTGACACTGTGAACAAGGTTTGTAAAAAAAATTTAAGTTGATTACTGATAGAGTTCTGCTCAGGAGTATTTGGGTAACTAACCTAAAAATACCCTAAAACTAAACTAACCTAACCTAAACATATTAACTAACTCCTTATTGACTGGTCATTTTACTAAGATTTTTTTTTTTTTGTGATAACACCTCAATAATCCTAAGAGATTACATTGATATTTGTCCAGTATCCTTAGGCTGTGTTTATTGTACCTTTCAATATATTTCAGGTCTATATGTTTACTGTAATGTTGTCCTTGTGTTCTATGGAGAAAACACATGCTGAAGTGTCCTTTTCTAATCTCAGAATCTGACTACAATTGCCACTTACAACACAAGCAGCAAAAGTGCTGTTAGGTTTCATATGTCAGGCGGCAATGTGCAGACTGCATGTTGTAAACATTTGGGAAGATGCTTGACAATTTGATTGGCAGAATAAAGATGTATAGCTCAACCATCTAAAAAATACACAGTGTGCAAATAGCCTTACCTAGAAAAGGTCAGGAGATCACAGTTTGTGTCAAGACTCCCTCTGTTGCACAGAAAGTTATGATTTCTAGTTTAAAAAGCCTATTTCTAAATATCTTCAATATGCAGTCTTAATAACTTGCAGACATTATCACAATCACAACATAGTGATGGTATCCCTTGCATTGTCCAAAAAAAAATACCATCATACATCCCTTAAGAAGTAGAAGACAACAGTGCTTAAAGGGGTTGTCTTATTTGACCAAATGGCATTTATCATGTACATAAAGTTAATACAAAGCTCTTACTAATGTATTTTGATTGTCCCTATTGCCTCCTTTGCTGGCTTGATTGATTTTTCCATCACATTATACACTGCTCGTTTCAAGGGGCTACGACCAATCTACAATCCAGCATCAGTGGTTGTGTTTGCACATTAGAGGAAAAAGCGTCTGCCTCTCTGGTGGTTGGGACCATGGGAGCGCACATAGGTCAGTGCTTTTCCTATAGTGTGCAAGCACGGCCACCACTACTGGATTGTGGTCATAACCATGGAAATGAGCAGTGTATAATGCAATAGAAAAATGAATCAAGCCTGCAAAGGAGGCAATATGAACAAGCACAATGCATTAATAAATGCCTTGCATTAAAGGAAATGTGTCATAATTTTTTTTTTCTGCCAGTTAAAACCAGATTACACATATCCTTTTTTCGAATCTCTTTTTATTTTCTCATCATAGATTTTTTTTATTTTTATTTCCTGAACATGTTTATGGGGGTGGCCATCTTGCCTGAGCTGTTGTTCACTTTATTTAGAAAGCATTAAGAAAATTGCTTTCTGGTCTATAGACACAATAGACTGAAGGGGACCTCATTGACCTCTATGTGTTCTCTGCAAGGAATGTATAAGCTTTGACAATCACCTAATGCAAATGGTGGATCCTGCCTTACACAGATTTCGGCCTCATGCACGCGGCTGTTGTGGTCCGCGTCCGAGCCGCATATTTTGTGGCTCGGGCGCGGACCCATTAACTTCAATGGGGCCTCGAAAGATGCGGACAGCACTCCATGTGCTGTCCGCATCCGTTGCTTTGTTCCGTGCCCCCGCAAAAAAAATTGAGTATGTCCTATTCATGTCCATTTTACGGACAAGAATAGGCATTTCTACAATGGGCCGTGTTCCGTTCCGCAAATTAAGGAACGCGGAGCAGCTTCCGTGTTTTGCGGATCTGCGGTTTGCGGACCGCAAAACACCAACGGTCGTGTGCATGAGGCCTTAGGCAGGATTAGAATGAAAGATAAGCAGGTAACTGCAGAAAAGTGATCTGTACAGACCCAAATTATTATTAGGCTTAGCGGCCAGTGCAAAAAATGCTGGATTTTATGTTTTTTGTTTAAATATATTGACATGGAAACATCACCAATAAAAACATAGAGGGAGATTTAATGGTGTAACGTACACCTGGCTTAGTTGTCCATAGCAACCAATCAGATTAACATCTTTAATTTTTCACAGTTCGTTTGGAAAATGAATGGTGGAACTAAGCCATGTGTGCGGGAGGGGGGGGGGGGCGGTAGTAGGGTTGAGAAGAATAGCTGTCAGGCCCTCTTTATTGCATGGGATCTGCTGGGTGTGGTGGTCTCCAGCAAATCCCAGTTTTGGAGACTCCAGGATTGTGTTTTTATGCCAGAAGAGAATACCAGAATTTGACCACAAATATGCACGTAACCTAAGGTCAATTTACAGTCTGGTATGGCAACCTTAACAGTAGCTGTTCAATTTTTCAGTGGAGCTTGAGACTTGCTATGAACCATCTTAAAGGTGATGGTGGAAGCCAGGAGCGTGCCAATAGAGGTCACAGTTTCACACAGGCCATGATGTTCATACAGTGATAATACACCCTTTTCTACATAAACAGACACCAGATTACACATTACAGACTTTGTATTGTGTATATATTGTGGTAAGGTGCAAGGTACCATTGTCGATGGCAGGTACGTGTCACCGAGGTTCCTGGCCTCGGTGAGGTGAGAGCCGGGTTTTTATGTGTCAGCAGCAGCTAGTGCTGCTTGACATTGTTAGTTAGTTTGGCTGCAAAGCCAATCCGGGCCGGCTCTTACTGGGAGTAGGCAAAGAGTTGGGTGGGTGCCTACTCCCCATGGTCCAGGACGGACTTTATCCAGGCCTTTAAAAGGCAGCCTCCTCAGCAGCTGAGGGGGTGATTATCCTGGAGCTGGTGTTAGGCTGTGGAATCATCTGAGTTTGGGAGTTGTGATCCATTCTGTGCTGTGTGGAGTTCACGCTGGAAGCAAGAGCCCAAGCAAGGAGGAGTGCAGACGGCCTGGAAGCATGAGGTCGATCGCCTTGCGGCTGGACTGACAGCCAGGTGCGAACCTGCACCGAAAACCTCCCAGGTGATTGTAACCTGCATTGGACTGTTTTGTTTTGCATCACGTTTTTCTGCTGGGTGTGAATTAACACCAAGAGACTGTTTATTGTTTATGTTGTGCAGGTGTGAATAAAACACTGTCTATTGCACCTTCTGGACTCCCTTTTGCCTCTGTACTGCACCCGCACCGCTATCTACCAGAGCGACTCCCCACATTATATATATATATATATATATATATATATATATATAAATTCACATCATGATCAGAGATGATTGAAGTTCTTCAAGATTCTATTTGGCAAATTTTACCCAAAAAAATTTTGTTTCTTTAAAAAGCGCATTTTTTTTGTAAGTAGTGGGTATAATAACAGGGAATGGTGATTGCGCAATCCCCTTCATTGAACCCATCAGATGGTACGCTCATCACTGATCATGGCATCTGAGATCAATATTAAAGCACTGCTCCTAAAAATAAAATAAAAAATAAAATGTACTTACCTCATCCATTTGCCCTGCGGACATCTTGCTTAAAGATCAAGCGAAAAATATCACATGGTGCATGATGACCTCATTACATTGCAGCGTGGTAACTAGAGATGAGTGAATCAAAGCTGACAAAGTGGAATTCAAATCGCATTTTTCTAAAATGACTGCTGCACGATTGAGGACATGGAGAAAGGAAGTATGGAAAGGCGGGATCACCCAGACTGACATGCATGATGCAGCCAATCATTAGCCAGCCAGCCCTGTGATGTCACAGTCCTATAAATGCAGCGGCCATCTTAGAATCAGACATTTTCCAGCATTCTGAGTGCAGGGACAGAAATGAGAAGGCGCTAGGTACAGCAATTGGAAAAAGCTCATTTGTGCAGGTAAAAGATACGGAGGAATCATTTCACAGCATCTTAATGCAGGAAGAGATATCAGAAGGCGCTAGGGTCAGTGCTAGAAAAGCGATTTACAAGTGCAGGTAAAGATAATTTGGGGATCCAAATAACCAGTATACAGCTCTGTCATTCCAGCAATTTGTTCTTGGGGTGCAAGTGCTATGTTGAAAAGCCTTTAGTGGCTTATATCTGTAAAAAAAAAAAAAAATTATACGCTGTTCACTTCTGCAATAATATGTGCTGACAAAAATATATACGCAGTTCACTTCTGAAATAATATGTGGTGACAACGTTTAGTGGCGTATTTCATTACAAAACAAATAATATATTCTCAGTTCACTTCTGCAGCTATATGTGGTAAAAGCTAGTATTGAGCATGCTCGGCCGAACTAGTGTTGCGATGCTCGGCACATTGCAGTGTTTGGGCGAATACCGCGTGTGCTCGAGCACGATGGTCAAGTCTCCTCTCAGCACGTTTGTTGGCTGGTGACAGCGACATTACCTGTACTACATCTCCTGTATAACGTTAGCTGCTAGTGACAGCAGCGACATTGCCTGCGCTATATCTCCTGTATAATGTTAGCCGCTGGTGACAGCAGCAACATTACCTACGCTACATCTCCTGTATAACGTTAGCCACTGGTGACAACAGCGACATTACCTGCGCATTTTATCTCCTGTATAAAGATAACCACTGGTGACAGCAGCAACATTGCCTGTGCTACATCTTCTGTATAACGTTAGCTGCTGGTGACAGCAGCGACATTACCTGCGCTACATCTCCTGTATAACGTTACCTGCTCGTGACAGCGGCGACATTATCTGTGCTACATCTCCTGTGTAACGTTTGCACATCCCAAAATGCTGTGACATTCCCTGTAATTGCTTATTAGCCGCTGGTGACAGCAGCGACATTACCTGCACTTTATCTCCTGTATAATGTTTGCGCATCCCAAATAGCTGTGACATTCCCTGTAATTTTTTATTAGCCGCTGGTGACAGTGACATTACCTGCGCTACATCTCCTGTATACCATTTGCGCATCATAAATATCAGTGACATTCATTTAAATTTTTTATATAGAAGATGTAGAGCAGGTAATGTTAATGCTGTCACCAGCAGCTAACGTTATACAGGAGATGCAAAGCAGGTAATATCGCCGCTGTCATCAGCGGCGATATTGCCTGCTTTGCATCTCCTGTATAACGTTAGCTGCTGGTGACAGCATTAACATTACCTACTCTACATCTTCTATATAACGTTAGCCGTTGGTGACAGCAGCGACATTATCTGCGCATTATCTCCTGTATACCGTTAGCCGATGGTGACAGCAGCGACTGCACATCCCAAATAGCTGTGACATTCCCTGTAATTTTTTTTTAGCTGCTGGTGACAGAAGTAACATTACGTGCACTACATCTTCTGTATAACGTTAGCCACTGGTGACAGCAGCAACATTACCTACGCTACATCTCCTGTATAACGTTTGAGCATCCCAAATAGCTGTGACATTCCCTGTAATTTTTTATTAGCCGCTAGTCACAGCGACATTAACTGGCTTTATCTCCTGTATATCGTTTACGCATCATAAATATCTGTGACATTCAGTTTAATTTTGTTGCCGCTGTTGGCAGCGACATTACCTACGCTACTGCTCCTGTATATCGTTTGCACATCATAAATAACAGTGACATTCAGTATAAAAATTTCGCCGCTGGTGACAGCAACATAACCTGCACTGCATCTCCTGTATAATATTTATGCATCAAAAATATCAGTGACATGCAGTTTAATTTTTTTGCCGCTGGTGACATCGACATTACCTGTGCTAAATCTCCTGTATAACATTTGCACATCATAAATATCAGTGACAATCAGTTTAATTTTTACGCATCATAAATGTCAGTGACATTCAGTTACATTTTTTCGCTGCCAGTGACAGCGATATTACCTGCGCTACATCTCCTGTATAACGTTTGTGCATCATAAATATCAAAACCTGCGCTACTGTACGTGTGACATACTTGCAAGCATATATACCATTTAATATGCTCAAGGTAAGCAGTAAGTGGCTATGCTGCTGATGGTGCACGCAGAGGCCGTGGCCCTGGGCACGTTGAAACTGTGCCTGCTGCCAGAGCACAAGAAACACACTCATCTACGATTTCTAGCTTCATGTTCCAGTTTGCAGGGCGACGCAGAACACCACTCTCGAAGTCACACCAGTGCGACTAGGTGGTTGATTGGATTTCACCAGATAATTCTTCCAGTCGGTCAAGCACCACGCTGTCTTCCCCCAAGTCCAGTCTCAGTAGCAAAGAGTTTGGTCAACAGAATCCTCACCCTGATCCTCCTTCCTCCCACCATTGAGAGTCTTGGCAACAAGTGATCCCACACTGGGATATTCCGAGGAGCTCTTTTCATCGTCATTCCTTGATTTGGCGCTCCCGCCAAGCCCTCTTGAAAAGGTACATGAGGGGATCTTGTGCACTGATTCCCAAATAGTGTTGGGCGTGAATATTCTCCCATATAATGTTTGCACATCATAAATTTCAGTGACATTCAGTTTAATTTTTTTGCCGCTGGTGACAGCGACATTACCTGCACTACATTTCCTGTATAACTTTGTGCATGACGAGTGGGCATGGATGTCTGACCTCTGTGAGGTGTTATGCAACTTTGAGGAATCATCACCGATGGAGAGCTACGATGACGCTATTATCAGTGTAACAACCCCACTTCAGTGTCTACTGAAACGCTCACTGCTCACAATGAAGGCGAACACTTTGCATGTGGAAGAGGTGGAAATGGGGGAAGATAGTACACAGGGTGATAGCCAGACCACTCTCAATTCATCTTCTCAGTTCAAATTGTATGATGATAATGAGGAGGAGCAGTAGATGGTTTCCTCCTCTACAGAGGGTACTACCCATAGCAGGTTTATTCCATCTGTTTAGCGTGGATGGGCAGAAGAGGAGGAAGAGGATGAGGAGATTGAGAGTCATACTCCTGATGAGAACAGCAAAGTCTTGTCTGTTAGGACTCTGGCACACATGGCTGACTTTGTTATGCTGCTCTTCCCATGACCCTCATGTTGTCTGCATTTTGGCCAACACGAAATACTGGTTGTTCACCCTTCTCGACCCCCGCTAGAAAGAGAACTTCTCATCTCTCATTCCTTTGGTGGAGAGGACAGGCACAATGTTGCAATACCAGAAGGTTCTTGTTGAAAAATTGCTCCATAAATTTCCAGCTGACAACGCTGGTGGCAGAGTATGCAGTTCCATGGGCAACCGAGGAGGGGAGACGAGGGAAACACACAGCAGTTCCAAAAGAGGCAGGGCAACACTCTCCAAGGCCTGGGACAGTTTCACAACACCCCGCCAGCACCCTCACCCTAATGGGCGGCCTAGTGTCCCAAGTATGGAAAAATTTTGTAAGATGGTGAAGGAGTAAGTAGCAGACCATGTCAGCATCCTCAATGTGCCTTACAATTATTGAGTGTCCAAGCTGGACATGTGGTATGAACTAGCGCTCTACGCCTTGGAGGTGCTGACCTGCCCTGCCACCAGCGTTTTGTCAGAGCGGATATTTAGTGCTACTGGGGGCATAATAACTGTCAGGAGGAAGGACCGCTAATATATTTTTGGGTCTGAAACGCATTGACATGTAATTGGCACATAACTTGTCATTCTTCACTGGAGTTTTAACCGCTGCAATAAAGACGATATATTTTATTCATCCGCATTTGGAGCCAGACCTTTCTTCGTTTTACCTATTCTACTGCTCGCAGGTGCATTGTCCGTGATCATTTGCTGGGTGGACACTATTACCGACAGGTGAGAGCTGTCACATCCCTTCTTGCACGTAATAACTAATAAACGCATGAGCCTGTCAACTAAAAATGCTGACAGGTTGACTCTTATAAAAATGAACAAGGCCTGGATTGCTCCTCTCTACTCCACCAGAGGAAAGCAGCTGAACATTAAGGCACTTTAAATGTGGCTTTTATGGTGTATTGAATACACTGTATTCCCATGCACCCCGTTCACCACAAAAAGGGTATATGGTTCAATCTTCCTTTTCTCGTCCTCCTCCATCATATCAAAATGCTTATTAGGCTGTCCTCGCTCCTAATATTTTAGAGGGTCAGCTAAGCAGCAGACCCTCACCCCTGATGTTTTACATGGTCTGATCAGCAACAGGCCCTCACTCATAATGTTTTAGATGGTCAGATCAGCAGCAGGCCCTCGCCCCTAATGTTTTAGATGGTTAGCTCAGCAGCAGGCCCACGCCTATAATGTTTTAGATGGCCAACTCAGCAGCAGGCCCTCGCTCATAATGTTTTACATAGTCAGCTTAACAGCAGGCCCTCGCCCGAATGTTTTAGATGGTCAGCTTGGCAGCAGGCTCTCACCCATAATGTTTTAGCTGGTCAGATCAGCAGCAGGCCCTCGCCCCTTATTTTTTAGATGGTCAGCTCAGCAGCAGGCACTAGCCCATAATGTTTTAGATGGTCAGCTTAACAGCAGTCCTTTACCCATAATGTTTTAGATGGTCACCAGCAGGCCCTTGCTGCTAATGTTCTTGAGGGTCACCAGCGGGCCATCAATCATCATTTTTCAAGGGTGTGTATGATACCCTCCTTTATGTGTAATAAACGGTGTATTAGAGTGCCGGTTCCTTGTAATTTTTGGCAGCCCATTCGCTTAATGCATAGGCTTTATGAGTGAAGGAGGACAGGGAGGAGACTTGAGCATCACACTCGAGCACACGCCGTGTTTGGCTGAACACTGCGATGTGCCAAGCATCGCGATGCTCGAGTGAAGAAGGTGTTCGGCCAAGCATGCTCGCCCAACACTACTGTTGCATTTATTTATAGTGAAAGGGTTTATTGGCCTATTTCAGTACAAAACGAAAAATATTTTCTCATTTCACTTCCGCAGTTATTATTATTTCAGTAGAAAAATAAAATATATTCAGCTTTTACTTTTGTATTTATATGTGGTAAAACCTTCAGTGACGTATTTCGGTAGAAAAACAAAATATATTCAGCCTTTCCTGTTGCAAGTATATGTGGCAAAATCTTTAGTGACGTATTTCGGTCCAAAAACATTTTGTTCAGCGTTCAGTGCTGCAGTTATATGTGCTAAAACCATTAGTGATATATTTCGGTAGAAAAACTAATTTTATTCAGCATTCAGCACTGTAGTAATATGCGGTAATATCTTTTGTGACTTATTTCGGTAGACAAAACAAATTGTAGTCAGCATTCAGTGCTGCAGTTGCATGTAGTAAAATGTTTTTTGACATATTGCTGTCGAAAAACGAATTTTATTCGGCATTCAACGCTGTTGTTATATGTGGTAAAATCTCCATGATGTCTCCATGATAAATCTGCAGCGTGGGGGCCCCGTGTGGCTTCTACACACTTTCAAAATAATCCTTCAGCTGGGCGAATAGATGTCGGATGACCGGGACACTCCATTAACTTCCCAGGAGCTGCTTTTGGGAGCAGCGATCTTCGGATTCCCCCTACACTATATGGATGTATCATAAATGATCCATTTCTGATACATCCATATAGTGTAGGGGGAATCCGAAGATCCTCTACATCTCAGTGCTCCGTTATATGTGGTAAAATCTTTATTGACGTATTTCGGTGGAAAAACTAATTTTACTCAGCGTTCTACACTGTAGTAATACGCGGTAAAATCTTTTGTGACTTATTTCGGTGGAAAAACAAATTGTATTCAGTGTCCAGCGCTGCAGTTATATGTGGTAAAATCTTTTGTTATGTATTTCGGTGAAAAAACTAATTTTATTCAGCATTCAGCGCTGTAGTGATAAGCGGTAAAATATTTTGTGACGTATATCGGTGGAAAAACAAATTGTATTTACGTTCAGCGCTGCAGTTATGTGTGGTAAAATCTTTTGTGATGTATTTTGGTGGAAAAACAAATTTTATTGAGTGTTTAGCTCTGTAGTAATATGTGGTAAAATCTTTTGTGATGTATTTCGGTGGAAAAACTAATTGTATTCAGCGTTCAGCGCTGCAGTTATATGTGGTAAAATCTTTATTGAAGTATTTCGGTCAAAAAACAAAATTAATTCAGTGGTCAGCGCTGCGGTTATATGCGGTAAAATGTTTACTAAAGTATCTTGATGAACTTCGCTACTCTTCTGGGCTCAAATGTATCTTAACGCTTTGTCTTCTCATTGTCTGTAGCTACTAGAGGCCTGTTCATGCAAGGCAGGTTCCCCCAGAAGTATCTTAGTCGATCATCACTCTGTCATTGTGCCTCTCTGTGGCTTCCTCATGCTGCTCCCACCTCCTTACTCTGTCATTGTGCCATTTTGTGGCTTCTTCCTGATGCTGCTACCGACACCTCCAGACTCTGTCATCGTGCCACTCTGTGGCCTATTTATGCTGCTGCCACCTCCAGACTCTATAGATGTGCCACTCTGTGGCCTACTCATGCTGCGGCCACCTCCAGACTCTGTCATTGTACCACTTTGTGGCCTATTCATGCTGCTGTCACCTCTACACTCTGTCATTCTGCAACTCTGTGGCTTCCCCATGCTGTTGCCCACCTCCACACTATGTCGTTGTGCCATTCTGTGGCTTCCTACTGATGCTGATGCTGCTGCTGACACCTCCAGACTCTGTCATTATGCCACTCTGTGGACTACTCATGCTGCTGCCACCTCCACACTCTGTCATTGTGCCACTCTGTGGCCTACTCATGCTTCTTCCACCTCCACACTCTTTCATTGTGCCACTCTGTAGCCTTCTCCTGATGCTGCTGTTGCCGACACTTCCAGACTCGGTCATTGCGCCACTCTGTGGCCTACTCATACTGCTGCCACCTCTACACTATGTCACCTATCCACCCTGTGGTCTCCTCATGCTGCTTCCACCTCACCACTATGTCATAGATCCACTCTTTGGACTTTTCATGCTGTTTCCACCCTCTTCACTTCATGACTGGTCCTTGATTTTGGCTTTTGGTCTGCCTGCCATCATCATTTTTTTGACTCTTCTTCTGATCTGTAGAAGGAAGGAAAAATGAGACCACAACGGATATGCCTGTGTAGCAGCTTTAAGGCCTGTATGGTCCCATCAGGTCTCCTAATGCTGCTGCTGCCATCTCCACACTCTTTAATTGTGCCACTCTGTGGCCTCCTCATGCTGCTGTTCCCACCTCCATACTATGTCACCTTGCCACTCTGTGGCCTTCTCATGCTGCTTCTGCCACCTCAATACTCTGTCATTGTGCCACTCTGTGGTCCCCTCATGCTGCTGCCACTTCACCACTCTGTGGTCTCCTCATGCTGCTGCAACATCACTACTCTGTGGTCCCCTTATGCTGCTGCCACCTCACCACTATGTCACTGGGCCACTCTGTGGACTTCTTAGTCTGTTACCACCTACCCTACTCCATGGCTGGGCCACTATTTTGCCTTTTTGGCCTGGTTGACATCATCACTTATTTGACCCTTCTTCTGATCTGTCAGTAGGAAGGAAAAATGAGACTCACAACGGATCCTGTCTATGTAGCAGCTGTAAGGCCTGTATGACATTGCCCCTATTTTGAATCAGAATTGGCTTATGATTTGGTAGCCAAAAGCAGGAGTGGGTAGAAAACACAGAAACATGCAAATATTCCATTCACGTGTCATCTCTGTTTTAGATCCACTCCTGTTTTATTGGCATTAGCAATACTGATGGATTATTGAGCAAATGCGGACCGAGTGAAGGCATATGCTCCACAGACAGGATCCATTTTTTCTGGGTTATTGTTCTGACGTATCAGAGAATGGGGAAAATTAATCATTGACGTCAACACAAACTTACTGCTGACACCCTTTCCACTATTCCTGTCAGAGTAAAGAATTAATAGGTAAAAACTGTCCTGCGAATGTTCGTCACTTGAATATTCGCATAAACTATTTGTGGTTTGTATTCCCTTTCCTACTAAGCGTTAACAGGTTGTCAGACTCCAGTATGCTGCATGTATTGTGAAAATTCATGTATGTCTTTTTCGCACCTTTTCACTCCGGCCATTTCAAGCTTTCAATACATGTAAAGCTGTTTAAACGTTATTAATAACAAATAGATTCTATGCGCACGCAAATATAACTTGAAAAATTAATCACAAGTCATGATATTGAATGTGAAATAACGAATATTGTGAAATTGTGAATATATGACGAATATGATGCGAATTATTCATCAAATATCGCGAAATCAAATATGGGTCTTTGGCACTCATCACTATTCAACACTAATCATGATGTTTAATCACTGTGGTGTTTTTTTTGAGACTGTAACCATGCATACTTTTTTGGCTGAACTACTTTTGGAGCCCCTTTAAGTAAAAGATTGAAAGAACTCTTTAGATAATGAAATCCATGAAAACTTCCTATTCACCCTTTCCTATGGAAAATTATAATTTATAATCCTGCCACCTGGTGCAAGAATAAAACACTGCTGATTTATGTTAGTTAAACTCCCATGATTTTGCTTGGTAAACATACTTCTCACTTTCGTCTTTCTTTTAACTTGATTACCATGTAACTTTACAGCTGTGTTTAACTGACTTTAATGATCTTTCACAACATTTATTGGTTAAGGCGTTTGTTTTTTATTTTTTATTTTAGTAGAATGTGGGCTATATAAAAAGCTTTTAATCTTCTAATTTGTTATACACTAATTTCACATCTGGAAATTTTAGCGCTTAACAGTTGTTAAAAAAAAGGCAAAGAAAAAATACTTGGATACAAAAAGAAGGATCCCTAATCAGCCCGAGATCACTCTTTCAGAACAAAACTGGCATATCTAAAAAATAAAAAAATAAAAATTGGATTCATTTTAAAGGTATTATGTCCTGTGCAATTTAAAGTTTTGATATTTGTTGACATTACTGTTTAATGTGACAAATGTGACATACATTTCCACAACAGATGGATTAATGTCATTTACAGAAAAAAAATTGGCTTCACCTAGACAGGTGTTTCCTGTCTAAGTTTGACATTGACTTAAACATAACTCCAGATGTTCTGTTTGTAGCCCGGCCAGTTAATTTTATTAAAGCATTTAATCACAGATCAACAACACGCTAGAAATACAGTACATGTGAAGTGGATATTTAACAGAACTTCATAACGAATAACTTTCTCTGGAAAGTTGAAATTCTTTTTCCGCTATATCTCATAAATTTTTTTGGCTTGTCACTGTTCCTGAATAATCCAGGTATTTGCTTGTGTTACCATATGTAGAAATGTTTAAATTTACTGAGTAAATCTGCATTCAATAAAAGTAGCAAACGGAATACTGTACATGTATGGCTCCATGGGGATAGATAGGTAGATACTGTAGATAGATAGATAGATAGATAGACAGATAGATAGATAGCAACAAAATTAATTTCTCTCTTTGGAGCACTCCGCATGACCATGCGTTGTATCTTCAGTCTATTGGTTTCACCCCATCTACTCTATGTGACAAACTGTATACTGTAGGTCAGTCTCCTGATCAAGCTATAATTCTGTTACTTAATGTAAAGAAATAGCATGCGTATGTTACACCAGGCAGTTCATTTTAATCACACATACCACACTCAAATTAATGCGTTTTATCACTTTTGTAAATTATATTTTTGGTGTTTTTATAGTCCAGTGTTCCAGTGAAGAAACAGAAACCAAGAAACCTCTGATCCAACTATGGTAATGCTGAGATAAAAGTACCAATTGAATACAGTTATAATCCTGTGTAGGTCAACACATTCTATTAAAGCAATAATATTATTCTATTAAAACATATTTACTGCAAAAATTGCATTGTTATACCCATGTTATTGAACACATTCTATTACTGCAATATACCGTGTGGGTCAAACACATTTTATTGCAAAAATTGCATTTTTACCAAAGTAAATTATCAATACCATTGTGTAGTGTTCGTAGAGGAGGAGGGGCATTTAACTGAGCTTCTGTCTTTAAATTACAGAAAAAAAGTTTAAAAACCTGTGATGTTTCATTTAAAAGAAACCCATGAATTGTCATTTATAGGCCTCATAAAAAAAATTTAAGAAAATGGAAGAGTGGAAAATGGAAGACCAATACCTCATCATCCAAGAGACAGAATGAGAGTATCAGCAGCATTAGTAGCAGGAGCCATACACCAAGTAGTAGTAATGGTAGGCTACAGTTCTCCCAGTAAGCTTCCAGTAAGGGCCAAATTATTATTGAGGATAAAGAGGATAGGATTTTAGACTGGATGGTTCACTCCTCCTGTCAGTCACAGCAGGATGATCTAGATGTTACTTTTGAGTCTGACACCATGCCTTGAAGCCAGGTGTAATAGCATTCCTCCTTCATCTCCGCCTTACCATTTTAGAGAAGCCTTTCAGTTGCCTCCTCTCTGTCTTCACTGTCCACTCCTAGTAGGACATCTTCCCTTTTCCTAAGAAGAGGCAACAAAACCCCATGTGCTATGGAAGATACCTGTTGTTTCCCTGTTAATGACTTGCATCAAAACAGTACAAGTTTGTACTGACTGACATGATGAGGAAAAAAGAGAGATAGTCGGCACTCGATCCTTTCAGCGAGGTTGCGCGGGAAAGGATATGATCCACAACACCAATAAAGAATGATCCCAGCAACCGTCTTCGTTTATATTGCTCTTTACATTTATTCACAGAATAGCAATCTCCTGGACGCGTTTCGGCTCACAGCCTTTATCAGCAGGTCCTGCTGATAAAGGCTGTGAGCCGAAACGCGTCCAGGAGATTGCTATTCTGTGAATAAATGTAAAGAGCAATATAAACGAAGACGGTTGCTGGGATCATTCTTTATTGACATGATGAGGAGGCATGTTTTGGTGATGGTGTTGGTAGTAGTGGCACCTGTAGCCACGAAGGTGGTGGTAGGGGCAACGGTACTGGAAGTGGTAATCAGGGCAGATACAGAACAGGGAATTGTGAGGGTAGCCAAGGAGCTCATAATGAAAAATCACAGTCTAATAAAAGTGGCGGGAAGGGTGAGGACTCTGATGATAATTGTGTGTTGGACAGGATCTGGGAGCTGGATATGGGTGCTGAGGAAGAGGTAACATCAGAGGAGGAGGGTGGTGGCAGCAGCAACATCAATAAAGTGAAGAGGCAGCATACGGCCAGAACCTCCCAAAAAAATGCCAGGGGAAGATCTGCTTGTATTATGATCAGCTAGGTTGCCTCTAGCTCTGTGCAGAATGTGCAAGTATCTTGTTACAGGTAGTTGTTCTGCACATTGCAGGAAGACAAAACCATTGTCCTGTGCAGGATTAAAATAAGCTGTAGGAGTTCAAACAACAAACATAGGCACCACACCTCTACATGAAGAGACATCAAGTGTCTCGATCAAGTGACAAAATATAAGTGTAAGTTAGCTAGTGAAACACAAGTGTACTCCTTCTCCCAGTCTCCTTTTCCAGGCCTCATTCATGTGTAGTACAGTGCCCTGTTATTGTTTTTATCAGTTACTGTTTCTCCTGCTCAGACTACTCCTCCTCCTGCTACACTGTGTTAGGATAGCTGCCCACTGATGCGCTGCCCTGCTGTTCCCTGTGGGCACTGATGCCACGCTACTCAACATGTTACTGCCTCAATGTTTCAGCCTAGTAGTCCAGCCTCAATTCCCTTAGGTTGTGTGAGCTTACCATCTGCCTCTTAAAGAGCTTGTTAGTGTTTATGTTACCCATGTCAGTCTGCCTTTTTTGTGTTCTTGTCAAGTATACAGCCTGCCTGCTCTGCCTGTGTTTCTACTTGTACCCAGCCTGCCAGTTTTGTCTTGTGTCTTCATTCATCTACATGACAAGTGTGCAGTCTAGATATAGTATCCTGCATCTAAGTCTTAGTGATTATTTTGGCTGCTCCTGCAGTTTGTCTGCTGTTTTGGTGCATTTTTTTTATACTGAGCTCCCAATGCTTAACCCCAGGTGGATAACAGGGAAGACCAAAATTATGACCTTGGGGACAGACAAAGCTGAACTGGTTAGTTGGCACATTGTGTCCACACTCGCTGATCTATAGAGATGTCACGAACATAAAATTTTCCGTTCGCGGACTACGAACGCGAATTTCCTAAAATGTTCGCAAACGGGCGAATCGGGCAAACCACCATAGACTTCAATAGGAAGGCAAATTTTAAAACCCACAGGGACTCTTTATAGCCACAGCAGTGATGGAAAAGTTGTCTCAAGGGGACTAACACCTGGACTGTGGCATGCCGGAGGGGAATCCATGGCAAAACTCCCATGGAAAATTACATAGTTGACGCAGAGTTGGGTTTTAATCCATAAAAGGCATAAATCACCTAACAATCCTAAATTTTTTTGAACAACGTGGTTTAAAACATCCAGTGTGTGTATATGATCAGGTATGATGTTGTATCGATCAGGTAGTGTAAGGGTTACGCCCGCTGTACTGTCTTCTGTTCAGAATCCATTTGCATAGTTTTCTGTTATGTGTATTCATATGTGTGCCTGCAGCACCACCTAGTGACCTTTTGCTGTAATCATTTTGTTAAAGTCATGAATATTAATGAGGTAACACAACTTCCTGCTCCCAGGGCTTTGTGGGAAAGAGACTGAGCCTGCTGCCATATTCCTTCACCTCATGGAAGGAGCAGCTGCACATTATGTGCCTCTTTACTCAAGCATCGTCGGTAAGGGTTTAATTAATGTTTTCCTATAGCTTTGTGTACATGTATGCTGTACATTCAGTCCTTTGTATGTTCTCTTTATACAGTTTACCTTATCTACTGCCGGTTAATAAAGCCACAGATTACAGATACAAGTCTCAATTTATTAACTAGTAGAATGGTGATATCTGCCTGTTGAACTGCATATAGACCCCGGGGGTACATGTTGTGAGAACAGGACAGTAAACGACGACTTCTAGCAAGAGGGGCACATCTGACTACACAGAAGTCTGTTACAGTCCACGCAAGTACCTGCAAACGGACACCACAGCGACTTCTATACAGTCCAGTGCTACCAAGGGATAGCTGCTTCAAGCAATTTAAACATATTTGATTGCATACCATGACCGCTCTTTAAGCACAGCGACCTGCATTCCACAGTACACGCAGTTAAGTGTCTTTACCAATACCATGTCGCGAAGCACAGTATTGAGCTACAAGACAAGATCAGAGAAGAATGGTTCCTCCAAGTCGGCTTCCGTTAGCAGCGCAGCCGCCATTGCCCGCGCAAAGGCAGAAGCAGCAAAGGTCAAAGCAGCCTTTGCTGAGCAAGAAATGAAGATGAAAGAATAAAAGGCTTCACTAGAAAGGAAGATGAAAGAAGAACAGGCTTTACTAGAAATGAAGATGAAAGAAGAACAGGCTTTACTAGAAATGAAGATGAAAGAAGAACAGGCTTCACTAGAAATGAAGATGAAAGAAGAACAGGCTTCACTAGAAATGCAAAAAGTCCTCTTAGATGCAAAGCTAGAGAAACTCGCTGTAGAGAAGGAAACGGCAGCCGCCATAGCTGAAGCAGAGTTCTTGGAAGCAATAGAATACCCAGAAACTAAAAGTCACAGCAGTGTGCTTAGCCCAGAACTCGACCAGCAAGATCCTGCACGACGCACTTCAGAGTACGTCCTTCAACACTCCAGACCAAACAGCAATGCTGATCCATTCCCAGGAACTGAAGTTGTCACCTATGCCACAGAAAAATCATACCATCCAAAAGAAAGAGTCACACATGGAACCCAGTCCTGCAAACAAGAGAGCACAGAGCCACATGACAAAGCTCGAGCTAACTTCCCTGCATCCAAAGGAAGCCAGCTTCCAGTCCAGCTTGCAGAGCCACCTTATTCCACAAGACAGTATGACACGGGCTGGCCTAAATCAGAGACTCCATACAGGTATGATCGCACACCACAGCCACACCGTGACTCCACACCTACAACCAACCCTAGTTATAACCAAGCGACAACAGACTTTGCCAGGTTCTTTACTAAACGAGAGCTAGTTACAAAGGGACTGGCGAAGTTCAGTGATCGCCCTGAAAACTATAGAGCATGGCGGTCCTCCTTTTATAACATTACAAGAGACTTGGGCCTATCATGTAGGGAGGAGATAGACTTCCTTGTTGATCGGCTTGGGAAAGACTCTGTGGAACATGCCAAGAGAATTAGAGACATTAATATAAACTACCCAGAGACTGGTCTAAAAATGATCTGGGATAGACTTGATCAATGTTATGGTTCTGCAGAGGTCATAGAGGATGCATTGTTTAAAAGAATTGATGAATTCCCTAAAATAACTAGCAAAGGTTTCCAGAAACTTAGGGATTTAAGTGATCTACTGATGGAATTACAGGTTGCCAAAGCCGAGGGGGATTTACCAGGGCTTGCGTTCCTCGACACTGCCAGAGGCGTCAAGCCGATCGTATTAAAGCTTCCCCACAACCTGCAGGAGAAATGGGTCTCCCATGGGTCAAGGTACAAACATACCTACAATGTGCCATTCCCTCCGTTCAGTGTGTTTGTTGACTTTGTAAGCCTAGAGGCCAACATCCGTAATGACCCTAGCTTTGACCTATCACAGTCTTATGTCACTCCCTCTGACCACAGACCTTACAAAGGATCAGTGGCAGTGCACAAAACTAACATTTCACCTGCAGATTCTTACAGGTATTACAGCTCCTCTAGCCTGGAAACAGTCAAGGATCCTGGTAAGCAGTGCCCTCTGCACAAGAAGCCACACCCTCTTCTGAAGTGCAGAGCCTTTAGAGAAATGTCCATAAGAGATCGCAAAGCCTTCCTGAAGGAGAACCGCATTTGCTACAAGTGCTGCTCATCAACATCACATATTGCCAAGGACTGTCAGGTTAGTGTAAAATGCACAGAATGCAACAACACAGATCACAACACGGCTCTACATCCTGGGCCTTTCTCATGGGCCTTATCACAGAGTAACAGTGCCAGAGAGCATGGCGGGAGGAAAGCAACTCTGAAGCTAACCCACCAGCAGTTACTTCACAATGCACCGAAGTCTGTAAGAGAGCCATAGGTGGCAGGTCCTGCTCAAAGATCTGCCTAGCAAAGGTATACCCAAAGGGCTGCAGAGACAAAGCCATCAATGTATACACCATCCTAGATGACCAAAGTAATGCGTCCCTAGCCAAATCTACTTTCTTTGATATTTTCAACATTAAAGGGCCCAGCACTCCTTATTCTCTAAAGACTTGTGCGGGCACTGTAGAAACAGCGGGGAGGAGAGCTAGTGGCTACCTGATTGAGTCCATAGATGGTAAAACATGTCTTTCCTTACCAACTATTACCGAATGTAACCAGATCCCTGATAATAGACATGAGATCCCTACACCAGATGTAGCTAAGCATCACCCCCATTTGGAGCGTATAGCCCACCTCTTGCCAGAGCTTGATCCTAACGCTCAGATAATCTTACTCCTTGGGAGAGATATCTTACAAGTTCACAAAACCAGAGAACAGATTAATGGCCCACACCATGCTCCTTATGCCCAAAGACATGACCTAGGGTGGGTCATAATAGGAGATGTCTGCTTAGGAAGCATACACAAACCAACTTCCATTAATAGCATGCTTACTAGAACATTAGAAAATGGACGTCCCTCTATCTTCCAACCATGTGAAAACAACTTCCTCATAAAGGAATTGCCACATAGTACTCACCTACCTTGTTCCTTCATAGGCTCCTTAAACCACAACATAGCTTGTGATAGTGACAAAGACCACCTAGGTTGCTCAGTGTTCCAAAGGACCAGGGAGGACAATCAGGTAGCAATGTCCCATGAAGACAGATTGTTTTTAGAGACCATGGAAAAGGAAATCACTAAGGATGAAACAAATAGTTGGGTCGCACCTCTTCCCTTCAGACCTCAGAGGCAACGTCTGCCTAACAACAGAGAGCAAGTCTACAGGCGTTTTGTCTCTCTAAGACGTACCTTCCACAAGAAGCCAGAAATGAGAGACCACTTCTTTACTTTCATGAGAAGAATATTTGAGAACGGTCATGCTGAGGTAGCCCCCACCCTTAAAAACTCAGAGGAATGTTGGTATTTACCCATATTCGGGTTTACCACCCAAAGAAACCAGGCCAAATTAGAGTAGTGTTTGACTCTAGCGCCAAATATGAAGGCGTCTCCTTAAATGATGTCCTGCTCTCAGGTCCTGATCTTAACAACAGACTCCTAGGAGTGCTGCTTCGTTTTCGTAAAGACTCCGTTGCCTTCATGGCGGACATCCAGCAGATGTTTCATTGTTTTCTCGTTAAAGAGGAACATAGAAACTTTTTAAGATTTCTTTGGTTTATTGACAATGACCCCACAAAAGATATTGCGGAGTACCGCATGCGGGTACATATCTTTGGTAACAGTCCCTCTCCTGCAGTTGCAATTTATGGTCTTAGACACTCTGCTCAGGAAGGTGAGATAGAATACGGGTCAGACGTCAGACAGTTCGTAGAAAGAGACTTTTATGTAGATGACTGTTTAAAATCACTACCCACTGATGAGGATGCAATAAGTCTCCTTAAGAGAGCTCAAGAAATGCTTGCATGCTCAAACCTGAGACTCCACAAAATAGCCTCTAATAGTAAGCAGCTGATAGAAGCATTTCCCTCTCAAGACCACTCAAATGACCTGCAGAGCTTAGACTTAGGGACTGACTCCCTTCCTGTACAACGTAGCCTTGGTCTTCTCTGGGATCTAAAATCAGACACGTTTACCTTCCAAGTCAGTGAGGAAGAGAAGCCCTTTACCCGTAGAGGTGTCCTGTCTGCCATAAACAGTCTTTATGATCCCTTAGGGTTCACAGCTCCCGTCACAATCCAGGGTAAAACACTGCTTAGAGACCTAACTCAGGAAACATTGGATTGGGATGACCCACTTTCCCCTGAAAAAGGAACACATGGATAGAGTGGAGAAACTCCCTAAAGACTTTATCTAGCCTCCATGTTCCACGATCTTACGCTCCTGTGCCATCCACAGAAGTAAAAACACAAAGACTTTATGTATTCTCTGACGCATCTGTCAAAGCTATTGCAGCTGTAGCTTATCTTAAAACTGTAGACAACAAAGGTCAATGCCACACAGGGTTTGTCATGGGCAAAGCAAAACTTGCACCACTTCTCGAACATACAATACCCAGGCTGGAACTCTGTGCCGCCGTACTAGCCGTTGAACTAGCTGAATTAATTACTTCAGAGATAA
Source organism: Bufotes viridis (assembly GCA_033119425.1). Lineage (NCBI taxonomy): Eukaryota > Metazoa > Chordata > Amphibia > Anura > Bufonidae > Bufotes > Bufotes viridis. Next base: position 58,363,978 of record CM065593.1, read on the forward strand.
ACCTTGAGATCCAAGACACCGAGTTTTATACAGACAGTAAAGTGGTCCTGGGCTACATTTACAACCAAACTAGGCGTTTTACGTCTACGTTAACAACAGAGTGTTAAGAATCAGGAGGTCCACTTCCCCAAAACAATGGCACTTTGTACCCACTGACCATAATCCAGCAGACTTAGCAACCAGGTCAGTTGCCGCCAGTCATCTTAAGGACACAGTCTGGTTCACAGGTCCCGCTTTTCTATACAACCCAGAACATTCTTCTGACTGTGACCCATATGAGCTGTTAGATGCAGATTCTGATAAAGAAATCCGCCCTCAGGTATCTGTGCTACTTACAGTAAATTCATACAATCAGCTTGGTAGTCACCGTTTCATCAGGTTTTCCACCTGGAAGTCACTTGTGCGAGCTATCACCTGCTTAGCACACATAGCCCATTCTTTCAAGCATACCCCATCTGTTATGGAAAGTAACTGCAAAGGCTGGCACCATTGTAAGAATGGATACACAGTAAGTGAGCTAGAACAATCTAAAAATCTAATAATTTGTTCCATGCAACGAGAGACATTCGCTAGGGAACTCAACTGCATCAACAACAAAAAACCTGTGTCTAAGGACAGTGTATTAGTGAAGCTTGATCCAGTCCTTGATGAGAATGGCCTGCTGAGAGTGGGAGGGAGGCTTAAAGAAGCCAAATTAGAGTTCAAAGAGAAACACCCTATCATAATACCTGGTCATCATCATTTTGCTTCCTTGCTTGTAGAGCATTACCACAATAAGATAAAACACCAAGGCCGACTATTTACCGAAGGAACTTTACGAGCTGCTGGGCTGTGGATTGTTGGAGCAAAAAGATGTGTTAACAGCTGCATCTTTAAATGTATCACTTGCCGCAAGCTACGCGGGGGTTTACAAACACAAAAAATGGCCAATCTCCCTTCTGACAGGGTTAGCATGGATCCTCCATTTGCTAATGTTGGTCTGGACGTGTTTGGTCCCTGGTCCGTTGTCACACGTCAAACTAGAGGAAGTCACGCTAGCTCCAAGCGATGGGCAGTCATTTTCACCTGTATGTCCATTCGAGCTGTCCATATTGAAGTTATTGAATCTATGGATACGTCTAGCTTCATAAATGCCCTCAGACGCTTTATTGCAATCAGAGGTCCTGTAAAACAAATCCGCTCTGATAGAGGCACAAACTTTGTTGGAGCCGTCAATGAACTAAATATTCTCTCCAACCTGGATAGTAACAATGTTAAAAGGTTCCTTAGTGAGCAAGGATGCACTTGGATTTTCAATTCCCCTCATTCTTCTCACATGGAAGGAGCTTGGGAAAGAATGATTGGCATAGCCCGCAGAATCTTGAACTCTATCTTCATGCAAGTCGGCAGTGCAAGACTCACTCATGAGTGCCTTACAACCTTTATGGCTGAAGTCTCAGCCATTATTAATGCCAGACCCTTGACTCTGATATCAAATGACCCAGGGGATCCAATACTGCTTACGCCTGCCTCTCTATTTACCCAAAAGACTGGTACAGTGAGTGCTCCTTCCGGAGAGTTTGGCACCAAAGACCTCTACAAACGCCAGTGGAGACAAGTGCAAGTTCTTGCCAATACTTTCTGGGATAGGTGGAAGAAGCAATATCTTCCTACTTTACAGACAAGAACCAAATGGCACACAGTTAAGCCCAACCTGAAACCGGATGACATTGTTCTGGTTAAAGACTCTCAAGTTCAACGAAATTACTGGCCTCTGGGTCTCGTTACCAAAGTATTCCCAAGTGAAGACGGATGTGTCCGTAAAGTTGAGGTCAAGGTTTTCAAACAAAACGAGACCAAACTGTTTATCAGGCCCACTTCCGAGCTAGTCCTACTGTTATCTGATGAGGACTAGAGTTGAGCGAACACCTGGATGTTCGGGTTCGACGAGTCCAAACAGAGGAGAGAGGTTCCACATCAGAGAATCAGGCATCATATCAACCACCACAGGAGTAGGCCACAATTTAGTTTATTTGACCCCTGCACCCAGGAAGAGGAGAGAGGCCCCACAGCACATATTCTGGCATCATATCAGCCACCACAGGAGAAGCCACCATTTAGTTACTTTGACCCCTTCACCCAAACAGAGGAGAGAGGTTCCACATCAGAGAATCAGGCATCATATCAACCACCACAGGAGTAGGCCACAATTTAGTTTATTTGACCCCTGCACCCAGGAAGAGGAGAGAGGCCCCACAGCACATATTCTGGCATCATATCACACACCACAGGAGAAGGCCTCTTTCAGTGATTTAGGCCTTTGGACCCAGACAGAGGAGAGAGGTCAGAGATTAGCTTCATATCCCCCAGCACAGCAGAAGACCGCTTTATTTGACTTAGGCCTCAGCACCCAGACAGAAGACAGAGGTAGCATGGCAGAGGTTATGGCTTCATGTCACCCGTTAGTTTAACCGGCCACTTTCATCTGGTTAGGCCCGGCGCCCAGACAGAGAAGAGTTTCATTCAACTGTGGGTTTCATAAAATTTGTATCAAATAAAGAAGTGGCCCGTAGCACAACAAGACATGTTTTAGGCAGTTAATAAGGACTACTCTGCACAAGGGAGGGACAGGTCCTGTGGGATCCATGCCTGGTTCATCTTTATGAAGGTCAGCTTGTCCACGTTGGCTGTGGACAGGCGGCTGCGCTTGTCAGTAATGACGCCCCTGCCGTGCTGAATACGCGTTCAGATAAAACGCTGGCCGCCGGGCAGGAAAGCACCTCCAAGGCATAACATGCTAACTCTGGCCACGTGGACAATTTCGAAACCCAGTAGTTGAATGGGGCCGAACCATCCGTCAGGATGTGGAGGGTGTGCAGACATACTGTTCAACCATGTTAGTGAAATGCTGCCTCCTGCTAACACGTTCCGTATCAGGTGTCGGTGCAGATAGCTGTGGCGTGGAGACAAAACTTTTCCACATTTCTGCCATGCTAACCCTGCCCTCAGATGAGCTGGCCGTGACACAGCTGTGTTGGCGACCTCTTGCCACTCCTCTGCCTTCACCTTCCACCTGTTCCCCTGTGACATGTGGGAATGCTCTCAAGAGCGCCTCTATCAGCGTGCGCTTGTACTCGCGCATCTTACGGTCGCGCTCCAGTTCAGGAATTACAGTGGGCACATTGTCTTTATACCGGGGATCCAGCAGGGTGGCCACCCAGTAGTCTGCACACGTTAAAACGTGGGCAACTCTGCTGTCGTTGCGCAGGCATTGGAGCATATATTCGCTCATGTGGGCCAGGCTACCCATGGGTAAGGACAAGCTGTCCTCTGTGGGAGGCGTATCGTCATCGTCCACCGTATCCCCCCTGCCACGGACCAGTGATGGGCCTGGGCTGCCACCCCGCTGTGAACTTGCGTCATCCTCGTCCCCCTCCACCTCCTCCTCCTCATCCTCCTCGTCCTCCAGTACAGTGCCTTGGCTGGCGACTTGTGAACCTGTCCTCTGCTGCTTAAACAAACCTCCCTCTGAGCCAATTCGAACAGACTGGCCCGAAAGTGTTAGAAACGAGCCCTCATCCTCCTCCTCCTCCTCCACCTGGGCCACCTCCTCTAACATCATTGCCCTAAGTGTTTTCTCAAGGAGACATAGAAGTGGTATTGTAACGCTGATAACAGTGTCATCGCCACTGGCCATGTTGGTGGAGTACTCGAAACAGCGCAGCAGGGCACACAGGTCTCGCATGGAGGCCCAATCATTGGTGGTGAAGTGGTGCTGTTCGGCAGTACGACTGACGCGAGCGTGCTGCAGCTGAAACTCCACTATGGCCTGCTGCTGCTCGCACAGTCTCTCCAGCATGTGCAAGGTGGAGTTCCACCGGGTGGGCACGTCGCATATGAGGCGGTGAGCGGGAAGGCCGAAGTTCCGCTGTAGCGCAGACAGGCGAGCAGCGGCAGGATGTGAACGGCGGAAGCGCGCACAGACGGCCCGCACTTTATGCAGCAGCTCTGACATGTTGGGGTAGTGGTGAATGAACCTCTGCACCACCAAGTTCAGCACATGCGCCAGGCAAGGGATGTGCGCCAAACCGGCTAGTCCCAGAGCTGCCACGAGATTTCGCCCATTATCGCATACCACCAGGCCTGGCTTGAGGCCCACCGGCAGAAACCACTCGTCGGTCTGTTGTTCAATACCCCACCACAACTCCTGCGCGGTGTGGGGCCTGTCCCCCAAACATATGAGTTTCAGAATGGCCTGCTGACGTTTACCCCGGGCTGTGCTGAAGTTGGTGGTGAAGGTGTGTGGCTGACCGGATGAGCTGGTGGAAGCAGTGGAGGAGGAAGCCGAGTAGGAGGAGGAGGCTACAGGAGGCAGAGAATGATGCCCTGCGATCCTAGGGGGCGGAAGGACGTGCGCCAAGGAACTGTCCGCCGGGGCCCAGCCGCCACTACATTCATCCAGTGTGCAGTTAGTGAGATATAGCGTCCCTGGCCGTGCTTACTGGTCCACGTATCTGTGGTTAGGTGGACCTTGCCACAAATGGCGTTGCGCAGTGCACACTTGATTTTATCGGACACTTGCATGTGCAGGGAAGGCACGGCTGTCTTGGAGAAGTAGTGGCGGCTGGGAACCACATACTGCGGGACAGCCATGGCCATCAGCTGTTTGAAGCTGTCTGTGTCCACCAGCCGGAATGACAGCATTTCAAAGGCCAGCAGTTTAGAAATGCTGGCGTTCAGGCCAAGGGCTCGAGGGTGACTCGGGGGAATTTGCGCTTCCTCTCTAAGGTTTGAGATATTGAGAGCTGAACGCTGCTGTGTGATATAGTGGAGACGCTAGTTGACGGTGGCGGTGGTGGTGGTGTCGGTGGCACATCCTCTGTTTGCTGCTCGGCAGGTGGCAACATTCCTCTCGAGGCGGAAGCCGAGGCAGCAGCGGTAGAGGGAGCAGGGGGAGCCTCAGCGAGTGCCTGGTTTTTAAGGTGTGTACCCCACTGCAGTTCATGCTTTGCATGTAGATGCCTGGTCATGCAGGTTGTGCTGAGGTTCAGAACGTTAATGCCTCGCCTCAGGCTCTGATGGCAGAGCGTGCAAGTCACTCGGGTCTTGTCGGTAGGACATTGTTTAAAGAAGTGCCATGCCAGGGAACTCTTTGAAGCTGCCTTTGTGGGGCTGGGTCCCTGTTGGCGATGTCCAGTAGCAGGCGAACTCTGGGGCGGCGGCTCGCCTGCTTTGGCCCCCTGCTCCCTCTTTGGCTTCGCTGTTGTCTCGGTCTCACCACTACCTCTTCCTCTGAACTGTGAAAGTCATCGCCACGACCTTCAGTCCATGTGGGGTCTAAGACCTCATCGTCCTCTGCATCGTCTTCCACCCAGTCTCCCTCCCTGACCTCCTCCTGTTCAGTCTGCACACTGCAAAAAGACGCGGCAGTGGGCACCTGTGTTTCGTCATCATCAGAGAGTCGGTGACTCTGCTGTGGTGGTATTCCCATGTCCTCTTCATCTGGAGACATAAGTGGTTGTGCGTCAGTGCATGGTATGTCTTCCTCCACTGGGGAAGGGCTAGGTGGACGCCCCTGGGAGACCCTGGAAGCAGAGTCTTCAAACAGAAGAAGAGACTGCTGCATAACTTGTGGCTCAGACCGTTTCCCTGATATGCTTGGGGGTGATGTGACAGACTGATGGGCTTGGTTTTCAGGTGCCACCTGTGCGCTTTCCGCAGAAGACTGGGTGGAAGACCATGTGGTGAACGTGCTGGAAGCACTGTCGGCCACCCAATCGATTAATGCCTGTACCTGCTCAGGCCTTACCACCCTAAGAGCGGCATTGGGCCCCACGAGATATTGCGGTACATTCTGCCGGCTAGTTGAGGGAGTTCGTTCCCTACTGTGTGCGCCTGGGGCCGAACGGCCACGTCCTCTACCAACAACAGAGGCTCCACGGACACCACCACGACCGCGTCCTCGTCCCTTAATAGTATTTTTCTTCATTGTTGCGATTCAACTCGCACCACAATGAAATATATTATTTTTTATAAGCAAAATCCCCTCACTGGAATACTTTCAGTCTTTTGACTGTATGGATTACAGATGGAATGACTGTTATATGTGAGTACCGCTTTCTTTGACAGATTCTAGTATGGGTACATATATGTTTTCCCAACCCCAGCACATTAATTTGCTAATTCCAGATGTATGAAACGCAGGCCTAACTGTATCTAGTATATTGAACGCCAGATAAACTAACTTGGCCTTTTTTAAATAAAAAAATTCCCTCACTGGAATACTTTCAGTCTTTTGACTGTATGGATTACAGATGGAATGACTGTTATATGTGAGTACCGCTTTCTTTGACAGATTCTAGTATGGGTACATATATGTTTTCCCAACCCCAGCACATTAATTTGCTAATTCCAGATGTATGAAACGCAGGCCTAACTGTATCTAGTATATTGAACGCCAGATAAACTAACTTGGCCTTTTTAAATAAAAAAATTCCCTCACTGGAATACTTTCAGTCTTTTGACTGTATGGATTACAGATGGAATGACTGTTATATGTGAGTACCGCTTTCTTTGACAGATTCTAGTATGGGTACATATATGTTTTCCCAACCCCAGCACATTAATTTGCTAATTCCAGATGTATGAAACGCAGGCCTAACTGTATCTAGTATATTGAACGCCAGATAAACTAACTTGGCCTTTTTAAATAAAATAAAAATTCCCTCACTGGAATACTTTCAGTCTTTTGACTGTATGGATTACAGATGGAATGACTGTTATATGTGAGTACCGCTTTCTTTGACAGATTCTAGTATGGGTACATATATGTTTTCCCAACCCCAGCACATTAGTTTGCTAATTCCAGATGTATGAAACGCAGGCCTAACTGTATCTAGTATATTGAACGCCAGATAAACTAACTTGGCCTTTTTAAATAAAAAAAATTCCCTCACTGGAATACTTTCAGTCTTTTGACTGTATGGATTACAGATGGAATGACTGTTATATGTGAGTACCGCTTTCTTTGACAGATTCTAGTATGGGTACATATATGTTTTCCCAACCCCAGCACATTAATTTGCTAATTCCAGATGTATGAAACGCAGGCCTAACTGTATCTAGTATATTGAACGCCAGATAAACTAACTTGGCCTTTTTAAATAAAAAAATTCCCTCACTGGAATACTTTCAGACTTTTGACTGTATGGATTACAGATGGAATGACTGTTATATGTGAGTACCGCTTTCTTTGACAGATTCTAGTATGGGTACATATATGTTTTCCCAACCCCAGCACATTAATTTGCTAATTCCAGATGTATGAAACGCAGGCCTAACTGTATCTAGTATATTGAACGCCAGATAAACTAACTTGGCCTTTTTAAATAAAAAAATTCCCTCACTGGAATACTTTCAGTCTTTTGACTGTATGGATTACAGATGGAATGACTGTTATATGTGAGTACCGCTTTCTTTGACAGATTCTAGTATGGGTACATATATGTTTTCCCAACCCCAGCACATTAATTTGCTAATTCCAGATGTATGAAACGCAGGCCTAACTGTATCTAGTATATTGAATGCCAGATAAACTAACTTGGCCTTTTTAAATAAAAAAATTCCCTCACTGGAATACTTTCAGTCTTTTGACTGTATGGATTACAGATGGAATGACTGTTATATGTGAGTACCGCTTTCTTTGACAGATTCTAGTATGGGTACATATATGTTTTCCCAACCCCAGCACATTAATTTGCTAATTCCAGATGTATGAAACGCAGGCCTAACTGTATCTAGTATATTGAACGCCAGATAAACTAACTTGGCCTTTTTAAATAAAAAAATTCCCTCACTGGAATACTTTCAGTCTTTTGACTGTATGGATTACAGATGGAATGACTGTTATATGTGAGTACCGCTTTCTTTGACAGATTCTAGTATGGGTACATATATGTTTTCCCAACCCCAGCACATTAATTTGCTAATTCCAGATGTATGAAACGCAGGCCTAACTGTATCTAGTATATTGAACGCCAGATAAACTAACTTGGCCTTTTTAAATAAAAAAATTCCCTCACTGGAATACTTTCAGTCTTTTGACTGTATGGATTACAGATGGAATGACTGTTATATGTGAGTACCGCTTTCTTTGACAGATTCTAGTATGGGTACATATATGTTTTCCCAACCCCAGCACATTAATTTGCTAATTCCAGATGTATGAAACGCAGGCCTAACTGTATCTAGTATATTGAACGCCAGATAAACTAACTTGGCCTTTTTTAAATAAAAAATTCCCTCACTGGAATACTTTCAGTCTTTTGACTGTATGGATTACAGATGGAATGACTGTTATATGTGAGTACCGCTTTCTTTGACAGATTCTAGTATGGGTACATATATGTTTTCCCAACCCCAGCACATTAATTTGCTAATTCCAGATGTATGAAACGCAGGCCTAACTGTATCTAGTATATTGAACGCCAGATAAACTAACTTGGCCTTTTTAAATAAAAAAAAATTCCCTCACTGGAATACTTTCAGTCTTTTTGACTGTATGGATTACAGATGGAATGACTGTTATATGTGAGTACCGCTTTCTTTGACAGATTCTAGTATGGGTACATATATGTTTTCCCAACCCCAGCACATTAATTTGCTAATTCCAGATGTATGAAACGCAGGCCTAACTGTATCTAGTATATTGAACGCCAGATAAACTAACTTGGCCTTTTTAAATAAAAAAATTCCCTCACTGGAATACTTTATGGCTTTTCACTGTATGGATTACAGGTGGACTGGTATTAGTAGGGGTGACACAAGCACACCCAAGTCCCTGATGTAGGATTTCTATGGCACAGACCACTATTACAAGTGATTAATGGACGTTGGGAGAGATTGTGCTGCAGCACTAGTCCCAAGATGGCCGCCGCCTATCAGCCCAGTAACATGTGCCACAAAATGGTCTGCACAACCTTTAAAAAAATAGCCTTGGACTGTGCTGCTAAATCGCTATTGGTCTGAATCCCAGGTGTAGATGTCTGACTTGTTTGGAGCTTTGAATGCACACTGTGGCAGCTTCTGCTGCAGCACTACAAGTCGCAAATGGCGGCCGGCGGTCAGCCCAGGTACATGTGGATGGAAAATCACTCTGGCCACTCTAAAAATAGCCAATCCCTATCAAAAAGCAGCTCAGCTGCAGTTGTTCAGATGAATCACAGGTGGAGGAGAGAAGTATTCAATTATCCCTGCCTATTCTCGCCCTAGCATCAGCTGCGTCTATCCCTGTTCTATTCACATCGGGAGTGAGCACGTCCCGACGTGCGCACAAGCTTATAAAGAGGCTGAGTCACATGCTGCACTTGGCCAATCACAGCCTTGCCAATAGTAGGCATGGCTGCGATGGCATCTTAGGGCAAGTAGTATGATGCATGTTGATTGGCTGCTTTGCAGCCTTTCAAAATGCGCCAAAATACATGCCGAACGACGAACCCGAACCCGAACTTTTTTGAAAATGTCCGGGTTCGGGTCCGGGTCCCGGACACCCCAAAATTCGGTACGAACCCGAACGATGCTCGAACTGTTCGCTCAACACTAATGAGGACTCTAATAGTGACATCGGCTGATGTCAAGCGGGGAGTGTACTGTCTTCTGTTCAGAACCCATTTGCATAGTTTTCTGTTATGTGTATTCATATGTGTGCCTGCAGCACCACCTAGTGACCTTTTGCTGTAATCATTTTGTTAAAGTCATGAATATTAATGAGGTAACACAACTTCCTGCTCCCAGGGCTTTGTGGGAAAGAGACTGAGCCTGCTGCCATATTCCTTCACCTCATGGAAGGAGCAGCTGCACATTATGTGCCTCTTTACTCAAGCATCGTCGGTAAGGGTTTAATTAATGTTTTCCTATAGCTTTGTGTACCTGTATGCTGTACATTCAGTCCTTTGTATGTTCTCTTTGTACAGTTTACCTTATCTACTGCCGGTTAATAAAGCCACAGATTACAGATACAAGTCTCAATTTATTAACTAGTAGAATGGTGATATCTGCCTGTTGAACTGCATATAGACCCCGGGGGTACATGTTGTGAGAACAGGACACCCGCTTCACAGACATTGACAGACCAAACTCCCATTTTAAGGCACTGCAAACAACCGCAAACAGTCCATTTGCACAACCGCAAACTCCCCATTTGCACAAGGTTGGATACCAAGCTAGCCATGTCCCGGTGATGTCATTGAAGGTTTCTTCCTCCACCCAGCCATGTACAACACCAAGGGTCCCTGAAACGTGAATTGAATAGATTTTTCGAATGGGGAGATGGTTAAAAAAACGCTGGCTCCCTCCCCTTTGTTTTAATCCACGGTCACTGCGTCTGCGCCGTGCAATTTACTCTCACACCCGATATGAGTGTTATTTTCTGCAGTTCTCTTCTCATCAGTTTAATCCCTGTTACATCCCTAATCTGGGGTCCATTTATTTAATTGATTTTTCAAACGGGGAGATGGTTAAAAAAACGCTGGCTCCCTCCCCTTTGTTTTAATCCACGGTCACTGCGTCTGCGCCGTGCAATTTACTGTCACACCCGATATGAGTGGTATTTTCTGTAGTACTATTCTCATCAGTTTAATCCATGTTACGTCCCCTATCAGGATGTGTATTGAATGGATTTTAGATAAGTGGTACTACGCGTGCTAGGTACTGTGCCACCCGGTATGAGTGTTGGGCACTAGCAGAGGGCACACTACAGTATGTGGGCCTGACACACACACACACTGGCAGGCAACTGAAATTAGATTAAAGTGTACAGATAAAGTGCCTTATTTTAGGCAACGTCCAGTGCCGCACGGTATGATTGATGGGCAGCACTGGCAGAGGGCACACTACAGTCTGTGGGCTTGACACACACACACTGGCCGGCAGGCAACTGAAATTAGATTAAAGTGTACAGATAAAGTGCCTTATTTTAGGCAACGTCCAGTGCCGCACAGTATGATTGATGGGCAGCACTGGCAGAGGGCACACTACAGTCTGTGGGCCTGACACACACTGGCGGCAACAAACCTTAGATTAAAGGGTAGCAATTAAATGCCTTTTTTTATGCAAAGTCCTGTGCCACCCCGTATGAGTGATGGGCACTGGCAGTGGGCACACTGCCGTCAGCGGAAGTGGGCCTGACACACACTGGCAGCAGGCAGGCAACTCAAATTAGATTAAAGTGTAAAAATTAAATGCCTTAATTATCGGCTAGCTACTGTGCCACCCGGTATGAGTGGTGGGCACTGGCAGTGGGCACACTACAGTCAGTGGAAGTGGGACTGACACACACTGGAAGCAGGCAGGCAACTGAAATTCGATTGAAGTGTAAAAATTAAATGCCTTATTTATCAGCATGCTACTGTGTCACACAGTGTGAGTGGTGGGCACTGGCAGTGGGCACAATACAGTCAGTGGAAGTGGGCCTGACACACACTGGCAGGCAACTAACCTTAGATTAAAGGGTAAAAATTAAATGCCTTTTTTAATGCAAAGTTCTGTGCCACCCGATATGAGTGGTGGGCACTGGCAATGGGCACACAAAAGTCAGTGGAAGTGGGCCTGACACACACTGGCAGGCAACTAACCTTAGATTAAAGGGTAAAAATGAAATGCCTTTTTTTAATGCAAAGTCCTGTGCCACACGGTATGAGTGGTGGGCACTGGCAGTGGGCACACTACAGTCTGTGGGCCTGCAGCTCCTCACACACGGGCAGGCCAGGAAATTGCAATTTATATATGGAGGAAAAAAAATAATAGCAGACTAATGTAGCAGCCCTAAAAAGGGCTTTTTGGGGTGCTGTGACTCTGTCCTTACAGCAGATGAGTCTGTGGTCACAGAACACTAGCCTAGCTAACGCTTTCCCTATGAATTCAAAATCATCAGCGCAGCAGCAGCTGCAGTCTCCTTTCTCTCACTAACATGCAGCTTCAGACTGAATCTAAAATGGCTGCCTTTTTTTTATAGGAGGTGGTAAGGTGTGGGAGGGAGGGGTCTGATTGGCTGGAATGTGTCTGCTGACTGTGAGGTACAGGGTCAAAGTTTGCTCAATGATGATGTATAGCGGGCTGACCGAACATCGCATATGTTCGCCCGCCGCAGCGAACGCGAACAAGCTATGTTCGACGGGAACTGTTCGCCGGCGAATAGTTCGGGACATCTCTACTGATCTATAACACTCCTCTAAGTCGCCAGCCTTTGATTATGGAATGTATAGCTAGGAAAGTTGCTGGTGATGCAGTCAGTGCCGTACCTGTCTTTCACAGCTCATTGGGCCAATGTTTATTGCAGCGAGTCAGCACTGCAGTAAGAAAGCCAGATTCTATTGACACCTCAAAATATGTCTCGGTCTGGTCCCCACACCAGCCACTTTTCTGCCTCCTCAACATCCCCAACAGAAACAGAGCGTCGCTTCCACTCTCCCTATCTCCAATCATATGTGTAAAGAGAAGCATTGCCATGCAGTGTTAGAACTAACTGGCCTGGTTTAGAGTAGCCAGTCAGCTGATCACTTGCTAAAGTGCATCAAGCAGAACACATCCTTCAGGCTTTCTCCCTGCCATCTCCAATTAGACAATGTGGTCAGCAACACTGGCACAATCATGGCCACGCTGCATTTGTGGGAAATAACACATGATCCCTACATGCCACACACAATAAATTTAGTGGTGCAACACTTTTTGAAAAAGTAGTTAGTGGCCTGCAGAGGATGCTGGCCATGTGTTGGAGACTTTCCTCTCATTTCAGCCATTCTTATGTGGCAAGAAACTCCATCATGGACTTGCAGCAACAAAATGGTCTATCATTGCACCACTTCATCTGCGACATTCCTACTCTCTGGAATTCCATCTTGCATATACTAGAAGATCTGAATGAACACTGTTAAGTATTGAATGATTTTGTCATACAGCAGACCACCTCAGCAGTGAGCATGCATTGTTTCGAGGTCATGCAGTAGAGATTAGCAAATTTCTCAAAATTTCGATTTAGCCAGTTCGCCGAATTTTCTGAAAAGACTTGATTCGATCCGAATTTATTTGGGGTGAATCGTGTTCACAAACAGCTATTTCTTGGCTACAGATAGCCTGTATAGTGGTGTAGAACACTGTGGCTTGCAGTAACACGCATAGGGAGTCTGTTGTGGTAGTGAAACAATACTGTGAGTCAGTATGACATGCAGATAACAGGTGTCACTCTTAGAATCACTGCATACTTCACTTCTTTGGGCAGTTACAGGGCCAAAACTGACCAAATAACTCAAGTGTGTACTCAGCCTTACAGGTCAATGTTAGCGTCAAGAAAAAGCGCACTCCTTTAAACTGTTTAAAGCAAATTCCTCATAGATTTCTACAGAACCTGTCCTATTAAAGAGCTAATACAAGTAGAGCCCCCTGACAAAGTGGAGAGGGCGTCGGCAGTAAGTTTGTTCTGACATCGCTGATTATTTTGCCCTTTCTCTGATCCATCAGAACAATAACCCTGTCTGTTGAGCATCTGCCTTCACTCGATCCGCATTTTGTCAGTAATCAATTAATACTGCTAAAGCCAAAGAAAAACAGGAGTGGATCCAAAACAGAGATGACACGTGAATAGAATATTTGCATGTCTTCTGTGTTTTCTACCCACTCCTGATTTTGGCTACCAAATCATAAGCCAATTCTGATTCAAAATAGGGGCAATGTCATACAGGCCTTACAGCTGCTACATAGACAGGATCCGTTGTGAGTCTCATTTTTCCTTCCTACTGACAGATCAGAAGAAGGGTCAAATAAGTGATGATGTCAACCAGGCCAAAAAGGCAAAATAGTGGCCCAGCCATGGAGTAGGGTAGGTGGTAACAGACTAAGAAGTCCACAGAGTGGCCCAGTGACATAGTGGTGAGGTGGCAGCAGCATAAGGGGACCACAGAGTAGTGATGTTGCAGCAGCATGAGGAGACCACAGAGTGGTGAAGTGGCAGCAGCATGAGGGGACCACAGAGTGGCACAATGACAGAGTATTGAGGTGGCAGAAGCAGCATGAGAAGGCCACAGAGTGGCAAGGTGACATAGTATGGAGGTGGGAACAGCAGCATGAGGAGGCCACAGAGTGGCACAATTAAAGAGTGTGGAGATGGCAGCAGCAGCATGAGGAGACCACAGAGTGGTCCAGAGACAGAGTTATGAGTTAGTGGCAGCATGAGGATGCCATAGAGTGGCAAGGTGACATAGTGTAGAGGTGGCAGCAGCATGAGGAGACCACAGAGTAGCACAATGAAAGAGTGTGGAGGTGGCAGCAGCAGCATGAGGAAACCACAGAGTGGCCCAGAGACAGAATTTTGAGTTGGCAGCAGCATGAGGAGACCACAGAGTGGCCCAGTGACATAGTGTTGAGGTAGCAGCAGCATGAGGAGACCACAGAGTGGTGATTTGGCATCAGCATGAGGAGACCACAGAGTGGTGAGGTGGCAGCAGCATGAGGAGACCACAGAGGAGCACAATGAAAGAGTGTGGAGGTGGCAGCAGTATGAAGAGGCCACAGAGTGACACAATGACATAGTGTTGACGTAGCAGCAGCATGAGTAGACCACAAAATGGTGAAGTGGCAGCAGCATGAGGAGACCACAGAGTGGCAAAATGACAGAGTGCGGAGGTGGCAGCATCAGCATGAGGAGGCCACAGACTTGCATTGTGTGGATGTGGCAGCAGCATGAGGAGGCCACAGAGTGGTGCAATGACAGAGTGTGGAAGTGGCAGCAGCAGCATGAGTAGACCACAGAGTAGCACAATGACAGAGTGCGGAGACCAAAGACTGACCCGATGACAGAACTATGGCCACCACTGCACCAAACACCCAATCTAATGCCACACTACTGGACAGGCAGGAAAGCTTCTCCAGGGCAAACTCTGCAAGTTGTGATCACAAATCCAGTTTAGACACCCAGTAGTCCAGCGGATCTTCAATGGGGGGTGGTAAGGTGATGTCCAAGTATGCCACCACCTGCTGGTTCAGTTTCTGCTCCACATCTAGCTGCTGCTGCTGGTGAACAATTTCTTCACTAGTCGGGTAAAGAAAGCTGCTCATCATCAACTCTAGACTCAAGCTGTTGCTGCTACCCCTTCCCCCACCCTGCCACAGCAGCCATGGCAGTGGAACGAGAGCACAGAGGCCTCCCAGTAAGACCTGCGAAAGGATGGACTATGGCGCCGATAGACAGCGGCCAACTGACTACATAGAATGTCTCTGTAGTAGTTCAGTTTGTCTTCCCTCTCTGCGGGTGTAAAAAGGGCCCCCATTTTGGCCCTGTAGCGAGGGTCCAACAAGGGGGAAAGCCAGAAGTCATCCCTCAATGAAAAATGGTGAATATTTGCCTGTCATTACCCAAGCAAGTAAGCATGCAGCGGGCCGTTTGTGCAAGTGACTCGGTGGGACTCCCTGCCTCCATCTCCACTGCATGCTGCCAGGATGTGCCTGGGTCATTTGCCTCATCTTCCTCATCTCTTTCTTGCTCCTCTGGCTGCTCCTACTCATCCTCTCCCATCACCTGTGGAGAAAAACCACCCATTTCACTACACATTGCTTGTGCTTTAATGTCCTGCTCCTTCTACAGTTCAGCCCCCACAGGGCTCATGTGGCCGTGACACATAGGCGGCACGTACCAAGTCCCCTGACCAGCCAGATTTACAAGCATCGGTTCCAGGATATTAAGCAGTTGAATGACATTGTTTATCCCGTAGTCCTAGCGACTGACAAATAACGTGGCCTCCTGACAAAAGGCAGTTATAACGCATGAGATGCAACTGGCTGACATCGAAGTTACACAGGGGAGTACTGTTTATGGCCTTCCTCTGTTCACATAGTCGGTCCAACATATGGAGGGTGGAATTCCAACGGGTGGAAATGTTGCATATTAGCCTATGTTGGGGGAGTGGCTGAAGTGCATACAAAGTTTCCTGGCCATTTTTAGGATGTCTTGCAGATGGGTGTAAGACTTCAGGAACCCATTTACAACCAGATTTAACACATGCGCCATGCAGGGCGCATGGCTCATCTCTCCTTGACGCAGCGCCGACATTATGTTCTTCCCATTGTCGGTCACCATGATTCCAATTTTGAGTTGGCGCGGAGAAAGCTAGGATTCTATTGCTTGATGAAGGACACTGAGCAGTTCCTCCCCTGTGTGACTCCGTTCGCCCAGGGAAACGAGGTGTAGAACAGCGTGACACCTCTGTACCTTGCACATGTGGTATACTGGAGGAGCACTGTGGATTGTCCCTGCAGTGGAGGCTGAGGACACAGTGGTAGATGAGGAGGCAGAGGAGGATATTGTCGCAGGACCAACGGCGTGAGAACCTTGAGGCGGAAGTGGCGTCATCACCCAGTGGGTCGTAAAGGACATGTATTGTCCCTAACTGTAGTTACAGCTCCGCACATTGGCACTGCCATGCACTTTGGCAGACACCGACAGGCTCAAGCACTTGGAAAGGGAGGGACATCAGTACCAGCAACTTGGCCAGAGGCAAGTTCCGCTTCTGCGCCATAGGATGACCACACACGTTTTGCTGTTTCTTGGCAATTGCTTCCGTGATCGACTGCTGACGAAAAGAGTAACGAGGAGTAGTAGGACGAGGAGCAGGAGCATCAGGACTGGTAGATGATGGGAAGAACAGACAGCTTCTTTCGGCTGAGGTGGTGGAGCCTTGACTTCCTGAAATCGGGTGCACAGCACTGGGTGATGTAGCGGGTGGCTGCGGCAGGCTGGACCACTATATAGGAGCCACGGTTTTCCCAGGCCATTTTATGGCGACGCTGCATATGTTGAGGCAGGGTCGTCATGCCAACATTGGTACCCTGGCTAACTTTCACCTTCTGCACACAGATTCTACATATGGCCATGTTCACCTCATCCGGTGGCATAAAAAAAACTGCCACACCGCTGAGTAGGTGATTTTACCAAAAAAAACTCCGTACTGACTGACTGCTTCCGCCACTGCTTCCGTGAACCTCTGCACCACTACTTTCCGGGCACTTTTGCCTCCTGCCCTCCAAATACTGCCACCGTGCTGACTCCTGGCCACGCTAGAGCCTTGCTGGCTCCGCCGCTGCCTCATCGGCAAGCTGCCACCCTCTTCTCCCGATAATGATGAAGCCCCTTCGTCACCCGGCTCCCAAATGCGATCAGCTACATCATCATCATCGAGTACTGTCTGCATGTCACTGATGTCCTGCTCAACCATTTCTGGGTCAGGAGCCTGACTGCTCTCATCACCAGCTCCCACGCCACTCTACTCATCACTAGTTGCCAGCCTACCGGAGGAAGCGGCAGATGTCTCCTCCAGATTTTGGCTGGGCAGTAGCTGCTGACTGTCCTCTAGTAGCTCTTCCTCGCTTGTGTAGTTGAGCTGAGACCACACCATATAATAATTGTCTGGCTAAGGGAACAGAAAAGGACAGAGGCAGGTTGAGGATAGGTCAGGGCACAGGGCCTACTCACTTCTCTGTCAAACATACTGTTAGATCAAATAAATAAATAAATAAAAAGGAAATTAATACACCCCAAAAAAGGTTATAATTTTGTCACTTCATTGAACAACGGCAAACAAGCCTTTTTTTCCCACTAATACACCCCAAAAAAGGCTTTAATTTTGTCACTTCCCCGCACAATGTCAAATAAGCCCTTTTTTCCCACTAATACAGCACAAAAATGGCTTTAAAATATATAACTGCACCACTGAACGGCTAATAAGACTTTTTTCCCCCATTAATACACCCTCCAAAAAGTTGTAATTTTGTCACTTCACCGCACAATGGCTAGCAAGCCTATTTTTCCCAATAATACACCCCAAAAACGGCTTTAGAACATATAACTGCACCGCTGAACAGATAATAAGACTTTTTTTCTTCCACTAACACACCACAAAAAAGGATTTAAAACATATAACTGCACCGCTTAACGGCTAATAAGACTTTTTTTTTTAACTAATACACCCCACAAAAGGCTGTAATGGTCACTCCACTGGACAATGGCTAGCAAGCGTTTTTTTCCCCACTAATACACCCTAAAAAAGGCTTTAAAACATATAACTGCACCACTGAGCAGGTAATAAGACTTTTATTTTTCCACTAATACACCACAAAAAGGCTTTAAAACATATAACTGCACCACTGAGCAGGTAATAAGACTTTTATTTTTCCACTAATACACCACAAAAAGGCTTTAAAACATATAACTGCACCACGATACGTCCAGTAAGACTTTTTTTTCCTACTAATACACCCTAAAGAAGGCTTTAGAACAGATAGCTGCACCGCTGAACGGCAAATAAGCCCTTTTTTCCCACTAATACTCCACAAAAAAGGCTTTAGCCGTTCAGTGGTGCAGCTATATGTTCTAAAGTCTTTTTTGTGGTGTATTAGTGGGAAAAAGGGCTTATTTGCCATTCAGCGGTGCAGCTATATGTTCAAAAAAGGCCCTTTTTTCCACTAATACACTCCAAAAAATGCTTTTGAACATATAACTGCACCGCACAACTGCTAAATAACACATACAAATATTTCTTAGTAATGCACCCTGTTAATGGATGTATCACACAGCACTTGCACTCCAATAGCAAGCAAGGTTTGCTGAAATTACATCTATTGCAAACCTAAAAGCAGCAGTATAATGGCAATTTGGATCCCCAGTTAGTGCAGCAAGGTGTAATAGGATTGCTCCTATTACCCAGGCTGTACACTCCCCTATTGGACCCTGTTCTCCTTTGATAGTGTGGAATAATTCCTCCCTACCATTTCCCTACACTTCTGATGATCTTTCCCTGAATAAAGTCTTCTCTACCACTTTCCCTAGCACCTGCTAACATCTCTCCCTGCACTAAGTACACTGGAAAATGGCAAAATCCAAGATGGCTAAGGCTATTTTTAGGGCTGTAACATCACTGGGGCTGGCTGGCTGCTGATTAGCTGCATGCATGGCATTGTGGGTGATCCATCGTTCCCAGAGTTGCTTGCTCCTAGGAAAAAAGGCGATTTGTTACCACGAAGCATGAGGAAATTCAGATTGCGAACCAAATTTTTCCTGAAATTCGGATAGAATTCCACTTCGTCAACTTTGATTCACTTATCTCTATCAGGAGGTGGCAGCTCATCAGAGATGCCTGTTACATACTCAGGCCCTTTGATGAGACCACCAGATTTGTCAGTAGGGACACTGCGGCATTAACCATGTCATCCCCCTGATATTTATGTTAGAGCAGATGTTCACGTTTATGCAACAAGGGATTGTGGAGGAAGAACAGCTTGCGCATCTTGCTAGCCACCCTTTAAGTATTGGGGACCCACACAGAGAAAGCCCCAAAGAGGAGAAAGAGGAGGATGAGGAGCCACCACTGGAGGAGGAGGATTTGCTTGAGTAGAAGCATGAGGCTGATGATGATGACGACGACAGCAATCGTACTGTTTCCTTACCATTAGGAAATCTGCTGATTACTGGATAGCCAGGCTTTTAGACCCTTACTGACAAAGCAAAATTTGGGAATGTTTTCCTGTTGCTGAAAGTGAGGCCAAATTGCTTTATTACCGATATATACTGTGTACGCAGCTTGCCACAACTTTTGCTGAGCAGATGACTGTTGCCAGTGTGACTGACCAGGAGGCCCTTCTCCATCCCCGCCAAGTCACCCACCTCCTGTTATCTCAGCTACCACAAGCAGCAGAAGCCGCAGTAGCAGCCAGATGGTTATCATCAACATGATGGAGCAAATTTTTCATGCGCCATGCCAGGCTGACACAAATCAGCACATGGAGACGTACCTTCTTAATATTCAGGTTTAGTCCTACTTGGTCTCTGACTTTTCTCCTGTGTATATCATGTTCCCTGACCCCATGGATTTCTGGGCAGGGATATTGACACAGTGGCCACAACTGACCAGTATGAATCCAGTGTCATCAGAGGGTTTTCAATGCTGGAGGTGGTGTATTGATGCATAAAATGGACAAAGTTGTTCTTTGCCAGAGTATAAAACATCACTTTTGTTAAAAGTAATGAAGCACAGATTTGTCAGAATTTTCTCACTCCTCCAGCTAAGTGCAATGATTTGCCATTGCTGCTGCTGCCACCATCATGTCATTGCTGTTTTCTGCCTGCTTACCATCATGTTCAATACCATGTTGTTGCTGTTGCCGCCACCGCAGCTGCCACTCCCCACTGCTAATCCCTCCACTGCCACTTCCATTATCCCTTCTGCCTGTAATATTACTGCTATGCAGCCACCACTGCTACTGCTTCTACCACAATGCAGCCACACCCCCATGTACTTTCTGCCACGTCTGTCATATCTTGTACTGCTGGTGCTGATTCTACTTTTGCTGCCACTATTACCCCTGCACACTTTAACCTTTAGACATTCACACTGTACTGCTGCTGCTCTCAAATAAAAGGAATATATTTCCAGGCTTCTTTAATTTCAGAACAAGCCACTGCTTCTTCTGACAATTAACACTTCTGCATGTATAAATAAATACAGGCAGGCATTCTGCCCCCATAAAATAATTATTTTTGGGCACTTGTGCAGAACAAGCCATTGTCTCTTATTACATCACTCTTTGTTTATAAACAGGGGCAGGGATCTTCCTTCATTAAGGCATATTTTTTGGACACTTCTGCAGAAGTAATTGTTTCTAATGATGTTAACATGTGTGTGTATAAATATGCCCAGGGATCTGCTCCGTTAAGGCATCATTTTTGGACGTTTGGTCCCAATAAGCCACTGCCTCCAATAAGGAACAATTTTTGGAAGGTTTCCAATATAAACAAGCATAACACATACAACGGTACAGTGTTTTTAAACACGCTGTTTGTTATATGTCAGTATCGAATCTGTATTTAGCGCACTCTGTATAGAGGCTGTCTGTAGGGTTCCACCCCAATAGATGCAATAAGAATAAAAGCAGCCTTAAGTATCGATGCTTGGGTACATTTATTGATGTTAATTCACATGCGACAGTATTTTTATAACATTTTGGCATACAATTGCCTCCGTCAGATACTATGCCGCAGGGATAGCTGCGGCATAGTATCTGACGAAGGCAATTGTATGCCGAAACGTTATAAAACTACTGTCGCATGTGAATTAGCATCAATAAATGTACCCAAGCATCGATACTTAAAGAGGACTTTTCACCTAAAAAAAAAATATCCAAAAGTTATATCACCTTATAGGGGTCAACCCCCTGATGTCTTCACCATTTTTATTTTTTTAAAACGACCCCCCATTCGCCCGCCTTGCTCCCCGATATCTTCTGCGCCTCATATGCAAATGAGGCGTCTTGGTTTTAGTAGGCGTTATCTCCAAAGTTATGGTGGGCGTGTCCGGGCGTTCCTCCTCACTCCCTGGCTGCGAGCGCATCCAATAGCAGCGCTCGGCTCTTAGCCAGGGAGAAGGAGCTCAAGTTCTCGCGAGAACCACGAGAACTTGAGCTTGCTGAGTCCTGGAACCCGCGCCATCTTGGATTCCCCAGCGCAGAAGAGGAGCGTAGCAAGTGTAACAAGATGGCGCGGGTTCCGGGACTCAGCAAGCTCAAGTTCCCGCGGTTCTCGCGAGAACTTGAGCTCCTTTTCCCTGGCTAAGAGCCGAGCGCTGCTATTGGATGCGCTCGCAGCCAGGGAGTGAGGAGGAACGCCCGGACACGCCCACCATAACTTTGGAGATAACGCCTACTATAACCAAGATGCCTCATTTGCATATGAGGCACAGAAGATATCGGGGAGCAAGGCGGGCGAATGGGGGGTCGTTTTGAAAAAAGAAAAATGGTGAAGACATCAGGGGTTTGACCCCTATAAGGTGATATAACTTTTGGATATTTTTTTTTAGGTGAAAGGTCCTCTTTAAGGCTGCTGTTATTCTTATTGTTATATGTCAGTGCCACCCTGACTTAAGGTGGGGGAGGAGAGAAAGAACAAAAGTTGATCAAGTGTCACTGATTTTCAGGCCCTTTGGAGCATATTCGATTCAAATAAGACACTAACCTAGGCATCAGGATTCTGCAGTATAGTGCCCTTATTATATATGAGCAAAGTGATTCTAACCAAATTGAATTCTACCTAAAATGTTGATAAATTCTGGTTAAATTAGAACTTTTTGCTATTTAATTCAGGTGATTTTCTCAAAATGGCATCATCAATGTTTTAGATCAGGAGACCGGAAAGATGAAGAAGGAGGATCACGTGACCCCAATTTCAAAAATTTGCTGATCTCATACTGCAATCATCTTCTGAATGGGCACCTTAAAATACTATACGATATATTGGAGAAAGAGATCACTAACATATCGTTTGTGTTTCATTCCAGTTAGAGTTTATTGTGTACTTTTTAATGGATGACATTTAGCATAATCAAAGAGTCTATTTTCTTAAAAAGAAAATTAGTTTGCAAGGCAGCATTTGCCACATAAATAAAATGTATAGCTGAAACAGGAGATATACTGATTAAACTTACTGGAAAACAATCTTGATGAATCTAGTTCTTGACATTTCATATACTAATTACCACCCGGTGTTACTTCATTTAGAGCTTTAATGTAGATATCTTGATCTAGATGCTATGGGTGTTTTGCTAATGTTTACTGATTGCTTTTCTGCAATATGTGCTGTCATGACCAATTACTAAGAGTTACACTACGCCAAAGTTGACCATTATACAAGCCCAGTTCTTCTGCCCTTCAGATTAACTATAGATTTCTCATTAATTATTATATCCGCTTTATTTCATCATTTAGAAAATAGATCTTTTGTACTGTCACTGCCTTCTTGACTAAAATTAAAACAAATGAAGGGAAAACATTTACTGTCCTTTGAGAATAGATGGTCTTCCGCCGCCTAAGCAAAAACATTCCTAATTTGGTAGTTAGAAATATTTGCAGAACGATGTTCACCAGCAACAACTTAAAGCTTTGGAATGTTGTGATTGATGTTTTTTTTTGGCCTACCGCCTCATTGTATAGAAGTTTGATTTAATGAGTTTTTCTAATGAATATTTTATATTGATACTTGGATGAATGACATATGGTAAATGCAAGGTAAATTACAGCCCTTTAAATAAATATTTTCCATAAATTATTAATTTTGCGATGCCTCTATTGGTTAGATGTCATGTTAGATGAAGACGGGAAACTATTTACTGTAATACTTGTTTGCCGGTTGAAAAAAGTAAAAGATTTTTTAATTATTAAAAAAGCTTCAGAATATTCATCTAATTTATGGATCCATTATGAGTAGTGCAGGATTGCAAATGCGCAATTGTAGCTGGAGTCAGGCAACACAAAACAGAATTTTAAATTTTTAAGTATTTACTTATTGATGTGAAAGAATATTAGAACAGTATTAATACTTTTTGGTGTCATTTGATAAACTGAGACTGGAGCTTTACATGTTGAGTTCTTATATTCTATGTTAATTAGAGAAACACGACACACATGTGGCATGCTGTTTGTTCTTCTATTGAAACCAATTCTTCTTAATATTATTTCTTAGACATAAGTCAAGATTTTTAGTTTAAAAGAGAACTATTGTCTATGGTCTCTGCAGGTTTTAAAATCAAGCAAAACTATAGAGGTTTCAGAGGTAGCAGTTATACCAAACCCTGGTGTCTGAAGGAACCCAAAGGTTCATCTGCTACATAAGAAGACTTTAGTATTATAAATGGCACATGAAAGGTGGGAGACTCTATTATAGATTTAGGGTATTACAGCTCTTCTCTATTTGCTAACACTGAAATATGGTTATTGCAATGCTTACTTATAAATGGTACACAGAAATAGCAGCAAACTTTTCGGAAAAAAACACAGGCAAAATATAATTTCCCCTGGGTGTGACCAAAATATATTGTACAATATAAAACAAATTACTGTCTCTTTAAAATCTCATGTTTCTTCTGTAGTCCAACACATGAAGTTATGAACAGCTTCAAACCTGGCTACAGGCACACAGTACACCAACTTCCCCTACTGCCCCAACTGCCTCAGTATTAAAGGGCAGTCTAAGATATCGCTGTGGTGCATCTTGTTGAACTGCTGACACATTCATAGTTAATCTGTTAGTTTTTACATAGACACTGTGCCTCAGTATTAAAGGATGGTATAATATATCACTGTGTGCACTTTGTTGAACTGCTGCCACATTCATAGTTAATCTGTTAGTTTATACATACTGTATAATTACTGTGCCTCAGTATTAGGCCTCATGCGCACGACCGTTGTTTGTTTCCGCGTCCATTCCGTTTTTTTTCACGGATAGGATGCTTCCCCATTCATTTCAATGGGTCCGTCAAAAAATGCGGATGGTTATCCGTTTTTGTTCCGCATCCGTGGTCCGTGTTTACCTTCCGTCAAAAAAAAATAGAGCATGTCCTATTTTTTTCACGTTTGTGGACAAGGATAGGCATTATTACAATGGATCTTCCAAAAACACGGATCCGTCAAAAAAAACGGTCCGTCATCCGTTTTTTTTGACGGACGCAAAATTTGTGGATGGAGTGGACGCGGAGGCAGGCAACGGTTGTGTGCATGTAGCCTTAAAGGGTAGTCTAATATATTGCCTTGTGCATCTTGTTGAACGGCTGCCACATTCCCAGTTAATTTTTTAGTTTATACATAGAATTATTATGTCTCAGTATTAAAGGGTGGTCTAATATATCGCAGTGCGCATCTTGTTCAGCTGCTGCTACATTCATAGTTAATGTGTTAGTTTATAGATAGACTTACTGTGCCTAAGTAATAAAGGGCCGTCTAATATATTGCCATATTTATCTTGTTCAACTGCTGCAACATTCTTAGTTGATCTGTTACATTATTGATACAGTTATTGTACACTATGGCTAACAGAAAGTTACCTGGGCCCCCCAAAGTAAGTGGCAAAGTAAGTGAAAAAATGTTGCTGTAGCTGCCCAGCACAAGTAGCAGCAGAAGAAAGGGGGTTGGTAGCAGCGGCAGCAACAGGCTATAGCTGCAACTGTCATCTAGTGGTCATGTTTTGACCAACAATCCAGCTGTACTGGAATAGTTGACTCGCTCTTCAACATCATCTCAAGTGACAACAGACAGACAGGAATTGGTGGGCTCCTCTGATACCACCCTAAGTTGGCATGGCCCTCACCTGTCCTGAACATGCTACTAGCTCTGCTCCGCATTTCAGGGAGAAAGAGATTTGGTAGGAGTTAAAGGCCTGCATAGACTTAGAGGAGAGTTCGGAATCCTCTAGGCGTGCAACTAACGATGGTGACATCGGGTAGGAGCATATGTTGCAAGCGGTCAGGTACATGCGCAAGAGACAGGTGAGTGTGCCACAAGTGACAACCAAACAGATATAGATGATGATGTAGCTGATTGCACATGGGAGCCAGGTGAAGTGGGACACTGTCATCATCAGGAGGCAAGGGTGGCAACGTGTTTCTGAGATAGCATGGTGGAAGTGTGCCCCTGAAACAGCAGGGTGGAAGCAGTGGGAGATCTGCAACTAAACATGTGAGGGTTACACCAGACTACCTTTGAGGAACATAATAGCAGTACACAGGTTCATAAAAACAACGGCAGGCATCATGCAGTGGTGGAGGGAAATGCCATACTTGCCAGTGTGAGAATTTTTCACCAATTTACTGGGGGACGTTAGTGTGGTGGTATGCAGGATGTGTGGGAAGAAGGTGAAACGCTGCCAGGGTGGTAATGTTGGCACGACGGCCCTGCATCAACACATGGAGCATCACCCTAAAGTGGCATGGAAAATTTGTGACACTCATTTAGTTTTACAACCTGATGTAGTAACTGCTGCATCTCCCACTGGCATTCAAACCCTCTCCAGCAGTCAGGGCTCGGCAACATCAGCAG
The DNA here is from genome assembly GCA_033119425.1 of Bufotes viridis. NCBI lineage: Eukaryota > Metazoa > Chordata > Amphibia > Anura > Bufonidae > Bufotes > Bufotes viridis. The sequence goes on from CM065593.1 coordinate 58,389,853, forward strand.
AAGGAAACTGTCATTCCTTCCTATCGACTTCAATGTTGTCTATTGCTCCTGATGCTCCTCCTACTCCTCGTCACTTGTTTCAACAGCAATCGATCATCGAAGTGATTGCAAAAAGACAACAGTATGTGTGCACTCATCCAGCGGTGCAGAAGCTGCATGTGCACCTGGCCAAGTTGCTGGTACCACTGTCACTCCCTTTCAATGTAGTTGACCCTGCACATTTCAGAGAACTGATGGCTTGTGCCCTCCCAAGGAGGAGAGTCTCAAGCCTACATTACTTTTCCAAAAAAGCTGTGCCAGCCCAGCACACGTACGTTGAGCAGAAGGTGGGCCAGTCCTTGGGCCTCTCAGTGTCTGGTAGCATTCACACCAGTGCTAACGTATGGAGTTTTAACTATGGTCAAGGACAATATATGTCATTCACAGCCCACCCGGTAAATGTGGTTCCGGCCCACTCACACCAGTGACTTGGCCAGGTGATGGCAATGTCACCTCTGCATTGTAATCAATAGATTTCTGCCTCCTCTGCCTTCTCACTGTCCACCTTCTCCTACCCAAACCCCCCGCCCCCACTCTAGGCACAGTTCACAATGGTCCTCCATCATATCACCTATGCAAAGCTAGGCATTGTCACGCAGTTCTGCACCTCGTCAGTCTTGGTGAAGAGCCACACCTGGGAGAAACTGCTCTGCTTGATCAATAAAGAAATCGAACACTGGGTGTCTCCTCACCAAATGAATATAGGAACCATGGTTACTGATAATGGGAAAAATATTTTGTCAGCACTGCATCAGGGAGGGCAGACCTATGTGCAATGCATGGCGCACATCTTCAATATTGTGTTATCCAGTACTTTAAGTCTTCCACTGAACTGCAAGAGCTGTTAAAAATGTTCACAAAACTGTGTGCACTTCAGCCACTCTTATCATGCAAAACATGCCCTCCTTGAGCTGCAAAGGCAAAATGCTCTTCCCCAACATTGCCTGAAATGCAAAGTTTTCACCCATTGGAATTCCATGCTTCATACGTTAGACCACCTGTACGGGCAAAGGAAGGTGGGCAATGTTTTTTTTTATGCAGCAGATAGACAGGTTTACTCCATGGTGTAACTTCCATGATATCCAGTGGAAGCTCATATGTGACACATGTTGTTTGCTCAGGCTGCTTGAGGAGACCACTTTATTTGTCAGTTGGCAGTCCACTTCTTCACATCCTGGAGGGGATGCTGAGAAATATGATTGTTGAGGGGGCAGAAGACGTAGTGCTTATATCGCACAGCCACTTGAGCCCTGAGGAGAATGAAGAGGAGGTGGAAGTGAAAATGAGGACGAGGAAGAGGACATTAACTCTCAGGAATTTTATACACAACTAGGTGGTTTATCTGCTCAAGCGACAGGAGAGGAGCAGGAGGAGCATAATAGGCTGGAGGGGGATGATGCAAAAAACACAGATGACCCTGACAAATGGTGGGAGAGTATACAGTGGAGATGGAGGCAGGGAGGTCCTCCGAGTCCCTTGAGCAAATGGTCAAATGCATGCTGTCATGTTTATGTAGTTACAGATGCATTGTCAGGATTCGGAAGAGAGATGGCTACTGGCTATCCACATTGTTAGACCCTCTCTACTGGTCAAAACTGGGGAAGTATAAACCAAAATATGGCACTGTAAATTTCCCCTGAGGAAGCTGATGCGAAACATGTGTTAGGGTGTTTTTGAAGGAGCACACATCTTGGTCTGTATAATATTATGTATTATTTGCAGTGCCATATTTTGGTTTATACTTGTATTCACTGCTGTTACATGCTTACATTACTGTCTATGTGACTTATGTTGTGGCTTCTCCATGTGGCTGATCTGTCATATTATATGGTTGTAAATTTTAACTTATATTTAATAAAATATTGACTTATTTTCATATAGATCTGTGTATGCAGTGTGCTTGATATTTATTTTTTGGTGTTTACCATTCCTACAGTGGGGCTTCTTGGCCTACTGATCTGTACATGTTAAATTTTTAAAAGGATATGCATGCCACTGCGCCTTGCTATCACACTGCTTTTGTTGGATTCTGCTACTACTGTAATCTTCTGCCATCTTGTGCTGTATGCCACTGATGCTGCCCCCACTTTCTACTCTTTCATGGGGCTTCTATTGACCCTGTTACTGCCACTGCTGGTGGACCCCATCCCCACTCTGTTATGGGGCCACAATTGTCCAGTTGTCTGTGTTGACATCACAGTTTATTTTTCCGTTCTTCTTATCCAGGCTTGGGTAGATAAGTGGCAGATGATGTTTAACACTGACAAATGTAAAGTTGGACATGGGAAGGAATGAGGCAAGTCACCAGTACATTCTTAATGATAAAACACTCGGTAACACTGACATGGAAAAGGATCTAGGAATTTTAATAAACAGCAAACTAAGCTGCAAAAACCAGTGTTAGGCAGCTGCCGCTAAGGCCAATATGATAATGGGTTGCATCAAAAGGGGCAAAGACGCCCATGATGAGAACATAGTCCTACCATTTTGCAAATCTCTTTGGAGTACTGTGTACAGTTCTGGGCTCCTGTGAACAAGGCAGACATAGCAGAGCTGGAGAGGGTTCAGAGTAGGGCAACTAAAGTAATAACTGGAATGAGGGATCTACAGTACCCTGAAAGGTTATCAAAATTAGGGTTATTCACTTTAGAAAAAAGACAAATGAGGGGAGATTTAATTACTATTGTGGCAATGTGAACACTGGGGTGTGCAGTGAAACCCCAGGGAGGCCGTCAGAGAGAGCATGTCACCAAGGTGCCTGGCCTTGGGGGAGTGAAAGCCCAAGTACTAGTGTTAGTATAGCTGGCTCAGCCAGTTCCAGGGCAGGCTTTTACTGGGAACAGGCAATGTGCTGGGTGGGTGCCTGTTCCCCATGCTCCAGTCCAGGATTTTGGACAATGCCCATGTCCAGGGAGGATATTTAATCCTCTTGCTGGACATGGGTGGGGCCCCACTCTGGAGAGAGCTTTGGAGACAGAGGCTCTGTGTGAGTGGTCTCGGCTGAGTTGGCTGAGGGGCCACGGGGCTAAGCGATAGCCCGGAATTGGGGGACACAGCGACGCCTGGAAGGGTCGCAGGGCCACAGTCAGGAGGACTGGTGAGCCTGAATTCCCCAACGGACACTGATCGGAGGCTGTGTGTGAACAGTGCTCTGAACAGCCAGGAGGCTGTGGGACATTGGGCTGGAGAAAGCCGCAGCAGTTCACAGGGTGTGAACTGTACCCACTAGGTGAGTGAGGGACCCAACTAATATGTTTAGTTAGAGCCTAGCCGGGCCAGTGTTTATTGTTTTGCACCTGTTGTGTTGTTTCTGCTATAATAAACGCACTGTTTGGACGTGAAATCCGTTGTCCGGAAGGAAGTTTTTGTGAACGATCCTCGAGACCAGAGCTAACCCCCACATTTGGTGTCGGATGCGGGCAAGTCGTCCCTGCTGGATAAAGGTAAAGTGTTGCTGGGGGCAACGACAGGACAGAGGAAAAAACTGTGCGATTGCTGTATTGGAGCTTAGGGCCGGAAGCCTGTTTGTTCGGTGGAGCAGGTGCTGCTCGTGTGGTCCTGGACACTTTGCTGGGTTGCAAAAGAACTGCTGTCTGGACTGTTTTTCCCTGTGGTGCAAGCGGTGCGAAGGTTTAAAGGGCCAGAAGCACAAAAGAGGGAAAAAGGAAAAAAACTGACCTGTGGAAATTTTTTGCTCAAAATGGCGTCCTGGGTGAAAGATAGTCAGGTGTGGCGGAAGCTGCTTATGCCAAAGGTGATGCCATATGTGAGAAGTGGCCCGGTTTGGCGGAAAACCAAGGCCACTGAGGGTGTAATGGAGCAGCTGGTGCTGGAGACTGATCGGTTGGTGAGAAAGCCGAGTGCGGCACTTGGAGAGCGGCTCTGAGTGGACTGTTCGAGGTTATATGTGCCGTTGCCAAGGGCAACCGTCGGGAAGACAAAGAGGTGGAGAGCGGTGCGTTTCTCAGGAGTGCCTATTTTCCCTGCGACTGTGCACAGAATCCTAAAGGGTGCGGCTGGAATGTCCGTCCAGAAAAAGACAGGAGACAAGTCCAAGGCGTCTCCCGTGGCAACTACTGCATTGAGGAGAAGGGTGATGACCGTGCTGGAGATATTCCTGGACTACCCTTATCTTCCGGGAGTGCCGAGTCAGTGACGACAATCGGTAAGACTGTTCCTATTGATAATTTTGTGGCAGACCCTGTGACAATGAGCCGGCGGCAGTTGCTACCTGCCGGGCTGGTCAGTGATAAAGCGCTGCGGCGTGAAGATGTCTCAAAAATGAGTGACTATGGGAAAAATGCTGTGTCTGAACAGGCTGGTAAGCCTGTTGCGGTTGCTCTCTCGCAGGAATCTGCAGGGAGAAGCTCAAGATGTTGTTTAAAGTGCCCGTGACCAAGGCTAGATTTGGGATGGTGAAAATCAGAGATCCCATGCTAGCCTGGGTAAGAGGTAGAATGATGTTTGTCCGGGACAATTATGTGAATCCTGTGGACTATCCAGTGGTCCGCACGGAGGGTGAGACCATGGTGGGAACAGAGACTGATGGACTTGATGTTGGAAATAGGCTCATGCGTGATGTAATGTGGGGCAATGGAGACACTTCTGTAGGAAGTAATGAAGCTCCTACAGAACCTGTACCTGTCCCTTTAAATGAAGGTGTAAGGGAAATGCAGATAGGAAGCAATGGTTTAAGTGAAATGACCATTGGAAACAATGGTGCCGACACGGTGCCAAGTGAAGGTGCAGAGTTTGATGAAATGTATAATGATAATGTGGGTCTATGTGCAAGAAGTGATGAGGATGATGACAGTCCTTTTCCTTTGCAGGCTGTGATTGGGAAAAAGCTCCCCTGTTGGTAAAAATGTGGATGGTATAAAAATGCTAATTGATATTGAGAGCTCACAACTGAGGGAACCCACTGTGAAAAATGTGCAAGTACATGGGGCGGTCCTAGAGGGTGTACCACACGTACTAGAAGTGGATATGCAGTCTCCACAGGTTTCTATGGTTAATAAAATGTCCCAGGTGGGGATTAACTCATCGGTGCCCCTAGAGGACGGAAATGAGAATGACATGAGCAGTATATATGAAGCAGGTGCTATGACCGACAGCAACTCTGAGAGAGAGGCTGCCATGTTGAGGTCTTGCCAAACTGACGTGGTTACTGGTAGCAACCAGACGATAGTTATACCTGATGTGACGAGAGTACAGTCGGGTGACGTCAGCCTAGTGTCTGAAGCTCATGTCCAGGCAGTCTTAGATGACCTGACAGGACAGTACAGCGGCAAACAGGAGGCTGCCCTCCCTCTCGCCACACGGTCCCTAGATATGATAGAGAAGGGACAAGCTGTCGTCACAGGGTCACCGAAGAAGGCTGCAGAAGGGTCAAAAGAGGAGACCCCAGAAAAGATGAGTGAACTGAAGGGTCTACCTCCTGGTGTCCTGGGGAGGGAAAAGACTCCAGAAAGACACAAAAGTCTATAGTAGACCTCAACAATGGGCTTGAAGAGTCCCTGGGTGGAAATCCCACAGAGTGTCTAAGAAAGAATGGTGGTACTCCTACAACTGCTGTTACACCAGAACAGAGTGAAGAGCAGCTGGACCAGAAGGCCCAAGAGCGGGCGCTGCTAACAAGCTAGTGCGAAAAATTAAGAAGAAGACCAAGGCCCTCTCCTTGACTAGAGCCCTTGGAAAAGTGCTTAAGGAGCAAGATGAATTGGAGAGGCTGAACAAGCAACTCAGAGCAGAGATGGAAGATCTCAGGAGCTCAAAAGATGAAGTCTATGAGTTGGAGAAGCCTAAGCGTGCTCCTGCGCAGCAGGTGGAAGAAAATGAGATGCCTGAAGAGGAAGATCCTCTGAAAGATGCCAAGAAGTCAGAACCCGTTAAGAATGGGTCTGGAGGTGGTTGCGCTGTGGTGCCAGCCGAGGCAGAGAAGATGGAAGATGTATCTGCTGAACCAGATGGTGGTGCTGAGGTGGATGCAGAAACCCAGAGACTCGTGGCAGTGTGTGGCCAGGACCTGGTCATGAAAGACATTCCCTCTGCTGTCAATGCCTGCCAGAAAGCCAGCAGTCTGCTGGGGAAGAAATACGAGGGGACCGACAACCAGTATGAGGGTCCTGTCTACTCCGATGGGCTGGCTCCCTGAATCCTGCCCGAAAGGAGAACCATGTCCCGGGTGAACCTCTGCAGGGATTGCCAGAAGACGACGAGTCTGGCGAAGGTCCTGATGTCCCCGGTGCCTCCAACCTTGATGAGAAAGAGGAGGAGGAGTTAAGAAGGAAAGCATATGATGCCATGTCCGTGAAGCATAAGACGGCTAATAAAGTGAATGGAGACTCCAAAGAAAAGACTGGAAAAGAGTCTGCTGAAGTGGGGAGTACCACTGAAGAAGCAGAAGATTCTGAAACTGAAGCCAAACCTGACATAACCCCTGGGAGAGTAAAGGAAAAAGAAAGATGCTATCTGTTGATAAAACAAAGAGACAAAAAGAGGCTGACAGGTCAAGGTCCGCTAAAACTGTGGTAGTTGCTAGTAGCGACCAGGTGTCTCTAGTATGGGACAAGATGACTGGTAGGGTAGTAAGCTTCGTGTTTGTGACGAACTGGGTTCTGCTGGCGTGGTTGTGGCAGAATAAAGGGAAGCCTGTGGTGCTGGCCACATCTTCCAGGGGACCCTTGAGCTTAAAGATGGCAAGATAATGCAGGTGCCCTATCACGAGCGACCAGGCGGTACATGTGTTCACCCCACAGGTGTGAACAGAGGGAGGATATGTGGCAATGTGAACACTGGGGTGTGCAGTGAAACCCCAGGGAGGCCGTCAGAGAGAGCGTGTCACCAAGGTGCCTGGCCTTGGGGAGTGAAAGCCCAAGTACTAGTGTTAGTATAGCTGGCTCAGCCAGTTCCAGGGCGGGCTTTTACTGGGAACAGGCAATGTGCTGGGTGGGTGCCTGTTCCCCATGCTCCAGTCCAGGATTTTGGACAATGCCCATGTCCAGGGAGGATATTTAATCCTCTTGTTGGACATGGGTGGGGCCCACTCTGGAGAGAGCTTTGGAGACAGAGGCTCTGTGTGAGTGGTCTCGGCTGAGTTGGCTGAGGGGCCACGGGGCTAGCGATAGCCCGGAATTGGGGACACAGCGACGCCTGGAAGGGTCGCAGGGCCACAGTCAGGAGGACTGGTGAGCCTGAATTCCCCAACGGACACTGATCGGAGGCTGTGTGTGAACAGTGCTCTGAACAGCCAGGAGGCTGTGGGACATTGGGCTGGAGAAAGCCGCAGCAGTTCACAGGGTGTGAACTGTACCCACTAGGTGAGTGAGGGACCCAACTAATATGTTTAGTTAGAGCCTAGCCGGGCCAGTGTTTATTGTTTTGCACCTGTTGTGTTGTTTCTGCTATAATAAACGCACTGTTTGGACGTGAAATCCGTTGTCCGGAAGGAAGTTTTTGTGAACGATCCTCGAGACCAGAGCTAACCCCCCACACTATGTATAAATATATCAGGGGTCAGTACAGAGATCTATCCCATCATCTATTTATCAGGACTGTGACTGTGACGAGGGGACATCCTCTGCGTCTGGAGGAAAGAAGGTTTGTACACAAACATAGAAGAGGATTCTTTGCGATAAGAGCAGTGAGACTATGGAACTCTCTGCCTGAGAAGGTGGTGATGGTGAGTACAAAAAGGAATTCAAGAGGGGCCTGGATGTATTTCTGGAGTATAATAATATTATTGGCTATAGCTACTAGAGAGGGGTTGTTGATCCAGGGAGTTATTCTGATTGCCTGATTGGAGTCGGTAAGGATTTTTTATTCCCCTTAAGTGGAAAAAATTGGCTTCTACCTGACAGTTTTTTTTTGCCTTCCTCTGAATCAACTAGCAGGATGGCAGGCCCAACTGGATGGACAGATGTCTTTTTTTGGCCTTATGTACTATCAGAAGAACAGAAAATGTAAAAAAGGATGCTGTATTTTGACAATCGGTAAGGCCTCTTTCCCATGGTCAGTATTTGTGAACTAAAAGCAGGTCCAAAACACAGCAGAGATGCAAATATTTCCATTATATTGTATCTCTGTTTTGCACCCACTCCTAATGTTTAGCTTACAAATACAGATCAAATACTGATCTGTACTAACACAGATCAGTACAGATCAAATACTGATACAGATGCAGAATACTGACCAATACTAACCATGGGAAAGAGGGCATTAAAGTCCTGCATGTAGAACTTTTTTTCCTTCTTAAAAAAAAAAAAACAGATTTCAGATCTAAATGGCCAAACTGTCAGTATTTGGTCAGTATTTTGCATCAGTATTTGATTAGAATTTATTAGCCAAAGGCAAGAGTGGGTTCAAAACACAGATGAGATGTAAATATTTCCATTCCCACTCGTGTTTTTGGCTTACTGATCAGATCCTGGATGCTCAAAATACAGGATTTGGTTTATTTAGTTTTCTACTCTTCTGAAGAAGAAGAAAAGAAAGAAGAAGAGAAAAATAAACAGTGATGTGAACACAGCCTAACCTTCACTGCTGCTGACACCCTCCCCACTCTGTTATGGGGCCACTACTGTGACTGCCACTGCTGCCACCCTCCCCACTCTGTCATTGGACCACTATTATCACTGTTACTGCCACTGCTGCTACTGCCACCCTCAACAATATGCCTTGGGGCCACTACTTGAATCTTTGGGCACTGCAGGGTTAAGTCCACATCGATAAATTTGACCTGACGCTAACAATGACCTATAATACTGACACAGAAAATCTATAGCTAACAGAATGGATTAAAAAGCATGTGTTTGGACTGCCACAACATGTATTAAAAGAACATTTTTTATTCACTACTTTATTGGTGCTGCCTCCATTTCTTTAACTTGTTCCACAAAGGAGCCATTTTGACACCGTTCCTGCAGGGAACACACCATTTTTTTGCTTTACTGAAGGGTTCTGTATGCTTTTCTTTTTGTTTAACAGAAGGAATTAGATATGAATCTTGGTGTCCTGCACAGTGATGTAGATGGCGATAAATTACACCTGTAATACTGACGGCACAGTACCTACAGAATAGATGTGAGTACACTATATTTTAAGACAATACACTCCCCCTGCAAATTCCAATACTTCACACTGAGATTTGGCCACCACGTGGGATCAATATGATTAGGCAGAGTGGCCTGGTGTATCTGATTTATTGCGATTCATGACAAATGAATTCATAACTAATCCAATTTCTTCAAAGTTTGGCGAATCTACCAAGTCGAATTTTTCAAAACTTTGCCCATCTCTAATTATGTCCATGACGGTACTAGACTTTTCTTTCTCTTTTAATTTTGTCCATAACATGGATTAAGAATCATAGCATGGATTATATGGCTATATCTCAACTCCCCAGGCACTGATACACCTAGAAGGGACATACAGTTGTGTTCAAAATTATTCAACCCCCACTGAAATTCAGTGTTTTGGCCAGTTTGACAATGATTTTGATCATTTCAGTCATCTTGTTTACAATTAAATCAAAGAGGCACTTGTAAGTCAGACAAATATAACATAACATTTATAATGAAATAACCACAAATGTCTTTTCTGTGCTCACATCATTATAAGTTTTATTCAACCCCCAAGTGACATTCAATCTTAGTACTTAGTACAACATTTTTCATGGGCAAAAGCCTCCAGTTCAGTCACATTCTTAGGCTTGCGCGCTGCAACTGCTTTCTTTAAGTCCCACCAGAGGTTCTCAATCGGATTTAAGTCTGGTGACTGCGATGGCCACTTCAAAATGTTCCTGTCTTTAATCTGCAACCATGCTCTAGTGGACTTGGAGGTATGCTTGGGATCATTGTCCTGTTGAAAGGTCCAACGTCTCCCAAGCCTCAGGTTTGTGACGGACTGCATCACATTTTCATCCAATATCTCCTGGTACTGAAGAGAATTCATGGTACCTTGCACACGCTGAAGCTTCCCTGTACCTGTAGAAGCAAAACAGCCCCAAAGCATGATGGACCCCCTGCCATGCTTCACAGTAGGCAAGGTGTTCTTTTCTTCATAGGCCTCCTCCAAACATAGCGTTGATCCATGGGCCCAAACAGTTCTAATTTTGTTTCATCAGTCCACAGAACACTATTCCAAAACTTTTGTGGTTTGTCCACATGACTTTTGGCATACTGCAGTCGACTCTTCTTATTCTTTGGAGACAGCAAGGGGGTGCGCCTGGGAGTTCTGGCATGGAGGCCTTCATTACGCAGTGTGCACCTTATTGTCTGAGCTGAAACTTCAGTACCCACATCTGACAAATCTTTTTTCAGTTCCTCAGCAGTCACACGGGGACTTTTCTCCACTTTGCGCTTCAGGTAGCGCACAGCAGTCAAAATCAGCATCTTCTTTCTGCCTCGACCAGGTAGCGTTTCAACAGTGCCCTTTGCCTTGAATTTGCGAATGATGCTTCCTATGGTGTCTCTTGGTATGTTTAACATCTTTGCAATCTTCTTATAGCCATTGCCCTTCCTGTGAAGAGAAATCACCTCTTCTCTTGTCTTCCTGGACCATTCTCTTGACTTCACCATGTTTGTAAACACACCAGTAAATGTCTAGAAGGAGTCGAGTATCACAGTCATTTTAAATCTGCCGAATTGGTGCTTATTATGCTTGAGTGCTGCTCCTTGACATCCACCGGTGTTTTCAATACCTGATCGAAAACACTTGAATGAACCTCTGTTCTTAAGAGTGGTAGTCTTTAAGGGGTTGAATAATTGTGGCAATGAAGAAATCACAAAAAAAACATTTAATACTGTATTACAAAAACAATTGATGTCATTTTAGTTGCATTTGGTTATTTAAAAAGTCCTTGTAAGATTTCATTCTGAACACAATTACAAATGTACACTAAATTTCCTAAAACCCTGTACAGCATTGGGGGTTGAATAATTTTGAACACAACTGTATCAATTAGAGTTAGCAGACACTATGGTTTGTGTTTCCACAGTTTATGTCCTGATTACATAAGCAAAGTAGGGACGGAACTGTTTGGCATGATTACTTAAAGAGTTTACATAATGATCTATTTAGTTACAATTGCGCACAAAATGTAGCATATTCTAATTAAAATATTTTTTTTAAATACTTGGGTGTTGGCATTTCTCTATAATATTTATAATGGTGTCACTCATTCCTTCTCTGAACGTCCACCTAATGTGTCCACTGCTGATGGTCACATCCTCAGTAGCTAAGTCCAACCTTCCTATTCCGATTGTGGCTATGGGATGATTCTTGCAATTGTGCAGGTCAGTTAATAACAAAAAGTGGCTTATTCTCCCCGATACTGCACATAATATAAGGATATTCTAAGGGGGAACCCAAAACATATTTATGTGTGTAAAGACTAAATAGCACTAGTGCATTGTGAAGATCAAAATGTCTGTGTCCTTATTCTGAAAGAAGAAGGGTGAAGAAGAAGGGTGCTTCCATCAGATCGATACCATATCATAGTTTTACAAACAAACATGTAGGATAGATTTATTGCTTTCCACATCCAGTAAAACCTATGATTGGAATGTTGTTATGTATGCAAATGTTGTTCTGTATGTGAAGGTGACATTCAAGCAGGTTAAAGGTGACCAAATAAACTATATGGGAGAGATAAATAAAAATAGTGTAAAGGAAAACTCACTTAGTTGCCTATAGCAACCAATCACGTTTAATAACATAGATATAAAAAATAAGAGGTCGGGTCTGGTTAGTTGCTATGGGCAACTAATCCAGATTTCCTTTATACCAGGTTGTATAAATATCGCCTATAGGCTAAGAACATTGCTGTACTATATATTTCTATATTTTCATTTAACCCCTTCAGTACGAGTCACTTTTCACCTTAATTCCCAGGCCGATTTTTGCAAATCTGAAATATGTCACTTTATTTGGTAATAACGTTTTTTCTTATCCAAGCCATTCTGAGATTGTTTTCTCATGACACAATGTACTTCATGTTAGTGACAAATTTGAGTCAATATGTTTTAGCTTTATTTATTACAAAATAAAAAAAATCAAGAAAATGTGGAAAAAAAATCACTATTTTCTAAATAAGAATTTCTCTGTTTTTATGGCAGATAGTGATACCTCAAAAATAGTCATAAGTTTACATTTTCCATATGTCTACTTTATGTTGGCAACATTTTGTAAATATCATTTAATTTTTTTAGGATGCAAAAAGGCTTAGAATGTTAGCAGCAATTTTTCAAATTTACAAAAAAAATTCCCAAATTTTTTAAGCAAAATTCAGTTATTAAGTGATTTTGAGGGGGCTTAAAGTATGAAAAGCACCCATAAATTACCCCATTTTAGAAACTACACCCCTCAAAATATTCAAAACTTAACCCTTGAGATGTTCTACAAGACTTAAAGAAAAATGGAGCTGAAATTTCAAAATTTAATTTTTTTTGTAGATTTTTTTATGTAAATAATTTTTTCTTGCAACAATGCAAGGGTTAACAGCAAAATAAACCTCAATATACATTACTCTGATTTTACAGTTTACAGAAATACCCCATATGTGGTAGTAAACTGCTGTCATAGCTAGAGATGAGCGAATCGAAGCCGACAAAGTGGAATTCGATCAGAGTTTCTGGAAAAATTCTATTCACACCGAATGCGAATCTCCTAGTGCTTCATGGTAACGAATCCCATTTTTTCCTAAAATGGCTGCTACACGTGTAAGGACATGGGGCAAGGAACTCTGGGAAGGTGGGATCACCCATACTTACATCCATGCAGCCAATCAGCAGCCAGAAAGCCCTGTGATGTCACAGCCCTCTAAATACCGCGGCCATGTTGGATTCTGCCATTTACCAGCGTGCTTAGTGCAGGCGCTAGGGAGAGTGATAGGAAAGACTTCATTGTGGTGAAGAAAAAAACGATTTACAAGTGCAGGGAAAGATTACTCAAGGTGTAGGGAAAGGATATGGAGGAATAGTTCCACTAGCATTTGTGTTGAACAGGGTTTCTTTGGTGAGGTGACAGCCTGGGTAATAGGAACCATCTGATTACACCTTGCTGCACTGACTGGGGATCCAAATTGCCATTATACAGCTTTGTAATTCCAGCAAACCTGCCTTATTAGGGTACTAGTGCAGTTGTATATAGGCATTAACAGGGTTTATTACAAGGAAATATTTCTAAATCTTATTTGCTCTTGCGCGGTGATATGTTCTAAAGCATTTTTTGTCTTGTATAAGAGGGAAAAATGGACTCATTAGCTGTTGTGTGGTGACAGGCAAAAATTGCAGCCCTTTTTGCCGTGTATCAGTGGCAAAAAAAATTATATTTGCCGCTCAGCAATGCAGTTATCTGGTTCAACGCCCTTTTTTCCGTGTATTAGTGGAAAAAGAAAAAAATACTTGCTTCTCATCTGAGATGGTTATCTGTTTTAAAGCCCTTTTTCCGTGTATTAGTGGGAAAAAGAAAAATATCTTTGCTGATCAGCGGTGCAGTTACAGTATCTGTTTTAAAGCCCTTTTTTGCGTGTATTAGTGGAAAAAGGAAAAATATATTTGCTGCTCAGCGGTGCAGTTATCTGTTTTAAAGCCCTTCTTTACATGTATTAGTGGAAAAAGGAAAAATATATTTGCCGCTCTATGGTGTAGTTATTTGTTTTAAAGCCCTTTTTTCCGTGTATAAGTGGAAAAGGAAAAAATATCTTTGACGCTCAGTCGCGCAGTGATATATTCGGAAGCCCTATTTGCGGTGTATTAGTGACAAAATAAAAATATATTTGCCATTCAGCGTTGTACTTCTCAGTTGAAAAGCCTGTTGTGTAAAAGTAGAACAAAATTTTGGCCTAATTGACGTTTTGCGGTGCAGTGATATATTGTGAAGCCCAATTTGCAGTGTATTAGTGGCGAAATAAAAATATATTCGACGTCTAGCGTTGCATTTATCTGTTGAAAAGCCTGTTGTGTTAAAGTAGAAGAACATTTGGGCTTAATAGACGTTTTGTGGTTCAGTGATACATTCGGAAGCCTTGTTTTCAGTGTATTACTGGCAAAATAAAAATATATATGTCGTCCAGCGCAGTACTTCTCTGTTGAAAAGCCTCTTGTATAAAACTGGAGAAAAATGTGGGCCTAATTGACATTCTGCGGTGCAGTGCTATATTCTGAAGCCCTATTTTCAGTGTATTAGTGGCGAAATAAAAATATATTCGTCATCCAGCGTTGCATATATCTGGCAAAAAGCCTGTTGTGTAAAACTAGAAAAAAATGTGGGCCTAATTGACGATCTGCAGTGCAGTGATATATTGTGCAGCCCTGTTTTCAGTGTATTACTGGCAAAATAAAAATATATTCGTCATCTAGTGTTGTACTTCTCTGTCGAAAAGCCTGTTGTGTAAAACTAGAACAAAATTTGGGCCTAATTGACATTCGGCGGTGCAGTGATATATTCTGAAGCCCTGTTTTCAGTGTATTACTGGCGAAATAAAAATATATTTGCTGCCCAGCGTTGCACTTATCTCTTCAAAAGCCTGTTGTGTAAAACTAGAAAAGAATTTGGGACTAACTGACAGGCTGTGGTGCAGTGATATATTCTGAAACCCTCTTCGCCGTGTATTAGTGACAAAATAAAAATATATTCGCCATCCAGCGTTGCATATATCTGTTGAAAAGCCTGTTGTGTAAAAGTAGAGGAAAATTTGGGCTTAATAGACTTTTTGGGGTGCAGTGATACATTCGGAAGCCTTGTTTTCAGTGTATTACTGGCGAAATAAAAATATATATGCCGTCCAGCGTAGTACTTCTCTGTTGAAAAGCCTGTTGTATAAAACTAGAGAAAAATTTGGGCCTAATTGACATTTTGCAGTGCAGTGCTCTATTCTGAAGCCCTATTTTCAGTGCATTAGTGGCAAAATACAAATATATTCGCCATCCAGCGTTGCATATATCTGTCGAAAAGCCTGTTGTGTAAAACTGGAAAAAAAATTGTGCCTAATTGACGTTCTGTGGTGCAGTGATATATTGTGCAGCCCTGTTTTCAGTGTATTACTGGCAAAATAAAAATATATTCATCATATAGTGTTGTACTTCTCTGTTGAAAAGCCTGTTGTGTAAAAGTAGAACAAAATTTGTGCCTAATTGACGTTCTGCGGTGCAGTGATATATTGTGAAACCCTGTTTTCAGTGTATTAGTGGCAAAATAAAAATATATTTGCTGTCCAGCATTGCATATATCTGCCGAAAAGCCTGTTGTGTAAAAGTAGAATAAAATTTGGGCCTAATTGACGTTCTGCGGTGCATTGATATATTGTGAAGCCCAGTTTGCCGTATATTAGTGGCGAAATAAAAATATATTTGCCGTCCACCATTGTACTTCTCTGTTGAAAAGCCTGTTGTGTAAAAGTAGAACAAAATTTGGGCCTAATTGACGTTCTGCGGTGCATTGATATATTGTGATTCGCCGTGTATTAGTGGCAAAATAAAAATATGTTCGTCATCCAGCGTTGCATATATTTGTTGAAAAGCCTGTTGTGTAAAACTATAAAAAAAAGTGGGCCTAATTGACATTCTGCGGTGCAGTGATATATTCTGAAGCCCTATTTTCAGTATATTAGTGGCGAAATAAAAATATATTCGTCGTCCAGCGTTGCATATATCTGTCGAAAAGCCTGTTGTGTAAAACTAGAACAAAATTTGGGACTAATTGACGTTCTGCGGTGCAGTGATATATTGTGAAACCCTGTTTTCAGTGTATTACTGGCGAAATAAAAATATACTCGTCTAGCGTTGTACTTCTCTGTTGAAAAGCCTGTTGTGTAAAAGTAGAACAAAATTTCGGCCTAACTGATGTTCTGCGGTGCATTGATATATTATGAAGCCCAGTTTGCCGTGTATTAGTGGCAAAATAAAAATATATTCTCCGTCCAGCGTTGCATATATTTGTTAAAAAGCCTGTTGTGTAATACTAGAAAAACATTTGGGCCTAATTGACATTCTGCGGTGCAGTGATATATTGTGAAGCCCTGTTTTCAGTGTAATATAAAAATATATTCGTCGTCTAGCGTTGTACTTCTCGTTTGAAAAGCCTGTTGTGTAGAAGTAGAACAAAATTTGGGCCTAATTGACGTTCTGCGGTGCACTGATATATTGTGAAGCCTAGTTTGCCATGTATTAGTGGAAGAAAAAAAATTATATTCGCCATTCATCATTGCATTTATCTGTTGATAAGCCTTTTGTAGTGTAAAAGTTGAATAAAATAAAGGTCTATTTGCCGTTCAGCGGTACAGTTATATGTGGTAAAGGCCTTTTTTTTTGTGAAGCGGGCTATTTTTGGGAAATTTCATGGGTGCCTGTACACCTCCTTTTGCTACAGTTGTGTTCAAAATTATTCAACCCCCACTGAAATTGAGTGTTTTGGCCAGTTTGACATTGATTTTGATCATTTCAGTCATCTTGTTTACAATTAAATCAAAGAGGCACTTGTAAGTCAGACAAATATAACATAACATTTATAAAGAAATAACCAAAAATGTCTTTTCTGTGCTCACATCATTATCAGTTTTATTCAACTCCCAAGTGACATTCACTCTTAGTACTTAGTACAACATCCTTTTCCAGTTATAACAGCTTTTAAACGTGAAGCATAGCTTGACACAAGTGTCTTGCAGCGATCTACGGGTATCTTCGCCCATTCTTCATGGGCAAAAGCCTCCAGTTCAGTCGCATTCTTAGGCTTGCGCGCTGCAACTGCTTTCTTTAAGTCCCACCAGAGGTTCTCAATTGGATTTAAGTCTGGTAACTGCGATTGCCACATCAAAATGTTCCAGCCTTTAATCTGCAACCATGCTCTAGTGGACTTGGAGGTATGCTTGGGATCATTGTCCTGTTGAAAGGTCCAACGTCTCCCAAGCTTTAGGTTTGTGACGGACTGCATCACATTTTCATCCAATATCTCCTGGTACTGAAGAGAATTCATGGTACCTTGCACACGGTGAAGCTTCCCTGTACCTGTAGAAGCAAAACAGCCCCAAATCATAATTGACCCCCCCGCCATGCTTCACAGTAGGCAAGGTGTTCTTTTCTTCATCGGCCTTGTTCTTCCTCCTCCAAACATAGCGTTGATCCATGGGCCCAAACAGTTCTAATTTTGTTTCATCAGTCCACAGAACACTTTTGTGGTTTGTCCACATGACTTTTGGCATACTGCAGTCGACTCTTCCCTATTCTTTGGAGACAGCAAGGGGGTGCGCCTGGGAGTTCTGGCATGGAGGCCTTCAGTACGCAGTGTGCACCTTATTGTCTGAGCTCAAACTTCAGTACCCGCATCTGACAAATCTTTTTTCAGTTCCTCAGCAGTCACATGGGGACTTTTCTCCACTTTGCACTTCAGGTAGCACACAGCAATCGAAGTCAGCATCTTCTTTCTGCCACGACCAGGTAGCGTTTCAACAGTGCCCTTTGCCTTGAATTTGCGAATGATGCTTCCTATGGTGTCTCTTGGTATGTTTAACATCTTTGCAATCTTCTTATAGCCATTGCCCTTCCTGTGAAGAGAAATCACCTCTTCTCTTGTCTTCCTGGACCATTCTCTTGACTTCACCATATTTGTAAACGCACCAGTAAATGTCTAGAAGGAGCTGAGTATCACAGTCATTTTAAATCTGCCTAATTCGTGCTTATTATGCTTGATTGCTGCTCCTCGACATCCAGAGGTGTTTTCAATACCTGATCGAAAACACTTGAATGAACCTCTGTTCATAAGAGTGGTAGTCTTTAAGGGGTTGAATAATTGTGTCAATGAAGAAATCACAAAACAAACATTTAATACTGTATTACAAAAATAATTGATGTCATTTTAGTTGCATTTGGTTCTTTAAAAAGTCCTTGTAAGATTTCATTCTGAACACAATTACAAATGTACACTAAATTCCCTAAAACCCTTTACAGCATTGGGGGTTGAATAATTTTGAACACAACTGTATATGGACCGAATTATGTAGTGGTGGAATGTTTTCTGTGAAACAGCCTTTTTTTCGAATTTATGGGTGATTGGACACCTCCTTTTTCAGTATGGACCAAACTACTTAGTGGTGAAATTCTTTATGTGAAACGGGCTTTTCTAAGTCAAATTCATGGGTGACTGTACACCTCCTTTTACAGTATGGGCCGAATTACGTAGTGGTGAAATTTGTAATATTAAACAGGCTTATTTTAGGAAAATGTATGGGTTAATGTACACCTCTTTTTGCGGTATGGAACAACTTACTTAGTGGTGAAATTCTTTACGTGATACTGGCTTTTTTCGGAAAATATATGGGTGAATGTACACCTCTTTTTGTGGTATGGACAGGTAGTGGTGAAATTCTTTATGTGACACAGGTTTTTTGGGGGGAAATTTTGGGGTGATTGTACACCTTCTTTTGAGGTACGGGCCAAATTAAGAAGTGGTGAAATTTGTAATATGAAACTGACTTTTTTTGTCAAATTCATGGATGACTGTACACCTTCTTTTGTGGTAAGGGCCGAATTAAGTAGTGGTGAAATTTGTAATATGAAACAGGCTTTTTTTCCGGAAAATGTATGGGTGAATGTACACTTCTTTTTGCGTTATGGAACAACATACATTATCAAATTCCATTATCCTTTCATTGGTGAAATTTTGTTTTCTTCGGGAAAATTATGGGTTTTTGTAGACCTTTTTTTGCGGTATGGTCCGAATTATGTCGTTCTGGTTCCAGCAGAAAACATAAAGAAGATGCAGATGACAACACACCAGCAGACTTTGCCTTTACCATCTATGCACAAGTAAATCAAGCAGCTTCAGTAAGTTGAAAACATTCATGTGTTATTATCTGCCCCATATGCATTGGATCTCCACAGCACACAAGACAAGACAGGAGAGCCTCTGCTTTGGAGTCTAAGTCCAGTTTCTTATGATCAGAATTGTGCGTAACTTTCTTGCTCCCTGTGCAAAGCCATAACAAAAGGACTCAGTGGGCATACACATCAGAGGAAGTTGAAGCCACATGTTGCTTACAGTGGTACATGTTTCTCGCTCTGAAGGAAGCTGTAAAAAGTTCAGCCCGAACTTCCGGCTGGGAGACAGGGCCATACCAAAGACCTTCTGGGGTCTCACATTGGCCACAGACAGGGAGGTTGGTGGTCTGGTGTTCCTCCTATCTCTCAGGTGGAGCAGGCAACCCTGGGATGAGCAGCTCCGGCTCTGGCTGAGGTCGTTCTTGGAAGTGGAGCACACTGTCTGCCGACTCTTGCAGACAGCGCACACTGTGCTTATTGCCGCTGGGTCATCCGGCAATACCTCTGGTGCTGACAACGGGACCAGAGGTTTCTCGAGGCAGATTAACGCTACAGCAAATGGACCCTGAAGGTGTCCTGGTGATAAAGGGGGCTTCAAGGGAGGAGCTTCCACTTCCTCTCATTGCACCGTAATATCGCTCCGTTATATATCGCAATTGTAACTTGAGGAGTTTTCCTTCTTTCTATATCATTCTAGACTTTGTCCACGCTCTAGCACTCAGGTACTGGATATAATAAATTCTCACTTGTAATTAGCAATCCACAATCCACTTGTAAGGATGACTTCATTTACTCTGATCCACAATGTCCATAGAGGCATGTGGTAAGGGATAATTTTGCGCATTAATCATCCGGCTGTGTCCAGGTACTTTTAGGTTCCTCCTGGTCACTGGTGCTTGTGAAGTCCATTGACTAATTTAGCTTTAACCTCCACTAGACTTTCTCTATATCCAGACCTAGACTCACTGGTCTGGTCTGTGCTGCTGTAATAGTGTCCTCTATACTCTCTTAGCCTGGCCAGAGCCAAGGGGCTAAAATAGCAGCTACATTGGGAACTGCTCTGATTCACCTCCTCAATTAACTTCCTCCTCTCTTTGTTCTCATTCTCAACACACACACTGACTGGACACCCCCCAGCTAAATATATAAAAGGTGCTAGCACCACCTAGGGGCGAATAAAGGTAAATGACACTGCCAGCCTGATAAAGGGAATTACAGCATCATACCACAATACATTTGATATGACATTTGGCAAGAATTTAAAGTGTCCACATATAGCACATATTGGGACACTACATCAAGATGAATCAGGCGTGGATCAGCAATGATTTCGACACAGCAATGTCTGATGCATCAGAATAGATCATCCATTTGGCCACAACAACACTTTGAAAAAAAAGACCGCTTTCTTCTGGCTACCTACTATTCAGATGCTGTCACCCACCTGATGCCACACATCTGATGCCAAGTGCTCCTTCTTTCACCCACCATCTTCAGCGGGTACTGGTATTGCCACCCACCTCCACGGTATGTCACCTTGCCACTCTGTGGTCTCCTCATCCTGCTGCCACCTTCACACTATGTCACCTTTCCACTCTGTGGCCTCCTGATGCTGCCGCCACCTCCAGACTCTGTCATTGGGCCACTCTGTGATCTGCTCATGCTGCCGCAACCTCCAGACTTCAACATTGTGCCACTCTGTGGTCCCCTCATGCTGCTGCCAATTCCACATTATGTCACCTTGCCACTCTGTGGCCTCCTGATGCTGCTGCCACGTCCACACTATCTCACCTTGCCATTCTGTGGCCTCCTCATGCTGCCTCCACCTACACACTGTCATTGTGCCACTCTGTGGCCTCATCCTAATGCTGCTGCTGCCACCACCTCCACACTCTGTCATTGTGCAACTCTGTGGCCTCTTCCTGATACTGCTGCTGCCACTTCCACACTGTCATTGTGTCACTTTGAGGCCTCCTCATGCTGCTTATACCTCAACACTATGTCATAGTGCCACTCTGTGGAGTTCTCATGCTGTTCCCACCCTCCCCATTTCATGACTGGGCCTCTAATATAGTAACATAGTATATAAGACCGAAAAAAGACATTTGTCCATCCAGTTCGGCCTGTTTCCTACAGGTTGATCCAGAGGAAGGCAAAAAAAACCTGTGAGGCAGAAGCCAATTTTCCCCACTTAAGGGGGAAAAATTCCTTCCTGACTCCAATCAGGCAATCAGAATAACTCCCTGGATCAACGACCTCTCTCTAGTAGCTGTAGCCTGTAATATTATTACACTCCAGAAATACATCCAGTCCCCTCTTGAATTCCTTTATTGTACTCACCATCACCACCTCATCAGGCAGAGAGTTCCATAGTCTCACTGCTCTTACAGTGAAGAATCCTTTTCTATGTTTGTGTACAAAACTTCTTTCCTCCAGACGCAGAGGATGTCCCCTCGTCACAGTCACAGTCCTGGGGATAGATAGGTGATGGGACAGATCTCTGTACTGACCCCGGATATATTTATACATAGTTATTAGATCTCCCCTCAGTCGTCTTTTTTCTACAGTGAATAACCCTAATTTTGATAACCTTTCCGGGTACTGTAATTGCCTCATTCCAGTTATTACTTTAGTTGCTGTCCTCTGAACCCTCTCCAGCTCTGCTATGTCTGCCTTGTTCACAGGAGCCCAGAACTGTACACAGTACTCCATGTGTGGTCTGACTAGTAATTTGTAAAGTGGTAGGACTATGTTCTCATCACGGGCATCTATGCCCCTTTTGATGCAACCCATTATCTTATTGGCCTTGGCAGTAGCTGCCTGACACTGTTTTTTGCAGCTTAATTCGCTGTTTATTAAAATTCTTAGATCCTTTGCCATGTCAGTGTTACCGAGTGTTTTACCATTTAATATGTACGGGGGACTTGCATTATTCCTTCCCATGTGCATAACTTTACATTTGTCAGTGTTATACCTCATTTGCCATTTCTCTGCCGAAGCCTCCAATCTATTCAGATCCCTCTGTAGTAGAAAACTGTCCTCTTCAGTGGTAATTACTTTACACAGTTTAGTGTCATCTGCAAAAATAGATATTTTACTGTGCCGGCCTTCTAAAAGATCATTAATAGAGATGAGCGAACACCTGGAAGTTCGGGTTCGGGAAGTTCGGCCTCGAACCGAACTTTATCCCGAACCCGAACCCCATTGAAGTCAATGGGGACACGAACTTTTAGGCACTAAAAAGGCTGTAAAATAGTCCAGGAACGGGCTAGAGGGCTGCCAAAGGCAGCAAAATGTAGGCAAATCCCCTGCAAACAAATGTGGATAGGGAAATGAATTATTATAAAATAAAATAAATAAAATTTAACCAATATCAATTGGAGAGAGGTCCCACTGCAAGGAATCATGCGTCATATCACCCAACACTGGAGAAGGCCACTTTCAGTTATTTTGGCCCCAGCACCCAGACAGAGGAGAGAGATCCCACAGCAAGGAATCATGCGTCCTATCACCCACCACTGGAGAAGACCACTTTCAGTTATTTCAGCCCAGCACCCAGACCGAGGACACAGGTCCCACAGCAAGGAATCATGCGTCATATCACCCACCACTAGAGAAGGCCACTCAGTTATTTCGGCCCCAGCACCCAGACAGAGGAGAGAGGTCCCACAGCAAGGAATCATGCGTTATATCACCCACCACTGGAGAAGGCCACTTTCAGTTATTTCGGACCAGCACCCAGACAGAGGAGAGAGGTCCCACAGCAAGGAATCATGCGTCATATCACCCACCTATGGAGAAGGCCACTTTCAGTTATTTCGGCCCAGCACCCAGACAGAGGAGAGAGGTCCCACAGCAAGGAATCATGCGTCATTTCACCCACCACTGGAGAAGGCCACTTTCAGTTATTTCGGCCCAGCACCCAGACCGAGGATACAGGTCCCACAGCAAGGAATCATGCGTCATATCACCCACCACTGGAGAAGGCCACTTTCAGTTATTTCGGCCCAGCACCCAGACAGAGGAGAGAGGTCCCACAGCAAGGAATCATGCGTCATATCACCCACCACTGGAGAAGGCCACTTTCAGTTATTTCGGCCCCACCATCCAGACAGAGGAGAGGTTCATTAAACTTTGGGTTGCACCGCAAGATCATGGTAAAGTTAAAAAAATGAGGATTCAATAAAGAAGTGCCCCGGAGTACAAGAATACATGGTTGAGGGGGAGGCAGTTATAAATGTCTATTCTGCACAAGGGAGGCACAGGTCCTGTGGGATCCATGCCTGGTTCATTTTTATGAACATCAGCTTGTCCACGTTGGCTGTGGACAGGCGGCTGCGTTTGTCAGTAATGACGCCCCCTGCCGTGCTGAATACACATTCAGACAAAACGCTGGCCGCCGGGCAGGCCAGCACCTCCAAGGCATAAAATGCTAACTCTGGCCACGTGGACAATTTGGAGACCCAGAAGTTGAATGGGCCCGAACCATCAGTCAGTACGTGGAGGGGTGTGCATACGTACTGTTCAACTATGTTAGTGAAATGCTGCCTCCTGTTAACACGTTCCGTATCAGGTGGTGGTGCAGTTAGCTGTGGGGTGGAGACAAAACTTTTCCACATTTCTGCCATGCTAACCCTGCCCTCAGAGGAGCTGGCCGTGACAAAGCTGCGTTGGCGACCTCTTGTTCCTCCTCTGCCTTCGCCTTGGGCTTCCACCTGTTCCCCTGTGACATTTGGGAATGCTCTCAGGAGCGCCTCTACCAGCGTGCGCTTGTACTCGCACATCTTCCTATCACGCTCCAGTGCAGGAAGTAAGGTGGGCACATTGTCTTTGTACCGGGGATCTAGAAAGGTGGCAACCCAGTAGTCCGCACACGTTAAAATGTGGGCAACTCTGCTGTTGTTGCGCAGGCACTGCAGCATGTAGTCGCTCATGTGTGCCAAGCTCCCCAGAGGTAAGGACAAGCTGTCCTCTATGGTAGGCGTATCGTCATTGTCCTCCGTATCCCCCCAGCCATGCACCAGTGATGGGCCTGAGCTGTTTCGGGTGCCACCCCGCTGTGAACCTGCTTCATCCTCATCCTCCTCCACCTCCTCCTCATCCTCCTCGTCTTCCAGTAGTGGGCCCTGGCTGGCCACATTTGTACCTGGCCTCTGCTGTTGCAAAAAACCTCCCTCTGAGCCACTTCTGACAGATTGGCCTGAAAGTTCTAAAAATGACCCCTCATCCTCCTCCTCTTCCTCCTCCTAGGCCACCTCCTCTTCCATCATCGCCCTAAGCATTTTCTCAAGGAGACATAGAAGTGGTATTTTTCCGCTGATAACGGTGTCATCGCCACTGGCCATGTTGGTGGAGTACTCGAAACAGCGCAACAGGGCACACAGGTCTCGCTTGGAGACCCAATCATTGGTGGTGAAGTGGTGCTGTTCCGCAGTGCGACTGACGCGTGCGTGCTGCAGCTGAAACTCCACTATGGCCTGCTGCTGCTCGCACAGTCTCTCCAGTATGTGCAAGGTGGAGTTCCACCTGGTGGGCACGTCGCATATGAGGCGGTGAGCGGGAAGGCCGAAGTTCCGCTGTAGCGCAGACAGGCGAGCAGCTGCAGGATGTGAATGCCGGAAGCGCGTACAGACGGCCCTCACTTTATGCAGCAGCTCTGACATGTCGGGGTAGTTGTGAATGAACTTCTGCACCACCAAATTCAGCACATGCGCCAGGCAAGGGATGTGCGTCAAACCGGCTAGTCCCAGAGCTGCGACGAGATTTCGCCCATTATCGCACACCACCAGGCCGGGCTTGAGGCCCACCGGCAGAAACCACTCGTCTGTCTGTTGTTCAATACCCCGCCACAACTCCTGCGCGGTGTGGGGCCTGTCCCCCAAACATATGAGTTTCAGAATGGCCTGCTGACGTTTACCCCGGGCTGTGCTGAAGTTGGTGGTGAAGGTGTGTGGCTGACTGGATGAGCTGGTGGAAGCAGAGGAGGAGGAAGCCGAGTAGGAGAGGAGGCTACAGGAGGCAAAGAATGATGCCCTGCGATCCTTGGCGGCGGAAGGACGTGCGCCAAGGAACTCTCCGCCTGCGGCCCAGCCGCCACTACATTTACCCAGTGTGCAGTTAGGGAGATATAGCGCCCCTGGCTGTGCTTACTGGCCCACGTATCTGTGGTTAGGTGGACCTTGCCACAGATGGCGTTGCGCAGTGCACACATGATTTTATCGGATACTTGGCACGGCTTTCTTGGAGAAGTAGTGGCGGCTGGGAACAACATACTGTGGGACAGCCATGGACATCAGCTGTTTGAAGCTGTCTGTGTCCACCAGCCTGAATGACAGCATTTCAAAGGCCAGTAGTTTTGAAATGCTGGCATTCAGGCCCAGTGCTCGAGGGTGGCTAGGTGGGAATTTACGCTTTCTCTCCAAGGTTTGTGAGATGGAGAGCTGAACGCTGCTGTGTGACATGGTGGAGATGCTTGGTGACGGAGGTGGTGGTGTCGGTGGCCTCTGTTTGGTGGGCGGCAGGTGCCAACGTTCCTTCCGAGGTGGAGGAAGAGGACGAGGCAGCAGCAGAAGAGGGAGCAGGGGGAGCCTGAGTGAGTTCCTTGCTTTTAAGGTGTTTACTCCACTGCAGTTCATGCTTTGCATGTAGATGCCTGGTCATGCAGGTTGTGCTAAGGTTCAGAACGTTAATGCCTCGCTTCAGGCTCTGATGGCACAGCGTGCAAACCACTCGGGTCTTGATGTCAGCACATTGTTTAAAGAAGTGCCATGCCAGGGAACTCCTTGAAGCTGCCTTTGAGGTGCTCGGTCCCTGGTGGCGGTGGCCAGTAGCAGGCGAACTCTCTTGGAGGCGGCTGTTCTGCTTTTGCCCCCTGCTCTCTCTTTTGCTACGCTGTTGGCTCGGTCTCACCACTGCCTCTTCCTCTGAACTATGAAAGTCAGTGGCACGACCTTCATTCCATGTAGGTTCTAGGACCTCATCGTCCCCTGCATCGTCTTCCAAACAGTCTTCCTCCCTGACCTCCTGTTCGGTCTGCACACTGCAGAAAGACGCAGCAGTTGGCACCTGTGTTTCGTCATCATCAGAGACGTGCGGACTCCGATGAGGTGGTATTCCCATGTCCTCATCATCAGGAAACATCAGTGGTTGTGCATCAGTGCATTCTAAGTCTTCCACCACTGGGGAAGGGCTAGGTGGATTCCCTTGGGAAACCCTGCCAGCAGAGTCTTCAAACAGCGTAAGAGACTGCTGCATAACTTGAGGCTCTGACAGTTTCCCTGATATGCATGGGGGTGTTGTGACAGACTGATGGGCTTGGTTTTCAGGTGCCACCTGTGCACTTTCTGCAGAAGACTGGGTGGGAGATAATGTTGTGAACGTGCTGGATCCACTGTCGGCCACCCAATTGACTAGCGCCTGTACCTGCTCAGGCCTTACCACCAAATATCGCTGTAAATTCTGGCGGGTACTGGAACCTGAGGTAGTTGGTTCACTAGGACGTGTGGCTGTGGCAGAATGGCCACGTCCTCTCCCACCACGACCGCGTCCACGTCCTTTACTAGATGTTTTCCTCATTGTTATCGTTCAACAAGCACCACAATTAGAAAAAAAATACTTGGCCCAATGTATTGATTTCAAGTTTAGGCCTTTTTTTAAAGGCACCTAACACTATCTGCCTATTTATTTATGTAGCGTATTACACTAATCCAGGCACAGCAGTAACCACTGATTTAGGGGAATATCTCTTTTAGGGCTACTATTTTGGCCCTGGATGAAAGGTATCCTTTTATGGACAGATTTACAATTGGCCTGCAACAGCTCAAACACCAGATTCAGGGTATTGCTATTTTGGCAATTGAATTTCACCCCACAACAAGATATATGTTTTTGCGGACACTATGAAACTTGGCCTGCAACAGCTGGGACACCAGATTCAGGGTATAGCTATTTTGGCAATTGAATTTCACCCCACAACAAGATATATGTTTTTGTGGACACTATGAATCTTGGCCAGCCACAGCTGGAACCACTGATTTATGGTATTGCTATTTTGGCAATTGAATTTCACCCCACAACAAAATATATGTTTTTTCGGACACTATGAAACTTGGCCTGCAACAGCTGAGACACCAGATTCAGGGTATTGCTATTTTGGCAATTGAATTTCACCCCAGAACAAAATATATGTTTTTGCGGACACTATGAATCTTGACCAGCCACAGCTGAAACCACTGATTTATGGTACTGCTATTTTGGCAATTGAATTTCACCCCAGAACAAAATATATGTTTTTGCAGACACTATGAATCTTGGCCAGCCACAGCTGAAACCACTGATTTATGGTATTGCCATTTTGGCAATTGAATTTCACCCCAGAACAATATATATGTTTTGGCGAACACTATGAAACTTGGCCTGCAACAGTTGGGACACCAGATTCAGGGTATTGCTATTTTGGCAATTGAATTTCACCCCACAACAAAATATATGTTTTTGCGGACACTATGAATCTTGACCAGCCACAGCTGAAACCACTGATTTATGGTACTGCTATTTTGGCAATTGAATTTCACCCCAGAAAAAAATATATGTTTTTGCGGACACTATGAAACTTGGCCTGCAACAGCTGGGACACCAGATTCAGGGTATTGCTATTTTGGCAATTGAATTTCACCCCACAACAAAATATATGTTTTTGCGGACACTATGAATCTTGGCCAGCCACAGCTGAAACCACTGATTTATGGTATTGCTCTTTTGGCGACTGAATTTAACCCCAGAACAAAATATATTTTTTTGCGGACACTATGAAACTTGGACTGCAACAGCTGGGACACCAGATTCAGGTTATTGCTATTTTGGCAATTGAATTTCACCCCAGAACAAAATATATGTTTTGGCGGACACTATTATACTTTGCCAGCCACAGCTGAAACCACTGATTTATGGTATTTCTATTTTGGCAATTGAATTTCACCCCAGAACAAAATATATGTTTTGGCGGACACTATTATACTTTGCCAGCCACAGCTGAAACCACTGATTTATGGTATTGCTATTTTGGCAATTGAATTTCACCCCAGAACAAAATATATGTTTTTGCGGACACTATGAATCTTGGCCTGCAACAGCTGGGACACCAGATTCAGGGTATTGCTATTTTGGCAATTGAATTTCACCCCAGAACAAAATATATGTTTTGGCGGACACTATTATACTTTGCCAGCCACAGCTGAAACCACAGATTTATGGTATTGCTATTTTGGCAATTGAATTTCACCACATAAAATAATCTATCCTTTGCTAGACAGCAGACAGTATTATACTTGTCTAGCCAAAGCTGGAACACCAGATTTAGGGGATTGGTATTTGGGCAATTGTATTTAACCCCTTAATAAAATATAGAAATTGCTATCCTGAGTTTCTAGGGGTGACAATTAGCACAGCCAAGCCCCTGATGTAGGATATAGCAAAAAAAAAAAACTAGTATTGATGAATTGATGGACTTGGTGGCAGCTTGTTCTGGTGCACCACAAGTCACAAAATGGCTGCCGATCACCCCAGAAAATAAGTGACAGAAAAACGCTCTGTGTAGCCTAAAAACCAGTGAGCAAGTAACTAGCAGAAGTTCAATCATTCACAGCTGTAGATCGATCCGTTCATTAGGTGCTGTTGCTGACTTTTCTCTGCCTAATCTCGCGTCCTCTCCCTACACTAATCAGAGCAGTGTGACGTGCGGCGCTATGTGACTCCAGCTTAAATAGAGGCTGGGTCACATGCTGCACTTGGCCAATCACAGCCATGCCATTAGTAGGCATGGCTGTGATGGGCTCTTAGGGCAAGATTTAAAACGCTAGCTGAAAGCGGGAAGTAATTGCCAAACAACGAACCCGAACCTGAACTTTTTTGAAAATGTCCGGGTTCGGGTCCGTGTCCTGGACACCCCAAAATTCGGTACGAACCCGAACTATGCTCGACACTAATCATTAATAAATATATTGAAGAGAATAGGGCCCAATACTGACCCCTCAGGTACCCCACTAGTGACAGTGACCCAATCTGAGTATCTACAGTTAATAACCACCCTCTTTTTTCTGTCACTCAGCCAGTTACTTACCCACATACAGACATTTTCTCTCAGTCCGAGCATCCTCATTTTATATACTAACCTTTTATGAGGTACAGTGTCAAATGCTTTGGAGAAGTCCAGATATACGACATCCATTGATTCGCCGCTGTCAAGTCTAGAACTTACCTCTTCATAGAAGCTGATTAAATTCGTTTGACATGACCGATCCCTCAGGAAGCCATGCTGATATGGCGTTAGTTGCTTATTTTCATTGACGTACTCCAAGATAGCATCTCTTAGAAACCCTTCAAACAGGTTACCAACAATAGATGTTAAACATACCGGCGTATAATTTCCAGGCTCTGTTTTTGGACCCTTTTTGAATATTTGCACCACATTTGCTATGCGCCAATCCTGTGGAACATCCCCTGTCAGTATAGAGTCCGTAAATATCAGAAATAAAGGTCTGGCTATGACATCACTTAATTCCCTTAGGATACGGGGGTGTATGCCATCCGGTCCTGGCGATTTGTCTATTTAAATCTTTTTAAGTCGCTGTTGTACTTCTTCCTGGGTCAGACAGGGCACTTTTAATGGGGAATTTACTTTTACATTCTGCATTTGATCTGACAGTTTATTTTCCTCAGTGAATATAGTGGAGAAAAAAATATTTAGTAGTTTTGCTTTATCCTCGTCTCTCTCTGCAACACCCCCCTCATTGCTATGTAGAGGGCCGACTCCTTCAGATTAATATATATATATATATATATATATATATATATATCTATTTTGCCTTTCGGCCTGGCTGACATCCTTGTTTATTTGACCCTTGTTCTTATCTGTCAGTAGTAAGGAAAAATGAAATGCATAACAGATCCTGTCTGTGTAGCGGCTGTAAGGCCTGTATGGTCCCATCTGAATTGGCTTATGATTTGGTAGCCAAAAGCAGGAGTGGATACACAACACAAAAGACATGCAAATATTCCATTCACGTGTCATCTCAGTTTTGGATTCACTCCTGTTTTATTTGGCATTAGCAATACTGATGGCTTACTGACAAAATGCTGACCAAGTAAAGCTGGATGCTCCACAGATAGGAACCATTTTTTGGGGTTATTGTTCTGACGGATCAGAGGAAGGGCAAAATAATCAGTGATGTCAACACAAACTTACTGCTGACAACCTCTCCACTCTTTTGGGGGCTCTACGTGTATTGGCATTTAATAGGACAGGTTCTGTAGACATCTAGGTGGAATCAGCTGATGACGATGTTATTTGGTCAGTTTTGGCCCCGTGACTGCCCAAATCAGTGAAGTGTGCAGTGATTCTAAGTGCGACACAGGCCATCTGCATGTCATATGGACTCGCAGTATTGTTTTACTACCAAAGTAGACTCCATATGCCTGTTACTGCATTGCACAGTGTTCTACACCACTATAAAGGTTCTCTGCAGCCAGGAAATAGCCGTTTTTTAACGTAATTTGCCACAACCTTATTCGGATCAAACCAAATTTTCCATCTCTAGTCAAAGCACATGGCAGTGGTCAGAAGGAAAGGAACGCCATATGGTTTTTGGAGGCAGATTTTGCTAAAATGTTTTTTGGGCACCATTTTGTATTCGAAGAGACCCTGATGTACCCCTACAGTGAAAACCCTCAAAAAGTGACTCCATTTTAGAAACTACACCCTTCAAAGAATATATTAAGGGGTGAACTGAGTACTTTGACCCCCTAAGCGGTTTATGGAATTTGGAAACACTTGGCTGTGAAATAAAAAGTTTAATTTCTTCCAATAAAATGTTGCTTTAGCCCCAAATTTCTCATTTTCACAAGGGGTAACAGGAGATAAAGCACCCCATAATTTGTTACCCATTTTCTCCTACATACAGCAACACTCCATATGTGGTGGTAAACTGCTGTGGGGACACATAGCAGGACTTAGCTAGGAAGGAGAGCCATAGCGCTTTTATAGGGAAAACTTTTGTTGGATTGGTTTACTGGTGCCATTGGTTTTTATTTTTTAAGTGATTGTCCTATGTGGGGCTTCATTTTTTGCTAAATGAGGTGACGTTTTCATTGGTACCATTTTGGGGTATGACATTTTAATCACATGATATTATGCATTTTGGTAAGGTGACCAAAAATTACTGTTCTGGCATAGTTTTTATTTAATTTATTTTTACAGCATTAACCTGACAGAGAATATAATATCATGTGATATTTTTATAGAGCAGGTTTTTACAGATAAGGCGATACCTAATATGTCTATTATTTGTGTTAAATGTGCTAAATATGCTAAATTTTACTCAGTGAAAGCATTTTTGAATAGCATAGAATCCTGTTTTTGTGTTGCCATGTTCTGAGAGCCATATATTTAATTATTTTTCCTGTGATTGTCTTAGTTAGAGTCTAATTTTTTGCGGGATGAGATAACGGTTTGATTGGTACCATTTTGGGGTACATATGACTTTTTGATCACTTGGAATTACACTTTGTGTGAGGCAAGGTGACAAAAAATGGCTGTTTTGGCATAGTTTTTTATTTTCTTTTTACAGCATTCACCTGAGGGGGTGGATCATGTGATATTTTGTAGAACTGGTTGATACAGACGCAGCAATACCTAATATGTCTACTTTTCTTTTTTCCTAATTTGAAAAAAAGTGTTTAACTTAATTTTGGGAAAAGGACGCTTTTTATTTTTTGTTTACTTAAAACTTTTTTTATTATGTAAAACAATTTTTTTTCTTTTTTTTCCACTTTTTTTTTTGTACCACTGTGGGACTTCAACTTTTGGGGGTTTGATACCCTGTACAATGTATTACAATACATCTGTATTGTAATGCACTGGCTGTAAGTGTATTACACAGTTAAAGGGGTCTGGTTCTCACAGGCTTACATGGAAGGCAGCACAATGCCAATGGCATGTGATTAGTGTTTAGCAAATCGATTTCAAATTAGTGACATCCAAAGTACGCCGTCAGAAAGCAGTGTGTGGAGCAGACATTATAAAAAGGGGCTTATTCACAACAGTGTGCCTGCTAGTGAGAAATACAGTGCACCATCATAAAGCAGTGTGTTGGGCAGACATTATAAAAAGGGCTTATTCACTACAGTGTGCCTGCTAGTGAGATATACACTGCACCATCAGAAAGCAGTGTGTTGGGCAGACATTATAAAATGGGCTTATTCAATATAGTGTGCCTGCTAGTGAGATATACACAGCACCAATAGAGAAATTATTTTTTCTGGGGAAATTAACCTAATTTTTGGCCATAGTTAACTAGTTTTGTGCATATATGTGTGTGCGTTTAGGCTGCAACCGTATATACAGTATTCCAGCACAGAATACATTTTATTTGGGACAAATTTGTATCCAATATAGATCTAAATCTGAATACAGTGTGCATATTACAAATTCCATTTTTCTTAGGCCTAGTATACTGGCCGACATCTGTTGTATTTTGCTTCCAATACTGAACTATATCTAAATACAGTGTGTATATTATAAATTCCATTATCTTGGGGCTAGGATACTGGCCGACATCTGTTGTATTTTTCTTCCAATACTGAACTACATCTGAATACAGTGTGTATATTACAAATTTCATTATCTTGGGCCTAGTATACTAGCCTGACATCTGTTGTATTTTGCTTCCAATACTGAACTAAATCTGAATACAGTGTGTCTATTACAACTACCATTCATCTGGGCCTTGTAAAATGTCCACAACCTGTGGGTTTTTGTATCCAATACTGTCCTGCATCAGAAAACGGTGTCTTTAGCGGACAGTAAAACAATCTGTGCCACATTGACATATCTATGAAGAAGGCGCGCTCAAAGTAAGGGGAAAGTGGGCATGATGTTAATGGTCTACATAGAGGCTTTGGCCCTGGGCTCTATGAAAAAGAGTTTAAATAATGTAGCAGAGGGCCTCCGGTGCACTAACCCTCTAAAACAGACAAGGTGATGGCGACCCTTTTAGAGACTGATTGCCCAAACTGCAACTACAAACATACTTATTTATCGCAGTATTCATTTACCCTAAATACTATAGTCCAATATAGTATATCTTCCATGTTCCTTACTATTTATCTATAGTAGCCTGCCTACAGTCAATTTGCTGCCTGTGCCATTCATGGCGTACCTGACGCTAATGATTGGCAGGAAAAGTGTAAGGCATATTGGTGGACCACAGACTTTATCAACGGTAAGGGTGCCCACAGAGAGGGCTCTGAGTGTCACCTCTGGCACCTGTGCAAGAGTTTCGCTGACCCTAAAAAACATTATTTTGCCAGGGCAGCCTAAAAGGCATGTTCATATGATGGAGGAGGAGGAGAAGTATGAGAAAAAGAAGATTGAACCCTATAGCCTTGTTCGTGGTGGCAGAGGTGCATGTGAGTACAGTGTATTCAGTACATTACAAACTACACTTTTAAAATGCCTTTATGTTCAGCCGCTTTCATCTGGTGGAGTAAAAAAGTCAGGGGAAATCCAGGCCCGGTTCATTTTTATAATAGTCAACCTGTCAGCATTTTCAGTTGACAGGCGCATGCGCTTATCTGTTATTATGGCCCCAGCAGCACTAAATACCCGCTGTGCCAAAACGCTGGCGGCAGGGCAGGCCAGCACCTCTGAGGCATAAAGAATACAAACTGAGGGTGATCTGGCTATCACCCTGTGTACTGTTTTACTTTTTGTTGGTTATGGTTTGAGTTACAGTTTATGACTAGTCTGTAAGATATGTTATTATTGTTATTTATTTTGTTATTTAGGATTTAGTCAACAGACCATGCCATTGTTGTAACAGCACTGTTGTATGTTATGTTTGTATTTTATAGTAATGTGTAAGTTTTAGATGAGGTTTTAGTGATTACAGTGTACAGGCCAGCACCTCAAAGGCATAGAGTGCAAGTATGTGCCACGTGTCCAGCTTGGACACCCAATAGTTGTAAGGCACAGAGGGATCACTGAGTATGCTGACACGGTCTGCTATATACTCCTTCCCCATCTTCCAAAATGTTTCCCTCCTTGTGACACTAGGCCGCGCATCATGGTGAGGGTCCTGGCGAGGTGTCATGAAACTGTTGCAGGCCTTGTAGAGTGTTTCACTGCCTCTGTTGGAACTGTGGTTTGTCCCCCTCATCTCCCCTCCTGGGATGCCCAATGAACTACGAACTCTGCCGCTAGCGTTGTCAGTTGTAATTATTTATACAATGACATTCTGTTCTGTTATTATAATATTTGTTTGTATTATAGTTGGTATTATTATTGTTATTATGGTTTATAGTTGTAAAATATGGTATGGTCATTTGGTTATTTATGAGTTCTTAAAAAGTTCATGCTATTGGTTTAACTCCACTCTTGTTTGTTAGGTTTTTAGTTATATTAATGTATAAGTTTGGGATTTTTGTTGTGCATGGTACATATATGCTGTGTGATTGCCATGTGTGTGAGCTTGCCGAGCTACAAAGATTCCAAAAAGTTATGGCCATTATCAGACACAGCTAACCTAGTCCTTTATACCCTGCCACACCTCTGGGGAGGTGTGCTTTTTGCCACCCAAGCAAATGAATTTCAGCAAGGCCTGTTGCCGCTTCCCCATGAGAATTTAGAGTTTGCAGTGGAGGAGGAGGTGGAGGCGGAGTAGAAGAAGGGGGGGGGGGGGTTGAAGCCACAAATGTAGGTGGTGGCAGAAATCCCCATAGAAGTAGTGCCTGCAATCCTTGGCATCGAAGGCACCTGTGTCATCCCAGGGTCCGACTCGCTAACGGACTACACAAGGTTCACCCAGTGTGCTGTCACGGAGCTGTAGCGTCTCTGGCCAAAAGCACTTGTCCGTGTGTCTGTCATTAAGTGGACCTTCCAAATAACTGTGTTGGTTAGGGCATGGGTGATGTTAGGGGACACACACAATTGCTGGTGTAATGTGGGGACAGGACACCCTGAACAATAGTGGCGGCTGGGACTGAGTAACAAAGAACGGCCGCCACCATGAGGCTGAGGAAAGCCTCAGTGTCCACAGACCTAGATGGTAACATTTCCATGACCATAAATTTTGAAAGAGGTGCATTTACAGTTGTGTTCAAAATGATTTAACCCCCAATGCTGTAAAGGGTTTTAGGGAATTTAGTGTACATTTGTAATTGTGTTCAGAATGAAATCTTACAAGGACTTTTTAAAGAACCAAATGCAACTAAAATGACATCAATTGTTTTTGTAATACAGTATTAAATGTTTTTTTTGTGATTTCTTCATTTAACCCCTTAAAGACTACCACTCTTAAGAACAGAGGTTCATTCAAGTGTTTTCGATCAGGTATTGAAAACACCTGTGGATGTCAAGGAGCAGCAATCAAGCATAATAAGCACCAATTAGGCAGATTTAAAATGACTGTGATACTCCTTCTAGACCAGGGGTGCACAACCTGCGGCCCGGGGGCCACATGCGGCCCTCGATACCATTCTGTGCGGCCCCCACACAACTGGTAAAAGACATGTAGGTCTATGTCTTATGGCTTCTTACATGTATCTTTTATGTATTCTCCTATTAGATGGGAGTCCTAGAACTGTAACTAGACATTTAAAGTATATACTGTATGTTCAATATGCCGAATATACAGTATTTCAGTTGGTAATGCCCCTTTAAGTTTGATTTTATGCCCTTGGAATTGGTTCAGGCTGACAATGTGGCCCCCGGCCAGAAAAGGTTGTGCACCCCTATTCTAGACATTTACTGATGTGTTTACAAACATGGTGAAGTCAAGAGAATGCGGGTGACTTCTCTTCACAGGAAGGGCAATGGCTATAAGAAGATTGCAAAGATGTTAAACATACCAAGAGACACCATAGGAAGCATCATTCGCAAATTCAAGGCAAAGGGCACTGTTGAAACGCTACCTGGTCGTGCCAGAAAGAAGATGCTGACTTCGACTGCAATGCGCTACCTGAAGCGCAAAGTGGAGAAAGGTCCCCGTGTGACTGCTGAGGAACTGAAAAAAGATTTGTTAGATGCGGGTACTGAAGTTTCAGCTGAGACAATAAGGCGCACACCCTTGCTGTCTCCAAAGAATAAGAAGAGTCGACTGCAGTATGCCAAAAGTCATATGGACAAACCACTAAAGTTTTGGGATAGTGTTCTGTGGACTGATGAAATAAAATTAGAACTGTTTGGGCCCATAGATCAACGCTATGTTTGGAGGAGGAAGAACAAGACCTATGAAGAAAAGAACGGCGAACGCGAACTTCAGCAAATATTCTCAAATTAAGATTAGAAATTGGTCATTCTTTCTTGGTAGCCTGTGCTGACCAGGTCATTTAACTTCTTAGGTGTTCAGATCAGCAGGCCCCTGCTCCAAATGTTTTGGAGGGTCACCAGCAGGCCATCAATGATAATTTTTCAAGGGTGTGTATGATGCCCTCCTTTATGTGTAATAAATGGTGTATTGGAGTGCCGGTTCTTTGTAATTTTTGGCAGCCCTTTCACTTAGTGCATAGGCTTTATGAGTGTAGCAGTGTACCTGAACAATTGTAGCACCATATGAATGAGGCCCTCCTTTATGTGATATACAGGCTGTATTGGAGTGCTTCTTCCTTGCAATTTTTGGCAGCACTTGCACTGTAAATACAATTGAATTTACAGGAAAGAATGTTTCATAACAATTTTACCCTTAAAAAAGGTAAAGGGGGCGTAATTTTGTCGCTCTGTAAAAGTGGCGGAGAACTGGGACAACATGGTTCCCAGCAGCGACATTGGAGTCCAATATGCACCCAGACATTGGTCCCAATACCTTTTCCAATAGACCAGGCACCCTCCCCTCATTCGAGCAGGGGGTGCCTGGTTGTCTCCCATTTACTTCCATTATACTCGGGTGCTCAGCCGAGCACATGAATATCGCTATGTGTTTGGATCGGGTACCCGAACACCCGAACACTTTGGTGGTCACTCATCACTAAATTTGATCATAATTTCAGAAAAAAATTGATTCGCTTTATGGCAATTAATCAATTTTCCCTGAAATGGCGTAGTGATGAGCGGGAGGAGCCATATTCGAATTTGTGATATATCGCGAATATTCGAATGAATATTCGTAATATATTCGCCGAAATCGAATATTCGTCATTATTAAAATTATCGCGAATAATATGCGAATATATTATTCCCATTATGCGAATTGAACTTCTAATATAAAGGCATATTTCCTACTGGCTTGCAAGCATGAATGAATGCTCTAAGTTGGATGCGCAATGCGAAAAAAAAATTACTATTATTTTTTCAACAATCAGAATACTTAGTCGTCTTCAACTCTTCATATTCTGCTCATTGCGAAAAAAAAAAAAGTAATATTTTCGCATTGCGCATCCAACTTAGAGCTATAGGCAACTTTCCTATTGCAAATGCATTTTTTGAATTAGCGAATATAGCGATATATTCGCATTCACCATATTCGCTAATTCGAACAAGCCAATCGTATTTGTAGTTCTGTATCCGTACAAAGTGACTATAATGCGAATAATTTCCATAGAAATATTCGTGTGCGTACAGATGTTATTCAAGTTCGGCAGTCCGCAGTAACTTATTCGTATGTGCGCGTGCACGTGCTTATGCGCATGCGCACGCACACATACGGGCGTGGCTTCTTCCTGGGAGCAGTTACAAGTTTTGTTGTGGTGCAAGCAATCCATGCGATCAAAGATGGTGGGAAACAATTTTACCAGAGAGGAGGAAGATATCCTGATCACAGTAAAATATTGAACATTACATTACAGCTATAAGTACATGTGACACACTTGTAACATTCAAATGTATGTTAATGGAGATAAAACATTGTCAAATTTTCGCAATACATATAAATTCTCATTTCACATAGTTTGCTTACTGCAGTGCTTACATATAAATGATTTGTGGAAACAAGTATTGTTGGCATTCAAAAACAATACTTATTGCCCCAAATCATTAATATCTACTAATCTCTTATAGATGTAAAAATGAGTTTCTGTCTGTCTGTTATTTATGGGCGACTAAACGACTGGACCGATCTTAACTAAATTTGGCAGACGGGTACATCAGGTGTCTGGGAAGGTTTTAGACCGGGTCTCAGCTTTCTAGGATGTACCGTTCCTGAGATATTCTCACAAAAATGACCTGCATTAGCCAAAACAAGCCCCCAACTGCCATACACACGGCCACATGTCCCTTATCAGCCAATAGAAGCTGGCATGTCCTACTCCAGATTGCCATAACAAGTGATCACAGGTTTCAATAGTTTTCAGGTCCTTAAATATTTAGTCATATGATGTATTACGACAAAACTACACTGCTACATGCATGGGGGGCAGGGGCCACTATTAAAGGGGTGGACATTGTGGAGTTCACTGTCATTAACCCCTTAACGCAAAACGCTGTGCATGTACGCTGGGAGAACTTGTGCCAGAACGCATTCCGCTGCACATGACAGCGCTGATGGTGGATTAACCCCTTCCATGTCGCGGTCATGGCAGACCGCGACATAGAAGTGGTTTGCGGTTAGTGAACGAGCGCATCGTGTCCACGTGCTGCTGTGACAGGGACCCGATGTGTGAGAAGGCAGACTGATGCTGTGCAGAGTCTGGCCAATGCCTTGCACGGCATCGGGACCTGCCTCCTACGGGTGTCCAGGGGATCCTGATGCTGGAAATCCGTTGCTGATGGCAATCAACAGCAAAAAAATGCATACAATGGAAGATGCCAGCCAGTCTTTGCTATTGTTAAGTTTCTGATTATTCTCCACATTCACATAATTGTTACCTTATGTAGGATGTTTATTGTGGTACTTGTAGTCCATTTCTGGCATCTTCCATTGTATGCATTTTTTTGCTGTTGATTGCCATCAGCAACGGACTACAAGTGCAGGATATGCTTCCCTATATATATGCACAACCGCATGTGGGTTCGAGCATATCCTGCCTGTTTAACACCACACTACATTTTCTAATGGTTCAAAAAAAAATGGATAGCAGACAAATCTATATATGATTCACATTGCACATCTAATCTTCCGCCTCACACAATATACCCACCACTACATACCACCAGACCTCCCCTCAAACCCACATCACCTCTGACCACCCCCCACCCCCAACACACACACACATACACAGTCTATAGCAGGCATTCTCAAACTGCGGCCCTCCAGCTGTTGTAAAACTACAACTCCCATGATGCCCCTCTATAGGATGATAGCTGTAGGCTGTCATGGAATGATGTGATTTTTAGTTTAGAAACAGCTGGTGGGCCGTAGTTTGAGGATGCCTAGTATATAGATTCTAATAAGTGTCCCGTTGGTCAGGAGAAGTAATGTATGACATTTAGTATTTGCTGGTTCTTTTAGCGTTACCCAGGGTACACCACGGGGAGGCGAACCAGCCTTACACCACATACCGTACCGTCACTTCACTAGACAGGTACATCTCTCCTCAGATGGCCAATATCCAATATCTCATACTACACACACATACAATTTCAACACAATACCAAATTTAAAAAAAATGAGATTAGGTGACTTTAACATTAGCGGCAGGGGAGTACGTCTGACTATTCCAGGAAGATGAACAGCCTGTCGGATCCGTACTGCCGCTAGTTCACCTACGCCCCTAGAATGATGCTTCGTCCCTATTGACTATAATGGTGGCGGGGGCGGCGGTACGGCAGCAGCAAGGCAGCGCACGGCGAGAGACAGTCTAACTGAAAGCTCTGCATATCATAGTTTAAGCCCGGGGAACCTCTCGTCGTGCGCTGCCTTAGCCATAGTCACCAACATTTATTCATAATCTCAACCACCAAATCAAAAATTGTTAGTGTTTGTAAGTGAAATATTAGATTTAAAGTTACCGTTATAAAATCTGATTATATGCCTTTTTTTTTATACTGCAGCGCATGTTGGAGCAAGGATAAGACCAGACCCGATCCCATGGAGAAAAAAAGAAAATAGTCCGTAGGATCGGGTACGAGTTGTGGCAGGACTATCAAGGCCAGCACAAACGTCTGGCCATTTTTAAAAAATGGTCGGACCTGAAAAGGAGACATGCGGAAAGAATCCACGAGATCCGGGACCAAAAATGTCCAGGTATAATGATTACTGAGTGTTGGATTAAAGATACAAAAGTAATGTAAAGCATATGTACATTTTTGTTTTTAGATTTTTTTCTAAAAGTAGTAAAATTTGTTATTATAGGTGTTCCTTTGCCTGCTGTCAGGCGCAGGCCTCCCAGACAGCAGGTGGTCTCGGAGTCAGAGGAGTAGGAGGAGGCCGGACCCTCAGGGCAACAGCATGCCCCTTGCCCCCCAGAGGAGTCAGTGGAGGGTGGACCTTCACCCTAACCCGCCTCACCCCCTCAAGTGGATGATGACGGGGACGAGGAGGAGGAGGGGCTCATCACCACCCCTCACAAGGTGTGTAAGTATGTGCTGTGGCTGTTTTCACTCATTCACTGTTCACACACACACACACACACGTGTCAGTTTAGTCTTCACCATAGACATTATTTTTTGGAGCAAACAATAAGCATGTTAAAGCTTTACTAATAATCTTTCTTCAGCCCACACATATTGGAGAACCTATAGTCCCACACTTACAGTTCTGTACAAGCGGGATATCAAAAAAGAACTATCTCAACACAGTCTTCCAGAGGTCTGGTTCCCCTCTATGATTGTTCTGCGTTCTGATCGCCTATCCACACTGTATTTTAACAGCCTTTTTAACCACAATGTTATGAAAACCGCAAGCTGTACGTCCCACCCAATGTCTCTGACTATTAAAACCCAGGCCCAAAATAATTTCCGAAGAAAACCTCCCTGAAACCTATAGTTACAAGCGTACTGATTCACTAAGGCATACATTCCCTTTGAGACATACCGAGCAGCCATGATTATTCCTCAAACTCGGACCAGATATTGTTGGTGTTAACCCAAATAAACGGGTATATTTGGTGGGGGGTCATCCCAAAAGTGGGCGGAGATACCATTGGCCAATGAAAATTTGGCAATTTTCTATACGCTACTCCTCCCACAGTTTTAGGAGTACAATTACCAAACTTTGCTTGTGCTTTGTTAACCGATCCCACCCTCCGGGCCCCTGGAGCGGCCCTCCCGAGACCCCATTTTGTCCCATCGACTTTCATAGTAAAACTATTAAGTTTTGTCAATCGTTCAGCTTTCAAGTTAAAGTCACCAAACTTGGGTCACTTAGTCATGGGGTCACCCTGAAAATTTGTGTCAAATTTGGGGGACGTTAAAAAGTGGGCAGAGCCACAAACAACCAATCAAATTTTCAGTGTGAAAACTTTAAAATGCTGTCATTCTCACAGTATTTAGGCCAGAGTCCCCAAACTTGGCACTGTGGGTTACTAGGTGACTGGGATTAAAAT
This sequence comes from Bufotes viridis, assembly GCA_033119425.1. NCBI lineage: Eukaryota > Metazoa > Chordata > Amphibia > Anura > Bufonidae > Bufotes > Bufotes viridis. The sequence goes on from CM065593.1 coordinate 58,431,174, forward strand.
TTATAAAAAAGTGAGCGGAGTCTACAACACCCAATCAAATTTCAGGCATTTGTTTAAATGGGAAAAATTATATCTGCCGATGCTCTTAGACTTTTATTGGCACAGTCTTCAAACTTTGCAAAATTGGTCACTGGAGGACTGGGATTAAAATTAAAAAAGTGGGTGGAGCCACCAACAGCCAATCAGATTTCAAGCCAACATCCTGTGGTTTCTTCTGAAAGGACACCATCTATTTTATTTATTTATTGTTTTTTAATTTTTTTACAGTATTGAAAGAAATGCTACTAAAAATCAAGGAGCTAGAGAGGGAGCACCAGACTGCGGTGAAGGCCTTCTAGGAGCAGCATCTCCGGAAGCTGCGGGAGATCAAGCTCCAGTTTTCCAACGGCATGAGAGAAATGGAGGAACAGCACGCCAAGGCTGTTGGGCATCTAAAAAAAAATAGCTAAACAAATGAGGGCATTGCCCTATTAAGATTTGTTAAATTATTTTTTTTATTTATTTGTAATTATATTGTTTATTTTTATTTTTTTTAATTAAAAAACTTTAAAGTTTTCAGTATAATTGTTGAACATTTTTTTTTAAGTAAAGGCCCCTAGAATCCGTTCCCAAACTCATCAGTATCCTGACATACAGCATCCGCAGGTATATAGAAATTGGGTAGTATGAGGCCTACACATAACTCAAATGGATCACGATAGTAGTAGTCATTGGTAAAGGTTGTGTATTAAATATTAAGTACAAAGCAAAGCATTCTAATAGTCAAGAGTTACATTTAAAATAAACTTTTTGGTTAATTTTCCTAGTAACTAAATTATTTTATGTAGTAACATAAATTTCAAATTATCGTAAATAATAAATGTATTTTTTCATCAAACAATTAACTATTAAAATACAAAACTTGAACAGAGTAATAATAACTACAAAAAACCTTGTTTGATTTATTAAATTAGCAAAATTATAAACTTTTACAAATTCCAAAATTGTATTTACAATCAAATCTTGTTATCAGAAATCTAAAACAAAAAAAAGGAACAATGTTGGAAAAATAAAATGGTAGGGGTAAGAACTAACCAGCATGGATCTTCGATAGCGTCCAATTTTCTTATACTCTGCATGTTATAGCATTGCTTCCGCCGTACAGATAGAAACATATAATTGATTGCATGACTATGATTATATAAATTCTCTAACCGGTGACATGGCTCCAAGAACATAATATAGTATATAGTTTATACTTAAAATCTTAAAGCAGTGGTTATATATAATTAGCATGTGCAAATCCTCATTACATAATTGCCAATAAGTAACATAAACAAGAAAAATACCTATACATATTTACATGTTGCTACACGGCTCCATTCACAAAACCGGATTTCCACACGGATGAGTATAACGCCAGTCACACCCAACCATGTAGAGAGGTCAACACAGAAGTCAGCCATCCCTCCCAGAACGACAGACAACAAAATAAAAAAAAATAAAAGATATAAATTTTCGTAGGTTCATCAATCAGTCCTGTACAATGCCAACTGCACAAGACCTTTTGACAAGGGAAGGCCACATGCGGTCCACACCGTGCTACAGCGTGAACCACAACATAGCTGCCCCAAACCACACTTAATTTAAAATAAAAAATAATAAAATAAAGTAAAATCCTTTCATTTTGTGAATGAAGCCGAACAACGCTAGAGAAAATGTCTTTTTAAAAAGATTATTTAAATAAATATTTTTATGTCTAAATATTGACAATACATAAATAAGCTGAGCACATGCGAGAATACGAAACATGCAAACCAGGTTAAGAGAATTCATAATTCTATACTTGTTAAAGTGCAAAAGATAAAATCAGGTCCATGATGGTTGTCTACACACGATCAGGACATACAGCATCTAGAGTTAACACAGTACTAGAATGCTGACTCATAAGTTTCCATTTGTAACTAGGCAGAATAACGGCGGGCACTTGCAGGTAAGTACACATCCAGTTTATAATAAAAAATAAAATAACCCAATCGAAATTTTACTTTAAAAAAGGTGTTAAGGTCTGGACTCTATGATTGTTCCCTGTGCGATCAAATGTAACTCAACATTTTCATGACATGCAGCAGCATCAACGGCATTATTTAAGGAGTGGTGTATTATCAGGGCAACATGTAGCTTGGCCCAATTCGGCAGCACAGGCAGCCGCAGACATTATGTTAAAAAGCCCAAATGTAATTCAACATCTTCATGACATGCAGCAGCATTAACATCAGGATTTAAGGAGTGGTGTATTATCAGGGAAACATGTAGCTTGGCCCAATTCGGCAGCACAGGCAGCAGCAGACGTTATGTTAAAAGGCCCAAATGTAACTCAAAATTTTCATGACATGCAGCAGCATCAACATCAGGATTTAAGGAGTGGTGTATTATCAGGACAACATGTAGCTTGGCCCAATTCAGCAGCACAGGCAGCAGCAGACGTTATGTTAAAAGACCCAAATGTAACTCAACATCTTCATGACATGCAGCAGCATCAACGGCATTATTTAAGGAGTGGTGTATTATTAGAGCAACAAGTAGCTTGGCCCAATTCGGCAGCACAGGTGGCAGCAGACGTTATGTTAAAAAGCCCAAATGTAACTCAACATATTCATGACATGCAGCAGCATCAACATCAGGATTTAAGGAGTGGTGTATTATCAGGGCAACATGTAGCTTTGCCCAATTCGGCAGCATAGGCAGCAGCAGACGTTATGTTAAAAGGCTCAAATGTAACTCAAAATTTTCATGACATGCAGCAGCATCAACGGCAGTGTGGCGAAACCAACCTGGCCATTTGGTGATGGAGAAGCCTGGTTGCCAGCCTCTTGCCCCAGGATTATGGGCCCTCTCATCAGCCCATGATAAACTTAAACCCCATGGTGATTTGACATTGTTTGAGGCATCTGAGCGCTGTCTGGATATATTGAGCGCTCAAGCCATCCAAGCCATCTGGGGATATGTTAAATGTCTATATTTACTGTAATGGTTGGGACATTGTATATTTTAATAGTGATGTCTGTCCTATTGTCCCCACGTGTGTATTGTCGATTTCCCTTTGTCCTGAGAGATAATTTAATTACTCCTCTGTTGTCTCCAGGACAGAAGACCTTGTTTAAAACTATGTATTCTCCTGCCTGTGATAATTATATCAACCCAATGTGTAAGGTAATTGTATCACAGGCAGCGGGGAGAATTTTGCAGGGGAGTGTTTAAACTGTAAAGCTGTAAAGGATTGGCTGCTAGGTCATGTTCTCAGTTCCCAACCAGGTTTTAAGAAGTGGTGTATTATCATGGCCACATGTAGCTTGGCCAAATTCAGCAGCACAGGCAGCAGCAGACATTATATTTAAAGGCCCAAATGTAACTCAACATGTTCAAAACAAATTCATAATTAAAAAATTAAATTAATATGTACATGATACAAACTTGACAATAAATATCGATCAAATAAATATCAATAAATAAATAATAAAATAAATTCATAAAAAGTTAAAAACAGAGGGAACAATTAAAAAACAATGGAGTTTGGGAGGGAGAGCAAAGGAGAGGGATGGACAAGGGACCCTTCAGCGCCCTGAACTGACAGCAGGGGGCCATTAACTCACTGCCGATCCAGGACTCATTCATCTTAATGAATGTGAGTCTGTCCACTGAGTTTTTGGACAGACGGGTCCGCTTGTCCGTGACCAGCCTGGCAACCCAGTACTCCATTGGGTCGTCGATGGTCATGCTGTCTGAAGCACCTACCGACCCCATGTAGTCTGCCACCATGCGGGCCAGCGCTGGTAGTGACTGATGCTGCTGCTGCTGGTACTGGGTCGCGCAGACTGGTAGAAGAGCCTCATCTCACCCAGAAGGTCATTCCCTTGGCTGATGCTGCTGGTGCCAGCCGCCTGCTGGGTGAGATGGGCGGGGAGAACTGGAGCTTGAGGCTGAGGGTTTGCCTCTTCCAGCCGGTGGATCAGACAGGCCTGCAATTTTTCAAGACGGGCCTGCCTCCGGCTGGCTGGGATGAACTGCTCCAGTTTCCCATTGCAGCGAGGGTCTAAAAGGGTGGCCAACCAAATGTCATCCCTCTCCTAAATTTTTTGATCTGGGGGTCCCTCCTGAGGCATCGCAGCATATGGGCAGCCATGGGGAAGAGCACAGCCCGCTGTGACTCTTCATGTCTTCCCGGGACCATGACCTCTTGGTCCTCCTGCTGCTGATGCTGCTGCTCCCGGTCAGAGATGCCCCACCCCCAGACTAACGGTGCACCCAGCAGCGGCTCTCTCTCCTGACCAGGCCAAGACTCCTGGACGTGCACTGATTCCTCATCCTCCACCTCGTCCTGGGCCTGGTCCTGGTGGAGCATGGTTGACTCTTCATGCTCCACCAAGGCACTCTCCCCAGCTTCGAGCAGACAATCTAGTGTCCTGTCCAGCTGGAACACTAGGGGGAGCACGTCATTCAGACCGACATGCTCCCCGGTGACCATCTTTGTCGCTTGCTCGAATGGGGCCAGCAAGTTGCAGACCTGCTCTATCTGGCCCCACTCCGCATTGGTGATGTAGGGGAGTGGGTGTGATGGCCCTGAAGTGCCTAGGTCCAGCAGGTTTTCCCTCACTGCCTGTCGCTGCTCCCACAACCTCTCCAGCATGTGGAGGGTGGAGTTCCACCGCATCACACTGTCCACAATCAGCCTGTGGGGCGGCAGGCTGTTGTCCCTCTGTAGTTTAGACAGGGACGCGGTGGCAGTTGGGGAGCGTCTGAAGTGGCTGGCAATCCTACGCACCCTTTGAACAATGTCACTCAACCCTGGGAATGTTCATAGGAATTTCTGTACGACAAGGTTGAGGACATGTGCCATGCAGGGTACGTGTGTGAGACTGCCAGCATGAAGGGCGGCGAGGAGGTTGCTGCCGTTGTCACAGACAACCATACCTGCCTGGAGCCTTCGGGGTGTCAGCCACTTCTGAACCTGAGCCTGTAGTGCGGACAGAACATCAGGTCCAGTGTGTCTCCGGTCCCCTAAGCTCACAAGCTGGAGCATGGCCTGGCAGCGGACGTACCCCACACTTGCGTAGCAACGGGGATGCTTGCTGGGGGGCTCAGCAGCTGTGGAGACAGTGGCTTGCGGGAGAGCAGCAGTTTTCTCCTGGACACCCGGGGCGGCACCACAAAATCAGAAGCCGCCAATCCCTCCCCGGCGCCTCTAAAGGACACCCAATGGGCTGTGAAGCTTATATAGCATCCCTGCCCATGCCTGCTGGTCCAGGCATCCATTGTGAGATGCACCCTGCCTGTCGCTGACAGCATGATCCAGCGACAGGGATACATTCTTCACAATGTGCTGGTGTAGGGCAGGGACGCCGGTCCTGGCAAAGTAATGGTGGCTGGGGACACGCCATCTGGGTTGGGCCTGCTCCAACATCTGCCTAAATGGATTGCTATCCACCAGATTGTAAGGCAGCAGATGTTGGGCGATAACCCTTGCCAGGAGCCCATTGAGTGACGGGAACAGCTGACATGGAGCCCCTGACCGGGCTCTGCTGTCCCCTCGCTGACGCCTAGGTCTGAATAGCTGCAGGGGTTGTGTGGCTAACACCACCCGCACCAGTTGGAAGGGATTTCACAGGGGATTTATAGGCCCCTCCTCCTCCTCATCCCCAATCCCTTCCAACAGGTCCTGCCCATCCGCAGGGCTGAACAGTATTTCCGCCTCCTGCATTGCCTCCCCCAATATTTCCCTTCTAGCCTCAAAGTCTCTAAACATGAGAGGGGACAATTCTTGGGAGCTGGGGGTTGGTTTAACAGGAGGCGGAGTGCTGCAGTTGCTGGCAGCCGGGGCAGAGGACTCCGTGGCACTAGAATCGGCCACAAGAGCAAAGACTGCCTCTGCATCCTGGGAAGTTATGGGCCGGCTGCCACTTGTGAAAAAGTCACGGAACAGGCGGACACCCATGCCACCTGCGCCTGCCTGTCCGTGGCTTGAGGAGCTGCCCTGTGCTGGTAGTGGTCCAGCGCGGGAACCAACTCCCCTGTTACCCCGACCACATCCACGGCTGCCTCCACGGTCTGGTACACTCATGCTGGGGATTAGGGAAAAACTTTATTGGGGTGGGGACGATGGGTGAAAAATTGACAAAAAAGAAAAGAAAATAAATTTTTTAAAAATTAGGTTCTGCAATACTGCAGAAATATGTGATTATTTGCACAAAAAACATGGATTAAATGAAGAACTCACATTTGCTGTTTTTTTTACAGTTGATATGCGTACTTTTTGTATTTATAGTTTTTCACGACTTGCACATATGTTTTTTGTGCAAATAATCACATATTTCTGCAGTAGTGCAGAACCTAATTTAAAAAATATTTTTTTTTTTTGGAGATATATGTACACTAATATATGTTCATTCTTGTATCATGTTTATAATTTACACACTATTCATGGTTCTGATTGCTCTCACAGATTTCTGTGTATGCAAACTATATTGTGTGCACCTTACTGTGTATATATTTTACTGCTTATACTTCTTACTTATGATTTCAATGTATTCACCATGTATGCACTTTTGCACTACAGCTTTTGCTTGTTTTTGCCCATTATGAATTAGGGCATTTAGTATATATTATATACATGATCCATTTATTCATTTATATATTGTATGTATTTATTTTAATGTCTATTTATTTATGTATTTATTAGTATGTATATACAATTATTTATTTAATGGTTGTCACTAAAATTAATTCAATATAATCATGATTATTTTCCTATGCACTGGCACTTTCACTTGGTTTTTTACAATCACTATTTCACTGTTTGTTTTGCATGTTTTTGCATACACCATCACCCTCTTTTATATTTAATTTAATTTTAATAATTTTTCTTTTATTATATATTTTTTTAATCATCTTTCACTGTCTGGTCATTTAATTTTTACATGTATTTATACGTATTATCTCATACATTGCGACCATCTCATGCATTCTCGAGCGCATTATGCGCAACATGGTGGTCATCTTTTTGTTGGTGGAACGCATCTTGTGTTCCAACACAACTTCCTCCTTCCGGTCCCCTTGACCCGTTACTCCCTTGGCCCGTGACTTTTGCGGCTCTTTTTTGCTGGTGAAACGCATTTTGCGTTCCACAACCATCATTTCCCTTTAGTCATGTGACCAGGGGATCCCTGGCTTCCGGTTTCTTACATGCCATCATGCTATGCCATTTACAATACTGCCGCGCTCCTACAGCTGATTTTACTCCCACAGGTGAACTACATTGATGTGTTATACTTTATATATATATTTGACACACTTTCATGGGACCCATTACCCTTGAGGAAGCCGGACTGCGCCGGCGATACGCGTTGGGCGTCTCTAATTTTTGTCCAGATCCACTGCATCAGCTGTTTTCACAGGTTTTGGCTCTTACTTTCTGTCCTTATTGCGGTCTGTTTCCATTTATTTGTGGCCATACCTTACTTAATATTCTCTCTATGTTGCTTATATATTGTGTATAGCTGAAATAAATTTTATGTCCTGATTTTGTGGACGTTCAGTGGATCTTGTACGTGTCGGTCTTATTCATTACCGACACAGTGTTTATATTGTATACAATTTTTAATGTGTCTGCTTGTTTGTGTTGTTTAATAAACTTTATATACATTTTTATTTTTGGTCATTGTTGGATGTGCATTTTTTAAGGTGGTTCTTTTGACTCTTCAGTGAGTCCATTTGTGTCTTTAACTAACCTAAACTACATGCTGCCCTGAAAAATCTAAACTTTACTATTCGCTAACTGTAGCCCTAATACCTAACCTAAACTATCAAGCACTATCTATCTATCTATATTATATATTACAGCTACCTACCTAACTCAATGCCCTACATTAACCCTGCACTGAACCCTATTTCGACCCTATCAGCTTTAAAACTACACTATTCCCAAATCACTACCTGAAACTAACTAACTAGAATATTATAAATTAAATTCAGATAATATAAATCGCACAGCAGACAAAATAGCACAGCTCCAAGCTCCAACAAATCCAACACCACAAAATGGCTGCTGGGTGATGTCGTCACTTATATAGTGAAGGGGTAGTCTAGTTTCCTATTGGTTGCTACGGATGTTGCTAAGTTGTGACAAAGCCTTCTCATTGGCTATTCAAGCTAGGAGAAGGGAGGGAAAATGATAATGATGAGTCACCTCATGCACTGTAGAAAAAAATAAATAAATTTGCATGGATAATATATCACTAGTGATGTCGCGAACATAAAATTTTCCGTTCGCGAACAGGCGAACCGCCATAGACTTCAATAGGCAGGCGAATTTTAAAACCCACAGGGACTCTTTCTGGCCACAAAAGTGATGGAAAAGTTGTTTCAAGGGGACTAACACCTGGACTGTGGCATGCCGGAGGGGGATCCATGGCAAAACTCCCATGGAAAATTACATAGTTGATGCAGAGTTGGGTTTTAATCCATAAAAGGCATAAATCACCTAACAATCCTAAATTTTTTTGAACAACGTGGTTTAAAACATCTAGTGTGTGTATACGATCAGGTATGATGTTGTATCGATCAGGGTTACGGGGTTGTATCAATAAGGGTTACGCCCGCTTCACAGACATTGACAGACCAAACTCCCCTTTTAATGCACCGCAAACAACCGCAAACAGTTCATTTGCACAACCGCAAACTCCCCATTTGCACAAGGTTGGATACCAAGCTAGCCATGTCCCGGTGATGTCATTGAAGGTTTATTCCTCCACCCAGCCACGTACAACACCAAGGGTCCCTGAAAGGTGAATTGAATTGATTTTTCGAACGGGGACATGGTTAAAAAAACGCTGGCTCCCTCCCCTTTGTTTTTCTCCACGGTCACTACGTCTGCGCCGTGCAATTTACTGTCACACCCGATATGAGTGGTATTTTCTGTAGTACTATTCTCATCAGTTTAATCCCTGTTACGTCCCCAATCTGGGGTCCATTTATTGAATTGATTTTTCGAACGGGGAGATGGTTAAAAAAAAACTGGCTCCCTTCACTCTGTTTTAATCCACGGTCACTGCGTCTGCACCGTGCAATTTACTGTCACACCCCATATGAGTGGTATTTTCCTGTTACATTCCATATCAGGGATTGCCTTTTGTAAAAAAAAAATTTGGCAGGGTACCTTCGACTGCCTTCACAGTGACAGACCAAACTCTCATACACCAAACTGAATTTATTTCAGGAACCGGGAGATGGAAAAAGCAGCTTGGTCGGTCCTCTTACTCCCAAATTGGGGCACTGCGCGTGCACAGAGCAATGTGCTGTGACACCCTATATGAGTGGTGTCTTAACTAGTACTATTCCTATCAGTTTAATCCCTGTTAAGGACCCTATCCGGGGACGTGTGTCGAATTGATTAAACATTGTTGAATTAACGAACCATTACGACATCATGAAATAATTTAGTTCTGAGCTCTGCACTTGCTTTGTATTGGAATTGATGGGGATTTTTTTAATTGTCCGCATTATTTCAAATAAACTATTAAGAGACTTTATTATGATTTTTTATTTTATGTATTAAAAACCCATACAACTTAAAAAAAAAAAAAAAGGTAAATTAATGTTTTTTCTATGAAATATTATCCAGCCGTCCGATCGCTTTTGGTCTGACCATAATGAAGCAACGGCCTTATCATCTGGGGTGTGGCAACATTGCCAACACACTCATAGAGGTGATGATTGCTTCATTGTGATACGCAAGCCCCTTTACCACAACAAGGTAACGATCACGAAGGGGAATTGACACTTATATGTGCCTTTTTTTGGGGGTTTGTTTTTGCAGCCACAGTGCTGCACCATAGGACAGAAAAATTAGGCATGTACACATGCCTGAAAAATAATGGCATTGTTGCAGCCACTATTGTAGCAGCGGCCGGAAAAAAATTTGTTTTCGAGGCAGAAAAGTGACTAAAACATTGCGGCTTGAACCCTAGTTGGTGGTGGAGAAATCACAAAATTCATCCGGTATGCAGACATTAAATACAGCAGCGTGGGGACCATTTTGAGGCCAAGGCATGTAGTCAGGCCTTTTGTTAGTCAAACGTATCCCCCACTGTCATTCCCTTCAGAATCCATGCCTCATTCATCTTTAAGAAGGTGAGGTAATCAACACTTTTTTGACCGAGGCGACTTCTCTTGTCAGTGACAATGCCTCCTGCTGCACTGAAGGTCCTTTCTGACAGGACACTTGAAGCAGGGCAGGCCAGAAGTTCTATCGCAAACTGGGATAGCTCAGGCCACAGGTCAAGCCTGCACACCCAGTAGTGAAGGGGCTCATTGCTCCTCAGAGTGTCGATATCTGCTGTGAAGGCGAGGTATTCTTCTACCTGTCGGTCGAGTCGTTCTCTAAGGCTGGATCCCGAAGTGCTGTGGCGATGAGTAGGACTGAAAAAGCTCTGCATGTCCTCCATCAACAACACATCTGTAAATCGTCCAGTCCTTGCCGCCGTGGTAGGAGGAGGATTACACTCACCTCTTCCCTTGTTAGATTCCGTTGTGGTGTCACATCCCCCTTATAAGCTGTGTAAAGCATATTTTTTAGTTTGGTTTTGAACTGCTGCATCCTTTTCGACTTTCGGTAATTTGCTAACATTTCTGCCACTTTCTGCTTATACCGGGGGTCTAGTAGCGTGGCCACCCAGTACAGGTCGTTCTCCTTCATCCTTTTTATACGAGGGTCCCTCAACAGACATGACAGCATGAAAGACCCCATTTGAACAAGGTTGGATGCAGAGCTACTCATTTCCCGTTCCTCGTCCTCACTGATGTCTGTTGATTGACGGTCAGTTCTTCCCCCCAGCCACGTACAACACCATGGGTCCCAGATAGGTGACAACAACGAGCACCCTGGGGTGCCTGCTGTGGTTGGTCTTCCTCCTCCTCAAAGCCGCCACATTCCTCCTCTGACTCCTCTTCCTCATACTCCTCTTCCAGCGTTGCCGCAGGTCCGGCAAGCGATGATGACAAGGCTGTTTCTGGTGGTGATGGTGACCACAACTCTTCCTCTCCCTCTTCACGCTCATCTACAGCCTGATCCAGCCCTCTTCGCAGGGCACGCTCCAGGAAGAAAACAAATGGGATGAGGTCGCTGATGGTGCCTTCGGTGCGACTGACTAGGTTTGTCACCTCCTCAAAAGGACGCATGAGCCTACAGGCATTGCACATGAGCATTCAGTAACGGGGCAAAAAAATTCCCAGCTCCGCAGAGGCTGTCCTAGCACCCCGGTCATACAAATACTCGTTGACGGCTTTTTCTTGTTGGAGCAGGCGGTCGAACATTACGAGTGTTGAATTCCAACGTGTCGGGCTGTCGCAAATCAAGTGCCTCACTGGCATGTTGTTTCGCCGCTAAATATCGGAAAAGTGCGCCATGGCCGTGTAGGAACGCCTGAAATGGCCACACACCTTCCTGGCCTGCTTGAGGATGTCCTGTAAGCCTGGGTACTTAGACACAAAGCGTTGTACGATGAGATTCAACACTTGTGCCATGCACGGCACATGTGACAACTTGCCCAAATTCAATGCCGAAAACAAATTTGTTCCATTGTCACACACCACTTTGACGATCTCCAGTTGGTGCGGGGTCAGCCACTGATCCACCTGTGCATTCAGGGCGGACAGGAGTGCTGGTCCTTTGTGGCTTTCTGCTTTAAGGCAAGTCAACCCCAAGACAGCGTGACACTGTCGTATCCGGGATGTGGAATAGCCCCTGGGGAGCTGGAGGGATTCAGTTGATGTGCAGCCAGACGCCGCAGCAGAAGAGGACTCAGCCGAGGAGGATATCGAAGAGGATGGAGTAGGAGTAGAGGAGGTGGCAGTAGGTCTGCCTACAAGTCGTGGCGGTGTCACCAACTCTGCTGCGGAGCCACGCATTCCATGCTTGTCAGCCGTCAGCAGGTTGACCCAATGCGCAGTGTACATGATATACCTGCCCTGACCGTGCTTTTCAGACCAGGTATCAGTGGTCAGATGGACCCTTGCCCCAACACTGTATGCCAGAGATGCCATGACTTCCTTTTCAATGACATTGTAGAGGTTTGGGATTGCCTTTTTTGAAAAAAAAATTCGTCCGGTACCTTCCACTGTGGTGTCCCAATAGCGACAAATTTTTTGAAGGCCTCAGACTCCACCAGCTGGTATGGTAAAAGCTGGCGGGCTAAGAGTTCCGTCAGGCCAGCTTTCAGTCGCCAGGCAAGGGGGTAATTCTGTTACATTGGCTTCTTACGCTCAAACATGTCCTTGACAGACACCTGACTGTGGGCAGATGAGCAGGAACTGCTGAAGGTGAGAGGCGGAGCGGTGGTTGGTTGAGAGTGGGCAGGGAGGACAGCAGTGGTTGATGTGGCTGAAGATGCTGGACCAGGAGGAGCATGGTGGCTTTGAGTTTGTGTGCTGCTTATACTCATGTGTTGATCCCATAGGTGTTTGTGATGTGAGATCATGTGCCTTCGCAAAGCAGTTGTACCGAGGTGGGTGTTGGACTTCCCATGACTCAGTTTCTTTTGGCACAGGTTGCAAATGGCATTTCTGTTATCAGAGGCAGACACACAAAAGAAATGCCACACTGCTGAGCTTTGCAATGATGGCATTCTGGTGGTGGCTGGCAACAGCATGCGTTAACTGGCGGGCTGTCTGGCTGACCCCGGGTGCCGATACATGCTGTCTGACTGTGCCACTAACTCCTTGCGACGACCTCCCCCTGCTTCCAACTCGTCTCCTCCTTCTCTCTGTCTTCCCTTCTGAAATTTCCCACTCTTCTTCTCTTCGAGCAGGCACCCACGTAGCATCCGTGGACACATCGTCATCATCAACCTCTTCACTTGTATCTGACACCTCAGCAAATGAAGCAGCAGCGGGTACAACATCATCATCATCATCATCACACTGTACGTCCATGTGTGTAATCCTGCCTGACTAAGACATATCCCCGTAATCTACATCATCTGGCAATAATGGTTGCGCATCACTAATTGCATCCAACTGATGTGTAAATAACTCCTCTGACGGATCAAGTGAAGCGGCTGTGGTGGCTGTGGTGGTGGTGGCGGCGGGCGGGAGCGTGGTAACTTGAGAGCAGGTGACCGAAGCTGAGCTGGAGGAGGATGGTGCGTCAAGATTCTTAGCGGAAGCTGTTGAAGATTGGGTGTCCTGTCTAAGCCAGTCAACTATGTCCTCAGAATTTTTGGGTTCAGAGTACGTGGCCTCTGAACACTAGGCATTATTCCAGGGACAGTGGAAATCACAGCACCACGACCATGACAGCCCCTGCGGGGTGGCCTGCCTCTGCCTATCATTTTTTTTTAGATAAGTGGTACTACGCGTGCTAGGTACTGTGCCACCCGGTATCAGTGGTGGGCACTGGCAGTGGGCACACTACAGTCAGTGGAAGTGGGCCTGACACACACTGGCAGCAGGCAAGCAACTGAAATTAGACTATTGTCTAAAAATTAAATGCCTTACTTATCGGCAAGCTACTGTGCCACCCGGTATCAGTGGTTGGCACTGGCAGTGGGCATACTACAGTCTGTGAAAGTGGGCCTGACACACACTTGCAGCAGGCAAGCAACTGAAATTAGACTACTGTCTAAAAATTAAATGCCTTATTTATCGGCAAGCTACTGTGCCACCCGTTATCCGTGGTGGGCACTGGCAGTGGGCACACTACAGTCTGTGAAAGTGGGCCTGACAAACACTGGCAGCAGGCAAGCAACTGAATTTAGACTACTGTCTAAAAATTAAATGCTTTATTTATCGGCAACCTACTGTGCCACCCAGTATCAGTGTTTGGCACTGGCAGTGGGTACACTGCAGTCTGTGAAAGTGGGCCTGACACACACTGGCAGCAGGCAAGCAACTGAATTTAGACTACTGTCTAAAAATTAAATGCCTTATTTATCGGCAAGCTACTGTGCCACCCGGTATCAGTGGTGGGCACTGGCAGTGGGCACACTACAGTCAGTGGAAGTGGGCCTGACACACACTGGCAGCAGGCAAGCAACTGAAATTAGACTACAGTCTAAAAATTAAATGCCTTACTTATCGGCAATCTACTGTGCCACCCGGTATCAGTGGTGGGCACTGGCAGTGGGCACACTACAGTCAGTGGAAGTGGGCCTGACACACACTGGCAGCAGGCAAGCAACTGAAATTAAACTACAGTCTAAAAATTAAATGCCTTACTTATCGGCAATCTACTGTGCCACCCGGTCTCAGTGGTTGGCACTGGCAGTGGGCACACTATAGTCTGTGAAAGTGGGCCTGACACACACTGGCAGCAGGCAAGCAACTGAATTTAGACTACTGTCTAAAAATTAAATGCTTTATTTATCGGCAAGCTACTGTGCCACCCGGTATCAGTGGTGGGCACTGGCAGTGGGCACACTACAGTCAGTGGAAGTGGGCCTGACACACACTGGCAGCAGGGAAGCAACTGAATTTAGACTACTGTCTAAAAATTAAATGCCTTATTTATCGGCAAGCTACTGTGCCACCCGGTATCAGTGGTGGGCACTGGCAGTGGGCACACTGCAGTCAGTGGAAGTGGGCCTGACAAACACTGGCAGCAGGCAAGCAACTGAATTTAGACTACTGTCTAAAAATGAAATGCCTTATTTATCGGCAAGCTACTGTGCCACCCGGTATCAGTGGTGGGCACTGGCAGTGGGCGCACTACAGTCAGTGGAAGTGGGCCTGACACACACTGGCAGAAGGCAAGCAACTGAAATTAGACTACTGTCTAAAAATTAAATGCCTTACTTATCGGCAAGCTACTGTGCCACCCGGTATCAGCGGCTGGCACTGGCAGTGGGTACAATACAGTCTGTGAAAGTGGGCTTGACACACACTTGCAGCAGGCAAGCAACTGAATTTAGACTACTGTCTAAAAATTAAATGCTTTATTTATCGGCAACCTACTGTGCCACCCGGTATCAGTGTTTGGCAGTGGCAGTGGGCACACTACAGTCTGTGAAAGTGGGCCTGACACACACTGGCAGCAGGCAAGCAACTGAATTTAGACTACTGTCTAAAAATTAAATGCCTTATTTTTCGGCAAGCTACTGTGCCACCCGGTATCAGTGGTGGGCACTGGCAGTGGGCACACTACAGTCAGTGGAAGTGGGCCTGACACACACTGGCAGCAGGCAACAACTGAATTTAGACTACTGTCTAAAAATTAAATGCTTTATTTATCAGCAAGCTACTGTGCCACCCGGTATCAGTGGTTGGCACTGACAGTGGGCACACTACAGTCTGTGAAAGTGGGCCTGACACACACTGGCAGCAGGCAAGCAACTGAATTTAGACTACTGTCTAAAAATGAAATGCCTTATTTATCGTGCAAGCTACTGTGCCACCCGGTATCAGTGGTTGGCACTGGCAGTGGGCACACTACAGTCTGTGGAAGTGGGCCTGACACACACTGGCAGCAGGCAAGCAACTGAATTTAGACTACTGTCTAAAAATTAAATGCCTTATTTATCGGCAAAGCTACTGTGCCACCACGGTATCAGTGGTTGGCACTGGCAGTGGGGCACACTACAGTCAGTGGAAGTGGGCCTGACACACACTGGCAGCAGGCAAGCAACTGAAATTAGACTATTGTCTAAAAATTAAATGCCTTACTTATCGGCAAGCTACTGTGCCACCCGGTATCAGTGGTTGGCACTGGCAGTGGGCACACTACAGTCAGTGGAAGTGGGCCTGACACACACTGGCAGCAGGCAAGCAACTGAAATTAGACTACTGTCTAAAAATTAAATGCCTTATTTATCGGCAAGCTACTGTGCCACCCGGTATCAGTGGTTGGCACTGGCAGTGGGCACACTACAGTCTGTGGAAGTGGGCCTGACACACACTGGCAGCAGGCAAGCAACTGAATTTAGACTACTGTCTAAAAATTAAATGCCTTATTTATCGGGCAACCTACTGTGCCACCCAGTATCAGTGTTTGGCACTGGCAGTGGGTACACTGCAGTCTGTGAAAGTGGGCCTGACACACACTGGCAGCAGGCAAGCAACTGAATTTAGACTACTGTCTAAAAATTAAATGCCTTATTTATCGGCAAGCTACTGTGCCACCCGGTATCAGTGGTGGACACTGGCAGTGGGCACACTACAGTCAGTGGAAGTGGGCCTGACACACACTGGCAGCAGGCAAGCAACTGAAATTAGACTACAGTCTAAAAATTAAATGCCTTACTTATCGGCAATCTACTGTGCCACCCGGTATCAGTGGTGGGCACTGGCAGTGGGCACACTACAGTCAGTGGAAGTGGGCCTGACACACACTGGCAGCAGGCAAGCAACTGAAATTAAACTACAGTCTAAAAATTAAATGCCTTACTTATCGGCAATCTACTGTGCCACCCGGTCTCAGTGGTTGGCACTGGCAGTGGGCACACTATAGTCTGTGAAAGTGGGCCTGACACACACTGGCAGCAGGCAAGCAACTGAATTTAGACTACTGTCTAAAAATTAAATGCTTTATTTATCGGCAAGCTACTGTGCCACCCGGTATCAGTGGTGGGCACTGGCAGTGGGCACACTACAGTCAGTGGAAGTGGGCCTGACACACACTGGCAGCAGGGAAGCAACTGAATTTAGACTACTGTCTAAAATTAAATGCCTTATTTATCGGCAAGCTACTGTGCCACCCGGTATCAGTGGTGGGCACTGGCAGTGGGCACACTGCAGTCAGTGGAAGTGGGCCTGACAAACACTGGCAGCAGGCAAGCAACTGAATTTAGACTACTGTCTAAAAATGAAATGCCTTATTTATCGGCAAGCTACTGTGCCACCCGGTATCAGTGGTGGGCACTGGCAGTGGGCGCACTACAGTCAGTGGAAGTGGGCCTGACACACACTGGCAGAAGGCAAGCAACTGAAATTAGACTACTGTCTAAAAATTAAATGCCTTACTTATCGGCAAGCTACTGTGCCACCCGGTATCAGCGGTTGGCACTGGCAGTGGGGACAATACAGTCTGTGAAAGTGGGCTTGACACACACTTGCAGCAGGCAAGCAACTGAATTTAGACTACTGTCTAAAAATTAAATGCTTTATTTATCGGCAACCTACTGTGCCACCCGGTATCAGTGTTTGGCAGTGGCAGTGGGCACACTACAGTCTGTGAAAGTGGGCCTGACACACACTGGCAGCAGGCAAGCAACTGAATTTAGACTACTGTCTAAAAATTAAATGCCTTATTTTTCGGCAAGCTACTGTGCCACCCGGTATCAGTGGTGGGCACTGGCAGTGGGCACACTACAGTCAGTGTAAGTGGGCCTGACACACATTGGCAGCAGGCAAGCAACTGAATTTAGACTACTGTCTAAAAATTAAATGCTTTATTTATCAGCAAGCTACTGTGCCACCCGGTATCAGTGGTTGGCACTGACAGTGGGCACACTACAGTCTGTGAAAGTGGGCCTGACACACACTGGCAGCAGGCAAGCAACTGAATTTAGACTACTGTCTAAAAATGAAATGCCTTATTTATCGGCAAGCTACTGTGCCACCCGGTATCAGTGGTTGGCACTGGCTGTCAGGACACTGTCCTTACAGCAGAGATCAGATAAGTCTTTCAGGACTGGAGTGGACTTTGAATACACTAGCCTAGCTATCGATTTCCCTATTAAATCAGCAGCAACTACACTCTCCCTCCTCTCACTAAGACTACAGCTTCCGAATGAATCTAAAATGGATGCTGTTCAGGAGATGGGAGGGTCTGGGAGGGAGGGTATGCTGCTGATTGGCTGGAATGTGTCTGCTGACTGTGAGGTACAGGGTCAAAGTTTGCTCAATGATGATGTATATGGGGCGGACCGAACATTGCATGTGTTCGCCCGCTGCGGCGAACGCGAACAAACTATGTTTGCCGGGAACTGTTCGCCGGCGGATAGTTCGGGCCATCTCTATATATCACTATATTCTACATATTCGAAAGTTCTACCAAGAAAAACCTGTATGAAAATAGCTTGATGCCCCTACGCAATTACAAGAATGCAAATATTGTATTCTAAATGATTGTAATTACTGAATACTGATGTATAATTTTTGAGCTGGGTGCCTAACGGTTGCATTGCTATAATTGATGAAGATTGAGGATATAGCGCTATATTCTCAATCTTCTTTATATTCTAGCAAGAAACATTAGGAACCCAGCTCTAAGTTTAATTCGCGATGCGAACATATACTCGCATTAAGAAATAAAGTTAGAGTTGGGTTGATGGATTCCCATTGAAAATGAAAACATGATTCCTTCCTGCTTAAGTTGCTTGTGGGCCAATGACTCATTGACCCACAAGAAAGAAGCAGGGACAAATCATGTTTTCGCCTTTCAGATACTGAAAAAATTGCGAATATTCGAAATAATATATATAATTATATTCTAAATATTCGCAAATTATCGAAGTTGCGATATTCGCGATAAAAATTCGCAATTCGAATATTCACGCTCAACACTAAAATGGCGCAGTAAAAAAAAATATACTTATCAATTTGTGCGCGAAGAGGCCATCGTGCCCATCTTGATTGAAGATATCGCGATGACGTCACCAAGCTGGCCAGCGTGATGACATCATCACGTCACTGCGCGAGATTTTGCACGGTTTCTTTGATAAAGATGGCCATGTGACCTCTATGCGCTCAAATGGATTAGGTGAGTATTTTTTATAACCGGATTAACCTTTGAAAGCCCTCAATGGTAATCTCAGATGCTGCGATCAGTGATGAACGTGTAATCTGAGTTCAATGATGGGGGGCAGCGCAATCGCTGTTCCCAGTCATTATGCCTGCTACATACAAAGAAATGCACTTTGTGACAAAGTAATTCGTTATGAAGCTAATTTCTTTGTAAAATTTAGCTAAGCAGCCAAATCAAATTATTTGATAACTTGAATATAAATGGTAACATTGTATTAAATAGATCCTTTGTGAAATGTATTCATTTGAAATTTGTTGTGAAAAATTTATAAAGTTATTCTGAAACGATATCAGGGGTATTTATGGCCAGTTCCACTTAGACAGAAATAATAAAAAGTCATCAATTCTATCATTATTTCAGAAAAGCCCTTGAAGCAAATTGTTAATATGAAGTCACTGACAATATTCCTTTACAAACGTGGATACTGACAATAATATAAAGTAGACCTTCAGAACTTCTATTCAGTAGTCACTTTAATATGAAATCCCATGCAAAAGAAGAACACAAAGATTTATTTCCATGCTTTGGTTACACATTATGTCAAGTCTATATGACCCCAAAATACCAGGGACAAACCTCAAGGTCTTCTATTGTATATTGTACAATGTAGGTCTGCCTATGCAGGAAAATGGTTTCAGAGATGGGCTTAGGATTGCAATGAAATTGAAGGAAGCATTTTTGTAAGCTTTATAGAGTAGACCATAAAAGACATGGCTTCCTTAAAGTATGTGCACTGTGGACCCTGTGGACCAGATTCAAGATGTTCTCTGGGAATTAATAACAAAATACTAAAAATACTTAAATATTACTTTAATATTTAATATTCCCCAATACTTTTCATCAGTTAAAAGAAAAATGTTTGCTACCATGTTAGCCAGTAGTAAGATGTCTTGATACTCTCCAAAATATGTAACGTAATCTCCAAAAATGATGTTATTAGAAAAGCCTACATTTCTTTGAGGTCCCTTCTTCAGGCCAGAAATGAAAAAATCTCTAAAGAAGATATAATAAATTGTAAAACACCAACAAACAAAGGAATGGTCTTGGAGAAAGCTGTTTAACACCGGCAACCATATTTATAGCTATATATGTCTGTGTCGCTCTGACGTTATTTACTAATGCTGCCTTTTGCACTGAAGCGCTTTAAACAATAGAGAGATGGAGAAACTCTAAAAAAAAAAGAGAGAGAAGCACAAGAGTGAAAAAATATGAGTCCTATGAGACCTCAGAGAGTCCAGAGACCAATTAGTATGCAATTTCAGCAGGTTTGTAAGTAAAATGAATTTGCACAAGGATGGAAAATGGTCAGTGTTTTGAACTGAAAGGTTAAGCATCTATTGGTTTTATATTACTTTGGATTGCTATACCAATAGATTTTCAAATGTTCACAAATTCCTTGGTATGCCAAGTTTTATTATTTTCTGCGCATATTTTCCAACATTACTGGACAGCTACATAGATTTTAGATGAAGACACAGATAGTGCGGTTCAGTAAATGGATGCGGTGGTGCTCTGCTGAGACAGACGTAGTTGCATTCTTGATACAGAGATAAATAGAGACAACGGCACTCACCAATTCCAAAGTAAAACGTCCAATTTATTGTACTTCTTAAAATAGGGTAAAAGCAGGTATGTGCACATAAATTACTGAAGGACATATAGTTGAATTGAAACTGTATATCCGATTTTGTGATGCAACATGTCTAGTATCTGTAACGTGCCTTCATGTTTCAAATTTGTGCAATAAAAAAGATCTGATTTAAAAAAAAAAATTACTGAAGGACAGCCATTTCTCGCTAGACGCGCTTCATCATGCCTTTCATTCTGTGGAGGTGGGTGGCCGCCCTAAAAAGGTCAGGTCAAGCCACTCCCCTTGCCACGTCACATAGAGGAACAAGGTATTAACTCATTCCATACTCCATAAAGACAGAGATTGCAATGCATCAAACAAAAACAGATAAATCGTTCCTATCATTAAAACCTAATGGTCCCATTGCTTTTGTCTTGATAATCTATAGTGCTTCACTCTGTAAAATAAGCTTTTTCTATCTCCAGCACGTGGTGGTAATTTCACTATTTCTAGACCCGCAAACTGTAGAAGGTCCTTGCGGTTCTGGTGCGTTTCTTTCATGTGCCATATTAATCTGGTAGCTCCAATCCCTGTCTTCAGGCTATGTTTGTGCACTCTAAAGCGAACAAAGAGGGGTCTGAAGGTTTTGCCGATATAATATTGACCGCAGGGGCAGAAAAGGGCATAGACTACAAAGGTGGACCTGCAATTAATAAAGTCCCTGACTCTGTGTTTTGCCATTCTAATTTTTAAATGTGCCCCTCTCCGCATCTGTTCACACATAGAGCAGTGTCCACACCTGAAGTTACCTTCAGGAACACAGCGTTCAAGCCAATTTTTATTCTTAACATTAAATTTGAACTGGCTATGTGTGATCATGTTTCCTATGGTTTTGCTTCGTCTGAAGCCCACCACAGGAACACTCAACACTTTTTCTTAAAAGGGTGGAATCCCTTTGTAAAATGAGCCAGTTTGTTAATATGGCGTGTTTTACTTGCTGCGCCATGGGTGAAAAGTCAAATGTAACCACTGGTCTAGTGGAAACCGTGCTGGTAGTGCAATCTTTATCTAATGGCCCTGCGTTTCTACACCTGCGGCTTGTCCTCAAACCGGCATCACCCGCAGATCTTCTCTCTGCAGACCTGCAGAAAGCTCGATCAATGCTAGGCTCTGAATAGCCTCTTTGCAAAAACATCAGTTTCATTATTTAAGATTGTTCTAAGAACTCAGTATCATTAGAAATAATCCTATTCAACCATGAAAACTGACTATAGGGAAGCGCAGAGGCTACATGTGGGGGGTGGAAACTGTTAGAATGCAATAATGCATTGGTGGAGGCAGGTTTCCTGAAGATAGTTGTCTCCAGGCGACCTTGTTCTACCTTCACCAAGACATCCAAGAATTCTAATTCCGAGCAATAGATTTTGCAAATAAACAGCATATTCATGTCGTTTTCATGATTTAGGTAATCCACAAATGCCACAAAGCTTTCTTCATTTCCTGCCCAAATAATGAAGACATCATCAATGTATCTGAAGAATGCTTTGATATATCTGATAAAAGGATTCTTAAATGAAAAAACAAATTTCGATTCAAAATATGCTAAAAATAGATTTGCAACGGTACATGCGATGGGCGTACCCATCGCTGTGCCGGATTGCTGATGGTACCACAGATCATCAAATAAAAAAGCACTGTGTGTCAGTATGAAGGAGAGGGAGTCTTTAATAAACTCCACAAGAGTCTCGCTTTTTCCCATATCCCTCAATTGATCTCCAATCACTTCTACTCCAAGTTCCTGGGGAATTCTGGTATAGAGGCTTTTGACATCGATGGAACGCTAAAGAAAAATCTTCATGCCAATCGATCTCTTTTATTGCTGTTAAAAAGTCGCTGGTATCCCTCAAATAAGAGGGTATCCCTTCCAACAGGAGATGCAATAACCAATCAAGATATTGGGATAATGGCTCAGTGACTGAGCCAATCCCTGCCACGATTGGGCGTCCGGGGTTTTGCCAGCGACTTATGAATTTTGGGTAGATGATACCAAACAGGTTTGATTGGAAATTGAGGGTATAGTTTTTCAGCAATTTTATTGGTAAGGGCTCCCTGCTCCACATACTTCCACAACAATGATCTTAATTGATATTTAAAAGTAGGGTTGACTTTAAGTCATACATAGGTGTTATGGTCACTAAGTTGCCTGTAAGCTTCTTCTACATATTGCGATTTGTACATTATGACAATCTTTCCACCCTTGTCGGCCGGTTTGGTTATTAATTCTTTATTACTAGCAAGCCAATTCATCGCGCGGTTTTCAGCGCTATTTAAATTGCTTTTCCTTTTAGGATAGTATAATGCTTTAATATCTTGAATAACCTGTCTCTGGAACACGTCCAGAGTACTGCCAGCCGGCAAGGGTGGAGAGAACGTCGAGCCTATACCTCCCCTAAATGTCTCAGATTAAGGTTTTCCTTCAGGGGCATGATCTAGACTGCAACCTTGCAATCTCAAAAGTGTATCAACCACCTGTTTATCTGTATGATCTAATTGCTGCCCTACCTGAAAACCTAAGGGGCCAATAATAGGAGATTCTAGCTCTTTTGCCTGTTGTGTGGATACATTTTTAATTACGAAACCATTTGAATAGATTCAATTTTCTAATGGATCTAAATAAATCACCCTCAAAATTAGCTAGGTCAAAATCATTTACCAGACTGTAATTCAAACCTTTTGACAGAAACAACAGACAGTCTGCATCAAGAGTTTCATTAGTCAAATTAACAACATTGTACCCAGTCGGTAAATCCTGTATCGGACCCACATCCAAGATTAATTTCTCCACCCCACTTGCTTCCTCTTAAAGCCCCCTCTGTATGGGCCTCCTCTTTGTCTGTGATCTTCCTCTTCTTGTGTGTTTTCTACCGCGGTTAGTGGTCGCGTATGCCCGTTTAGGGACTCATGATTTACATTCATCTGGGATGTTTTTATGGCTAGATCCTCTGAGGCACTTGAATCTGAGTCTGTTGTCCAATAATCCTTGGATCGCCAGTTTAATTTATATTTGCGTTTCTAAATGCGTGTCTGTGTGCCCCAAGAAAAGATTTTGTTCTGTTCATAATCCGCTTTATCACGTAAGAATTTGTCTTTCAGGAATGGACACTGCTCTATGTGTGAACAGATGCGGAGAGGGGCACATTTAAAAATTGGAATGGTAAAACACAGAGTGAGGGACTTAATTAATTGAAGGTCCACCTTTGTAGTCTATGCCCTTTTCTGACCCTGCGGTCAATATTATATCGGCAAAACCTTCAGACCCCTCTTTGTTCGCTTTAGAGATCACAAACATAGCCTGAAGACAGGGATTGGAGCTACCAGATTAATACAGCACATGAAAGAAATGCACCAGAACCGCGAGGACCTACTACAGTTTGCAGGTCTAGAAATAGTGAAATTACCACCACGTGCTGGAGATAGAAAAAAGCTTATTTTACAGAGAGAAGCACTATGGATTATCAAGACAGAAGCGATGGGACCATTAGGTTTTAATGATAGGAATGATTTATCTGTTTTTGTTTGATGCATTGCAATCTCTGTCTTTATGGAGTATGGAATGAGTTAATACCTTGTTCCTCTATGTGACGTGGTAAGGGGAGTGGCTTGACCTGACCTTTTTAGGGCGCCCACCCACCTCCACAGAATGAAAGGCATGATGAAGCGCGTCTAGCGCGAAACGGCTGTCCCTTCAGTGATTTAAGTGCACAGACCTGCTTGTACCCTATTTTAAGAAGTACAATAAATTGGACGTTTTACTTTGGAATTGGTGAGTGCCGCTGTCTCTATTTATCTCTCGATCAAGAATATTACACAGTTTCCCTTGCAATCAGTCACTGCAGTACATGGGCATGCTGCTGTCTGCTCTAACTAATAGATGGGTTTCGAAAGGCAAATTGTACATTATAAACTCACAATGAGTGTTTTAATCCAGTAGATCTTTTTAAAATCATTGAATTAAAGTTTTAGAAAAGCTTAGGTCTAGATTGGGGGTGGTCCCATTAAGGAGGTGGACATTGAAGAGGTGTGTAAAGATTGGACCATACAAAAAAGAAAAAAAAATGCTATTTGATCTGTGGTTTTGAGAAAAGCCAACCAATACAGAAAAAATGATAACGATGTACAGAACATAATCATGTTAGTAATGTCTCTCTATTGAAATGTTATAAAGTCCATCACACTTCCTATTAGCTATACCTTTTGCTGTGTAAAATTAAGTGGAATTATTTGTAGATTACTGGAATATTTCTTTTAAAATGTGCAAATTGCATTATGACAGTAGACAAGTCAACTTCAAATCAGATTAAAGAAATTAATGAAACCTTTTCCACTTACTACTAAGTATTGCATTCTTTTAAATGTGACTGCCTTTAAAATGACCTTTTAACCTGCGTACATTATGCAAAGTTCCTACAATTACATGAGACTTAAAAGATACAACATGATAGACATGGAATTTATTATCAGTATAGGCACTGTAAAAGCAATTTTTTCTCCCTAAAATAGAAGCAATAATTTGCCATATATTCGTGAGATTTTAAAAAATGTCAACAGTTTTCACTTTGTGGCATTATTCATTAGTTAATGATACAGTCAGTGGCGTATCTATCATGAGGCAAACAAGGCATTTGCCTAGGGCAGCACTTGCCAACGGGGCGGCAAATGCCTTGTTGGCTCATCTCAGTAAGATCGTGAAAACTCAAATCCAATGGTATATTCTGACCCCCAGGCATTACCATGGTGCCTGAGCTCCCTGAAGTCCGTGCGGCGCTTCTGCCAGGAGGTGGTAAGGGGGGTGTCCGGATGTAGTGTGTACAGTGCCCTATGCGTGCGGTATGTGTGCACAGCGTCCTGTGTGTGTGCGGTATGTGTGTGTGCGGTATGTGTGTGTGCGGTATGTGTGTGTGTACAGTGCCCTTTGTGTGTGTGGTACGCGTGTGTGCAGTATGTGTGTGTGAGGTATGTGTGTGTGTACAGTGCCCTGTGTGTGTGCGATATGTGTGTGTGTACAGTGCCCTGTGTGTGTGCGGTACGCGTGTGTGCAGTATGTGTGTGTGAGGTATGTGTGTGTGTACAGTGCCCTGTGTGTGTGCGATATGTGTGTGTGTACAGTGCCCTGTGTGTGTGCGGTATGTGTGTGTGTACAGTGCCCTGTGTGTGTGCGGTAAGTGTGTGTGTACGGTGCCCTGTGTGCGTGCGGTATGTGTGTGTGTACAGTGTCCTGTGTGTGCGTGCGGTATGTGTGTGTGTGTACAGTGCCCTGTGTGTGCGTGTGGTGTGTGTGTACAGCGCCGTTTGTGTACCGTGCCCTGTGTGTGAGGAAAGGGCGGAGCCTAAACCAGAATGGGTGGGGTTTACAGAGGAAGGGGTTTGGCCTTGACAAGAAGGGGTGGGTCAAATTTATATTAGGGGGGTGCCCGAGTTTAGTCTCGCCTATGGCAGCACAAAACCAAGATACACCACTGGATACAGTGCTTTGAAAAAGTATTCATACCCCTTGAACCTAGACATTTTTTTCACTTTACACCCACAAATTCAAATGTCTTTTATTCAGATTTTGTGTGAAAAACCAACACAAAGTAGCAAGTACATATAAAGTGAAAAGAAAATGATACATGTTTTCAAAATTTTTAATAAGTAAAAACCTGGAAAGTGTGGCATGTACAGTATTTGTATTCAGCCTCTATGAGTCAATACTTTGTAGGACCAACTTTTACTGCAACTACAGCTTCAAGTTTTTTGGCGTAGGTCTCTATTAGGTTTGGCCATCTAGAGGCTGGAACTTTTGCCTTTTCAAAATTGATCAAGCTCAGTTAGGTTGGATGAAGAGCGTTGGAGAACAGCAATTTTCAAGTCTTGCCACAGATTCTCAATGGCGTTTAGGTTTGGACTTTGAATGGCCCATTCTAACACATAAATATTCTTTGATCTAAACAATTCCATTGTAGCTCTGGCTGTATGTTTAGGGTTTTTGACCTGCCGGAAGGTTTAATTCTACTCCAGTCTCATCTTTTGCAGCCTCTACCAGGTTTTCCTCCAGGATTGCCTTGTAGTTTTCTCCATTCATTTTCACTCATCAACTCTTACCTGCTAAAGAAAAGCATCCCCACAGCATGATGTTGCCACCACCAACTTTCATAGTGGGGGTGGTGTGTTTAGGATTATGTGCAGTGTTAGTTTTCCACCACACATAGTGTTTTGCATTTAGGCAAAAGTTCAACTTTGGCCTTATCTGACCAGAGCACCTTCTTCCACATTTTTGCTTTGTCCCCCTACATAGCTTGCGGCAAACTGCAAATGGGACTTCTTATGACTTGCTTTCAAAAGTGGCTTTCTCATTGCCACTCTTCCATAAAGGTCAGATTTGTGGAATACATGACTAATAGTTGTCCTGTAGACAGATTCTCCCACCTGAGCTTTAGATCTCTGCAGCTGCTCCAGAGTGACCATGGGCCTCTTGGGTGCTTCTCTCATTACATAGTAACATAGTATATAAGACCGAAAAAAGACATTTGTCCATCCAGTTCGGCCTGTTTCCTACAAGTTGATCCAGAGGAAGGCAAAAAACCCCTGTGAGGCAGAAGCCAATTTTCCACACTTAAGGGGAAAAAAATTCCTTCCCGACTCCAATCAGGCAATCAGAATAACTCCCTGGATCAACGACCCCTCTCTAGTAGCTGTAGCTTGTAATATTATTACACTCCAGAAATAAATCCAGTCCCCTCTTGAATTCCTTTATTGTACTCACCATCACCACCTCCTCAGGCAGAGAGTTCCATAGTCTCACTGCTCTTACAGTGAAGAATCCTTTTCTATGTTTGTGTACAAACCTTCTTTCCTCCAGACGCAGAGGATGTCCCCTCGTCACAGTCACAGTCCTGGGGATAAATAGATGATGGGACAGATCTCTGTACTGACCCCTGATATATTTATACATAGTTATTAGATCTCCCCTCAGTCGTCATTTTTCTAAAGTGAATAACCCTAATTTTGATAACCTTTCAGGGTACTGTAGATCCCTCATTCCAGTTATTACTTTAGTTGCCCTCCTCTGAACCCTCTCCAGCTCTGCTATGTCTGCCTTGTTCACAGGAGCCCAGAACTGTACACTGTTAACGCTTTCCTTGCCTGGGCTGTCAGTTTGGGTGAACAACCATGTCATTGTAGGTTTGCAGTTGCCATACTACTTCAACGTCATGCCAGCACCCTCACCATACTACTTCCATTTTCAGATAATGGATTGAACAGTGCTCTGTGAGATGTTCAGAGTTTGGAATATTTTTTTATAACCTAACCCTGCTTTATACTGTACTACTCTACAAATATATCCCTGAACTGTCTGATATGTTCCTTGGTTTTCATGATGCTGTTTGATCACTACTATTCTCTAACAAACCTTTGAGGCCTTCACCGAACAGCTGCAGTTATACTAAGAATAAATTACACACGGGTAGACTCTACTAATTAGGTGAATTATGAAAGCATTTGGTCACACTGGATTTTAACTAGGGATATCAGAGTACAGGGGGTTGAATACAAATACAAACGTAAAAACAAAGGTGCAATGGCACACTGCAGCTAGAGCTCCATCCTGCCACTATGCTGGATGTTAGATGAGGCATTAGTTTATATTTTGGCCAAATTATGTAAGCCACCCACCACTTCACGGTTGCCTCTCGAGTGGTCCCTAACATTAATTCTTACCTTTTATGGGCCATATCAGCCACACAAAACCCAGGGAGTGCAGGTGCAGCATGCATGCCAGATACACTCTGCTTGTAACCCCGTCTGGTGCCATACAGCGTTCATCAGATCAAGGGATGCAAATACCAACATGCATGCTGAGCCCACTAGTACTTCTCCTGGAACCAAATGGCTTCTGGTAAGTTCTATAAAGCAGACTCAGTTTTATACTGACTTTAAAACCAGCCTACAGGGCGGATTCACTAGTCAGGTGTGCATGACTGCATGGAGGTCACCACGCCTCCCATATATGCTACAAAGGAAAAATAAAAATGGAGGTTGCAGTCAGCACAACCCAATACGCAGGTGCACGTTGCTATGGTGAAATACACATACAAACGTAAAAACAAAGGTGCAATGGCACACTGCAGCTAGAGCTCCGTCCTGCCACTATGCTGGATGTTAGATGAGGCATTAGTTTATATTTTGGCCAAATTATGTAAGCCACCCACCACTTCACGGTTGCCTCTCGAGTGGTCCCTAACATTAATTCTTACCTTTTATGGGCCATATCAGCCACACAAAACCCAGGGAGTGCAGGTGCAGCATGCATGCCAGATACACTCTGCTTGTAACCCCGTCTGGTGCCATACAGCGTTCATCAGATCAGGTGTGCATGACTGCAATATAAACTAATGCCTCATCTAACATCCAGCATAGTGGCAGGACGGAGCTCTAGCTGCAGTGTGCCATTGCACCTTTGTTTTTACGCTTGTATGTGTATTTCACCATAGCAACGTGCACCTGCGTATTGGGCTGTGCTGACTGCAACCTCCATTTTTATTTTCCTTTGTAGCATATATGGGAGGCGTGATGACCTCCATGCAGTCATGCACACCTGACTAGTGAATCCGCCCTGTAGGCTGGTTTTAAAGTCAGTATAAAACTGAGTCTGCTTTATAGAACTTACCAGAAGCCATTTGGTTCCAGGAGAAGTACTAGTGGGCTCAGCATGCATGTTGGTATTTGCATCCCTTGATCTGATGAACGCTGTATGGCACCAGACGGGGTTACAAGCAGAGTGTATCTGGCATGCATGCTGCACCTGCACTCCCTGGGTTTTGTGTGGCTGATATGGCCCATAAAAGGTAAGAATTAATGTTAGGGACCACTCGAGAGGCAACCGTGAAGTGGTGGGTGGCTTACATAATTTGGCCAAAATATAAACTAATGCCTCATCTAACATCCAGCATAGTGGCAGGACGGAGCTCTAGCTGCAGTGTGCCATTGCACCTTTGTTTTTACGTTTGTATGTGTATTTCACCATAGCAACGTGCACCTGCGTATTGGGTTGTGCTGACTGCAACCTCCATTTTTATTTTTCCTTTGTAGCATATATGGGAGGCGTGGTGACCTCCATGCAGTCATGCACACCTGACTAGTGAATCCGCCCTGTAGGCTGGTTTTAAAGTCAGTATAAAACTGAGTCTGCTTTATAGAACTTACCAGAAGCCATTTGGTTCCAGGAGAAGTACTAGTGGGCTCAGCATGCATGTTGGTATTTGCATCCCTTGATCTGATGAACGCTGTATGGCACCAGACGGGGTTACAAGCAGAGTGTATCTGGCATGCATGCTGCACCTGCACTCCCTGGGTTTTGTGTGGCTGATATGGCCCATAAAAGGTAAGAATTAATGTTAGGGACCACTCGAGAGGCAACCGTGAAGTGGTGGGTGGCTTACATAATTTGGCCAAAATATAAACTAATGCCTCATCTAACATCCAGCATAGTGGCAGGACGGAGCTCTAGCTGCAGTGTGCCATTGCACCTTTGTTTTTACGTTTGTATGTGTATTTCACCATAGCAACGTGCACCTGCGTATTGGGTTGTGCTGACTGCAACCTCCATTTTTATTTTTCCTTTGTAGCATATATGGGAGGCGTGGTGACCTCCATGCAGTCATGCACACCTGACTAGTGAATCCGCCCTGTAGGCTGGTTTTAAAGTCAGTATAAAACTGAGTCTGCTTTATAGAACTTACCAGAAGCCATTTGGTTCCAGGAGAAGTACTAGTGGGCTCAGCATGCATGTTGGTATTTGCATCCCTTGATCTGATGAACGCTGTATGGCACCAGACGGGGTTACAAGCAGAGTGTATCTGGCATGCATGCTGCACCTGCACTCCCTGGGTTTTGTGTGGCTGATATGGCCCATAAAAGGTAAGAATTAATGTTAGGGACCACTCGAGAGGCAACCGTGAAGTGGTGGGTGGCTTACATAATTTGGCCAAAATATAAACTAATGCCTCATCTAACATCCAGCATAGTGGCAGGACGGAGCTCTAGCTGCAGTGTGCCATTGCACCTTTGTTTTTACGTTTGTATGTGTATTTCACCATAGCAACGTGCACCTGCGTATTGGGTTGTGCTGACTGCAACCTCCATTTTTATTTTTCCTTTGTAGCATATATGGGAGGCGTGGTGACCTCCATGCAGTCATGCACACCTGACTAGTGAATCCGCCCTGTAGGCTGGTTTTAAAGTCAGTATAAAACTGAGTCTGCTTTATAGAACTTACCAGAAGCCATTTGGTTCCAGGAGAAGTACTAGTGGGCTCAGCATGCATGTTGGTATTTGCATCCCTTGATCTGATGAACGCTGTATGGCACCAGACGGGGGTTACAAGCAGAGTGTATCTGGCATGCATGCTGCACCTGCACTCCCTGGGTTTTGTGTGGCTGATATGGCCCATAAAAGGTAAGAATTAATGTTAGGGACCACTCGAGAGGCAACCGTGAAGTGGTGGGTGGCTTACATAATTTGGCCAAAATATAAACTAATGCCTCATCTAACATCCAGCATAGTGGCAGGACGGAGCTCTAGCTGCAGTGTGCCATTGCACCTTTGTTTTTACGTTTGTATGTGTATTTCACCATAGCAACGTGCACCTGCGTATTGGGTTGTGCTGACTGCAACCTCCATTTTTATGAATACAAATACACACCACACTTTTCAAATTTTTATTTATTAAATTTTTGAAAAACATGTATAATTTTTTTTTAACTTTATATACACTTGCCACTTTGTGTTGTTCTATCACATAAAGTCCCAATAAAATAAATTTAAGTTTGTGGGTAACATGAAAAGATGTGGAAAAGTTCAAGGGGGATGAATACTTTTTCAAGATACTGTTGAAATGAAATCATGTTAGAGCTCCTACTCCTTGAATACAGACCTTATTTTCCTAGGAGACCAACACCCCAGAGAAATCAGCTAAATCAAGAACACAGCTTGAAGAAAGCATCAGTATGTCGAGACAGCAGAGTAATCAGCAAAATTACAGATATATATATATATATATATATATATATATATGTATTATAGCTGCAAGGTGAGGGACTACAGCTCAGACACCTATTACCTAAACCATCATCAGGCAAAAATAACATGAAGCCTGTATCACAGTGGACACCTACAGTATATCCACAAGTGCCAACTAGTGCTATTAAAATTGCCATCCAACCTGCCTCCTCATCAGGTGCCAGAAACTGAACTTTGTATTTAATACTGCTGGTTGTGCAAAAAGTTATATTCAGCACAAAGTAAAGAGATACTGTTATACATTTAATTCTGGCCTCACTCTTCAAAATAAATCTCTACTGTATTAATCCCCAAAGAGCAACAGCCTGAGGGTATACATCATCATGACACAACATAACATCAAGGCCACTACCACTCCTGTTCTCTGAATCAGCTCTTCAGGGGCTCTCTGGACATTTCCCTTGCAGTAGTGCTCTAGGGAAATTAAATACTTACTGTCAGGTTTTTCTTCTTAGCTATAGGGGACCCAGTAGTGGGATAGCAAGTAATCAGCTTTTCATTGAGATAGGTCATGTTAATAGATAGCTAGATATATAGATAGATAGATAGATAGATATCAAATGCACTTGCCTCAAATAACCCCACTGCTGTCATTCCAGAGATACAGTAGACAGATAAACCAGATAAGCGGAATTGATTGACTGCAGTAGTCATGTGGTGGTTGGGCACATCATTGCTGCAGAATGGTTAACAAAAATCTATGGGGAGCACTGGGGCAGGAGTAGCCATGGATTTATCAGGTGAGTAAAGGTTGTAGATACATAGGTAGAGATGAGCGAAGATTTTAGGAATTCAATTCGGCAGCTTCATCGAAGTCTGACAAGAAATTCTAATTTGTTACAAATTAATTTATCACTATGTTAAACCCCCATTTAGCCTGGGTGCCCACAATGGCGTCATTACACTTACTGCAGGTCCTTCAGCAGATCTTTTTCAATCAAGAGACGAGCGGACTGCCTCTGTGCGATGAAGTGAGTATTTTTTTTCTTTCTAAGACAACTCCAGCTGCCATTTTAAGTGTAATGATTTGTTTCCATGAAGCGCAGGGAAATTTAGCTTTGTTTAGAATCAAATTTTTGCTAAAATTTGGACCGAATTCCACTTCGGATGCTTCGCTTCGATCAACACTATACATAGGTCTGCAAAGAAGCTTTAAACGTAAAAATAGCCTTCTGAATGCTATATAATATTTTAATTTTCCATTTTTGTATAATTTAAAAATATGTATTGTTTGGTCACAGTTCCATTATATCTAATGGTTACATTCTGAAAGATTTTTATCATGTGTTCCATTGTATTCACTTTATTTTTTAAGTAATTTACATTTGATATATATTGTATATCTAATGTATTTATACTCACAAACTAAATGAATGTTAGATTTCTGTTCTTTTATAAACAAAACCTTTAAAAGAAAGCGCAGTGAATTACACTTTGATTTCAGTCTTGACCAGGAGTACTTTATGCTGATCCGTTCACACGGAATCCATAACGTAATTCAATGCCGGCATTGCATGCCATCATAATACATGTGTATGGCCAGCAGAACGGAACCCTCAGGGCTGGCCATACATTTGTATTTTGTGGAATGCCGGCATTGAATTATGTGATGGATTCTGTGAGAACAGAATCCATCATGTAATTCACTTAAACCCCGAACCCAAACTCGAACCTGCCAAAAGGCAGGTTCGCTCAACTCTATTGATGAATATTTGCTAAAATTTATTCTGTGAAAGATGGTAAAAGGTAAAAATAAAACAGTAAATCGTTAAAAGTTTTGGTTATATTAAAACTTTTTTTTCACATTTGCTCATTGTAGAAAACTATACTTCAATCATTAGCATTAAAAAAATGTTCAAATGTCCAGTTCTCTTCATTATAGTGCTAAAAATTAAACCTTTATTGTAGTCTGCAGTGTCAAACTGTGCACATTGCTTCTTATAATATAAAATCTTAAAAAAGAAAAAAATATCACACATACACACACACACACATTGGAGTCCAGCAGTTCCCTTTGACGCCCCCGGACAGTATTTGCAGAACTCATTTGTTTGAGGGGCTTTAATCTGAAGACATTGAAAAGTTGCACCTGCTGTGATGTCGTCAATCACGCCAGGAGGAAAAATAGTGGCATGATTTGTTATCTGTTATTTGCCATGCTGTGGTGACTGTCTCCCAGTGCCAAGTCTGTCCTTAAGGCCATCACTTATAGGGACCACTGTCTGTCAAAACCACAGCCAACTTTAAGGGCTGTCTTTGTTGGAGCAGACAAATGAGTATGACCTTTTACGATAAAATAGGCACCTGCTGAGAAAGATGAAACAGCAGCTAAAATTAAGAACACTGTACAGCCATTTCAAACACTGAAGGAAAGTTAGAAGTTGAACTATAACTTAATTATACACCAATATGTGTAGATGTTCTCCGTAATGAAAGAACTATGGCCAGATATTATATTGAATTTACAACCAAGCAAAATAAAAGAGTCAAATGATGACCGTGTAACATGGTGGAGTAGCTGATGTCATATATTTTTCACAATAGCTAGTAACAAAGTCTAGATCAGTAAAGATGGAAAGGTTTGATACCAATTGCTTCTTGGATGGTCTTCACAGATATATATGTAAGCCTGGACAATCCTGCTGTTTTTCAGCCAATGAGATTTTACATTGCTATAGAGATTAGACTGGGACGTCCAGAGAGCAAATTGCAAAGACCTCAGGGCAGTTTATGGGTTTTGAAGGGTTTGTGGGTTTTGGGTTTTGAAGGCTCTAGTACCCTAACCTACCAAGCGGTTAGCAGAGACTTACAGACCTATGCAAATCAATCAGACTGAGCACATTTCAGGTAATGTAATTCTCTGTCTGTAACAATAATGAAATAAGCTGTTGGATTTTGTTTTCAACACAGAAATACCATTTGAATGTTTAATTTTAATCTCTATAACTATCTGTCTATCTATCTCATGTCTGTCAATCTATCATAGATCTATTGTCTATTATCTATCTATCTATTTATCTTTCTTCTATGTATCTATCTATCTTCCCAAAAAATTAGGCATAAGTCCAAAGCCTATGGTAAAAAATATAGTCATTGTCACCAACCTGCCTGTCCGAGCTCCAGCACTGCAGTATGGGGTTCTTACACTGCAGCACGGTGCAAGACGTGCTGTCAGGCCATGCCCCTTGGTGACTCGGTGCTTAGGCCACATCCCCTCTCAACGCCACATAGGCCACACCACTCTCGATGGCCATATCCCCTGATGATGTCACACCTGAGTCACACCCCCAGTAATGTCAGCGCTCAGGTGATTAGCTCCCTATTTAAGGCAGCTACTGGCAATCATCCTTTGCCAGTTATAGGTTTTCCTTGCTGTGCTCTGCTGCCTTTGTGTGAATTGGACTGTTGCTTTTGGACTTGACCTCAGCTATTCCTTGACCTCTCCCTCTGCTCAGCGATTCTGTACTTGCTTCTTGTCCAGTATTGACCCTTGGCTTGTTATTGCTACCTCCTTCCGCTTTGTGATTGTGTTTGGTTATCTATCTATCTATCTATCTATCTATCTATCTCATATCTAGCTATCTGTCTGTACCCATAATATGCTCCATGTCATGAGCATTTTACAGTACTAGAAAGGGCATGTCATATTGTTTGGGGCCTGGTTAGAGATTTCTCTATTGGCGCCCAGGAGCCTCACATCACCTCCTGGTATGTGTCAATGAAAACCAAGAAAATCATAATAGAGGTGTTGCAGAATTTACAGCTAATGACATTAAGATATTTCAATTGCATTGCTCAATTATTAAGACACATTACCAAAATGAAAATGTTTTGTAAACATTAATTTATAATGTACTCTAACAATTAGATATACTCATCATATGACTTTGTTATGTTTTTAGTTTCCTGAGATTTTCCGTTACCAAATATCCTTTACAGAAAAATAAAACTCTTCTGGAAAGTATATGTATATACACGTTGACAGCTAAATTGTTCAGACACTTATGCGATATTCATGATCCTGAGTTACAGTTTGTATTATAGCCCAGAGCTGCATTCATAGTTCTGCCACTTAATAGAAGCTTGTCATCAGGCACACTGGTAACATCTTAGCTCAGCTCCTATAATGCAGGGTAGAACATTAAGGCTAGGGCTACTCTGAGACTTTTTATCTTTCACTACAAGGAAATCAGAGTGATATGGTTTTCTATAGAAGTGCATTGAATAACTTCTTCAAAATTGCTCCAGTCAAGAAAGTTGCCAACAATTTCTTTAATGTACTACATATTGAGATTCCTAAGCAATTTTAAAAAGTAGTTGCTCCCTTTTTCCTCCAGGTCGGTACTGTGGCTCAGTGGTAAGCCTTGTAGCACTGTGGTCCTTCCTGTCAGTTTAAATTTGATGAAGGAAAATATCTGCATGGAGTTTGTAAGTCCTCCCTGTGTTTGCATGGGTTTCTTCCTGTTTCCGCCTGGATTTTGCCTGGAAGATTTGAATAAGGCCATATTTACACGTCCGTAGTGTTTATGGATCCGCAAATTGCGGATCCATAAACACACCCGGCTGGCAGCCCCATAGAAATGTCTATTCTAGTCCGCAATTGCGGGCAAGAATAGGACATGCTCTACTTTTTTGCGGAGCTGCGGCCGTAAGATCGGCGTCGTGCTCTGCAAAAACTGATGCGGAGAGCACAGTGTGTGCTCTCCGCATCATTCCGTGCCCCATTCACAGTCAATGAGTCCGCATGTATTCCGCAGAATTGCGGAATACATGCGGACGACATTGCGGACGTGTGAATAGGGCCTAAGTCTATTACAAAAAAATAAATATAATAATCTTGGTGTAGCCTTCATTCCTCTTACATCAAATTTCTGTGTAATGTCTGGTATAAAGGGTCACCAGAGCAAGCCTACATAATTGAGAATGCTGCTCTAGACTATAATACAGCCTGTACATAAGTATCAGTGCAATACAACTATGTACATTGCTGCTATGCCTGTTGTTAATATCACTTATGAATAAATCACAAATGCACTCAATATTGCAGAATGTGGGTTATTTTAGGCTTCTTACCTTAGTTTATGCACAGATATAGTAAATGTTAACTTAAGAAGCTAAACACTTGCTGGAAACTACATTGAAACACAACAAAAACCAAGGAAAAAGTCAAGTTACACTTTGCTGCGACTGTGCATTTAATCATTATGTGTTGATTTAACTTTTGCTCTGTAATTGTAGAAGATTATGGGAATTCTTGTAGACTACTAAATGCTGTAGGTATGTTTCTGGGTTAACTGTCACTTAAAAAATGTGTATACATGTATACTGTATGTATATGGTTTGTTAGTTAATTAAACTTTTAGCAGAGTTAGCTTTTGCAGCTCATAGAAACTCACATATGTAATGTTAGTATTGGACTAGCATTGGTGCTCGCTCTCCATAGATACAGAGCTACATCTGGCCGGCTATCATTCTATTCTGTCTGCCT
Source organism: Bufotes viridis (assembly GCA_033119425.1). NCBI lineage: Eukaryota > Metazoa > Chordata > Amphibia > Anura > Bufonidae > Bufotes > Bufotes viridis. Next base: position 58,468,122 of record CM065593.1, read on the forward strand.
CCAGGTTGGCTGTTTCATAAGAAAGAAAACATGACTCTAGTATTCTAACAGAGGTGAATCTACAACAGTGCTCACTCACTGCAAAAGGAATATTCAGAGAGCACCGAGATCGCCCTAGGGACACCTAAAGCTATACTAAATACTGACAAAAGTGGAAGTCTGCTGGGAACTGACTGCAAGCTCTAAAATCTGTAAAAAGCTATAAGAATCGCTAGGGCTGTTAACTATTAAATGTATTTAAAAAAGGCATAATAGTAGCTACAGTGCAAAAAATACTTGCTAAAAAAGACTACCAGGCTAATAACATGGACAAAAGGTGGAAATAATCAGATGTTAAAGCTCTAAAAGATGGGATAATTTTTACCAGTTTTGGCCCAGAGCACCCTCAAAACCAGACTTTAGTTGTTTCAATATGCTTAAAGACCATGTACACCTTCGAAGGCAATTTTTCTTTATGGTTGCATTTTAATCATTTTTAGCTAAAAAAAATATTTTCAATTGACCTTTATTAAAACTATTGAGCTATTCTGTCACACAGGATTGACTGTTTTTCTAACTGTGTGACTTGTCTTTTCACTTTCACGTTCTGTCGGTCATCTAATAGCCCTTATCTTTAACTACTGAGAGGACATAAACAAATATTTATGCCACATTTTTATAAGTAAGATAAGGTTAGCGATATAATGAATGAGTCAGAGAGCAGAGATAAGGAGCCCTTCAGCTCCCCAACTGACAGAAAAGAGAGAAAATCTAGAAGCTGCTACTAGAGCCAATTCAAAAATTTTTTTATCTCAAAACGAGTACAATGCATTAATAAACAAAAATTGCCCCCAAAGGTGTACATAGCCTTTATGGTTATATTTTAGAACTTTTATAACAATTTTATTTCTTGATTGAACTATTGGCATGATTTTTGGTTGCCAATTCATTTTGTACATAGTTTTACTTTTTTTAGGATTGTTAGTGCTGCTATACACTTTATATTTTTGCTTATCATTGTTCATTATTTTGACATCTGACACATCATGTATAAGTCCAGAATAAATTAGCCTTATCCATTTTATTTATATTTGGTCAGTATTTTGTATCAGTAAGGAAAAAAAAACAGGAATGGAATATAAACAGAGAAATAGTGTAATAAAAAGATTTACAACTCTGTTGTGGTTTGGCCCTGATTACGGCTTACAAATACTGATGCAGCATTCTGACCAAAATACAGCTATGTGAAAGTGTTATGTATGTAATAGACAAGACAGAAAGCAGTGTCAGTGGTTATATATTTCTGAAAGCCTTGCTAAGCCTGTAGATGGCATAAACTTAGACTGTCTAGATAAACTAGACAATTTAATCTAATGTTTTACCAATTATTGGATGCAATTTAGACCACGTCCCCTTTCCATGTTTCCTATTAAACCATGACTCCATTGTAGAATACCCACATTTTCACTTCTCTAAGCCTAGATGCATGGGTGCACTCAAATGATTACATATGAGCCTATATACAGTATTTCTTTTAGTCAAAGTTACAGTTGGTTCTAATACCATATCTAAAAATCCCTGCAGTAGGGCGGTAGACTTAAATGATACAATCCCAGGACCGTCCTTTCATCTGTTCTCTAAATAGCAGCCTATATGAATTGATTCCACCCTGTTTGTCAGGGAAGGGCCAGCGTCTGTGCAATAGTACAGCAGCATACAGCAAAGCTGTGAAGACTGCTTCTGAGGATTGACTTGCAAACATGAAAATTCAGATGTAGCAGTTCTAAACTTGAGTCTGATATCATATCTGACAATGATATTACAGCACAAAAAGCAATTGAAAGCCATTGAAAAGTCAATTAAAAGTCTTTTGTTTCCTTAACGAGATTGACTGGGTATTTACTGGGAATCATGTGGATCATTTATTATCCAGAAATATGCCGATATTAGACGTAATTCTGGCGCAGATTGCAGCACAAGGAAGCTGGCTTATATTTAGACTGGCAGAGGATACGCTGAAGATATGTAGAGGCCAGCTCCTCTTCATAACTTTGGCGGTTCCCCCACCAGCTGTAGGGGTTGTTAAGACCAGGATCTAAACCGCCAATCTTAATAAATGACCCTCTATATTTACAATTGACAGAAAGGGAAAGAGGCTGACTAGGAAACTTGTTGGACACTATATCTACAGTACCAGGGGGAGAAGGAGACTAACTGTGGAGTAGGGAGAGTGAAAAAGATATATAGTGGCTGATATGTAGGGGCACATTTATGAAGACTGGCATTTTAATAAGCCCTGCACTGGCAGTGGATCGCCAAAGTTATGTAGAGGCTCCGACTTCCTTTCTGTGTTACATTTAGACCATTTTTACTTCTAAACCAGGTCATGATGAATGAGAAAAGCCTGCTGACCCGTCCCCTTTTCCTTCGCCGCCCATACCACATCCCTTTTTTAGACCTGGTGTGAGCGGGCAAGAAGATGCATATTCTGCCACAACATGGAGTGTGTCAGAATCTGCCCCAGATATTCACAACAAAAGTGGTGCATATGTGTTTTTAAATGAACCCCTTAGTACATATAAGGGGTTTTGGAAGATATAGGCAGAAAACAAACAAATTAGTTATGTGGCACAGCCTAGCAGAGATTCACAGTCATGCCGAGGGGGAGAGAAAGCTTGAAAAATTATGGAATGGTATATTTTTGGGTGGAAAAAAAAAAGCAAGGTAGTTAAAAATAGTAGTTAATGATCTTTTGGGCCTTTTTATATTAACTTGATTTGCAGGATAACCCCTTTAACTTTTCTGTGCATTGAATTTCTAAAACTACATCAGAAAAATTGAGCACCGATCATATGAATTATTCACCACGTTTTATTTATTTATTTCTCACTTATATAGCACTGACATATTCCACAGACTTTCACACTAGACTCAAGAAACTACATTATACATACACACTATAGCTATTCACAAAAGCTTGTAGGCTTGCTGCTCAAATATCCGAACTGTCTTTATTTCCTAGTTGAAAATATAGAGGGCATATAAGGACTTATGGGTAGGGTTGAGCAAACCCGAACTGCAAAGTTCGGGTTTGTACCGAACTTTGCGAGTTCGGGTACCCGGACCCGAAACCAGACTTTTCACTGAAGTTCAGGTTCGGTGTTACGGTGATTTTATTATTTTCCATTATAACATGGTTATAACGGAAAATATTAGCATTCTTAAAAAAAAAAAGCTAAATAAAATGGCCATTGAGGGGTTAAAAATACCACTTGAGCACACAGCCGGTATCCTCTTCTTTCTTCAGGACCAGCAAAAGGACCTGTGATGACATAAGTGCGGTAATGTCATCGCAGGTCCTTCTGAATGAAGATAGAAAGAGCTGTGGTGACGTCACCATGCTCACCACGTGGTGAGCGTGGTGAAGTCATCGCATGTCCTGTAGAAAAAAGAAAGAAGAGGATACTGGCTGCGCAATCAAGTGGATGAGGTGAGTTTTTAAATTATTTTTAACCCCTCTATGGCCATTTTATTTAGCATTCTGTCTTAAGAATGCTATTATTTTCCGTTATAACCATGTTATCACGGAAAATAATAAAGTGAAGTTCAGGTCCCTATTGACTTCAATAGGGTTCGGGGTCAAGTTTGGGTCCCGAACCCGAACTTTGACCTGAAGTTTGGCCAAACCCGGCGAACCCGAACTTCCATGGGTTTGCTCACTCCTACTTATGGGCCCTTTACACAGACCAATTCTCAGCCAGATGAGTGCTTACAAGTATTCATAGGAACACTCGTTAGTGACTATCTGGCAGTGCAGAAGTACATACTGTGGAGGAGATTGCTGCATGTAAACACAGTGATCACCTTCACTGATCAGCAGGCGCTTGTAAGAAAGAGACAATCGTGTGCAAAATTAGCACTTGTAAAGGGCCTTTACCAAATAAGTTGATAATTGGTTCATAGAATAACTCCCTCTTCTGGTGGGATTCAGTTGACGGACCTGCTCATACAACACTGAACACTCCTAATGATTACCAAACAAAGCAACTGTATGTATCATTTCACAGCATTGATTCTCATAGCAGATGTCCAGCAGTAGTATCAGTAGTGTAAATGCTTGGCTTTAGACCAGAAACCTTAGAAAACTCTTTATGAGTTAATGAGGTGAATCTATAAGCATAGACATAGTCTTATGCAAACTGACTGTATAGGAGTATCTTGATCTGTTTGTCTCATATTTGTGCATAACTGGATATAACTAAAATATTTACTACTTGTACATATGTGGTATTTCCTATGTGACTGATCCTACAGCATAGTTAAAGGGCATCTGTCAGCAGATTTGTACCTATGACACTGGCTGGCCTGTTACATGTGCACCTATGTGCCCACATTTCTGAGAAAAATTACATTTTAATGTATGTATATGAGTCTCTAGGAGCAACTGGGGCATTGCCCTTACACCTAGAGGCTCTGCTCTCTCTGCAACTGTTGCATCCTACACTTTGATTAACAGGGCAAGGTGTGATTGTTTTCACTGCCTAACTCCATCAATCAAAGTGGAGAGGGCACGGAAGTTGCAGAGAGAGAAGAGCCTCTAGGTGTAATGGCAATGCCCCCGTTGCTCCTAGAGACTCATTTGCATATATTAAAACATAATATTTCTCAGTAATGCGGGCACATATGAAGATGGGACCAACACCGATGTCTTCAGCTGCCAAGTGCACATGTAACAGGTCAGCCAGTTTCATAGGTTCAAATCTGCTGACGGATGCCGTTTAAGAACTGATAAGAAAGTTATACAAAATACATTTAAAGGGGTTGTACCATAAACTACTTTGTACTCTAAAGTGTATTTTCATAAATTTTTCCAACATTTGTGGCATGTCCTGTGGGTATGTCATAAACATCTATAGTAGGAACAGTCCCGTAAGGACAGAAGGATATATTCCCATTACACTACGCAATTAGTAAAAGCTCTGAAATAATGCAAAACCTATACAAAGTGTATATTCAAAAATAAAATAAAATGGAAATAAAATTTTGTCTAGTTCTTTCCTTTTTTAATTGTATCCCTTTGTCATTCCTTCATATATTTGACCATAAGCAGGGTGCAGGAGAAAATAGTGTTCTCTTAAGGAATAGAAAACCAATATAGATGCAGAGTACTTCTGCTCAAAATTCTAGATTTATCTTTGTTGCTCAAACATAGCAGCCAGGCTATATATTAAAAAAGCATTCTAGATGCAAATACGTACAACATAAAATAAACTTTATGGTATTACACAAGGCTTGAAAGAATTATTTACCATAGCACTACATACAATATATTATCTCCATTGCATTGTCCACAATATCTATTTTCTTGAGATTTTATTTGATTCTGTACAGGTTAGATCTTCATATTCTTCCTATTCATCAAGAAGGGGAATATGAAAGTGTATAAATAATGTATGGCGGTAGGACACAAACAATGTAGTCAAGAACTCAAGTCAAAGCTGAACAGTAGACAACTTTTTTGGAAGGTATTTGGATATAGGGAGTCATTTACTATACAGAAATATACCTATATTAGGCTATTTCTGGCGCTGATTTTGGCGCAAAGGTTATTTGCATTGCAATAAGCAACTTTTCCTTGCTCACGCCAGGTCTAAAAAAGTGGGCATCGTGTGGTCGGGGAATGGGGCAGGCCCTACTCATTCATCATTTTCTATGCCTGTTTGAGTCTGCTAAATGTGTGTTCTGCAATGAAGGATATAAGTGATGAAAATACTGGATGCCCTGCTGCTTATGTCTTACCTACAGTGTGATCACATGTCTCCGATGCTAATACAATGGTCCCTCAAGATACAATATTAATTGGTCTCTTGAGGGCCATTGTAAGTTGAAACTATTGTAACTTGAGTCCATAAATCTACTGAATTGGTTTCAAAGCCCCAAAATGTCACCCAAAATAAAAGGAAATGAAGATTAAAGAAAAATAAGCAAATAGCTAAAAGAGATAAAGAAAGTCCAAGAGTTGCTGGACGCTGTGAATCACTTTTAATATAGAGAACAGGACCTTCTTCAGGTGCACTAGAAAATAAAGTGGAGCCACCCTCATTTGCTGTATTCTGAGGCCATTGTAACATCAGGGACCGCTTTATAGTGAATGTCATCATATACATAGGTGTCGCTACAGGGGGAGCAATTGCCCCACCTAGGTTATTCCATGCCCCCCCCGCATGCCCCTGCCCCACTGATTCCGTTTTAAAATGCTGGCCGACGCCCACAAATTATGGCGGGACATGGGAGCCCATAGTTCCCTGCCCCGCCGATCACCGCTATAGGCTTCAGGCCTACTAGGCCTGAAGCCTATGCGGTAGTAAAATGCTTGCGCAGGCGGGCATGATTACGTCATTGCGTGCCTGTGACGGGAGGCAGCACAGTGACGTGCGCGCCTGCCTACCATCTACGAGTGAGCGCCAGGAGTCTGGGACATAGGTAAGTATTAGCTTTTATTTATTTTTTGTGTGCCAACTGGGGTGAAAATTACTACATAGGGAGCAAACTACTACATGGGGGCAGTGTGGGGTACAATTGCTACTGTGGGGGTAGTGTGGGGGACAATTGCTACTGTGGGGGCAGTCTGGGGGACAATTACTACTGTGGGGTCAGTGTGGGGGATAATTGCTACTGTGGGGGACAATTACTACTGTGGGGGAAGTGTGGGGGACAGTTACTACTGTGGGGGACAATTACTACTGTGGGGGCAGTGTGGGGGACAATTACTACTGTGGGGCAGTGTGGGAACAATTACTACTGTGGGTACAGTGTGGGGGACAGTTTCTACTGTGGGGGCAGTGTGGGGGACAGTTACTACTGTGGGGGCAGTGTGGGGGACAGTTACTACTGTGGAGGCAGTGTGGGAACAATTGCTACTGTGGGGGCAGTGTGGGGGACAATTACTACTGTGGGGGCAGTATGGGGGACAATTACGACTGTGGGGGAAGTGTGGGGGGCAATTACTACTGTGGGGGCAATGTGGGGGACAATTACTACTGTGGGGGCAGTGTGGGGTACATATACTACGGTGGGGGCAGTGTGGGGGACAATTACTACTGTGGGGGCAGTGTTGGGGACAGTTACTACTGTGAGGGCAGTGTGGAGGACAATTACTACTGTGGGGGCACTGTGGGGGACAATTACTTTTGTGGAGGCAGTGTGGGGGACAATTACTACTGTGGGAGCGATGTGGGGGACAATTACTACTGTGGGGGCAGTGTGGGGGACAATTACTACTTTGGGGGCAGTATGAGGGACAATTACTACTGTTGGGGCAGTGTGGGGGACAATTACTACTGTGGGGGCAGTGTGGGGGACAATTACTACTATGGGAGCAGTGAGGGGGACAATTGCTACAGTGTCATCCACAGATCCCCTATAACCATGTCATCCACAGATGCCCCCATAACAGTGTGTCATCCAGAGGTCCACCATCACAGTGTGTCATCCACAGATCCTACATGACAATGTGTCATCCACAGATCCCCCATAACAGTGTGTCATCCACAGATCCCCCATAACAGTGTGTCATCCACAGATCCCCCATAACAGTGTGCCTGCGCCCTGAGGAAAGACTGAAAGGAGGGAAAGAATCCGTGGAAGCAAGCAGAGGACAGCACAGCAGACGACTGAATAGCTTCTTTTGTAAGTAAATTGTTTGATTATAAATGTAGTTTAGTTTAATGTCTGTTCTTATCTTTTATTATATTCTGGCTTTTGCTTAAAGAAACGGTAAAACGTGGTCTTCTTTAGTGACATGTTTAACATATGGGATTATTTACACAGCTCTGGTGTTTGCTGAAACTGCTTTAAACTATAAAGAAAAGTTTTCGAGTGTGTTTCTCTCTTTCTCATGTCTGAAGTAATACCGAGGAAGAAAGGAAAACTCTTGAAAGCTTGTCTTTTAAGTATTAGGTTAGTACAATAAAAAGGTATCCCTGCATACCACAATACTCTCGTGTTTTGGAATCTTATTTATATATACTTATTTTGTTTTTTTCAGTAGTATGATTAAGTGGTGAAAATTATTAGTCCCCCCCCCTCGTTTTTGACTGTGGTATCTTATGTGCCCCCATTCCCCCCTATATTGTTCCTAGAGTAACAACTACCATGTGCCATTTATAAGATTACTCTCTTTTTATATAGCAGAAGTAGTATGTATCCCTCAACCCCCAGGGCTTAGCCAGACCCAGCTTATCCACAGGAAAGGTTATAGTTGAGTCCGCCAACCCTGACATATAGTTCACCAAGAACCATTACCATACAGAGATACCTTATCATGGCACCTATAGTAGGGAACCATAATACATGATCTGCAGCTACACAGGCTTAGTGGTTTTGTTTGGTGCACAAACCATCAAACTAGACTGAACTTGAGTACAGTAGGTAATCATTGCTTAGGGAGGTTCAATAGCGCTAACTAGTTTAGATTGGTTGTCCATGGGACAGACACTGGAAAATAGCATTCACACACACAACACAATAGCGGTTGTTTTTCAGAAATTTGGGTCGTATTTTTAACTTCACAACTGGAAATAATGTACATGAATACAGTATGTTTTAAAAGCTTAAATATTACTCAGAACACCTGTGCAGCAGTAACCAATGTACCAGCACTGAGCCCTTCAGACTGCCATGCTTCTTTCTGGGCTCATATGCCATTGATTCTTCTGTTGTATAGAAGTAAGATTTCTGGCGCTAAGCTCAAGCCTCCAGCAGTTCCTGATAACGGTGTGTATATGGACAACAATTTAACTAACAGCTTAGGTGTTTGGTTGCAAAACTGAGTGTAAGAATTAGATATGTCTCTGATGAATAAGGCAAATGTACAAAATATGCCAGATAATGTTTGGCATTCAAAATACATAATAGATATTTTAAAATTATTGCGACCTGCCATTCACTGCATCAATAAGAAATCATTTCTTTTCACTAGAAATTTATATTTTGAAACAGAGTTTTATTCCATTTTTTACCCCATTTATGTCATATGCAACAATACCTATATATGGAACAGCATGCAATGCATAGCTTTATAATTATTGTGGATACTAACCTCTATAAAAAAAGAGTGTGAGTTAATAAGAGTCCCTATATCAGCACTGATGGAAAGTCCCTCTAAATACTTTTAATATAGACCTTACAGGTACCAAATAACCTTTAGGACTTCAAGCATCGTGACAAAATGGCCTGGGAATAATTAGCAACTCAAATTGGTGTAATTTTCTAATCATCTTTATCATTAACAGTGGTTTATACTGTAATTGTCTTGTGCTGTGAGATTGTAAGCACATGTACAATAATTTAAAAATATACTATGAGGTCTTAATAACCCCTATAGCGGGCGGTGGATTTGCCAAAGTTATGAAGAGGCACTGGTTTCTACATAACTTCGGCGCATCCAGCGCTAGTTCTAAATGTAAGACAGCTTCCTGTTTTAGGCATAGAAAATCATGAATGAGATGGGCCTGCCAGCCTGTCCTCTTCCCCGCCCACACCATGCCCACTTTTTTTTAGAACTGACTAGAGCAGATTGCGGTGTAACTAACCTTTGTACAGCAATCTGCTCCAGAAATACGCCTAGTATAGGCGTATTTCTGGATAATAAATGACCGCCTATAGTTGTACAATGCAATTGTATGAACTATAAAAAATGCTATGTCTCATTACCTAAACAGCACATCTATATATGTCTTTAGCTTGAATGACTATTTTAGACATATTTTGTTTTATGTCTTAGCACAAGTAATACATTAACGTAAGAACCCTGAAGCAATTTATATACCATGTTTTGCAAAAGAAAATTGCATGCACCTCATTCAGTCGACAGATGAAGTCATCAAAACTATTCAATCTTTGTCACTAATGGACTAAATCCCAAGGATGAATTGTCAAATCAAAAACGAAAAATGGCCAACAACTGCATTATGTTCTGATCTGGAACTTATTGTAAAGCCCTATTATTCAATTACCTTAAAGTTTCTATATATACCTCCAAAATCAAAGAGTGTGCTGTAGGATATTGACATAACACTGCTATCTCCCACATGTACCTTGCCGACAGATACATAAAAACATATAGTGATTTAAAGGATTGCTGACAACCAAAGACATCTGTACATATTACAATTATCTGCAATACATGCTTTATCGGGGCCTGAAGAGAATAAGAGAAGAGAGAGAACCACTGTTACTTTGGTGATGCTAAATATATGAAGGTTTATGTTGTTTATTGAGTTATAGAACTGATTCATAACGTTATATTTAATCAACTGTACACATCTATCCTTTGTTCTGTTAGAATTTGAAGTACATGTCCTTCCACTAACAGATATAGAGCTGGTCTCCTTTATATATACTGCAAACTGTAATGTCTTTAATGTATCAAAACATGTGCGACATAAGATCTATACCCTCACAAAAATGTTGAACAGTGTAGCCAACTTGTAAGTTATACTACATAGAGACAATGTTTAATTACCATATCTATAAAATCACAGATGAATGGGTAACAGAACAAAGTGAAACTGTACCTAGAGCACACAGCAAACTAGAGAATATTTTGAGTTTAGATATTTCTATTATTAAAGGGTATTTCTGGGTGTTTTATAGGTCATCAGTATCTGATCAGTGGGGATTTGACTTCCGCCACCTCTACTGATTAGCTGTTTGAAGAGGTTGTGGTGCTCCTGCAAATGATGCAGCCTATTCCTAGGTGACATGTTCATCAGATACATGGCCTAGGACAGGGATGGGCAAACTCGGCCCTCCAGCTGTTGCAAAACTACAACTCCCAGCATGCAAAGACTGCTTACAGCTATCAGCCTACAGCAGGGCATGGTGGGAATTGAAGTTTTACAACAGCTGGAGGGCTGTTTGCCCATCCTTGGCCTAGGAGCAGCTCAGTCCTATTAAAGCTACAGTTTCCCCGGTTTCTAAGAATGAAAAAAAAATTATAACCAACCAATACACATATGTTAAAGTAATTACTACTCCAAAGTCATTTCAGGGGCTCCCAACAATAATCTTTGCTTTCATTGCTTCAAATAATATGTAGCAATGTGGCCCTTGCAGCCAATCACTTGCCTCAGCAGTTTTGAGCCATATACTGATGAGGTGCACACATTGCAACTACAGGTCAGTAACTGGCTGCAGCCATCATGTGGTTAGATGGGCATGTTATTTGTGAAACAAAGGAAGTGAAGACTATGCAGGGACAACCGGATAAGTTCTGGTGCAGAAACAAATTCCTCAGATGAGCATTGCATATTTTTTTAATTTTAGTATTATATAATTTAATTAGTGATCCCAACTGTGACAAAAAGTTTATATTGCGGATTTGTAGGTCATAGGAAGCTAGAACTAATCTCCAAGAATGGTCCAATGGATAACTCACCAGCTGAGCGAATCGAAGCTGATGATGTAGAATTCGATCTAAATTTCAAGAATTATTCGATTTGCACCGAATCCGAATTTCCTCACGCTTCGTGGTAACTAATGTTGGTTGAGCACCAAAGTGCTCAGGTGCTCGAGTAGAACACCTTTGGATGCTAGAGAGCTCTACCAAACACCCGAGCACAATGGAAGTCAATAGGAGAACCCGAGCATTAAACCAGGCTCCCCCTGCTCTGAAGAGGGGAGGGTGTCTGGTTCACAGGAAAAGGTCAGAAGTTGATGGAAACACCACTGAAATGGTTCGGGAACAGCATGGAGAGGATGTCTGGATGCATCTTGGACTCCCATATCGATGCTGGGAATGATGTTGTTCGAGTAGTATGCCACTTTTACAGACTGCCAATAATAAGCACAAAACTGAAGATAAAATAGCTTTTAGAAGAAAAATTGTTAGAAAGCATTCTTTCCTGTATATTTACTTGTATATAAAGTGCTGCCAAAAATTACAAGGAAGAAGCATTCCGATACAACCTGTATATCACATAATCTTGGAGATTAGTTCTAGCTTCCTATGACCTACAAAACCGCAATATAAACTTTTTGTCACAGTTGGGATCACTAATTAAATAATATAATACTAAAATTAAAAAAATATGCAATGCTCACCTGAGAAATTTGTTTCTGCACTCATTCACATTGTGGTAAAAATGTTCAGGTACTGTGGCTCCTACACTCATAAAGCTAAGTGAAAGGGCTGCCAAAAATGACAAGGAACCGGCACTACAATGCACCCTTTATTACACATAAAGGAGGTCATCATACACACCCTTGAAATTATGATTTATGGCCTGCTGGTGACCCTCTAAAACATTAGGGGCAAGGGCCTGCTGCTAATCTGACCATGTACAACATTATGGGTGAGTGCCTGCTGCTAACCTGACCATCTAAAACATTAGGGATGAGAGCCTGCGGCTAAGCTGACCATCTAAAACATTATGGGCGAGGGGGCCTGCTGCAGAGCTGACCATCTAAAACTTTATGGGTGAGTGCCTGCTGCTAATCTGACCATCTAAAACATTAGGGATCGGGGCCTGCTGCTGAGCTAACCCCCTAAAACATTAGGAGTAAGGGCAGCCGAATAAGCAGGTTGATATGATGGAGGAGGACAACGAGAAAAGGGAGATTGAACCATATAGTCTTTTTAGTTGTGGAAGGTGTATTCAATACACTATAAAAGCCACATTTACAGTGTCTTTATGTTCAGCCGCTTTCCTCTGGTGGAGTAGAGAAGTCAGGAGGAGCAATCCAGGCCTTGTTAATTTTTTCAAGAACAACCGGTCAGCATTTTCAGTTGATGGGCGAATGCACTTATCAGTTATTATGCCCCCAGCAGCACTAATTACAAGCTCTGAAAAAACGCTTGCGGTGGAGCAGGCCAGCACCTCCAAGGCATAGAGTGCCAGTTTGTGCCACGTGTCCATCATGGACACCCAATAGTTGTAAGGCACAGAAAGATCACTGAGGACACTGATACGGTCTGCTACATACTCCTTCACCATCTTCCAAAATTTTTCCCTACTTGTGACACTAGGCCACACATCTGGTTGAGGGTGCTGACGGGGTGTCATAAACCTGTCCCAGGCCTTAGAGAGTGTTGCTCTGCTGTGGAACTGCTTTGTGTTTCCCTCGTCTCCTCTACTCGGTTTGGCCAAGGAACTACGAACTCTGCAGCCAGCGTTGTCAGCTGGAAATTTTTGGAGCAATTTTTCCATAAGGACCTTCTGGTATTGCGCCATTTTGCTCATCCTCTCCACCACAAGAATGAGAGATGAGAAGTACTTTTTGTAGCAGGGATCGAGAACGGTGAATAATATTGTTGAGCACCCAAGTGCTCGGGTCCTTGGGCCGAACACATCGGGTTGCTCGGGTGCATTACTGAGCACCTAAACACAATGGAAGTCAATAGGCCCTTGAATATAATGTTTTAGAGGGTCTGCTCACCTGCAGGCCCTCACCTACAACCTTTTAGAGGGTCCTCTCACCTGCAGGCCCTCACATATAATGTTTTTATAGGGTCAGCTCACCTGCAGGCCCTCACATATAATGTTTTTATAGGGTCAGCTCACCTGCAGGCCCTCATCTACAACCTGGGGGTGAAGTGTTGGGGGTAAAATCGCCTACTCAGCGGTGTGGCAGTTTTTTGTTAAGCCGCCTGAGGAGGTGAACATGGCCATATGTAGAATCTGTGGGCAGAAGGTGAAGCGTGGTCAGGGTGCCAATGTTAGCACCACAGTCCTACTTCAACATATGCAGTGTCACCATAAAGTGGCCTTAGAGAACCGGGCCGATGTGGTGGTCCACCCTGCCGCAGCAACTGCTGCATCACCCAGTGGCACGCAACCGATTTCAGGCAGTCAAGGCTCCATTACCTCAGCCGAAGCCATACCAGCAACTTGGTCAGGTGATGCCTCTTCCGCCGTTGGTCCTGCGACAATGTCCGCCTCTGCCTCTTCATCCTCCACCCAGGGCCGGGGCTGTTTCCCAAACTTGGGCCCCTTTCCTCTATTTATCAATGACCCCCGCCTCCCCCCCACCACCACATTATGTGTTCTGCCCCATTATTTTTATTTCTGGTGGATTACTATTGATCTTTCTCCTCACAAATGCCCAGCACACCAAGTTTTTCTGTCCACAATAGGGACTCAACCAAATAGAACTGAATTCCATTTTGTTCAGTTCAGTTTTGTCCCCATTGACAATGAATGAGGACAAAACTGAAGCGTTTTCTTCCACTATTGAGATCCTATGACTGGGCAGTGGCACCTGTGAAAAAATAGGCAGAGCAGCAGAGAGACTGAGGCCAGCAGCAGCCATTTTAGTCAGATTAGAGCCAAAACTGCAGAGTTTCTGTATTCTAACTAAAATGGCTGCTGCTGGCCTCAGTGAGTCTCTCTGGCACTGCTGCTCTTATTAAGTGCCTCTATCACACTCACAGCCCACTGCCCTGCCCTGCTGCCATCATTAACATTCATTAAAATTTTCTATGGAGCTTTGGCTGCTGCTGGAAGCAGGTCCTTTGTGCTTGCTGGCTGGCTGCATTCTTGTAGTTGCCACTTCTTGCTGCCCACAGACCCAGCCTGCACATGAAGCTGGCTGCTGGCACTGAGAAGACTGAGGGCGGGCATTGGTTAGGTTAGGTATTATGGGGCGGAGACATTGGCGGCTGGCAGGTATAAGCACTGGCACTGCAGGTTCTTTCTGTAACGGAGGAGAAGGAGCTGCAAAGAGTGACTGAGTCACGTGCCCGCTCTCATCTCCTCAGCACTCTGTCTTCCGTCTAGCTTCCTTCCAGCCTTAGCCTTCCACCGCGCTGCTGATGGGGAAAGGACCCCGGGCGGTACCCAGACCCACATGGCTGTTACTGTCTGCAGCAGGCAACGCGTAAGTGAAGCGCTGCTGCTGCAGATATATTTTGATATATTAGTTGCTGGTGGCGCAAAATGGGGCGTTTGAGATAGCAAATTGGCAATGGCCCCTTCACTCAGGGCTGCCGACCCAAATGCCCCAATTATAATCCGCCACTGCCTCCACTGTGTCCTCAGCCTCCACTGCAGGGACAATTCACAGTGCCCCTCCAGCATACCACATGTGCAGGGCATGGCGTTGTCACGCTATTCTGCACCTCATTTGCCTGGGCTAACTGAGTCACACAGGGGAGGAACTGCTCCATGTCCTTCATTAAAAAAAACGAATCCAGGCTTTCTCCGCGACAACTGGAAATCGAAACCAAGTTGACTGACAATGGGAAGAACATGGTTTCAGCACTGCGTCAAGGAGGGCTGAGCAATGCGCCCTGGTACACGTGTACAATATGGTTGTCAAGAGGTTCCTGAATTCTTCCACCCATCTGCAAGACATCCTAAAAATGTCCAGGAAACTTTTCATGCACTTCAGCAACTCGTTCACCATAAAGCACACCCTCCTGTGTGAGCTGCAGCGGCAGAACGGCATCCCCAAACATAGGCTGACGTTTCCACTCTGGAATTCTACCCTCCATATATTGGACCGACTATACGGACAGAGAAAGGATATAAATGATTTCTTGATGATCCAAGCGTACAGGAGTACTCCCCTGTGTAACTTCGATGTCAGCCAGTGGCAGCTCATGCATGACTAGTGTTGATCCCGAATATTCGAATTGCAAATTTTAATCGCGAATATCGGCACTTCGAGAATTTGCCAATATTTAAAATATCTCAAAATATATTCGTAATCGCGAATATTCGTTTTTTTTTACGAGTCTATACAAATTTTTATGCAATTTTTTTAATGCGAATGTCACCTTGCCTCTGTGGTTTCCACATGCTGCTGCCACATTCACACTATGTCACCTTGTCATTCTGTGGTCTCCTTATACTGCTGCCACCTCCACACTTTGTCACCTTGCCAGTCTGTGGCCTCGTTCTGATGCTGCCGCCACCTCCAGACTCTGTCATTGGGCCACTCTTGGTCTCCTCATGCTGCTTCCACCTCACCACTGTGTAATAGGGCCACTCTGTGGACTTCTCATGCTTTTCCCAACTTCCCCAGTTCATGACTGGGACAGTATTTTCCCTTTCGGCCTGGCTGACATCATCATTTATTTGACCCTTCTTCTGATCTGTCAGAAGGAAGGAAAAATTAGACGCACAATGGATCCTGTTTGTGTAGCAGCTGTAGGGCCTGTATGGTCCCATCAAAATTGTCTTGTGATTTGGTATCCAAAAGCAGGAGTGGGTACAAAACACAGAAGACATGCAAATATTCCATTCACGTGTCATCTGTTTTGGATCCACTTCTGTTTTTATTTGCATTAGCAATATTGATGGATTACTGACCAAATGCTGATGAGTGACGGCGGATGCTTATCAGACAGGATCTGTTTTTTGGGGGGTTATTGTTCTGACGAATCAGACAAAGTCTGTAGGAGGCAGAAGCATCAGGAGGTCACAAATTGGCACAATGACAGAGTCTAGAGGTGGCAGAAGCATCAGAAAATCACAGAGTAGCACAATGACAGAGTCTGGAGGTGGCAGCAGCATCAGGAGGCCACAGAGTGGCAAAATGACAGTATGTGGAGGTGGCGGCAGCAGCATCAGGAGGAGGCCGCAGAGTGGCACCACAACAGAGTGTGGAGGTGGCAGCATCAACATCAGGAGAGTGGCACAATGACAGTGTCTGGAGTTGACGGCAGCATCAGGAGGCTACAGAATGGCACAATGACAGAGTGTGGAGGTGGCGGCGGCAGCAGCATCAGAAGGAGGCCACGGAGTGGCACGACGACAGAGTGTGGAGGTGGCGGCAGCATCAGGAGGAGGCCACAGAATGGCATGATGACAGAGTGTGGAGGTGGGTGGCAATAACAGTACCTGCTGAAGATGGTGGGTGAAAGAAGGAGCACTGGGCATCAGATGTATGGCTTCAGACAGGTGGCATCATCAGAATAGTAGCTGAGGCAGGTAGCTAGAAGAAACTGGTCTCTTTTGTCTAGGTTTGGGTGAGGCAGCATGGATGATCTAATCAGATGCATCAGGCATTGGTGGGTGGAAATCCTGGCTGATGCACATCTGATTCATCTTGACAAAGGTCAGTCTCTCCACATTTTGGGTGGACAGCGAGTTCTTCTTGGGGTAACTATGGCCCCAGCCGCACTTAACACCCGCTCTGATGTCACACTACTGGCCGGACTGGACAGAATTTCCAGGGCAAACTCTGCTAGTTGTGGCCACAAATACAGTTTGGCTGCCCAGTAGTCCAGCGGATGTTTAACGACGACTGGCAGGGTGCACTCCAAGTATGCCATCACCTGCTGGTTCCGGATCTGATCTATGTCTAGCTGCAGGTGAGTAGTTTCTTCACTAGGCGGGTGAAGAAAGCTGCTCATCAGCAACTCTAGACTATGACTGATGCTGATAGAGCTGGTACTGCTTCTGCCACCCCACCCCTCCCCATCACCCATGGCAGTGGAACGTGAGAGCAGAGGGTCTCCCCGGTCAGATCTGCGAGAGGATGTATGATGGCGCAGATAGGCAGCGGCCAACTGTCTACATAGGATATCTCTATGGTAGTTCAGTTTGTCCTCCCTGTCAGCGGGTGTAAAAAAAGCCCCCATTTTGGACCGGTAGTGAGGGTCCAACAAGGTTGAGAGCCATAAGTCATCCCTCTGCCGAATGGTGACAATTCGGCTGTCACTATTCAAGAAAGTGACAATGCATCGGATCATTTGCGCAAGTGACTCGGAGGGACTCCCTGCCTCCATCTCCAATAAATACTGCCATGGTGTGTCTGGGTCATCTGCCTCATCTTAATCTTCACCCTGTAGCACCTCTGGCTGCTCCTGCTCCTCCTCTCCTGGCACATGTGTCGAAAACTACCAGTTTCACTACACATTGCTTGTGCTCCAATGTCCTCCTCATCCTCCTCCTCCAGTTCAGCCCCCACAGGGCTCATGTGGCCGTGAGATGTAGTTGCCACGTCTCCAGTCCCCTGACCAGCCAGATTTACCAGCATCTGTTCCAGGACAAAAAGCAGTGGAATGACATTGTTCATTCCGTAGTCCTGGGACTGAAAAATAATGTGGCATCCTCAAAGGGCAGAACAGACAGCTCCCTTTGCCTGAGGTGGTGGAGCCTTGACTGCCTGAATTTGGGTGCATGCCACTGGGTAATGCAGAGGCAGGCTGGTCCACCACATCAGAGCCACCATTCTTCCATGCCACTTTATGATGACGCTGCATATGTTGACGCAGGGCCATGGTTCCAACAACAATGCCACTTTGGCCAACCTTCACCTTCTGCCCTCATATTCAACATATGGCCTTGTTCACCTCCTCGGGCGGCTTAACAAAAAACTGCCACACCGCCGAGTAGGTGATTTTACCCCCAACACTCCACACTGAATGACTGCTACCGCCAATGCCTCCGTGAACTCGTGCTCCACTACAACCCAGGCAGGTAGGATGCTGCGAAGCGGGTGGTCAACCCCCACACGTTTGGTTCCCGACCTCCCACTGCTGCCAACCTGCTGACTCCGCTGGCTCACGGGCAAGCTGCCACCCTCTTCTCCTGATGATGAAGAAGCCTCTTCGTCCCCCAGCTTCCAAGTGCGATCAGCTACATCATCATCGAGTACTGATTGCACGTCACTGATGTCCTCCTTAATCGTATCTAAGTCAGGAGCCTAACCGCTCGCAACACCATCTCCCACTCCACTCTCCTCATCAGTACTAGCCTTCCTATTGGAGGAAGTGGCAGATGACTCCTCCAGATCTTGGCTGGGCAGTAGCTGCTGACTGTCCTCTAGTAGCTCGTCCTCGCTGAAAAGTGGAGCCGAGCCCACAGCATATAATACTTGTCTGGCTGAGGGAACAGAAAAGAACAGAGGCAGGTTAATTACAGGGGAAGGCACAGGGCCTGCTCCCAGGCCATGCCAACTAAGCGTCATGTCAGAGGAACCCACCGACTCTTGGCTGGGGGTGTCTGATGTCACTTGGGATGAGGTGGGTGACCGAGTCAACCATTCAAAAACCGCTGGGTTGCTGGTCAAGACACGACTGCTAGAAGACACCGGGAGCTCAGGCCTTTTGCTGCCACCCCTTTTCTACCACACCCCCTTACTACCACACCCACTTACTCTGCTGCAACTTCTGCCTATGCCAGAAACATTTAGGCCTCTGCCACTCCCCTGTGCAGGGCCTGGCACTTCTATGCGTTTTCGTTTTGCGCTCCCTGCGTTTCAAGAGCCATAACTTTTTTATTTTTCCGTACACATGGCTATATGAGTGCTTTTTTTTTGAGGGACAAGTTGTATTTTCCAATGCCACAATTTAATATTGCATATAGGATGTAGGGTGAAGCGGGAAAAAAATTCCAAATGGGGTGAAATTTTTTTTGCAATTTCACCCCATTTGGAATTTTTTTCCTGCTTCACCCTACATCGTATATGCAATATTAAATTGTGGCACACCACAGTTTTATGAGTTTTTAAATTACGACGTTTGATGTGCGATAAACTAATTTAGTTTTATTCTACAGGTCAGTGCTAGAGTTGAGCGAACACCTGGATGTTCGGGTTCGAGAAGTTCGGCCGAACTTCCCGAAAATGTTCGGGTTCAGGATCCGAACTCGACCCAAACTTCATCCCGAACCCCATTAAAGTCAATGGGGACCCGAACTTTTGGGCACTAAAAAGGCTGTAAAATAGTCCACGAAAGGGCTAGAGGGCTGCAAAAGGCAGCAAAATGTAGGTAAATGCCCTGAAAACTAATGTGGATAGGGAAATGAATTAAAATAAAATAAACTAAATAAAAATTAACCAATATCAATTGGAGAGAGGTCCCATAGCAGAGAATCATGCGTCATATCACCCACCACTGGAGAAGGCCACTTTCAGTAATTTTGGCCCCAGCATCCAGACAGAGGAGAGAGGTCCCGCAGCAAGGAATAAGGCGTCATATCACCCACCACTGGAGAAGGCCACTTTCAGTTATTTAGGCCCCAGCACCCAGACATAGGAGAGAGGTCCCATAGCACAGAATCAAACCACATCACCCACCACTGGAGAAGGCCACTTTCAGTTATTTAGGCCCCAGCACCCAGACAGAGGAGAGAGGTCCCACAGCAAGGAATAAGGCGTCATATCACCCACCACTGGAGAAGGCCACTTTCAGTTATTTAGGCCCCAGCACCCAGACAGATGAGAGAGGTCCCAAAGCAAAGAATAAGGCGTCATATCACCCACCACTGCAGAAGGCAACTTTCAGTTATTTAGGCCCCAACACCCAGACAGAGGAGAGAGGTCCCATAGCACAGAATCAAACTTCATATCACCCACCACTGGAGAAGGCCGCTTCCAGATATTTAGCCCACGGCACCCAGACAGAGGAGAGATGTCACATGGCAGAGTTTCAGGCTTCATGTCACCCACCATTGTAACAGGCCACTTTCAGTTATTTAGGCCCCGGTGCCCAGATTGAGAAGAGGTTCATTTAACTTTGGGTTGCACCGCAAGGTCAAGGTATAGTTAAAAAAATGAGGATTCAATAAAGAAGTGACCCGGAGTACAAGAATACAGGGTTGAGGGGGAGGCAGTTATAAATGTCTATTCTGCACAAGGGAGGGAAAGGTCCTGTGGGATCCATGCCTGGTTCATTTTTATGAACGTCAGCTTGTCTACGTTGGCTGTGGACAGGTGGCTGCGTTTGTCAGTAATGACGCCCCCTGCTGTGCTGAATACACGTTCAGACAAAACGCTGGCCGCCGGGCAGGCCGGCACCTCCATGGCATAAAATGCTAACTCTGGCCACGTGGACAATTTGGAGACCCAGAAGTTGAATGGGGCCGAACCATCAGTCAGTACGTGGAGGGGTGTGCAGACGTACTGTTCAACCATATTAGTGAAATGCTGCCTCCTGCTAACACGTTCCGTATCAGGTGGTGGTGAAGTTAGCTGTGGCGTGGAGACAAAACTTTTCCACATTTCTGCTATGCTAACCCTGCCCTCAGAGGAGCTGGCCGTGACACAGGTACTTGTATTCGCGCAT
Organism: Bufotes viridis; assembly: GCA_033119425.1. NCBI lineage: Eukaryota > Metazoa > Chordata > Amphibia > Anura > Bufonidae > Bufotes > Bufotes viridis. The sequence continues at coordinate 58,489,120 of CM065593.1, forward strand.
CTTCCTATCACGCTCCAGTGCAGGAAGTAAGGTGGGCACATTATCTTTGTACCGGGGATCCAGCAGGGTGGCAACCCAGTAGTCCACACACGTTAAAATGTGGGCAACTCTGCTGTCGTTGCGCAGACACTGCAGCATGTAGTCGCTCACGTGTGCCAGGCTGCACAGAGGTAAGGACAAGCTGTCCTCTGTTGGAGGCGTATCGTCATCGTCCTCCGTATCCCCCCAGCCACGCACCAGTGATGGGCCTGAACTGTGTTGGGTGCCACCCCGCTGTGAACCTACTTCATCCTCATCCTCCTCCACCTCCTTCTCATCCTTCTCGTCCTCCAGTAGTGGGCCCTGGCTGCCCAAATTTGTACCTGGCCTCTGCTGTTGCAAAAAACCTCCCTCTGAGGCGCTTTTAACAGACTGGCCTAAAAGTGCCCCTCATCCTCCTCCTGGGCCACCTCCTCTTCCATCATAGCCCTAAGTGTTTTCTCAAGAAGACATAGAAGTGGTATTGTAACGCTGATAACGGCGTCATCGCCACTGGCCATGTTGGTGGAGTACTCGAAACAGCGCAACAGGGCACACAGGTCTCGCATGGAGGCCCAGTCATTGGTGGTGAAGTGGGGCTGTTCCGCCAAGTGACTCACCCGTGCGTGCTGCAGCTGAAACTACACTATCGCCTGCTGCTGCTCGCACAGTCTGGCCAGTATGTGCAAGGTGGAGTTCCACCTGGTGGGCACGTCGCATATGAGGCGGTGAGCGTGAAGGCCGAAGTTCCGCTGTAGCGCTGAAAGGCGAGCAGCGGCAGGATGTGAACGCCGGAAGTGCGCTCAGATGGCCCGCACTTTATGCAGCAGCTCTGACATGTCGGGGTAGTTGTGAATGAACTTCTGCACCACCAAATTCAGCACATGCGCCAGGCAAGGGATGTGCGTCAAACCGGCTAGTCCCAGAGCTGCGACGAGATTTCGCCCATTATCGCACACCACCAGGCCGGGCTTGAGGCCCACCGGCAGAAACCACTCGTCGGTCTGTTGTTCAATACCCCACCACAACTCCTGCGCGGTGTGGGGCCTGTCCCCCAAACATACGAGTTTCAGAATGGCCTGCTGAAGTTTACCCTGGGCTGTGCTGAAGTTGGTGGTGAAGGTGTGTGGCTGATTGGATGAGCTGGTGGAAGCAGAGGAGGAGGAAGCCGAGTAGGAGGAGGAGGCTACAGGAGGCAAAGAATGATGCCCTGTGATCCTTGGCAGCGGAAGAACGTGCGCCAAAGAACTCTCCGCCAGGGGCCCAGCCGCCACTACATTTACCCAGTGTGCAGTTAGGGAGATATAGCGTCCCTGGCCGTGCTTACTGGTCCACGTATCTGTGGTTAGGTGGACCTTGTCATAGATGGCATTGCGCAGTGCACGCTTGATTTTATCGGATACTTGGTTGTGCAGGGAAGGCACTGCTGTCTTGGAGAAGTAGTGGCGGCTAGGAACAACATACTGTGGGACAGCCATCGGCATCAGCTGTTTGAAGCTGTCTGTGTCCACCAGCCTGAATGACAGCATTTCAAAGGCCAGTAGTTTAGAAATGCTGGCATTCAGGCCCAGGGCTCAAGGGTGGCTAGGTGGGAATTTACGCTTTCTCTCCAAGGTTTGTGAGATGGAGAGCTGAACGCTGCCGTGTGATATGGTGGAGATGCTTGGTGACGCAGGTGGTGGTGTCGGTGGCACATCCTCCGTTTTGCGGGGCGACAGGTGTCAACATTTCTCCTGAGGCGGAGGAAGAGGCCGAGGCAGCAGCAGAAGAGGGAGCAGGGGGAGCCAGAGTGAGTTCCTTGCTTTTAAGGTGTTTACTCCACTGCAGTTAATGCTTTGCATGAAGATGCCTGGTCATACAGGTTGTGCTAAGGTTCAGAACGTTAATGCCTCGCTTCAGGCTCTGATGGCACAGTGTGCAAACCACTCGGGTCTTGTCGTCAGCACATTGTTTAAAGAAGTGCCATGCCAGGGAACTCCTTAAAGCTGCCTTTGGGGTGCTCGGTCCCTGGTGGCGGTAGCCAGTAGCAGGCGAACTCTCTTGGAGGCGGCTGTTCTGCTTTTGCCTCCTGCTCCCTCTTTTGCTACGCTGTTGGCTCGGTCTCACCACTGCCTCTTCCTCTGAACTATGAAAGTCAATGGCACGACCTTCATTCCATGTGGGGTCTAGGATCTTCTACACAGTCTTCCTTCCTGTCCTCCTGTTCGGTCTGCACACTGCAGAAAGACACAGCAGTTGGCACCTGTGTTTCGTCAGCATCAGAGACGTGCGGACTAAGATGAGGTGGTATTCCCATGTCCTCATCATCAGGAAACATCAGTGGTTGTGAATCAGTGCATTCTATGTCTTCCACCACTGGGGAAGGGCTAGGTGGATTCCCTTGGGAAACCCTGCCAGCATAGTCTTCAAACAGCATAAGAGACTGCTGCATAACTTGAGGCTCCGATAGGTTCCCTGATATGCATGGGGGTGATGTGACAGACTGATGGGCTTGGTTTTCAGGCGCCACCTGTGCGCTTACTGCAGAAGACATGGTGGGAGATAATGTTGTGAACGTGCTGGATCCACTGTCGGCCACCCAATTGACTAGCGCCTGTACCTGCTCAGGCCTTACCATCCTTAGAACGGCATTGGGCCGCACCAAATATCTCTGTAAATTCTTGCGGGTACTGGAACCTGAGGTAGTTGGTTCACTAGGACTTGTCACAGTGGCAGAATGGCCACGTCCTCTCGCAGCACCAGAGGGTCCACTAACACCACCACGACCGCGTCCGCGTCCCATGCTAGATGTTTTCCTCATTGTTACCGTTCACCAAGCACCACAATAAGAAAAAAAATATTTGGCCCAATGTATTGATTTCAAATTCAGGCCTTTTTTTACAGGCACCTAACACTATCTGCCTATTTATTTATGTATCGTTTTACACTAATCGAGGCACAGCAGTAACCACTGATTTAGGGGAATATCAATTGTAGGGCTAGTATTTAGGCCCTGGATGAAAGGTTTCCTTTTATGGACAGATTTACACTTGGAGATGCACAGTAGCATGTGAAAAATATGTAGGATTATCCCTTCAGCAATTGTATTTTAACACTTTGTGTAATATACCCTTTAAAGGACAGAAATACAATGGGAGATGCACGGTAGTGTGTGAAGTTATTGAGGATGACCCTCTCAACACTTGTATATACATCTTGAGTGTAATATACCCTTTTACAGACCGATTAACACTTGGCCTGCAACAGCTGGAACACCAGATTCAGGGTATTGCTATATTGGCAAGTGAATTTCACCCCAGAACAAAATCTATCCTTTGCCGGACATTATTAAACTTGGCCAGCCACAGCTGAAACCACTGATTTATGGTATTGCTATTTTGCCAATTTAGTTGCAGCCCAGAACAAAATATATCCTTTGCAGGACACTATTAAACTTGGCCAGCCACAGCTGAAACCACTGATTTATGGTATTGCTATTTTTGCAATTGAATTTCACCCCAGAACAAAATATATCCTTTGCAGGACACTATTAAACTTGGCCAGCCACAACTGAAACCACTGATTTATGGTATTGCTATTTTGGAAATTGAATTTCACCCCAGAACAAAATATATCCTTTGCCGGACACTATTAAACTTCGCCAGCCACAGCTGAAACCACTGATTTATGATATTGCTATTTTGGCAATTAGATTTCACACCAGAAAAAAATATACCCTTTTACGGACAGATTTAAACTAGCTAGGCCTGCAACAGCTGGAACAGCAGATTCAGTTAATTGCTATTTTGACAGTTGAATTTCACCCCAGAAAAAAATATACCCTGTTACGGACAGATTTAAACTAGGCCTGCAACAGCTGGAACACCAGATTCAGGGTATTGCTATTTTGGCAGTTGAATTTCACCCCAGAACAATATATATCCTTTGCCGAACACTAATAAACTTGGTCAGCCACAGCTGAAACCACATATTTATGGTATTGCTATTTTGGCACTTAAATTTCACCCCAGAACAAAATCTATCCTGTGACGGACACTATTAAACTTGGCCAGCCACAGCTGAAACCACTGATTTATGGTATTACTATTTTGGCAATTGAATTTCACACCAGAAAAAATATACTCTTTTACGGACAGATTTAAACGAAGCCTGCAACAGCTGGAACAACAGATTTACTGTATTTCTATTTTTGCAACTTAATTTCACCGCAGAAAATAATATATCCTATGACGGACACTATGAAACTGGTCCAGCCACTGCTGGGACACCAGATTTACGGTATTGCTATTTTGGCAATTGAATGTCACCCCATAAAAAAATATATCCTTTGCCGTACACTATTAAACTTGGCCAGCCACTGCTGGGACACCAGATTTATGGTATTGCTAATCTCGCCCTCACAAAATCTGCGTCCTCTCCCTACACTAATTATAGCAGTGTGACGTGTGGCGCTACGTGACTCCAGCTTAAATAGAGGCTCGGTCACCTGCTCCACTTGGCCAATCACAGCCATGCCATTAGTAGGCATGGCTGTGATGGCATCTTAGGGCAAGAAGTAAAACGCTAGCTGATTGGCTGCTGTGCAGCCCTTCAGAAAGCGGGAAGAAATCGCCAAACAACAGACCCGAACCCGAACTTTTTTGAGAATGTTCGGGTCCAGGTCCCGAACACTCCAAAATTCCGTACGAACCTGAACTATGCTCGAACTGTTCGCTCAACACTAGTCAGTACGAATCCGGCGATACGCAATATGTATAGTTTTTCTTGCATTTTGATAGTGAAAAAAAATTCTAAAGAGGGAATTTTTTTTAGTCGCCATATTTTGACCCCTTTAAATTTTTTGTAATTAAGTGTATGGCATTGTATGGGGGCTAATTTTTTGCGGGGCGATCTGAACTTTTAGTTGATAGCATTATGGGGTGTGTAGGACTTTTTGATCACTTTTTATTTAATTTTTTTTGAGGAAGTGAAGCGTCCAAAAACGGCGCTTTTTTCCATTTTTCTGTTTACCGTATAGGGAATATATTTTTTTACTACGGCCGTTTTTGCACATTGCGACACCCATGATGTGTATTTTTTTTATTTTATTTTAATTTTGGAGAAAGGGTGTGATTTAAATTTTTAGGTTTTATTATTTATTTATTTTTTTCCTTTTTTTTTACACTTTTATATAGGTCCCATAGGGACCTATAGAAATCAGTCATCTGATTGCTTCTATCATAAACTCTGAAACACTTGTATTGGAGTTTATGAGGATTTTACTACTTTCCTATGAAGCCCTATTGCTAACAAGGGCTGCATAGGAAATAGTAAGTAGTAGCCTCAAATCATTCATTGAGTACTGTGATTCCCCCGATCACCACTAGGGGGAGCCGGAGCGCTCGCAAAGGTTTTACTTTCGGTTTTAGCGCGCGCAGATGCCGTGGTCAGGATTGACTGTGGCATCTGCGGGGTTAAATGATTGCGATCGCCATCGCTGCCGACCACGATCATTAGCCACGGAGGTCAGCTACAGGAAAGAGCCGGACCCCTGCAGCGATGGCGCCCGCAGTGGGCAGGAGCGGACGCCATCCTTAGGGACCGGACCCATGACGTGCAAACAGGGCTTCAGAATAAATCGCTGCACTGCAGATCGTCAATAAGGCCCACATTTTTTTTCTAATTTTACATAACAGGCTTTCTACATATATATAATGCTGGACGGCAAATATATTATTATTTTGTCACTAATACACTGCAAACAGGGATTCAGAATATATCACTGCACCGCAGAAGGTTAATTAGGCCCAAAAAAATTTCTACTTTTACACAGCAGGCTTTTCAACAGATATATGCAACGCTGGGCGGCGAATATATTTTTATTTCGCCACTAATACATGGCAAACTGGGCTTCCAAATATATCACTGCACCGCAGAACGTCAATTAGGCCCAAATTATGTTTTACTTTTACATAACAGGCTGTTCAACAGAGAAGTACAACGCTGGACGGCGAATATATTTTTATTTCACCACTAATACACTGCAAACAGGGTTTCCGAATATATCACTGCACCACAGAACGTCAATTAGCCCCGAATTTTTTTCTACTTTTACACAACAGGCTTTTCAACAGATATATTTATTTCGCCCATTAATTCACGTTAAACAGGGCTTCAGAATATATCACTGCACGGCAGAACGTCAATTTGGCCTAAAAAATGTTCTACTTTTACACAACAGGCTTTTCACCAGATACATGCAATGCTGGACGGTGGATATAGTTTTTTGCAGAACGTTATTTAGACCCAAATTTTGTTCTTCTTTTACACAACAGGCTGTTCAACAGAGAAATACAGCGCTGGACGGTGAATATATTTTTATTTCCCCACTAATACAATGCAAACAGGGCTTCAGAACATATCACTGCACCGCAGAACGTCAATTAGGTCCAAATTTAATTCTACTTTTACCCACAAGGCTTTTCAACAGATATATGCAACGCTAGATGGAAAATATCTTTTTATTTTGCCACTAATACATGGCAAACAGGGCTTCAGAATATATCACTGCACAGTAGAATGTCAATAAGGCCCACATTTTTTCTACTTTTACACAACAGCCTTTTCAACAGATAAGTGCAACGCTGGATGACGAATATATTTTTATTTCGCCACTAATACACAGCAAACTGCGCTTCAGAATATATCACTGCACCGCAGAATGGCAATTAGGCCCTAATTTTTTTCTACTTTTACACAACATACTTTTCAACAGATCAGTGCAATGCTGGACGGCGAATGTATTCTTATTTCACCACTAATACACGCATACAGGGCTTCCGAATATATCACTGCACCACTGAGCCGCAAAGATGTTTTTTCTTTTCCACTAATAAACGGAAAAAAGGGCTTTAAAACAGATAACTGCAACACTGAGCAGCAAATATATTTTACTTTTGCCACTAATACACAACAAAAAGGGTGTACTTTTTGCCATTCACCACACAACGGCTAATAAGCCCTTTTTTCCCCACTAATACAAGCCAAAAATGCTTCAGAACATATAACTGCACTGCACATGGGCATATAAAACATAGAAATATTTCCTTGTAATAATTCCTGTATCAAACAGCACATGCACCCTAATAAGACAGGTTTGCTGGAAATACAGAGCTGTATAATGGCAATATGGATCCCCAGTCAGTGCAGCAAGGTGTAATCGGATTGTTCCTATTACCCAGGCTGTCACCTCCCAGACTGAACCCTGTTCAACACAAATGCTGGTGGAATAATTCCTCCCTATCCTATCCCTACACCTTGAGTAATCTTTCCCTGCACTTGTAAATCATTTTTTTTTCACCACAGTCAAGTCTTTCCTATTACTGTCCCTAGCGCCTCTCCCTGCACTAAGCACGCTGGTGAATGGCAGAATCTAAGATGGCCACTGCATTTATAGGGCTGTGAGATCACAGGGCTGGCTGGCTGCTGATTGGCTGCATGCATGTCAGTATTAGAGATGAGCGAATCGAAGCTGACGAAGTGGAATTCGTTTAGAATTTCAGGAATCGAATCGTAATTTTTCCTAACATGGCGGCTAGAATGGCGGAAAAATGGCGGATACACATGCGAGGACATGGGGTAAGGAACTCTGGGAAGGCGGGATGACCCATAAAGCCATGCATGCAGCCAATCAGCAGCCAGCCAGCCCGGTGATGTCACAGCCCTATAAATACGGCGGCCATCTTAGATTTAGACATTCAGTATCGTACTTTGTTCAGGGACAGACGTGTATGCAGGCGCTAGGGAGAGTAAAAGAAAAAAGAATTGTTAAAAAAAAAAAAAAAAGGAAATAAGTGATTTACTAGTGCAGGGAAAGGATAGTGAGAGAAATAATTTCACAGGCCGGGAGAGACATGTGCAGATGCTAGAAGGAATCATAGGAAAATCCTCATTGTGAAAATAAGTGATTTACAAGCGAAGGGAAAGGATAGTGAGAGGAATCATTTCACAGGCAGGGAGAGACTTGTGCAGATGCTAGGGAGAGTCATAGAAAAATCATCATTGTGAAAAAACGTGAGTTACAAGTGCAGGGAAACATTACTTGGGAATCCAGATAGTCTCATAGTACAGCTCTGTCATTCCAGAAATTAGTTATTGGTGTGCAAGTGCTATGTTTAAAAGCCTTTAGTGGCTTTTATCTGTGGAAAAAGATAAATATATACACAGGTCACTTTTGTTGTCATTTATGCTGAAATCATTTGCAGTCATTTCTGGTGAAAGGGTATAGGGTCGTATTTCAGTACTACAAGAAAAATATATACGCACTTCACTCTTTAATTGTTTTATGGTTAAAGTGTATAGTGGCCTTTTTACGTCCAACAAGAAATATATATTCTCAGGCCACTTCTTCAGTTATTTCTGGTGAAAGGGTATAGGGGCCTATTACAGTAAAAAAAGAAAAATATATATATGCACTGCAATGTTGAAGTGATTTCTTTTTAAACCGTATAGGGGCATATTTCATTCAAAAAAGAAAAATATATATGCACTTCACTCTTTAATTGTTTTCTGGTTAAAGCATATAGTGGCCTTTTACCGTCCAACAAGAAATATATATTCTCGGGTCACTTCTGCAGTTAATTCTGGTGACAGGGTATAGGGCCGTATTACAGTAAAAAAAGAAAAATATATATGCATTTCACTGTTGCAGTTATTTCTGGTGAAAGCGTATAGGCTCGTATTTCAGTACTACAAGAAAAAAATATACGTACTTCACTCTTAAATAGTTTTCTGGTTAAAGCGTATAATGGCCTTTTCCGTCCAACAAGAAATATATATTCTCAGGTCACTTCTTCAGTTATTTCTGGTGAAAGGGTATAGGGGCCTATTACAGTAAAAATAAGAAAAATATATATACGCACTGTTGCACTGATTTCTGTTTAAATCGTATATGGGCGTATTTCATTTAAAAAAAGAAAAATATATATATGGACTTTACTCTTTAATTGTTTTATGGTTAAAGAGTATAGTGGCCTTGTTCAATCCAACATGAAATATATATTCTCGGGTCACTTCTGCAGTTATTTCTGGTGACAGGGTATAGGGGCCTATTACAGTAAAAAAAGAAAAATATATACGCACTGCTATAGCAGTTACTTCTGGTGAAAGCGTATAGTGGCCTATTTCAGTCCAACAAGAAATATATACTCTCAGGTCACTTCTGCACTTAATTCTGGTGAAAGCGTATAGAGGCATATTTCAGTAAAAAAATAAAAATATATATGCACCGTACTGTTGCTTTTATTTCTGGTGAAAGTGTATAGTGGTCTATTTCAGTCTAACAAAAAATATATATTCTCAGGTGACTTCTGCAGTTATTTCTGGTGAAAGCATATAGGGGCGTATCTCTGGTAAAGCCTTTACTGGCGTATTGCAGTAAAAAAAGAAATATACATTTGTCAACCGCTGGTGCACTTATATGTGGAAAAACCTTTATTGACGTATATCAGTATACAATCGCCATTCGCTGCTGCACTTATAGCTTGAAAAACCTTTAGTGACGTATCTCAGTAGAAAAAGAAATATACCTTCGCCAATCGCTACTGCACCTATATCTTAAAGAAACCTTTATTGACATATATCAGTAGAAAAATAAATATATATTCAGTGTTCACTGTTGTAGTTATATGCGGTAAAATCTTTAGTGGTGTATTTCTATACAAAAATCATGATATATTCATGCGTTTAGCGCTGCAGTTATATGTGGGAAAGTCCTTTTTGCAGTATGGACTGAATTACGTTGTGTTGAAATTTTGTATTTACGTTTCACACACTGCGCAATGACGTGACGACGTCCATAAGAGTGGCCCACCAATACAAGTGAATACACAATACACAAAAATGCTAACTAATTCACACCAGCCCGTATCTATCTGAGGTATTGCTTTTCCGCAGCACAGAAACGGCACAGGGACCTACTTCCTCCGCTACGTCACGTTCACTTCAGATCACTACTTATCGGACTGACAGCCTATAAATCTTTGTTTAAAAGCCTTGATTGGCGTAAATACGTGGAAAAAGAAAAATATATTCGGCGTTCACTGTTCCAAAAGTTATATGTGGTAAAGCCTTTAGTGCGTTCAACGCTGCAGTTATATGGGGTAATATCGTTTTTGAATTATTTCGGTGGAGAAAAAACTTGTATTCGGAATTAAGAGCTGCACTTAATACAAATTTACACCTCCTTCATTAACTTCCTAATCTCTTCATTATCATTGGACACACTAACTTTTCACCCCCCCAGCTATATATATAACTAGGAGCGAATAAAGGTAAATGACACTGCCAGCCTGTTAAGGGGAATTACAGCATGATACCACAATACATTTGATAGGGCATTTATCAAGAGTTTAAAGTGCCCACACATAGCACATAGTGGGACACTGTGTCAAGATAATTCAGGCGTGGATCAGCCATGATTTCGACACATTAATGCCTGAGGCATCAGACGATTAGATCATCCATGGTGCCACAACAACAGTTTGACAAAAGATACCGGTTTCTTCTGGCTACCTGACTCAGCTACTATTCTGATGCTGTTACCCGCCTGATACCACACATCTGATGCCAAGTGCTCCTTCTTTCACTCACCATCTTTATCAGGTACTGGTATTGCAACCCACCTCCATAGTATTTCACCTTGACACTCTGTGGCCCCCTGATACTGCCGCCACCTCCAGACTCTGTCATTGTGTAACTCTGTGGCCTACTCATGCAGCCACCACCTCCAGACTATGTCATTGTGCTGCTGTGTGGTCTCCTCATGCTGCCGCCACCTACAGACTCTGTCATTGTGCAAGTCGGTGGCTTCCTCATACTGCCGCCACCTCCAAACTATTTCATTGTGCCACTCGGTGACCTTCTCCTAATGCTGCTGCTGCTGAAGCCACCTCCAGACTCTGTCATTGTGCCACTCTGTGGCCTACTCATGCTGCTGCCACCTCCAGACTCTGTCATTGTGCCACTCTGGCCTACTCATGCTGCTGCCACCTCCAGACTATGTCATTGTGCTGCTGTGTGGTCTCCTCATGCTGCAGCTACCTACAGACTTGGTCATTGTGCCACTCGGCGGCCTCCTCATACTGCCGCCACCTCCAGACTATGTCATTGTGCTGCTGTGTGGTCTCCTCATGCTGCCGCCACCTACAGACTCGGTCATTGTGCCACTCGGTGGCCTCCTCATACTGCCGCCACCTCCAGACTATGTCATTGTGCCACTCGATGACCTCCTCCTAATGCTGCTGCTGCTGACTCCACCTCCAGACTCTTTCATTCTGCTACTCTCTGGCCTACTCATGCTGCTGTCACCTCCACATTCTGTCATTGCGCCACTCTTTGGACTACTCATGCTGCTGCAACCTCCAGACTCTGTCATTGTGCCACTCTATGGGCCCCTGATGCTGCCACCACCTCCAGACTATGTCATTGTGCTGCTGTGTGGTCTCCTCATGCTGCCGCCACCTACAGACTCGGTCATTGTGCCACTCGGTGGCCTCCTCATACTGCCACCACCTACAGACTCGGTCATTGTGCCACTCGGTGGCCTCCTCATACTGCCATCACCTCCAGACTATGTCATTGTGCCACTCAATGACCTTCTCCTAATGCTGCTGCCACCTCCACACTCTGTCATTATGCCACTCTGTAGTATCCTCATGCTGATTCCAGCTCAACACTCTGTCATTGTGCCGCTCTGTGGTATCCTAATGCTGCTGCCACCTCAAGACCCTCATTGTTCCACTCTGTGGTCTCCTCTTGCTGCCGTCACCTTCAGACTCTGAAATTGTGCAACTCGGTGGCCCCCTTATACTGCCGCCACCTAATGACTCTGTCTTTGTGCCACTCTCTGGGCTACTCATGCTGCTGTCACCTCCCCACTCTGTCATTGTGCCACTTTCTGGCCTACTCATGCTGCTGCCACCTCCAGACTCGGTCACTGTGCTACTCGGTGGCCTCCTCATACAGCCGCCACCTGCAGACTGTCATTGTGCCACTCAGTGGCCCTCTCATACTGCCTACACCTCCAGAACCTGTCATTGGGCCACTCTGTGGTTTCCTCATACTGTTTACACCTCACCACTTTGTTATAGGTCCACTATGTGGACTTCTCATGCTGTTCCCACCCTCCCTACTTAATGACTGGTCCGCTATTATGACTTTCGGCCTGGCTGACATGATCATTTATTTGACACTTCTTCGGATCTGTAAGAAGGAAGGAAAAACGAGACAGACAACAGGTCCAGTCTATGTAGCAGCTTTACGTTCCCTGTATGGTCCCATCAGAAATTACTTATGATTTGGTAGCCAAAAGCAGGAGTGGGTACAAAACACAGAAGACATGCAAATATTCTATTCACGTGTCATCTCAGTTTTAGATCCACTCGGTTTTTTAGTTTTTTTGCCTTTAGCAATACTGATAGATTATTGAATAAATACTGACCAAGTGAATGCGTATGCTCCACAGACACGATCCGTTTTTTGTGGGTTATTGTTCTGATGGTTTAGAGGAAGGCCAAAATAATCGGTGACGTCAACACAAACTTACTGCTGACACCCCCTCCACTCTTTCAGGGGGGCTCTACTAGATATCTATGTGGAATCAGCTGACGAGGGTGTAAAAGGAGTGTGCTTCTTCTTGAAGGTAACATCTACCTGTAAGGCTGAGATGATACTTGAGTTATTTGGTCAGTTTTGGTCCTTTGACAGCCCAAATAAGTGAAGTGTGCAGTGATTCTAAGAGGAACACATGTCATCTGCATGTCATACAGACTTACAGTATTATTTCACTACCAAAGCAGACTCCCTATGTTACTGCAAGGCACAGTGTTCTACACCACTATAAAGGCTCTCAGCAGCCAGGAAATAGCCGTTTATTAACATAATTCGCCACAAATATATTTGGATCGAATAAAAATTTTCCTGAAACCGAAATTTTTGAAAAAGTCACTCATCTCTAGTCAGTATGGGTGATCCCGCCTTCCCAGAGTTCCTTGCCCCATGTCCTTACAAATGAGCATGGGCCAAGGAAAAATAGCGATTTGTTACCACGAACCAAGAGAAAATTCACATTCGGTGCGAATCAAATTTTTCCTGAATTCCACTTTGTCTGCTTCGATTTACTCATCTCTAATAACGATAGTAGACTTATGGTTGGTCATGTCATTCAGGAATAAATGCAAAGTAAGTTTCTTTTATATAAGAATGGCCAAGGTTTTTGTCACTGGCCCTTGTCGGCCTCACGGCCTTTGTAAGTATACAAAACTTGGTATAAATTGGCACATAATGAAACTACATCACCTGATAATATCCAATAATTCTGGTGTCCTGGTGGCACAGTTCAGGGCTAGGGTGCGGCAAAGGCCACAAACTCTTACAATACAAGAAAACAAAATGACACAATGACACAAAAATATAGTAAATCACGTCACACAATGTTTTAAGACGAGGCAAATTAATCACCATACATCAAATGACACTATGTGCAAAATATGGAGTCAAATAAGACAAGATCAAGAACTGGCAGTTTGACAATTTACAAGTGGAGTCTATGAATAGAAAGTATGCCTGTTTATATGGCCTGCTATTCATTTGAAGGAATGCTGTGGAATACTAAACCTCCCGTAGTGATGAGCAGCAGGTGCAATATTCGAATTTGCGATATTTCATGAATATTTGGCAGTTATTTTCTGGATTGCGAAAATCAGCAATGTAATGCGTGTGCAATACAGGCATGGGTCACTATTAGAGATGAGCGAACACCTGGAAGTTCGGGTTCGGGAAGTTCGGCCGAACTTCCCGAAAATGTTCGGGTTCGGGATCCGAACTCGACACGAACTTTATCCCGAACCCGAACCCCATTGAAGTCAATGGGGACCCGAACTTTTAGGCACTAAAAAGACTGTAAAATAGTCCAGAAAAGGGCTAGCGGGCTGCAAAAGGCAGCAAAATGTAGGTAAATCCCCTGCAAACAAATGTGGATAGGGAAATGAATTAAAATAAAATAAAATAATTAAAATTAACCAATATCAATTGGAGAGAGGTCCCACAGCAAGGAATCATGCGTCATATCACCCACCACTGGAGAAGGCCACTTTCAGTTATTTCGGCCCCAGCACCCAGACAGAGGAGAGAGGTCCCACAGCAAGGAAGCATGCGTCATATCACCCACCACTGGAAAAGGCCACTTTCAGTTATTTCGGCCCCACCACCCAGACAGAGGAGAGAGGTCCCACAGCAGGGAATCATGCGTCATATCACCCACCACTGGAGAAGGCCACTTTCAGTTATTTCGGCCCAGCACCCAGACCGAGGATATAGGTCCCACTGCAAGGAATCATGCGTCATATCACCCACGACTGGAGAAGGCCACTTTCAGTTATTTCGGCCCAGCACCCAGACCGAGGATACAGGTCCCACTGCAAGGAATCATGCGTCATATCACCCACCACTGGAGAAGGCCACTTTCAGTTATTTCGGCCCAGCACCCAGACAGAGGAGAGAGGTCCCACAGCAAGGAATCATGTGTCATATCACCCACCACTGAAGAAGGCCACTTTCAGTTATTTCGGCCCAGCACCCAGACCGAGGATACAGGTCCCACTGCAAGGAATCATGCGTCATATCACCCACCACTGGAGAAGGCCACTTTCAGTTATTTCGGCCCAGCACCCAGACCGAGGATACAGGTCCCACTGCAAGGAATCATGCGTCATATCACCCACCACTGGAGAAGGCCACTTTCAGTTATTTCGGCCCAGCACCCAGACAGAGGAGAGAGGTCCCACAGCAAGAAATCATGTGTCATATCACCCACCACTGGAGAAGGCCACTTTCAGTTATTTCGGCCCAGCACCCAGACAGAGGAGAGAGGTCCCACAGAAAGGAATCATGCGTCATATCACCCACCACTGGAGAAGGTCACTTTCAGTTATTTCGGCCCAGCACCCAGACCGAGGATACAGGTCCCACTGCAAGGAATCATGCGTCATATCACCCACCACTGGAGAAGGCCACTTTCAGTTATTTCGGCCCAGCACCCAGACCGAGGATACAGGTCCCACTGCAAGGAATCATGCGTCATATCACCCACCACTGGAGAAGGCCACTTTCAGTTATTTCGGCACAGCACCCAGACAGAGGAGAGAGGTCCCACAGCAAGGAATCATGCGTCATATCACCCACCACTGCTGAGAAGGCCACTTTCAGTTATTTCGGCCCCAGCACCCAGACAGAGGAGAGAGGTCCCACAGCAAGGAATCATGCGTCATATCACCCACCACTGGAGAAGGCCACTTTCAGTTATTTCGGCCCCAGCACCCAGACCGAGGATACAGGTCCTACTGCAAGGAATCATGCGTCATATCACCCACCACTGGAGAAGGCCACTTTCAGTTATTTCGGCCCAGCATCCAGACCGAGGATACAGGTCTCACTGCAAGGAATCATGCGTCATATCACCCACCACTGGAGAAGGCCACTTTCAGTTATTTCGGCCCAGCACCCAGACCGAGGATACAGGTCCCACTGCAAGGAATCATGCGTCATATCAACCACCACTGGAGAAGGCCACTTTCAGTTATTTCGGCACAGCACCCAGACCGAGGACACAGGTCCCACTGCAAGAAATCATGCGTCATATCACCCACCACTGGAGAAGGCCACTTTCAGTTATTTTGGCACAGCACCCAGAAAGTGGAGAGAGGTCCCACAGCAAGGAATCATGCGTCATATCACCCACCATTGGAGAAGGCCACTTTCAGTTATTTCGGCCCCAGCACCCAGACAGAGGAGAGAGGTCCCACAACAAGGAATCATGCGTGATATCACCCACCACTGGAACCACTGGAACCACTGAACAAAATATATGTTTTGGCGGACACTATTATACTTTGCCAGCCACAGCTGAAACCACTGATTTATGGTATTGCTATTTTGGCAATTGAATTTCACCCCAGTACAAAATATACCCTTTTACGGACAGATTAACACTTGGCCTGCAACAGCTGGGACACCAGATTCAGGGTATTGCTATTTTGTCAATTTCATTTCACCCCAGAACAAAATATATGTTTTGGCGGACACTATTATACTTTGCCAGCCACAGCTGAAACCACTGATTTATGGTATTGCTATTTTGGCAATTGAATTTCACCCCAGAACAAAATATACCCTTTTACGGACATATTAACACTTGGCCTGCAACAGCTGGGACACCAGATTCAGGGTATTGCTATTTTGGCAATTGAATTTCACTCCAGAACAAAATATATGTTTTGGCGGACACTATTATACTTTGCCAGCGGCAGCTGAAACCACTGATTTATGGTATTGCTATTTTGGCAATTGAATTTGACCCCAGAACAAAATATACCCTTTTACGGACAGATTAACACTTGGCCTGCAACAGCTGGACACTAGATTCAGGGTATTGCTATTTTGGTAATTTAATTTCACCCCAGAACAAAATATATGTTTTGGCGGACACTATTATACTTTGCCAGCCACAGCTGAAACCACTGATTTATGGTATTGCTATTTTGGCAATTGAATTTCACCCCAGAACAAAATATATAATTTGCAGGACACTATGAAACTTGGCCAGCCACAGCTGAAACCACTGCTTTATGGTATTGCTATTTTGGCAATTGAATTTGACCACAGAAAATAATCTATCCTTTGCCAGACAGCAGACAGTATTATACTTGGCTAGCCAAAGCTGGAACACCAGATTTAGGGGATTGGTATTTGGGCAATTGTATTTAACCCCTTAATAAAATATTGAAATTGCTATCCTGAGTTTCTAGGGGTGACAATTAGCACAGCCAAGCCCCTGATGTAGGATATAGCAAAAAAAAAAACTAGTATTGATGGATTGATGGACTTGGTGACAGCTTGTTCTGGTGCACCACAAGTCACAAAATGGCCGCCGATAACCCCAGAAAATAAGTGACCAAAAAAGCTCTGTGCAGCCTAAAAACCAGTGAGCAAGTAACTAGCAGAAGTTCAATCATTCAAAGCTGTAGATCGATCACTTCATTAGGTGCTGTTGCTGACTTTCCCCTGCCTAATCTCGCCCTCACAGAAGCTGCGTCCTCTCCCTACACTAATCAGAGCAGTGTGACATGCGGCTCTACTTGACTCCAGCTTAAATAGAGGCTGGGTCACATGCTGCACTTGGCCAATCACAGCCATGCCATTAGTAGGCATGGCTGTGATGGGCTCTTAGGGCAAGAAGTAAAACGCTAGCTGATTGGCTGCTGTGCAGCCCTTCAGAAAGCGGGAAGTAATCGCCAAACAATGAACCCGAACCCAAACTTTTTTGAAAATGTTGAACTATGCTCGAACTGTTCGCTCAACACTAGTCACTATAACTACATTTTTCAAGGTGCTAGAAGTTTACTAAAAGACTAGAGAAAATGTTTGGCATGACAGAACATTACAATAGCTTTATATGCAGATAGAGTACTCCCATATATTCGCGATTGCGCAAATCGTCAATTAATGATGAGCATATTTTTGCGCAATACATGCAACTTCACATTTTAGCATGTCTGACTACATATTAGTGATTGGTGCACTAAGTATTGTTGTGAACTTGCGACATCACAGCACTATGTATGTAGCATGTATGTATGGACAGCAGAACCTATCACACTACCTAACACCAGGCACAACTCAACTATATCACAATATAACCTACACTGACTATCTCCTACTAAGGGCTCATGCCCACAGCCATGTGCCGGCCGGGCCCAAGCTGCGGACCGCAAACTGCGGTCCACAATGCACGGGCACGACCATGGGCCAGCTGCATGCAGATCGCGGACCTATTGACTTGAATGGGGTCCGTGATCCGCATCAATGGTCCGCAGCAAAAAAATTCATGCACTACTTTTATGCGGAACGGAAGCAAGGAACGGAACACCACGGAAGCACTCCGTAGTGCTTCCGCTCCGTTCCACACTGCATCGCCGGATTTGCGAACCCATTCAAGTGAATGGGTCCGCATCCGTGATGTGGAATGCACACGGCCGGTGCCCCGTGTATAGCGGACCTGCCGTATGCAGGCCGCAATACGGCGACGGCAGGGCAACGGCCGTGTGCATGAGCCCTAACTATCTATATTATAAATATAATCTAACTAATGTAATGTGACACAGGAAAGCAGAGATCACAGCAATGACACTGCTGTCTCTCTCAGAACTGTAATAAACTGTAGAAAATGGCAGTGGGGAGGTTCTTATATAGTAAAAGGGTAGGCAACTTTACTATCAGTTGCTAGGGATGTTGCTAAGCTCAGACAAAGACACTGTAACCTTCTCATTGGCCCACAAGCAAAAAGAGAGGTTACAAAAATGCGAATATATATCACTATATTATTAATATTCACGAATTCTCGAAGTTGCGATATTCGCAATTAAAATTCACGATTCAAGTATTCACGTCCAACTCTAGTCACCAGCAGCTTCCATCGCGTTAGTTAGATCAGTCAGCTCTATGGTCAACAACTGATGATTGGAGTAGCTTCAGATGAGCTAGGCATTCAGTTTGTATAACGTTAACTTGTATAGGTTTGAGGACTTAAAGCTCAATTTGCACCATTTCTTTAGTAGAAAAATATGTTAATTATTTTAATAAAATTAAGCATATTGGGTTTTAATTACATAAAAATCAATGAGATCTGTCATTATTATTGTGTTTGCCAGAGACAAAGAAGTTTGGTAGAGACAATTCCATTTTATACAGTACTTTACCTCTTTAAAATTAATGTTTCATTTCAGATAATATCATTTATTGCAGATTAACACAGCGGCATTGAACTTTCTCTCTTAATGGTAGCATTTTTATCCATCATCATGAAATTTAATATTTCAGACTGGGGCACAGTATTACAAATCTCCAATCTTTCACTCAATACAATGGGTGTTGACAACTTGAGCACCACGATGACAGTGTAAAGTAGCAGCCAGCCACTAACAATGGTAATTTTTATATTCTCTTGCAATGGACAAGTCCAATCATGTCCTTCTGAGGCTAAATACTGCTAATACAGAATGTGATATAAATTGTAAGTAAAAGTTGTCAGATAAATGTTCTCTTTTTGAGCAGATTAAGAATTCTCACTCTATAAAAAGAAGAAAATTAATGTCCAGATTATTTGTGAATTTATTTGAGAATTGTAAAGAGAGTAAGAGAAAAAGACATTTATAGACATATTATAGGTTTACTGATTTTCTAGGAAGGTAATCCTAGAGCAAATGTATGTAAGCAGCATATATTGGTCCAGTGGCGTAACTAAAAATGACTGGGCCCCACAGCAAATTTTTGAATGTCCCCCCCCCCCCAGAAATTTTTTCACAACCCCTTCCTTTCATTCCTTTCATGCTGTCCCCTTTCCTTTGGCTAGTAAAGATCGTTCTTTCAGACCAGGCTCGGTCATTGTGTAATACTGTTGCGGGACCCTGACAAAATCTTTTAGTACTTCTCCTCCTCCTCTTGGGTGGGCCCCTTCTGGGTCAGGGCCCCAAAGCAGCCGCTTCCCCTGCTTCCCCTTTAGTTACGCACTGTATTGGTTTTATATGCACATCAAGATACTAGGCATAATTTAAAGGGGTTGTCCAAATGATTGATAAAGCTCATCAAAGAGGAATTGTGAGAAAATAATGAAATATGCCAACCTCATCAATGTCATCCCTGTCCAGCCTGCCATGACAATTCCTGTCTTTAAATGGACACTGTCACCTGGATGTCACTTACTGAGCTATTAACATCACCACATCAGTCTCTACGAGTTATATTCAAATATACTAGTATTACTGCCCTGTGTCCTGTAATTCGTCTATAAAATTGCTTTTATTAATATACTAATTGACTCAATAAGGAGCCCAAGAGGCTGTCCTTCTGGCCGTTGGAGCCCAGCTGCGCCCATTATCTTGGAGCCCAGCACCACCCCACTGTTAATTTATTCACTGCTCATCGCCCACATATTGTGTTTGTTGGGCCTGAAATCTTGCGCATTTCCAGGTCGAGCGAAGTTGGCGCATGTGCACTTCGTTCTGTGAGGCCGATGCCAGAACGGTACTCGGGTACTGACATGAGTACTGACATGAGTATCCACGGCGCATGCACGAGATTTCGGGTGCAACAAACACATTACGTAAGCGATGCGCAGTTAATGAATTAATAGTGGGGAGTTGCTGGGCTCCAAGATAATGGGCGCCGCTTTGCTCCAACGGGCAGAGGGAGAGACGATTGAGCCCCATATTGAGGTAATATTAATAAAAGCGATTTTATAGACAAATTACAAGACAAAGGGCAGCAATACTAGTATATGTTAATATAAATCGTGGAGAATGATGTAGTGTTGTTAATAGCTCAGAAAGTGAAATCCAGGTGACAGTGTCCCTTTAAGGTTTCAGATGAGCGTGTCCAGTGCAGAAATCATGATCCGTGTGTGAGTGTGATTCTCCGTTATGAACACTGCTCTTTTAGCAGGAGTGCACGGCAGTATACTGATTTATACTGTGCGTGCCTCTGCCTGAAATAATGTTGTCAGCCTAAGCCTCATTCATATGTCTGTGCTTTGGTCAGTAATCTCCATCAGTGATTGTGAGATGAGCGAATCGAGTTTCGGATGTTACATCCGATATCACAGTTTTCAAAACTTCGGATTAATACTATACCTAGATCCATCTCCTTAAAGTATTAGAATGTATGGGATCTGATGAGCCAAAGTTAGTTATTTGTAAAGTCACGCATGACTTTGTTGAATAACTTTAGTAATTGATTTTTAAAGAGGTAAACCCCTTTAAAACTTGAAAACGAACTCGGCTTCGGTTCTCAGGTAACAGTCTCCAGGACTAGGACTCCAAAGCAAATTTTGTAACATGGCTCCCCACTTATGGTACTATGCTTATGACACTGGTGTCTTTTTAACTGGTAGAACAGCTTTTCACACCACTTAAGCACCAGGGCTCAAGACCGGATACATACAGCAGAGCCGTATACACAGGGTCTTGAGGCAATACTATACAATGGTCCCACAGACAATTATTAAAAATATATTATCTTCCAGAGCTAACACGTCCAGAGAAGAAAGCCTCTGTAGCATGGAATTTTATAGAACAGGGAACTATTTGTTTTTCTCAAACACCATAAAAATCTGCAAAAAAAAAACAAAAAACCTCTGTATGAAATTTGGGGCTTACAGAAGTGAGGTATTGAACTGTATATTTCTATTAGTGTTTTTTTATTGCTGTCCACAACACTTTGTGGGGACCTCTTATACCCTCCTGTGACTTAGTGAAAAAGTAAAGAAGTTGTTACTAGTGTTGAGCGAGCACCAAAGTATTTGGGTGTTTGGGTCTAACACATAGCTATGTTCGTGTGCTCGGCCGAGCACCCGAGTATAATGGAAGTCAATGGGAGACAACCAGGCACCCCCTGCTCTGAAGAAAGGAGGGTGTCTGGTCCATTGTAAAAGGTCTGAAAGTGACAGAAACACCACCGAAAAGGATCGGGAACAGCATTGGGACAATGTCTGGATGCATCTTGGACTCCCAGGTCACTGCTGGGAACCATGTTGTCCGAGTCGTACGCCACTTTCACAGACTGACAAAAATACACCAAAACCCCCCCAAAAAATATCAATTTTTCAGGAAAAAATGTTATCAAACATTCTTTCCTGTATATTCAATTGTATATACAGTGCAAGTACTGCCAAAAATTACAAGCAAGAGGCACTCCGAAACAGCCTATATATCACATAAAGGAGGGCCAAGTTCACATTGTGGTACAATTGTTCAGATAGTGGGACTCCTACACTCATAATTAAAGCCTATGCACTTAGTCAAAGGGCTGCCAAAAATTACAAGGAACTGGAAATACAATACACCTTTTATTACACACAAAGGAGGGCATCATACACACTATTAAAAAATTATGATTGGTGGCCTGCTGGTTACCCTTAAAAACATTTGTAGCAAGGGGGTGCTGGTGAGCTGACCCTGAAAAACATTATGGTTGAGGGCCTGCTGGTGAGCTGACCCTATAACACATTATGGTTGAGGGCCTGCTGGTGAGCTGACCCTGTAAAACATTATGGTTGAGGACCTGCTGGTGAGCTGACCCTGTAAAACATTATGTTTGAGGCCCTGTTGTTGAGCTGACCCTCTAAAACATTATGGTTGAGGGCCTGCTGGTGAGCTGACCCTCTAAAACATTATGGTTGAGGGCCTGCTGGTGAGCTGACCTTCTAAAACATTATGGTTGAGGGCCTGCTGGTGAGCTGACCTTCTAAAACATTATGGGGGAGTGCCTGCTGGTGAGGTGATCCTCTAAAATATTATGGTTGAGGGCCTGCTGATGAGCTGACCCTCTTTAAAAATTGTAGTGGAGGGAATATATACAATCTGGATGAGGAGGGGAAGGAGAAGAAAACAAGATTCAACCATATACACTTTTTTATGGCGGAAAAGGTGCATGGGAAAACACTACAGTAGACTGAGTACATTATAAACAATACATTGAAATTGACTTTATGTTCATCATCAGCTCAGCTTTCCTCTGGTGGATTTGAGAAGTCACGGGCAATCTAGGCCTTGTTCATTTTATGAGTTATAATGCCACCAGAAGCACTAAATAAACACTCAGACAAAACACTGGCAGCAGGGCAGGCCCGCACCTCCAAGGCATAGAGTGCAAGTTCGTGCCATGTGTCTAGCTTGCACACCCAGTAGTTATAAGGCACTGAGGGATCATTTAGGATGCTGACACGGTCTGCGATGTATTCCTTCACCATCTTCTAAAACTTTTCCCTCCTTGTGCCACTAGGCCATGCTTCAGGGTGAGGTTGGTGGCGGGGTGTCATGAAAGTGTCCTATGCCTTGGAGAGTGTTGCCCTGCCTTTGTTAGAACTACTGTGTGTTCCCCTTGTCTCCCTTCCTCGGTTGCCTAAGAAAGGTTGCCTAACAAAGTACGGAGTCTGCCGGCCGCGTTGTGAGATGGAATAATTTGCAATATCTCAACAAGTACCTTCTGGTATTGCACCATTTTACTCAACCTCTCCAGCACAGGAATGAGAGATGAGAAGTTCTATTTGTAGCGGGGGTCAAGAAGGGTGAACACCCAGTAATCTGTGTTATTTAAATTGCGTATAACACGAGGGTCGCGGGAAAGGCAGTCTAACATGAAGTCAGCCATGTGTGCCAGAGTACTAACAGGCAAGACGTCGATGTCAACATCAGGATGATTCTCCATCTCCTCCTCTTCTGCCCATCCATGCTGAACAGATGGAATTAAATTTCCATAAAGTTCCTCTGTAGCAGAGGCAACTGTCTCTGGCCCAATTCGTGCTGAGAAGATGAGCTCTGGGTTGTCTGGCTATCAACATGTGTAATGTTCTCCCACATTTCCTCATCTGCCACATTCAGAGCGTCGTCCTTAATTTTGAGCAACGATCATTTAAGTAGACATAGCAGTGGGATGGTTACGCTGATAATAGCGTTATCGCCACTAACCATCTGTGTGGATTCCTCAAAGTTTTTTTAAAACCTGACAGAGGTCTGACATCAATGCCCACTACTCGCTTGTGAATAGTGGCAGTTGACTGGAAATGCGACGACCATGTTGCAGCTGGCATTCCACAACTGCCCTCTGCTGCTCACAAAGCCTGGCCAACATGAAGAACGTAGTGTTCCAGCATGTGCTCACTTCACACAACAGTCGGTGAGCTGGAAGCTGCAAGCGCTGCTGCATGGTTGATAGACTGGCTGAAGCTGTGGACAACTTGGAAACAGGCACACACGTGGCGCACTTTAACTAGTAGCTCTGCCAAATCGGGATAGGTTTTTATAAACCACTAAGTTTAAGACGTGGGCTAGGCATGGGATGTGTGTCAGGTTGCCGAGCTCCAAAGCCGCAACCAAGTTACGGCCATTGTCAGACACAACCATGCCTGGTTGTAGGTTGAGTGGTGAGAGCCACAGCTTGGTCTTGTCCCTTATACCCTGCCATAGCTCTGCGGCAGTATTCTCTTTGTCTCCTAAGCAGATCAGCTTCAGCACGGCCTGTTGACGCTTACTCACAGCAGTGCTACACTGCTTACAGCTAGCGACTAATGGCTGACTAGTGTTGTAGGTTGAAGTGGAGGAGGAGAAGTGGGGGTTGGAGCCAGTAACATAGCTGCTGGCAGAGACCCTGATGAACGTAGGGCCCGCAATTCAGGGCGTGGGTAGCACCTGTGCCATCCCAGGGTATGACTCACTCCCGGCCTCCACAATATTCACCCAGTGTGCGGTCAGGGAAATGTAGTGTCCCTAGCAACCAGCACTTGTCCATGTGTCCGTGGTGAGGTGAACCTTCCCAGTAAGTGCATTGGTCAGGGCATGCGTGATTTTCTGGGACACATGCTGGTGTAAGGCGGGCACGGCACACCGTGAAAAATAGTGGCAGCTGGGGACTGTGTACCTGGAGATGGCCGCCGACATCAGGCTGCAGAAGGCCTCAGTGTCCACAAGCCTAAATGAAATCATTTCGAGGGCCAGTAAGTTGTGCATTTAAGTGCTATGGCTTGCGTTCAAATGCCTGTGTTATCAACATTTGGATGCTGAACTGGGACAGGGAAGTGGATGTTGTTGCTGACAATTCATGCGAAGGTCCAGGTGCAGGGCTAGCGGCATCCGGGCCTGCGACTTCAAAAGGGGATTGGCCAGCAGTGCGTAACACAGAGGAAGAGGAGGCAGTGGTGTGACCCGCAGACCCAGATTGTGGACCCGGGCATTCGGTCCACTTATTAGGGTGCTTGGATGCCATGTGGCGGATCATGCTGGTGGTGGTGAGGTTGCTAGTGTTCACGCCACAGCTCATTTTGTACGACACAGGTTGCAAGCTACCACTCTTTTGTCATCTGCACTTTCCTCAAAAAAGCGCCATATTGTGGAACACCTACCCCTTGACAAGGTATATTTACGCATGGGGGTGCTCTGTGTAATGATTTCGGGCCTGTTTGGTGTGGGCCGACTTCTCCCTTTTGCATCCCCACTGGCTCTGGCCAGATTAATGGAAGTTGTAATACGTATACACACTGTTTTCAGATACAGTTCCGCATTGGATACAAAAACCAACATATTTTGGACACTACACTAGGCCCAGATTAATGTAAGTTGTAATTATACACACTGTTTTCAGATGCAGTTCAATATTGGATACAAAAACCAAAAGATTTTGGACACTATACTAGGTCCAGATTAATGGAAGTTGTAATTTAGACAGTGTTTTTAGATGCAGTTCACTATTGGATACAAAAACCAAATATTTTGGATACTCTACTATGCCCAGATTAATGGAAGTTTTAATATATACACTGTTTTCAGATGCAGTTCAGTATCGGATACAAAAACCAACAGATTTTGGACACTACACTACGCTCAGATTAATGGAAGTTGTAATATACACACTGTTTTCAGATGCAGTTCAGTATCGGATACAAAAACTAACAGATTTTGGACACTACACTACGCTCAGATTAATGGAAGTTGTAATATACACACTGTTTTCTGATGCAGTTCAGTATAGGATACAAAAACTAACATATTTTGGACACTAAATTGTAATATACACAATGTTTTTAGATGCAGTTCAGTATTGGGTATAGAACACCACAGATTACAGACACTATATTATGCCCAGATTATTGGAATTTGCAATTTCTCTAACTAAAATCGCTGAAATTTGCTCCGTGCTCTGTCTTTACCTTCCTACCCAATGCTCTCCCTGTCTACGCCTGAGCCGAACATGCGTCATCGGGTGCTATATAGCACCCGATGACACGTTCCGGCCAGTCAATCACTGTAATGCCAGCAGCCAACATGGCTACTGGCATTACAGTGAGAGCAGTACTTACCTGCACCTTTATTGGCAGCTTAAAACCTGCGAAATGTGCAGGGTGGAGACTCGAGCATTCCGCTCGATCACATGCAGTACTCGGCCGAGTACCGCCATATGCCGGGCATAGCGATGCTCGAGCCGAACAGATATACGGCCGAGCATGTTCACTCAACACTAGTTGCTACTATACATATTATTTTTTTAAATAAACTTTTATAGATTCTAAAATTGCTTTTAAAAACACAAATTGAAGCAGCTTTTCATTTATAGTATAATTCTGTGTATTCAGTAATTACTGTACGAAGGAAGCAATAGAAATGTAAAGTAACTGCTCTAATGACCAAAAGTAATTAAAGTGTGAATAAATTATAATGGGATAATTATATGTTTACTTTCATATATATAAAATGAATAATGTAATAGTTTTTTCTCTTTACTGAGTTGAAAGGCAAGTAATTATGGTAAATATTAAGTTGAAGTAATATTAAAAAAACTAATTATATATTCTTTATAACCCATGATACAAAGGTTAATCTTTCTATGTCAAAAACCTCAATTTGATGCTTATGCCAGTTAACTTAATTTGAGTTAGCAAAAAAAAAGATCATTAGTCATTATTTGTGTAAAAAAGATAATTATCTTACATTGGCACGGTCTTGTGATAATTAAGACTTTTCATTCATCAGTTACCATGACACTGACTTGGGCAATAGATTACTTTGTAATAGTTAAGACATACTAAGAAAATGCAACAATAACAATACAATATCAAGTGCAAAAACCTAAAATGTGTTTCTAAATGACACATTACAGGAGAAGTGGAGACACAGGAGACAGAAAAGAAAAAAAACAGGAAAAATAATAAAGGGAATTGTGGAATGGTCATCTGGAACAAAATCACCAATGAAATCCAAACATCCCAATGCAAGCCACTCTTTAGTGTAAATGGAGAAGAGTCACAACAGAAATGTGAAAAGTTCATTGTACTGTCATGTCTACTAAATAGCTCCTGCTGGAGCTCTCATGCCAAAACCTTGTGAACCACAAGCCAGCTGTACACAACAATGATGTCAGTTATTTTTAGAGTCTCTTTCAAGGATCAACAACATGTTTGCTCAGGTAACATATACTGTATAGTAGGTCTTCTAAGTCTACTTTCACACTCGCGTTTTGGCTTTCCGTTTGTGAGATCCGTTCAGGGCTTTCACAAGCGGTCCAAAATGGATCAGTGTCCGCCTGATGAAACTGAGCCAAACGGATCCGTCCTGGCACACAATGTAAGTCAATGGGGACAGATCCGTTTTCACTGACACAATCTAGCACAATAGAAAATGGATCCGTCCTCCATTGACTTTCAATAGTGTTCAAGACGGATCCGTCTTGGTTATGTTAAAGATAATACAAACGGATCCGTTCTAAACAGGAGTAGACGGCTGTATTATCTGAACGGATCCGTCCCTGACGGATCCGCACAAAACGTGAGTGTGCAAGTTGTCTAAGTTGAGCAAATAAAGCTGGCTATAAACATAATTATTATTGCCAGCGAGGTATTCTGGTACTTAAATGATGATCACCTCTCCTCAGGATAGGTCATCAATAGTGTTGGTCGAACTTGCGATTGATTTTCAAGTTCGGCATTCAGGTTCGGGTTATCTAAGAATTCCGTAATGGATTTCGTTACCGTGGACAGCATAGAGATCTATTATGATGGAATGCAATAAGGAATGCCTCTTTCAGGCTTCCGTGGTGCATGCCATCATAGAATTCCGTCATGATACGTCATAGAAACCCAAACAGCGAACTTGCAAATCGCAAGTTCATCAATTAGAAATAGGTTGTGATCAGACTCCCCATACACCCACTGATCAGCTTTTTCACCAGTACCAGAAACTATAGTGGATATGATTTCATCCACTGTGTAGCTTCTGGCAGTGGCATACTGCAGCTTAGCTGCCATTCACTCAAATACAAGCTGAGCTGCAGTACCCTGGCACACTTACTATACAGTAAATGGAATCTTCTGCTTCCAGATTTGTCTACTCTATACTGCTTGAAACAGCGGATTGGTGGGGATGTACTGTAGGATATAGGACCCCAACCAATATTTAGGGTAGGTTATCAATACGTAGGTATGGAAAAACTCACTTGCTTACTGCTGCACGACTATATACATTGTGGCAGTAAGCTCTTATCTGTAACCCAATGCATTAAAGTGTAAGGTTATATTACGATCTGGCAGCACCCCGTGGTGCTCCAGATCACTGAGACTGTGCTGTGCTATGATAGATTTAAATACACTGGGTGTCCCCAAGCACTGACTCCATATATGGATATAGCTATATATGAAGTCAGAGCAGGGACTCCTAAGCCGAACTAGAGTTGGGACACCCTCCCCTCTTCAGAGCAGGGGGTGCCTGGGTTTCTCCCACTGACTTCCATTGTGCTCGGTAGAGCAACGCGGAGTGTTGTACTGTTGTACTGTTGTAGTTGATGTACTCGAGCACACGAGCACTTTGGTGCTCGCCCAACACTAATAGCATGTCAAGGCATGTTAATGCGTGTATGCTCATACGCAATAGTGAATAAATTGAGATGTTTTCAACATTATGTTTTAAATTTGATCCTGTGATTTCCATAAACAGTGTGTATATGACTCTTTCTCTCTCTCTTTCTGTGTATATACAGGGGCGTAGCTTGAGGGGTTGCAGAGTTATCAGTCGCTACCGGGCCCAGGAGCCTGAGGGGGCCCAAAGACACTTGTGCCGCATAAGAAAACACATGAAGCACTGAGGGAGGGGAGGCCCAAGCTAAAAAAGCATTTAGCTACGCTCCTGTGTATATATATATATATATATATATATATATATAATCACCAAAAGACGAGGCAGCACTCCAATGTGGGTGAAGGGTGATGACCCAATTTATTCCCAGGCAGCGTTTTAGCCTTCTCAATGAGGCCTTTGTCAGACAAAACAATACTGTTGCAAGTGGGGTATATAGCCAAACGTGGTCACATGATACACAAGTGAATAATTAGACAATTAAACACGTTACATCACAGTAATTGGTCACATGATCCATGAGTAATATAAAGTACATAAAATCAGTGTATAACAATCACAAAATTACTACATAGGTCTGCCTATTAGTGCATGAGAACAACATATACTCAAAACTTGGTATATGATTAATCAATCAGTGATAAAGTGTCAGTGCTAATGGTGTATAAAGGGTTAAAAACTAGCCCAGCTTGTAAATACACAGCTGACTGGTAATCTATATTAATTAAGATGCAAAATTCCAGTCTAAAATTGGTGGTCATTGGCGTCCGCCTGTTACGGCGTTCCGCTGTGCCAATCACGCAGGTGCGGAGTCAAACCCTCCCCACCCCTACCCACAAGTGCATAGCGCATCTGTCGTTAAACGTCCACGTGACCCAGGACGTGCTGACGGAGAGCGTGTCACACACAATGGGAGGAGAGCGGGGAAGGTCATGTGACTCCGATTCGGTCAATCAGCTAAAGCTGTGTATCAAGTAGCTATGGAAACCCTGTGGTTTACAGGAACTTAAAAATAAATAAATACGAGGCACCAGCGTCATTGATAACAATGGAGCAAGAACTTAAAACTATACAAACTTATTGGTGGTACTCCCATTGATACAGTGACATCCCAACAGGGTGACCACCGTACCAATAGTGCACACCACGTTTCTGTCAGCACGCCAATGTCGACAGGCCCGCTGTGCCATGGCAGGCCACCTTTGCACGTCACAATCACACGATGCTGACTGAAAAATGCAAGGTAAGGTGCAACATTGGAGTGGGGTCCATCTACTGTACTCCCAATCCATGCAACCAAGCGAAAGGGCACATATGTGTCCCCCCCTAGGTTACACAAACTCCACCACCGCAAAAAGAACAGTCTAAGCGATGCAAACATGCTATCAATCATTACACTTCATTTCAGTTTGAGTGTCTTTAAACGGTACATCCATATTAGCTCACGTCGCTTCAATATTTCCTCCCTGTTCCCACCTCTTTTCAGATAAGGGATATGATCAATAGTGATGAACGGCAGGGGCAATATTTGAATTTGCGATATTTCGAGAATATTCGTTAGAATATTCGTCATACATTCGCAAATATTCGTATTTCAGATTATTCTATCGATTGCGAAAAATCGGCAATGTAATATTCGCATAATGCAAATATTCTAACACCCGAATAAATAGCACTAGTGCTATAGAATATAGTGCTATATTTTCATTTTTTAGAATATTCGTTATTTTTTTTCCATCTGAATTCATGATTCCTCCCTGCTTAAGTTGCTTTTGGGCAAATGACTGTTCACATTAAATGGGAAAAAATTACAAATATTCTAAAAAATAAATATATAGCATTATATTCTATAGTGCTATATATTCGTGTTTCAGAATATTCGCATTAAGCGAATATTACATTGCCGATTTTTTGCATAAAAGAAAAAAAAATTTCTCTTATGTGAAAAATTGGCAATGTAATATTCGCGTAATGTGAATATTCTGAAACACGAATATATAGAATATTCGTCATTTTTTCCAATTTAATGTGAACAGTTATAGGCCCAAAAGCAACTTAAACAGGAAGGAATCATGACTTCAGATGGAAAAAAATACCGAATATTCTAAAAAACAAAAATATAGCACTATATTCTATAGTGCTATATATTCGGGTGTTAGAATATTCGCATTACGTGAATATTACATTGCCGATTTTTCGTATTAAAAAAATAATTAAATGAACAATATTGCAAGGTAATGGGTTCAGATGAAAAAAAAATATGAATATTAGTTTTTACGAATATATATCACTATATTCTAAATATTCGCAAATTTTCTAAGTGCCGATATTCGTGATAAAAATTCGAAATTCGAATATTCGTGCTCAACACTAGTGATCAATAATTCTAAATCTTAGATCCTTTTCTCTATGCCCAGCCCCTGCAAAATGTTTTGGTACAGGTAAGTCTTTCCTTTTCTGACGGATGCTGTACCGATGGTAATTCAACCGTGTCTTTAGATCTAAGGTAGTTTCTCCTACATATAGGAGGTTACACGGACATTGAAGCAAGTAAGTTAAAAAGGAACTATCACAGGTCAAATAATGACGGATCTCATGTTGTGTATTCAAAATAAAGTGAGTAAACATATTACCTTTAAGCATATAACTGCAATTCACGCAGTTTAGACAGGAAAAACATCCATTTCTCCTGATGCCAAAATACGTTTGACTCATCTCCTTGTTCAGCACATCTGCTTTTTCAAGCCTATCTTGTAAATTAAGAGACCTTCTATAAGACATTAAAGGAGGGATCTGAAACTACTTCACATGTCGTAAATTACTTCTAAAGATAGGCCAATGTTTCTTAACCCCTTCTAAAAGGTTGTCACCTTTTAGCCCAGGCCATTTTTTTGAAATCTGACATGTGTCACTTATGTGGTAATAGCTTTGGAACACTTTTACTTATATAAGCCATTCTGAGATTGTTTTCTCGTGACACATTGTACTTCATGATATTCATAAATTTGAGTCAATATATTTCACCTTTATTTGTGAAAAAATCCCAAATTTACCCAAAATCTTGAAGAATTCCCAAATTTTCTAATTTCAGTTTCTCTACTTTTATAATAGATAGTTATACCTCATATAATAGTTATTGCTTTACATTTCCCATATGTCTACTTCATGTTTGGATCATTTTTAAAATGAAATTTTATTTTTTGGGGATGTTAGCAGGCTTAGAAGTTTTGCAGCAAATTTTGAAACTTTTCAGAAAATTTCAAAAACTCACTTTTTAAGGACTAGTTCAGGTCTGAAGTCACTTTGTGAGGCTTACATAATAAAAACCTCATAAATGGCCCCATTTTAGAAATTACACCCCTCCAGGTATTCAAAACTGATTTTACAAACTTTGTTCCACAAGAATTAACCGCCGAACGCACGGATGCGTCCAGGCGGCGGCAAGTTTGTTCCTCCTGGACGTATCCGTGCGTCATCTCGCGAGAGCCGAGATCTACTGTGAACGCGCGCGCGCGTTCACAGCAGAGCGCGGCTCTGCAGTTGTACTACAGCCTGCCAGCGATGATCAATCGCTGGCAGGCTGTAAATGTAAAATAAATGAGATCAAAGTGGTATATCAGACGCTGTGTTGCTAACAGCGTCTGATATACCTAATACCTGGTCCTCTGGTGGTCCCATTTACTGGGATCGACCACCAGAGGACCAGGTAACAATGTAAAGTTGCACCAAACACTACACTAACCCCACCCCCACCCCCTCACTTTATAACCACTATTAACCCCTTGTTAACCCCTGATCACCCCATATAGACTCCTGATCACCCCCTGTCACTGATCACCCCCTGTAAGGCTCTATTCACATGTCCATATGTGTTTTGCGGTTCCGCGGATCCACAGATCCGTGCCACGGATCCGCGGCGCGGATCCGCAAAACACGGACACCGTCAATGTGCTTTCCGCATTTTGCAGATCCGCACATTGCCAGAACTATATAGAAAATGCTTTTCTTGTCCGCAATTGCGGACAAGAAAAGGGCATGTTCTATATTTTTGCAGAACGGAAATGCAGACCCGTAAGTGCGGATCCGCAATTCCGGATCGAGCGGGACAAAGTCTGTCCCCATAGAAATGAATGGGTCCGCAATTCCGTTCCGCAAACAGAATTTCGGACGTGTGAATGGGGCATAAGGGTCCCTTATCACCGCCAGTTAGTTAGCTACTTGTTAGGTAGCTAGCGCCCAGCCCACCGCACCGCAGTCACTGATTTTGGCAGAGATTTTTTCATCCACATTGATCGATGCGAATAAAAAATCTGTGCCGTTCATTTTTTTTTTTTTTTTTCAGCCCAGAGGCTGAACGGAAAAAAAAAATCTCATTACCCGTATGCTCAATATACGGAGAATCGCAGAAACTCCTAATGCTGGCCATACGTGTAATGATTGCGGAAACCCTCAAATGCCAGGGCAGTACAAAAACCTCACATGTGACCCCATTTTGGAAAGAAGACACCCCAAGGTATTCCGTTAGGGGTATGGGGAGTTCATGTAAAATTTTATTTTTCGTCACAAGTTAGTGGAATATGAGACTATATAAGAAAAAAATTTTTCTGTGAACTCGCCATACCCCTCACAGAATACCTTGGGGTGTCTTCTTTCCACAATGGGGTCACTTGTGGGGTATTTATACTGCCCTGGCATTTTAGGGGTCCTAAAGCGTGAGAATCCAAATGTGTAAAAATGCCCTGTGAAATACTAAAGGTACTCATTGGTTTAAGGGCCCCTTTGCGCATCTTGGCTGCAAAAAAGTGGCACACATGTGGTATCGCCGTACTCAGGAGAAGTAGGGCAATGTGTTTTGGGGTGTATTTTTACATATACCCATGCTGGGTGAGAGAAATATCTCTGTAAATGACAACTTTTTAAATTTTTTTATACAAAGTTGTCAATTTACAGCGATATTTCTCACACAAAGTATGGGTATATGTAAAAATACACCCCAAAACACATTGCCCTACTTCTCCTGAGTACAGCGATACCACATGATTGACACTTTTTTGCAGCCTGGGTGCGCAAAGGGGCCCAAATTCCAATGAGTACCTTTAGCTTTTACATGGCTGCTCACAATTTAGCCCTGCCCAAAATGCCAGAACAGTACAAACACCCCACATGTGACCCCATTTTGGAAAGAAGACACCCCAAGGTATTCGCTGAGGGGCATAGTGAGTCCATGAAAATTTAACTTTTTGTCAAAAGTTAGCAGAAAGGGAGACTTTTGAGAAAAACAATAAAAATCAATTTCCGCTAACTTGTGCCAAAAAAAATCTTCTGTGAACTCGCCATGCCCCTCATGGAATACCTTGGGGTGTCTTCTTTCCAAAATGGGGTCACATGTGGGGTATTTATACTGCCCTGGCAATTTAGGGGCCCTAAAGCGTGAGAAGAAAAATGCATAAAATGCCCTCCTAAAAGGTACTCATTGGTTTAGGGCCCCTTTGCACATCTTGGCTGCAAAAAGTGCACACATGTGGTATCGCCGTACTCAGGAGAAGTAGGGCAATGTGTTTTGGGGTGTATTTTTACATATACCCATGCTGGGTGAGAGAAATATCTCTGTAAATTGACAACTTTGTATAAATTTTTATACAAAGTTGTCAATTTACAGAGATATTTCTCACACCAAGTATGGGTATATGTAAAATACACCCCAAAGCACATTGCCCTACTTCTCCTGAGTACAGCGATACCACATGAGTGACACTTTTTGCAGCCTAGATGCGCAAAGGGCCCAAATCTAATGAGTACCTTTAGCTTTACATGGCTGCTCACAATTTAGCCCTGCCCAAAATGCCAGAACAGTACAAACACCCACATGTGACCCCATTTTGGAAAGAAGACACCCCAAGGTATTCGCTGAGGGGCATAGTGAGTCCATGAAAAATTTAACTTTTTGTCAAAAGTTAGCAGAAAGGGAGACTTTTTGAGAAAAACAATAAAAATCAATTTCCGCTAACTTGTGCCAAAAAAAATCTTCTGTGAACTCGCCATGCCCCTCATGGAATACCTTGGGGTGTCTTCTTTCCAAAATGGGGTCACATGTGGGGTATTTATACTGCCCTGGCAATTTAGGGGCCCTAAAGCGTGAGAAGAAAAATGCATAAAAATGCCCTCCTAAAAGGTACTCATTGGTTTTAGGGCCCTTTGCACATCTTGGCTGCAAAAAGTGCCACACATGTGGTATCGCCGTACTCAGGAGAAGTAGGGCGATGTGTTTTGGGGTGTATTTTTACATATACCCATACTGGGTGAGAGAAATATCTCTGTAAATTGACAACTTTGTATAAATTTTTTTTAAAAGTTGTCATTTACAGAGATATTTCTCACACCCAGTATGGGTATATGTAAAAATACACCCCAAAGCACATTGCCCTACTTCTCCTGAGTACGGCGATACCACATGAGTGACACTTTTTGCAGCCAAGATGCCAAAGGGCCCAAATTCCAATGAGTACCTTTAGATTTCACAGGGCATTTTTACTCATTTTGGATTCTCACGCTTTAGGGCCCCTAAAATGCCAGGGCAGTATAAATACCCCACAAGTGAGCCCATTTTGGAAGAAGACACCCCAAGGTATTCTGTGAGGGGCATGGCAAGTTCACAGAAATTTTTTTTTTGGCACAAGTTAGCGGAAATTGATATTTTTTTTTTTTTTTTTACAAAGTCTCATATTTCACTAACTTGTGACAAAAATAAAATTTTACATAAACTCACCATACCCCTCACAGAATACCTTGGGGTGTCTTCTTTCTAAAATGGGGTCACATGTGGGGTATTTATACTGTCCTGGCATTTTAGGGGCCCCTAAAGCGTGAGAAGAAGTCTGGAATCCAAATGCGTAAAAATGCCCTGTGAAATCCTAAAGGTACTCATTGGAATTTGGGCCCTTTGCACCCAGGCTGCAAAAAGTGTCACTCATGTGGTATCGCCGTACTCAGGAGAAGTAGGGCAATGTGTTTTGGGGTGTATTTTTATATATACCCATACTTTGTGTGAGAAATATCGCTGTAATCGACAACTTTTTAAATTTTTTTAAACAAAGTTGTCAGTTTACAGAGATATTTCTCTCACTCAACATGGGTATATGTAAAAATACACCCCAAAACACATTGCCCTACTTCTCCTGAGTACGGCAATACCACATGAGTGACACTTTTGCAGCCTGGGTGCAAAGAGGCCCAAATTCCAACGAGTACCTTTAGCTTTTACATGGCTGCTCACAATTTAGCCCGCCCAAAATGCCAGAACAGTAAACACACCTCACAAGTGACCCCATTTCGGAAAGTAGACACCCCAAGGTATTCACTGAGGGGCATAGTGAGTCCGTGGGAGATTTCATTTTTTTGCCAGAAGTTAGCAGAAATGGAAACTTTATTATTTTTATTTTTTCCTCAGAAAGTGTCATTTTCCGCTAACTTGTGAAAAAAATGAAATGATACATGAACTCACCATGCCCCTCCATGAATACTTTGGGGTGTCTTCTTTCTAAAATGGTGTCATTTGGGGGTATTTATACTATCCTGGCATTCTAGCACCTGAAGAAACATGACAGGTGCTCAGAAAGTCAGAGCTGCTTCAAAATGCAGAAATTCACTTTTTGCACCATAGTTTGTAAACGCTATAACTTTTACCCAAACTAATAAATATACACTTATTGTATTTTTTTATCAAAGACATGTAGAACAATAAATTTTGCAAAAATATATATAGAAATGTAGTTTTTAAAAAAATTACAACAGAAAGTGAAAATGTCATTTTGCAAAATTTGGTAATTTTGATTAATAGCAAAAGTAAAAACGTCAGCAACAATGAAATACCACCAAATGAAAGCTCTATTAGTGAGAAGAAAAGGAGGTAAAATTCATTTGGGTGGTAAGTTGCATGACGGAGCAATAAACGGGTAAAGTAGTGTAGTGCAGAATTGTAAAAAGTGGCCTGGTCATTAAGGGTGTTTAAGCTATGGGGGCTGAAGTGGTTAATGAAAAATGGACATGGAATTTTAGAATTTCACTTTTTTGCCAGATTTTACATTTGAATCCATTTTTTCCAGTAGCAAAGAAAGGGTTAACAGCCAAACAAATCTCAATATTTATTACCATGATTCTGCGGTTTACAGAGACACCCCAAATGTGTTGTAAACTGCTGTATGGCCACACGGCAGGGCGCAGAAGGAAACGAACGCCATATGGTTTTTGGAAGGCGAATTTAGCTGAACTGGTTTTTAGATGCCATGTCATATTTGAATCCCCCTGATGCACCCCTAGAAACTCAGAACAGTGACCACATTTTGTAAACTACGGGATAAGGTGCCAGTTTTATTGGTACTATTTTGGGGTACATATTAATTTTAATTGCTCTAACCAAAAAATTTATGTTTTGGCACCGTTTTTATTTTTTACAACATTTATCTGACAGGGTAGATTGTGTGCTTTATCGAGCAGGTTCTTCCGGACGCAATGATATCAAATATACTTCTTATGTTTGTTTGTTTCAGTTTTACATAATAATAAAACCGAAATAATGATGTTTTAGTGTCTCCATAGTCTGAGAGCCATAGCTTTTTTTCATTTTTTGCAGGATGAGGTGACGGTATGATTGGTACTATTTTGGGTATACGTCCTTTTGATCGCTTGCTGTTGCAATTTTTGTGATGTAAGGTGACAAAAATGCCTCTTTGTTTACATAGTGTTTTTTTTATGGTGTTCACCTGAGGAGTTAGGTCATGTGATATTTTTATAGAGCAGGTTGTTATGGACTTGGCGATACCTAATATGTGTATTTTTTATGTATTTCACTTTTTTCACAATAAGAGCAGTTTTGAAACAAAAAAAATGTTTTAGTGTCTCCATGTTATGAGAGCTATCGCTGTTTTATTTTTTGGGCGATTGTCTTAGGTAGGGGCTCATTTTTGGGGGGATGAGGTGTCGGTTTTATTGATACCATTTTGTAGGACATACACTTTTTTGATCGCTTCGTGTTGCACTTTTTGTGATGTAAGGTGACAAAAATGTTTTTTTTTTACACCGTTTTTATTTTAATTTTTTTTAAATGTTTATCGGACAGGGTGGATCATGTGATCCTTTAATAGTGGCCCCTGCCCCCTTAACAGTGACCACCACGGTGTCTGCCCCTTTAACAGTGACCTCCACAGCGGCCTGCCCCCTTAACAGTAACCTTTAACGGTTACCTTCACAGTGCCCACCCCTTTAACAGTGACCTCCACAGCAGCTGCCCCTTTAATAGTGGCTTCTGCCCCTTTAACAGTGACCTCCACAGCGCCCTGCCCCTTTAAAGCTAGCGCTACATGACGACATGTGACACGCAACTTTTTCTCCCAACAATTTTTATAATTATAGGTTATGGTGTCAAACTGCGACATGCTGTGACATGACAGTCGCAAAAATCCATCCAAGATGGATTTTGCTGTGACTGTTGCGTCGCAGTCGCAGCATGTTGCATGTCACAGTGCAGCACGATAGACTATCATTATAAAAATTGTCACGCGACATTGGTGCAACACATATAGCAGTGCAATTGAGCCCTTATTGTCGCGCCACACTTGTCGTCGTGTAGCCCTAGCCTAAAGCTGACCTACAGCAATGAATAAAAATGGCTGGGTTGTTATGGAAACCTGGAGTAAAACAGTGTGCATGTGACCGTGTGTATGGTAGTTGGGATATGAGTGAAAGACTTGCAGGCTTATATTGGCTAGGAAGATAATTTTTGGGGAATATCTCAGTAACGGTAAGTCCTAGAGAGCTGAGACCCGTTATAAAACCTTCCCAGACACCTGATGTACCCGTGTGCCAAATTTTATTGAAGATCGGTCCAGTCATTTGGTTGCGCATAAAGAACGTCTAGACAGACAGAAAGACAGAAACTAATTTTTATATACATAAGAGACTAGCAGAAGGACCCGGCTTTGCATGGGTTTATTCATCTATTTCGTTTTAAGTTTCCGTGTCTCCAAAAAGGATATCAACAGTATCCTGATAACAGTGACCTCTACAGTTCTCACCCCTTTAATAGTGACCTCCACAGTGCCCGCCCCTTTAACAGTGACCTCCAAAGTGGCCTCCACTTTAGCATTAACGTCCACAGTGGCCGCCCCCTTAACATTGACCTCCACAGTGCCCGCCCTTTAACAGTGACCTCCACGATGCCCGCCCCTTTACCAGTGACCGCATCTTTAACAGTGACCTCCACAGTGCCTGCCCCTTTAACAGTGACCACCCATCTAACATTGACCTTCACAGTGGCTGCCCCTTTAACAGTGACCTCCATAGTGCCCACCCCTTAAACAGTGAACTTTACAGTGCCCTCCCTTTTAACATTAGCCACCCCTTTAACAGTGACCTTCAAAGTTGCTGCCCCTTTAACAGTAATGTTCACAGTGCCCACCCCTTTAACAGTGACCTCCACAGTGCCCACCCCTTTAACAGTGACTTCCCCTTTAACAGTGACCTCCACAGTTCCCACCTCTTTAACAGCGATCTCCCCTTTAACACTGTTCTCCACAGTACCCGCCCCTTTAACAGTGACCTCCACAGTGCCTGCCCTTTTTAAAGTGACCTCCACATTGCCTACCCCTAAAAACAGTGACTTCCCCTTTAACAGTGATCTCAACAGTTACCACCCCTTTAACAGTGACCTCCCCTTGAACATTGACCACACCTTTAACAGTGACCTTCATAGTGGTCGCCTCTTTAACTGTGACCTTCATAGTGGCCGCCCCTTTAACAGTGACCTTCACAGTGGCCGCCCCTTTAACAGTGAACTCCACAGTGCCCACCCCTTTAACGTTGACCTCCACAGTGCCCACCCCTTTAACAGTGACCTTCATAGTGCAACCCCTTTAACAGTGACCTTCAAAGTGCCTGTCACTTTAACAGTGACTTCCACAATGCCCGGCCCTTTAACATTGACCACCCCTTTAACAGTGACCTTCACAGTGCCGGCCCCTTTAACAGTGACCCTTACAGTGCCCGCCCCTTTACCAGGGATTAGCTCTGGTCTCGGGGATCATTCACACAGAGATTGTCATCCACCGCAGCTTTAGGGGCCAAACATTGCTTTATTGTCCCAGCATCAACATAAATAAATCAAAACAAACACCTGCCCGGCTGGGCTCTAACTCAACACAGTGTGTCCCTGACTCACCTAAGTCACCGTTCACACACACGGAACCCATACGGCTTTTCCAGCCTAATGTCCATCAGCCTCCTGGCTGTTACCTCACCGGTGTCTTTTGGGGGATTGTGGTCTAGTTGTCCGCCCGCGGCTGACCATGCGACCCTTATCCCTAGGCGTCGCGGGACCCCCCAAACCTCAGGCTAACCCCAGCCTCGTGGTCTCTCAGCTCCCAGCTCAGACCACACACAGAACCACTCCAGGCTTCTGTACAACACAAAACACACACATCTCACTTTGAGGACAACTTTATGCTCTGTTGATTGTGGCACCTGTTGCTGCCTCAAGCCTGCCCACTGATGGGAAAGAGATGGATAATCCTGCCATTCCTCTCTCCTATCAGCCATGAGGCCAATATATATATATATATATATATATATATATATATATATATTTATCAGGATATATAGTGTTGTATTGATTGCAACATCTGACATTGAGGAACTGTTTTCTCATAAGTTAAGAATTGCATTTCCTCTACAATATGCAAGCCTTTACTGCCTTAGCTCCATCTCCATTCTTATGCTTTATTGTTTTTTTTCAGAGATAAAATACATGTCATTTTTATTCTATAATTAAAAGGAAACTAGGAGAAAGCTGCCTCGTTTAGCCTCATACTGCTATGACATGTCCTACTATCTCACTCCCAGAGTATAACAATTTGTGATAGGTTACATGAGATGTATGAAATTAACATTTCAGCCTCAAAATCCTTTAGATGTGCTTCTGACTCCTGCTTTCCAAGGCTTGCACATTGTAGTTTCAAAACTAAATGGAAGTGAATCACAAAGTCAGGTTAAAGAACATTATGGTTGGTATCAGAATTACTGTACACAGTATAAAGGAAGAATATAGATGATCTATAAGGAATATTGAAACACTGCACAGGAAAATTACTCTAATGGAAATTGTGTTCAATAATTGCAATTCGTGTTGAGCACATTCGAAGCAGAATTCTGTCCGAAGTTTAGGAAAATGATTCCTAACAAATCAGAATTTCCTTGTGCTTCGTGGTAACAAATCAGTTCTTCCTAAAATGGCAGCTGAACGTTTTACACAGAGAAAGTGCCATGCATAATGCCATGCAGCCATCCAATCCACAGATCCCCTTCTCCATCTCCTGTGATGTTAGAGCCCTATAAAAAGCCTCATCCTGCGTGGTCTACACCACTGTCCTGTGAGCTGAACATAGGGAGAGACGGGGCAAGCGCTCATTCGCTAGGGATTGTGTTGCTGCAATATTGGAGAGGGAGAGTTAAGGAAGACTTATTCTGTGTCAGTTTTATTAATTTATTCCTACATTTACTTAATCCTACATCAGCCATAAACTAAGATATGTAAGAAGATGGAAGCCTTTATTATTCCACTGCCAGCGTGCCAACCAATACCATCCAGTCTGTAAACCTTAGAGGGGCCAGGTCTTAATTAGAGATGAGTGAATCGAAGCTGACGAAGTGGAATTCAATCCAAATTTCAGGAATTATTCAATTCGCACAGTATCCGAATTTCCTCATGCTTTGTGGTAACGAATCGCATTTTTTCCTAAAATAGCTGCTGCACATGTGAGGACATGGAGCAATGAACTCTGGGAAGGCGGTATCCAATCAGCAGCCAGCCCTGTGATGTCAAAGCCCTATAAATACCCTCAGCCATCTTGGATTCTGCTATTTTTCAGTGTACTTAGTACAGGGAGAGACGTCAGCAGGCGCTAGGGACAGTGATAGAAAAAATGTCATTGTGCTAAAAAAAACTATTTACAAGTGCAGGGAAAGATTATTCAAGGTGTAGGGAAAGGATAGGGAGATATCATTCCGCAGCATTTATGTTGAACAGGGTTCAGTAGGGGAGGTTACAGCCTGGGTAATAGGAACAATCCTATTACACCTTGCTGCACAGACTAGGCAACCAAATTGCCATTATACAGATCTATAATTCCAGCAAACTGTTCTTGTTAGTGAGGTGCAAGTGCTGTTTGAAACAGCCATTACTAGGGTTTATTACAAGGAAATATTTATATGTCTAATTTTTCCTTGTGCGTTGCAGTTATATGTTCTAAAGCATTTTTTGGCTTGTATTAGTGGGAAAAAAGGGCTTATTAGACCTTGTCATGTGTTAGTGGCAAAAAAATATATATTTGCCATTTAGGGGTGCAGTTATATGTTCTAAGGCCCTTTTTGTCGTGCATTAGTGGCAAAAGTAAAATATATTTGCCGCTCAGCGGTGCAGTTATATGTTCTAAAGCCCATTTTGTCATGTATTAGCGGCAAAAGAAAAATATATTTGCCGTTCAGCGGTGCAGGTATATATTCTTAAGCCCTTTTTGTTGTTTATTAGTGGCAAAAGTCAAATATATTTGCCGTACATAGGTGCACTTATATTTTCTAAAGCCTTTTGTGGCATGTATTAGTGGCAAAAAAAAAAAACATTTGCTGTTCAGCAGTGCAGTTATATGTTCTAAAGCCCTTTTTGTTGTGTAATAGTGACAAAAGATAAATATATTTGCCGTACAGCGGTGCAGTTATATGTTCTAAAGCTTTTTGTGGCTTGTATAAGTGGAAAAAATATATATATTTGCCGTTCAGGGTGCAGTTATATGTTATAAAGCCCTTTTTTGTGTGTATTAGCGGGAAAAAAAGGGCTTATTAGGGTACTTTCACACTAGCGGCAAGGAACTACGGCAGGCTGTTCTGGCAGGTAAACAGCCTGTCGGATCCGTGCTGCCGCTAGTGCACGCTTGCACACAGACTACTGCTCTGGCCCCATTGAGTATACGACAGGCTGTTCACACACCGGAACAGCCTGCCAGAGTTCCTTGCCGCTTGTGTGAAACTAACCTTAGCCGTTGTGTGGTGATGTGAGAAAATTACAGACTTTTTTGGGGTGTTTTATTTCTTTTTTATTTATTTATTTATTTGATCTAACAGTACATCAGAAAGAGAAGTGCCAGGCCCTGCACAGGGGAGTGGCAGAGCTCTAAATGTTTCTGGGGCAGGCAGTGGTCACAGCAGAGTAAGGAGCCCTGGCATTTGGGGTAACTTCGAGAGGCCTAAGCTCCCAGTGTCAGCTAGCGGTCGCGTCTTGACCAGCAACCAAGCGGTTCTTAAACAGTTGAAGCCCTGTGCTCTCACCTGTCTTTAAACTGCCTCTGTCCTTTTCTGTTCCCTCAGCCAGAGAAGTATTGTATGCTG
Organism: Bufotes viridis; assembly: GCA_033119425.1. Classification (NCBI taxonomy): domain Eukaryota; kingdom Metazoa; phylum Chordata; class Amphibia; order Anura; family Bufonidae; genus Bufotes; species Bufotes viridis. Next base: position 58,532,052 of record CM065593.1, read on the forward strand.
TGAGCTGAGCTCCACTATACAGTGAGGACGAGTTACTAGAAGACAGTCAGCAGCTACTGGCAAGCCAAGATTTGGAGGAGACATCCGCCGCTTCCTCCACTAGGCGGGCAAGTAGTGATGAGGAGAGTGGCGTGGGAGCTGGTGTTGTGACAGTTAAGGAGGACATCAGTGACATGTAGACAGTACTCGATGATGATGATGTTGCTGATCGCACTTGGGAGCCGGCACCACGACCCTGCGTAAACATATGTAGCATCACCAAAAAGTTGCCTGGAAGAACCGTGGCTCCGATGTGGTTGTCCAGCCTGCCGCAGCAACCGCTGTATCACCAAGTGGCACGCAGCCGATTTCAGGCAGTCAATGCTCCACAACCTCAGCCGAAGGGAGCTGTCTGTCCTTCCCTTCATCTGCGGCCCCTCATGCTCCTGCTCCTTGCCCTTCTACTTCTCGTCAGTCATTCCGTCAGCAATTGATCATCGAAGCGATTGCCAAGAGACAACAGTATGCGTGCACTCATTCAATGGTGCAAAAGTTGACAAGTGCTGGACTCTGCACCTTTCAGAGAACTGATGGCTTGTGCCGAGCTGAGGTGGAGAGTCCCAAGCCATCATTTCTTTGCCAAAAAGGCAGTATCAGCCCTGCACACACATGCAGAACAGAAGGTGGGCCAGTCCTTGAGTGCACGGCAGTGCCTACATGTGGAACTGTAACTACGGTCAGGGACAATACATGTTCTTTACGGCCCACTGGGTGAATGTGGTTCCAGCACAGCCACACCAGCAACTTGACCAAGTGATGTCACTTCCGTCTCTACGTTCTCATGCCGTTGGTCCTGCAACAATGTCCGCCTCTGCCTCCTCATCCTCCACCGGGTCCTCAGAACATGGTGTCGGCACTAGGTCAAGGAGGGCTGAGCCATGCGCCCTGCATGGCACAATATAAATCTGGTTGTCAAGCGGTTACTGAAGTCTTCCACCCATCTGCAAGACATCCTAAAAATGGTAAGGAAACTTTGCATGCACTTCAGCCACTCGTACACCGCAAAGCATACCCTCCTTGAGCTGTAGCGGCAGAACGGCATCCCCAACATAGGCTTATATGCAGCGTTTCCACCCATTGGAATTCCACCCTCCATATGTTGGACCAACTATACGAACAGAGAAAGGCCATAAACGATTTCTTTATAAACCAAGCAGACAAGAGTACTCCCCTGTGTAAGTTCCATGTCAGCCAGTAGCAGCTCATGAGTGACACCTGCTGTTTGCTCAGGCCCTTTGAGGAGACCACGTTATCTGTCAGTCGCCGGGTCTATGGAATGAATTATGTTATTCCACTGCTTCATGTCCTGGAACAGATGCTGATAAATCTGGCTGGTCAGGAGACTGGAGACATCTATATCTCACGGCCACATGAGCCCTGTGGAGGCTTAACTGGAGGAGGAGGAGGAGGACATTGGAGCACACAAAATATGAAGCAAAATGGGTGGTTTTTCTACACAGGTGACAGGAGAGGAGGAGCAGAAGCAGCCAGAGAAGCTACAGGGTGATGAGGAAGACAAGGCAGAGGACCCATACACACCGTGGCAGTATGCAGTGGAAATGGAGGCAGGGCATCTCTCCGAGTCACTTGAACAAATGGCCTAATGCATGCTTGCGTAGTGACAGCCAAATTGTCACCAGGTGCTCTCCACCTTGTTGGACCCTTGCTGCCGGTCCAAAATGTGGGCCTTTTTTACACCCGCTGAGAGGGAGGACAAACAGAGCTTCTATAGAGACATCCTATGTAGTCAGTTGGGAGCTGCCTATCTGCTCCAATCATCCATATTCTTGCAGGACTAACCAGGGGTCCCTCTGCGCTAATGTTCCTCTGCCATGGCTGCTGTGGCAGGGAGAAGGGGTGAGAGCAGTTCCAGCTCCATCAGCAGCTACTTCAGTCTAGAGTCGCTGATGAGCAGCTTTCTTCACCCGCCTAGTGAAGAAACTACTCAGCAGCAGCACAAAGATCTGGAGCAGAACCTGAACCAGCAGTTGGTGGCATACTTGGAATGCACCCTGCCAGCTGTCATTGAAGATCTGCTGGACTACTGGGCAGCCAAACTGGATTTGTGGCCGCAACTGTCAGAGTTTTCCCTGGAAAAGCTGTCCTGTGGCAACAGAGCGAGTGTTTAGTGTGGCGGGGGCCATAATTACCCCAAGAAGAACTCACCTGTCCACCAAAAAATGTGGAGAGACTGACATTTGTCAAGATGAATTAGGCGTGGATCAGCCAGGATTTCCACCCACCAATGCCTGATGCATCATATTAGACCATCCATGGTGCCACACCAACACTTTGACAAAACAGACCGGTTTCTTCTGACTACCAGCCTTAGCTACTATTCTGATGCTGCCACCCGTCTGATTCCACACATCTGATGCCAAGTACTCCTTCTTATTCCCACCATCGTCAGCGGGTAATGTTATTGCCACCCACCTCCCCACTTTGTCACCGCGTCACTCTGTGGTCTCCTGGTGCTGCTGCCACCTCCACACTATGTCACCTTACCACTCTGTGGTCTCCTCATGCTGCTGTCCCCACTACACTGCACCCTTGCCACTCTGTGGCCTCCTCATGCTGCTGCCACCTCCCCACTATGTCACCTTGTCACTCTGTGGCCTCCTGATGCTGCTGCCACCTCCGCATTATGTTACCTTGCCACTCTGTGATCTCCTCATGCTGCCGCCACCTCCATACTGTCACCTTGCCACTCTGTGGCCTCCTGATGCTACTGCCAACTCCACATTATGTCACCTTGCCACTCTGTGGTCTCCTGATGCTGATGCCACCTACACACTATGTCACCTTGCCACTCTGTGGACTCCTGATTCTGCTGCCACATCCACACTGTCATTGTGCCACTCTGTTGTCTCTTGATGCTGCCACCACCTCCACTCTGTCATTGTGCCACTCTGTGGCCTCCTCCTGATGCTGCCGCCACCTCCACACTATTATTGTGCCACTCCCGGGCCTTCTCCTAATGCTGCTGCCAAATCCAGACTCTGTCATTTGGCCAGTCTGTGGTCTCCTCCACCTTACAACTATGTCATAGGGCCACTCTGTGCACTTCTTATGCTGTTCCCACCCTCCCCACTTCATAACTGGGCCACTATTTTGCCTTTTGGCCTGGCTGACATAATCATTTATTTGACCCTTATTCTGATCTGTCAGAAGGAAGAAAAAATGAGACACACAACAGACCCTGTCTGTTTAGCAGCTGTAAGGCCTGTATGGTCCCATCAGAATTGGCTTGTGATTTGGTAGCCAAAATCAGGAGTGGGTACAAAACACAGAAGACATGCAAATATTCCATTCACATGTCATCTCTGTTTTGGATCCACTCCTGTTTTTTTTGGCATTAGCAATACTGATGGATTACTGACCAAATACTGACTGAGTGACGGTGGATGCTCAACAGACAGGAACCATTTTTGGGGGGTTATTGTTCAGACGGATCAGAGGAAGGGCAAAAAAATCAGTGACGTCAACACAAACTTACTGTTGACACCCTCTCCACTCTGTCGGGGAGCTCTACTTGTATAAGCGTTTAATAAAACAGGTTCTCCAGACATCTATGTAGAATCAGCTGACGACAGTGTAAAAGGAGTCCACTTCTTCTTGGCGCTAACATCGGCTGAGTTCATACTGAGTTATTTGGTCAGTTTTGGCCCCGTGTCTGCCCAAATAAGTGAAGTGGGCAGTGACTCTAAGAGCGACGTCTGTCATCTGCATGCCATACTGACTCACAGTATTATTTCACTACCAAAGCAGACCCCCTATGCGTGTTACTGCAAGACACAGTGTTCTACACCACTATTAAGTCTCTATGCAGCCAGGAAATAGCAGTTTTTTTACAGCGATTTGAGGCAAATAAATTCGGATCAAACCAATTTTTTTCAGAAAGTTCGGTGAACCGGCCGAATCAAATTTTTTAAAAATTTGCTCATCTCTAGTCTTAATGATGACCATCCTCATCTTTTGCTGGCTTTGCTTCTTCACAATCATCCTTCAAAGTCTCCATGTCCTAGAAAAGTGAGAAAGATGCAGAGAGGAGCTGGATGTTCCTGAGGACATATTCTCATCAATATTAGATGATGTGGAAAAGGGGGTAAAGCAGATGGCAAAAGAAGGGCTTCCACCAGTAGGGCAGGAGAGCGCAGGGTTGGAGAAGTGGGTATGCCAGAGCTGATTAATAATCTGTGTTTATTGTCGAATAACCTGCAGGAGATTGCAGGCAGAAACAGCAATAATATGCAAATTGCCTCCCAACCTAACCAGCCATACCCCATACTAGCAATAGCCCTTGTTTAAAGGGGCTGCATGGGCATTAACAATGAAGATCAACTATACAGTGGGGTCTTCATTTTTACATGAAAAGCAGCTGCGGGCTAATTGGCCGCATGGTTCTTCACTGCAGCATGCCCATAACTCACCCCATGTGGTCGTACCCTAAGGCAGCGATAGCGATTTGTGGGAAATTAATTCAGAACAAATCAAATTTTTCGGCTAACTTGCCAAGTCAACTTTTTCAAAACTTCACTCATCACTAATGACAGTACCCCTTACTAGTGATGAGCGAGCATGCTCGGCTAAGAATTGGTTCGAAACTCGGCACTTGGCTTAACTCGGCTGAGCACCACGTGTGTTTGTCGCATTGCTCATGCTCAAGTCTCCTCCCCGCATGTTTGGCGCCTCCTCAGCAGCCAATCAAGCTCCAGGTAAGTAATTCCCTGTAAGACCATAGCCATGTTAGCTGTAAGCCTTACACTGATTGGCTGGCAATAACACGTGATACAAGTTGATATAGGAGCTAAGGTTGCCAAATCATTTTATAAAGCAGTGTGTTGGGCAGACATTATAAAAAAGGGGCTTATTCACTACAGTGTGCATGCTAGTGAGCTATACACTGCACCATCATAAAGCAGTGTGTTGGGAAGACATTATGAAAAGGGGCTTATTCACAACAGTGTGCCTGCTAATGAGATATACACTGCACCATCATAAAGCAGTTTGTTGGGCAGACATTATAAAAGGGGGCTTATTCACTACAGTGTGCCTGCTAGTGAGATATACACTGAACCATCAGAGAAATTATTTTTTCTGGGAAAATTAACCTAATTTGTGCCACATCTATGTGTGCTTTCAATCCACAACCGTTATATTAATTACTCCATCAGAGAGGGATTTATATTTTGGCCAAAGTTAACTAGTTTTGGGCACATCTGTTTGTGTGTTTAGGCCGCAACCGTATATACAGTATTCCAGCAGAGAATCCATTTTATTTGGCACAAATTTGTATCCAATATAGAACTACATCTGAATACAGTGTGTATATTACAAATTCCATTATCTTGGGCCTAGTTTACTGGCCTAAATCTGTTGTATTTTGCTTCCAATACTGAACTACATCTGAATACATTGTGTATATTGCAAATTCCATTCATCTGGGCCTTGTAAAGTATCCACAACCTGTGGGTTTTTGTATCCTATACTGAACTGTATCTGAAAACACTGTGTCTATTACAACTTCCATTCATCTGGACCTTATGAAGTGTCCAGAATCTTTGGGTTTTTGTATCCAATACTGTCCTGCATCAGAAAACTGTGTATTAAGTGGACAGTAAAACAATCTGTGCCATATCTACAGACAAAACCATTCATATGAAGAAGGCGCGCACAAAGGGATGGGAAAGTGGGCGTGATGCTGCTGGTTCAAACAGAGGCTTTGGCCCTGGGCTCAATGAAACAGAGTTAAAATAATGTAGCAGAGGGCCTCCAGGTAGGCTAACCCTCTAAAACAGTGAAGGCAATGGTGACCCTTTTAGAGACTGATTGCCCAAACTGCAACCACAAACACACTTGTTTATCGCAAAGTGCCCACACAATCATGTATCCTGAATACTATAGTCCAATATAGTATATATTCCATGTTCCTTATTGTTTAGCTATAGTAGGCTGCCTACAGTCAATTTGCTGCCTGTGCCATTCATGGCGTACCTGACGCTGATGATTGGCAGGAAAAGTGTAAGGCATATTGGTGCAACACAGACTTTATCAAGGGTAAGGATGCCCACAGAGAGGGCTCTGAGTGTCACATCTGGCACCTGTGCAAGTGTTTTGCTGACCCTATAAAACATTATTTTGCCAGGGCAGCCTATGATAGAGGAGGAGAAGGATGAGAAAAAGAAGATAAAACCATATAACCTTTTTAGTGGTGGCAGAGGTGCATGTGAATACAGTGTATTCAGTACATTACAAACAACACATTTAAAATGCCTTTATGTTCAGCCACTTTCATCTGGTGGAGTAGAGAAGTCAGGGGCAATCCAGGCCTGGTTAATTTTTATAATAGTTAACCTGTCAGCATTTTCAGTTGACAGTTGCATGCGCTTATCTGTTATTATGGCCCCAGCAGCACTAAATACCAAAACGCTGGCAGCTGGGCAGGCTAGCACCTCTGAGGCGTAAAGAATACAAACTGAGGGTGGTCTGGCTATCACCCTGTGGACTGTGTTTGACATTTTGTTGGTTATGGTTTGAGTTACAGTTTATGACTAGTCTGTAAGATATGTTATTATTGTTATTTATTTTGTTATTTAGGAGTTAGTCAACAGGCCATGCCATTGTTTTACCACCACTGTTGTATTTTATGTTTGTATTTTATAGTAATGTGTAAGTTTTGGATGAGGTTTTAGTGATTTAAGTGTACAGGCCAACCCCTCAAAGGCATAGAGTGCAAGTTTGTGCCACCTGTCCAGCTTGGACACCCAATAGTTGTAAGGCACAGAGGGATCACTGCGGACGGTCTGCTATGTACTCCTTTACCATCTTCCAAAAGGTTTCCCTCCTTGTGACACTAGGCCGCGCATCAGGGTGAGGGTGCTAGAGGGGTGTCACGAAACAGTTTCAGACCTTGTAGAGTGTTGTCCTGCCTCTGTTGGAACTGCAGTGCATCCCCCTCATCTCCCCTTCTGGGTTGCCATGTACTCTGAACTATGTACTCTGCCACCAGCGTTGTCTGCTGTTTTCATTTCTACAATAAAATTTGTGGCGTTTAGAAATGTCAGCTTTATACAATCACGCATCTGTGAGGTGACTTGTTGAATCAGACATTCTCCATTTACAGTTTACGCATCAGATTACCCAGGAGTTAATTAAGCAGTGTCCGGAAATTGTATTACAAGATATGCAGGGAATCTAAATGGTAAAATAATTATGCCAACAATATTCTCCTTGAAAAGAAGATGAGATTCTCCTCAGATTCTCCTCAGAATTAGCGCACACACTAACAGCAATGCATGACTGGGAAAACAGGAAGTGGCTAGACTGAACCAACTAGAAGCTGGAACAGATGGGGGGGGGGGGGGAGCATACCAATACACAATGCAAGATACTGAAACAGAACACTCCCCGTCTGGTATCGGTAGATACCACTATGTATATGCATACAATGGAATTGTATAAAATAACAATTAATAATGTCCATAAACCTGATGAATAAGCAGATGAATAAACGAAACATGCAATGAACATTTATTCAAACCAAAAAAGGATATGTCTTCAGTTTAGGCTATAGAGCTGATACTGGAAACAGTCTTATAAGATGATGAGTATCTTTGGTAGAAGGAATCTCAACATGGAAGTTCTTTCCATCCAAACTGGAAATGACTTTAGTAATAAGTCTAGTAGGCCAGTCGAGACGTTCAACCTGTTTTTCTCTTAACAGATCAAAATCTCCTTCCTTTAAATTAGGCCTTGGTTCTTGCCACCTTCTGCTTTCTTGCAAGAGGCAGAGGTACCTTCTTCTCCACCTTTTCGAGAACTGACTGGCGAGATGTTGTACCTGCTTCCACCGAAACTTATAAAGGTTGTGCTCTTTGAAAACGCCAGATGGCACAGGAATATTTCCTATCTTTTCTGGTTTATTCTTCTTGAGTGATATTTTATGCACCACAAATGTGGATTTCCTCTTTTTTACTACAGGAGATTGTTGCTTTCATTAGAAGCTGAGCAAGACTTGGTTCTCCTTGATCTTGCCAAAGATTGAGAGCGAGAGCTCTTATTTTGTGAGGCTGAATTAGATCTAGATTGCTTTCTGTCTATGGATCGTGAACGCGAATGCTCTTGTCTGCTTTTGAATTCTGAAATGGGATCTGTCGTACGGACTTGGGTTGTTGACATGCAGTATTTGTCATGGACATTGGCAGCGAGCATTTCCCTGTGGTTTCCAGAAAAGACTGAGAAATATGAAGGTGCTCATCCGTTGAAGACTGGGAAGAACTGTGATCCTCTTGGGTGCAATCAACAACTTCAGATGGAACTAAAGGTTCTTGCAAAGTATTTGAAATTAACTCTTCCTCTGTTGAAGGAACCTCCTTTAAGGAACGTTCAGAAGATACATCTTTTACAGAATTAAACTCATTGTCAAACAGTTGACTGGAAGGCTCACGTTTCTGCGGTGTCTCATCAGAACTACATGAATCAGAAGGCTTGTTGTCAGTGAAGATATAGGATTCATTATGGTAAACTGTGTGAGGACTGCAAATCTGGGAAGTGCTTAAAGAGGGCTCCAATTGAGATCCTGAAGTCCTTTCTACAAGCTGCCCTTCTGTCCAGGAACATTTAGGCAAGGAACCTCTTGCACATTGTAGTGGTTGGGACACTGCCTGAAGTAAGAAGTTCGTCCCCCCTATTAATACGTCAGTTCTGAAGGAGTGTACTTGGCAGGGTCTGCGGGCTCTGTCGAGACATACATTCCCCATGATGACCAACCCACTGTAAGTTGTTGGGCATATGGAGCGTTGAAAGGGCCGTTGCGAAGTTCAAGGACCTTATGAGCCTCAAGAATGTCTCTACCTAGCAAGAGTAAGATCTTGGCATGGTTATCAAGGGGAGAAATCTCTCGGGCTATGTTCCTGAGATAAGGGTGATGCTGTGCGGCTTCAGGTGTGGGAATTTCATCCCTTGCGTCCGGCAATTTGTCACACTCTATAAGGGCTGGAAGAGAGAGTTTCTTATATCCTTTAATGGGCTTCAAGGTGAAACCATTAGCTCTTCTTCCTGCGGTTGTCACAAGACCACAGCCTGTTCCTAGGGTGTAGGGTGTAGTTTCTCCCTCTATCCTGAACAGATCAAAGAACTTAGGGCTAGCTAGGGAACAATTACTTTGGTCATCTAGAATAGCATACATTCTTATGGTCTTCTCTAGTTGTGCAGTAGGAAACACATCCAAGAGGCAAATCTTAGAACTAGACTTACCGTGCACAAGTCCTTCTCCGCATACTTTTGTATATCTGGGCGTGATGGTAGTGGTTAGTCGGTCGGCAATCTCCCCGCCATGACTCTCCCTGCCTTGATCGGAATGGGGCTTGTGTCAGCTAACTGGTTCTAGGTTCCGTCTGATTGGTCCCGGGTGAACAGCGGACACATGTACATCACTATTACATTCAGAACACTTGACTGGAACCTTACAGTCTATGGTGAAATGCTCAGTGAATGCACAGCATCTGAAGCAGATATTGTGCCTAGAGTTGAGCGTAACGATTTTTGGGGTGTTTGGGACCCGGACCTGAACATTTTCAAAAAAGTTTGGTTTCGGGTCCGTTATTCGTCGATTTTTTACCGCTTTCTGAAGGGCTGCACAGCAGCCAATCAGCTAGCATTTTACTTCTTGCCCTAAAAAGCCATCACACCCATGCCTGCTAATGGCATGGCTGTGATTGGCCAAGTGCAGCATGTGACCCAGCCTCTATTTAAGCTGGAGTCACGTAGCGCCGCCCGTCACTCTGCTCTGATTAGTGTAGGGATAGAGTGCAGCTGCTGTAAGGGTGAGATTAGGCAGGGAAGACTTAGCAAAACCACTTAATGAAGTGATTGATCTGTGAATCATTCAACTTCTGTTAGTTCATTGCTGCACTGGTTTTTAGGCTGCCCAGAGCGTTTTTCTGTCACTTTTTTCTGAGGTGATCGGCAGCCATTTTGTGATCTTTTGGTGCACCAGCACATGTTTTGAGCTGCCATCAAGTTCAACATACATTTTTGGGTTCAATAGTAAGCTTTTTTTTGCAATGTCCTACATCAGGGGTTGTGTCCTACTGTCACACCTTGAAACACAGGATAGAAATTGATATATTTTATTGAGGGGTGAAATTTAATTGCCAAAATACCAATCCCCTAAATCTGGTGTTCCAGCTGTGGCTGGCTAAGTTTAATACTGTCCGTCAAAGAATAGATTTTTTTTCTGGGGTGAAATTCAATTGCCAAATACCAATGCCCTAAATCCGGTGTTCCAGTTGTGGCTGCTAAGTTTAATACTGTACGTCAAAGGTTGGTTTTTTTTCTGGGGTGAAATTCAATTGCCAAAATACCAATCCCCTAAATCTGGTGTTCCAGCTGTGGCTGGCTAAGTTTAATATTGTACGTCAAAGGATAGTTTTTTTTCTGGGTTGAAATTAAATTGCCAAAATAACAATCCCCTAAATCTGGGGTTCCAGCTGGGGCTGGCTAAGTGTAATAATGTCATTCAAAGGATAGATTTTTTTCTGGGGTGAAATTCAATTGCCAAAATTACAATCCCCTAAATCTAGTGTTCCAGCTGTGGCTGGCTAAGTTTAATACTGTACGTCAAAGGATAGATTTCTTTCTGTGATTAAATAAAATTCCTGAAATAGAAATCCTAAACATCTGTGCTTTCCGCTGTTTCTCTCCAAGTGTAATTCTGTCCGCAATAGGGTATATTACATTCATCGTGTCAGCGTCTAAATTCTAGAGATGTCCCGAACTATTCGGCGAACAGTTCCCGGCGAACATCACATGTTCGCGTTCGCCGCGGCGGGCGAACATATGCGATGTTCGGTCCGCCGCCCATACATCATCATTGAGCAAACTTTGACCCTGTACCTTACAGTCAGCATACCCTCCCTCCCAGACCCTCCCACCTCCTATCAAAAATCAAGGACAGCATCCATCTTAGATTCATTCCGAAGCTGCAGTGTTAGGCCCCATTCAGACGTCCGTAGTGTGTTGCAAATCCGCGAATTGCGGATCCGCAACACACCATGCCGTCATTCCCCATAGAGATGCCTATTCTTGTCCGCAGGTTGCGGACAAGAATAGGACATGCTCTATCTTTTGCAGAGCCGCGGGCAGATGTTTTGGAGCCGAAACCCGGAAACATAGTGTGCTCTCCGCATCATGTCCGGCCCTATTCACAATGAATGGTTCCGCATACATTCCGCAGAATTTTGGAATGGATGCAGACAAAATTGCGGATGTGTGAATGGTTATGCCTTAGTTAGAGCAGGGAGAGTGCTGCTGCTGAATTAATAGGGAAAGCGTTAGCTAGGCCAGTGTTCTGTGTCCACTCCAGTCCTCAAAGACTCATCTGCTGTAAGGACAGCGTCCTGACAGCACCCCAAGAAGCCCTTTTTAGGGCTGGTACATCAGTCTTCCTTTTTTTAAATATATATATTATATTGCAGTTGCCTGTCCGTGTGTGAGAGGCCGCAGGCCCACAGACTGTACTGTGTGCACACCACTCATATATGGTGGCACAGTACCTTGCAGATAAAAAAGTCATTTAATTTTTACCTTTTAATATAATTGCAGTTGCCTGCCAGTGAGTGTCAGGCCCACAGACTGTACTGTGCCCACTGCCCACCACTCATATAGGGTGGCACAGCACCTTGCAGATAAAAAAGTCATTCAATTTTTACCCTTTAATATAATTGCAGTTGCCTGCGAGTGTGTCAGACCCACTGACTGTACTGTGCCCACTGACCACCACTCATATAGAGTGTCACAGTACATTGCACGGCGCATGCGCAGTGACCTAAAATTCAAACGAAGCGGACTGAGCATGGGTCTTTTTCCATCTCTCGGTTCCAAAAATCTATTCACTACAGCGGCCCCGATAAGCGACAAAACAGAGATTAAACTGATAGGAATTGTACTTAGTTAACACTAGTTGCATTGGTGGCAAATTCCATTGCAAGTGCCCAAAATTAGAAGGAAGCGGACAGAGCAAGCTTTTTTCTCTATCTCCCCATGCAAGGATTCAATTCAATACGCGTCCCCTGATAGGGGACTTAACAAAGATTAAAGTGGAAAGAATAGCAGTTCACACTATTTGTATTGGTGGCACAGTACATTGCGCGGCGCACGGGTAGTGCCCCTAATTGGAAGTAAGAGGACCGACCAATCATCTTTTTCCATCTCCCAGTTCTTAAAATCTATTCGATACACGTCCCCTAATAGGGGATGTAACAGGGATTAAACTGATATGAATAGTACTACTTAACACACCACTCATATAAAGTGGCACAGTACATTGCACGGCACACGCGCAGTGCCCCAAATTGAAAGGAAGACTACCGACCAACCATCTTTTTCCATCTCCCGCCTCTGGAGGAATGTTGGCACCTGCCGCCCAGCAAACAGAGGATGTGCCACCAACAGCACCACCTCCATCACCAAGTATCTCCACCATGTCACACGGCAGCTTTCAGCTCTCCATCTCCCAAACCTTGGAGAGAAAGCATAAATTCCCACCTAGCCACCCTCGATCCCTGGCCCTGAATGCCAGCATTTCTAAACTACTGGCCTTTGAAATGCTGTCATTCAGGCTAGTGGACACAGACAGCTTCAAACAGCTGATGGTGGTTGCTGTCCCACAGTACGTCGTTCCCAGCCGCCACTACTTCTCCAAGAGAGCTGTGCCTTCACTGCACAACCAAGTATCCGATAAAATCAAGTGTGCACTGCGCAACGCCATCTGTGGCAAGGTCCATCTAACTACAGATACGTGGACCAGTAAGCACGGCCAGGGACGCTATATCCCCTAACTGCACACTGGGTAAATGTAGTGGCGGCTGGGACCCAGGCGGAGAGCTGTTTGGTGCACGTCCTTCCGCCGCCAAGGATCGCAGGGCATCATTCTTTGCCTCCTGTTGCCTCTTCCTCCTCCTTCTCGGCTTCCTCCTCCTCTTCTTTCACCTGCTCATATGGTCAGCCACAGACCTTCACCACCAACTTCAGCACAGCCCGGGGTAAACGTCAGCAGGCCGTTCTGAAAATCATGTGTTTGGGGGACAGGCCCCACACCGCGCAGGAGTTGTGGTGGGGTATAGAATAACAGACCGATGAGTGGTTGCTGCCGGTGAGCCTCAAGCCCGGCCTGGTGGTGTGCGATAATGGGCGAAATCTCGTTGCACCTCTGGGACTAGCCGGTTTGACGCACATCCCTTGCCTGGCGCATGTGCTGTATTTGGTGGTGCAGAAATTCATTAACAACTACCCCAACATGTCAGAGCTGCTGCATAAAGTGCGGGCCATATGTGCGCCCTTCCAGCATTCTCATCCTGCCGCTGCTCGCCTGTCTGTGCTACAGTGTAACTTCGGCCTTCCCGCTCACCACCTAATATGCGACGTGCCCCCCAGGTGGAACTCCACCTTGCACATGCTGGAGAGACTGTGCGAGCAGCAGCAGGCCATAGTGGAGTTTCAGCTGCATCACGCACGGGTCAGTCGCACTGCGGAACAGCACCACTTCACCACCAATGACTTGGCCTCTATGCGAGACCTGTGTGCCCTGTTGCGCTTTATCGAGTACTCCACCATCATGGCAAGTGGCAATGACGCTGTTATCAGCGTTACAATACCACTTCTATGTCTCCTTGAGAAAACACTTAGGGCGATGATGGAAGAGGATGTGGCCCAGGAGGAAGAGGAAGAGGGGTCATTTCTAACACTTTCAGGCCAGTCTTTTTGAAGTGGCTCAGAGGGAGGTCTTTTGCTACAGCAGAGGCCAGGTACAAATTTGGCCAGCCAGGGCCCACTACTGGAGGACGAGGAGAACGAGGATGAGGAGGAGGAGGATGAATATGAAGCATGTTCACAGCTGGGTGGCACCCAACGCAGCTTGGGCCCATCACTGGTCCGTGGCTTGGGGGAAACGGAGGACGATGCGCCTCCCATAGAGGACAGCTTGTCCTTACCTCTGGGCAGCCTGGCACACATGAGTGACTACATGCTGCAGTGCCTGCGCAATGACAGCAGAGTTGCCCACATTTTAACGTGTGCTGACTACTGGGTGGCCACCCTGCTGGATCCCTGATACATAGACAACGTGCCCACCTTACTTCGCGCATTGGAGCGTGATAGGAAAATGCGTGAGTACAAGCGCACGCTGGTAGACATGCTCCTGAGAGAATTCCCAAATGACACTGGGGGACAAGAGGAAGCACAAGGCAAAGGCAGAGGAGGAGCAAGCTCGCCAACGTAGCTGTGTAACGGCCAGCTCCTCTGAAGGCAGGGTTAGCATGGCCGAGATGTGGAAAAGTTTTGTCACAGCGCGACAGCTAACTGCACCACCAGCTGATAGGGAACGTGTTAGCAGGAGGCAGCATTTCAACAGCATGTTGGAACAGTATGTGTGCACACGACTCCACGTACTGACTGATTGGTCGTCCCCATTCAACTTCTGGGTCTCCAAATTGTCCACATGGCCAGAGCTAGCCTTTTATGCCTTGGAGGTGCTGGCCTGCCCTGCGGCCAGTGCATTGTCTGAACGTGTATTCAGCACGGCAGGGGCATCATTACAGACAAACGCAGCTCCTGTCCACAGCCAACGTGGACAAGCTGACGTTCATAAAAATGAACCAGGCATGAATCCTACAGGAACTGTCCCTCCCTTGTGCAGAATAGACATTTATAACTGCCTCGCCCTCAACCCTACATTCTTGTACTCTATGGCACTTCTTTATTGAATCCTTTTTTTAATTGTACCATTATTTTGGGGGCAATACCAAGTTGACTGAACCTCTCCTCTGTCTGGGTGCCAGGGGCCTACACTTCAGCTAATCGCCTGCTGATTTGGTGCGTGACATAAAGCCTGATTTTTTGCTATGGGACCTTTCTCCTCTGTCTGGTTGCTGGGGCCTAAATAACTGAAAGGAGCCTGTTCCATTGGTGGGTAAAATGATGCCTGTTTTTCTGCTATGGGACCTCTCTCCTCTGTCTGGGTGCTGGGGCTTAAATGACTGAAAGTGGCCTGTTCCATTGGTGGGTAACATGATGCCTGTTTTGCTGCTATGGGACCTCTCTCCTCTGTCTGGGTGCTGGGGCCTAAATAACCGAAAGTGGCCTGTTCCATTGATGAGTAACATGATGCCTGTTTTGCTGCTATGGGACCTCTCTCCACTGTCTGGGTGCTAGGGCCTAAATAACTGAAAATGGCCTGATCCATTGGTGGGTAACATGATGCCTGATTTGCTGATATGGGACCTGTCTCCTCTGTCTGGGTGCTGGGGGCTTAAATTACTGAAAGTGGCATGTTACAATGGTGAGTAACATGATGCCACTTTTGCTGCTATGGGACCTTTCTCCTCTGTCTGGGTGCCGAGGCCTACATTTCAGATAATCGTCTGTTGCTTTGGTGGGTGACATTATCCTCTATTTGATGTCAAATGACCTCTACTCTGTCTGGGTGTCATGGGCCTATATTTCGTTGAATCATTTGTTGTCTTGGTGGGAGATATTAAACTCTTTTTACTGTCAAATGACTGCCCCATTGTGTGGGTGTCAGGGGCCTATATGTCGTTTAATCATTTGTTACTTTGGTGGGTGACATTATCCTCTTTATACTGTCAAATGACCTCTACAATGTCTGGTTGTCAGGGGCCTATATTTTGTTTCATCGCTTGCTGCATTGGTGGGAGATATTAAGCTATTTATAGTGTCAAGTGACCTCTACATTGTCTGATTGTCAGGGGCCTATATTTTGTTTAATCATTTGTTGTTTTGGTGGGGGATATTAAACTCTTTTTAATGTCAAATGACTGCCCCATTGTGTGGGTGTCAGGGGCCTATATGTTATTTAATCATTTGTTGTCTTGGTGGGAGATATTATCCTCTTTATACTATCAAATGACGTCTACATTGTCTGGTTGTCAGAGGCCTATATTTCATTTAATCGCTTGCTGCATTGGTGGGAGTTATTAAACTCTTTATACTGTCAAATGACCTCTACATTGTCTGGGTGTCAAGGGTAGAGATGTCCCGAACTATTCGCCAGTGAACAGTTCCCGGCAAACATAGATTGTTCGCGTTCACCGCGGCGGGCGAACATATGCGATGTTCGGTCCGCCCCCTATACATCATCATTGAGCAAACTTTAACCCTGTACCTCACAGTCAGCAGACACATTCCAGCCAATCAGAACCCTCCCTCCCACACCTTACCACCTCCTATAAAAAAGGCAGCCATTTTAGATTCAGTCTGAAGCTGCATGTTAGTGAGAGCAGGGAGACTGCAGCTGCTGCTGCGCTGATGATTCTAAATTCATAGGGAAAGCATTAGCTAGGCCAGTGTTCTGTGTCCACAGACTCATCTGCTGTAAGGACAGCGTCACTGCACCCCAAAAAGCCCTTTTTAGGGCTGCTACATTAGTCTGCTTTTATTTATTTTTTCTCCATATATATATTGCAGTTGCCTGGCCTGCCCGTGTGTGAGGAGCTGCAGGCCCACAGACTGTAGTGTGCCCACTGCCAGTGCCCACCCCTGTCATACCTTGTGGCACAGGACTTTGCATAAAAAAAGGCATTTCATTTTTACCCTTTATTCTAAGGTTAGTTGCCTGCCAGTGTGTGTCAGGCCCACTTCCGCTGACTGTAGTGTGCCCACTCCCAGTGCCCACCACTCATACCGTTTGGCACAGGACTTTGCATAAAAAAAGGCATTTCATTTTTACACTTTAATCTAAGGTTAGTTGCTTACAAGTGTGTGTCAGGCCCGCTTCCACTGACTGTAGTGTGCCCACTGCCAGTGCCCACCACTCATACCGGGTGGCACAGTAGCTTGCCTATAAATAAGGCATTTAATTTTTACCCTGTAATCTAAGGTTAGTTGCCTGCCAGTGTGTGTCAGGCCCACTTCCACTGACTGTAGTGTGCCCACTGCCAGTGCCCACCACTCATACCATGTGGCACAGTAGCTTGCCGATAAATAAGGCATTTAATTTTTACACTTTAATATAATTTCTTTTTTTTTTATCAGATATATTTTTATTATTATTTTGCAAAAATAAATAGTATCATTGTACAAAATACTTGTCTCATAGAATATGTTCAATATAATGCAAAGAGATACATTTTACAAAACGGGATAATCCAAAAACAGGATCCCTACAACAAGGAACCCGACAACAAAACACGACACCCCCCCACCCACCCACCCACTGTGAGACCTTATCTTGGGTATGGAAGCAAGAGCCTGTATAAGACTTCCTTGGATTAGTAGCAGACCATAACATCACCTGCACAAAACAGATCTTCAACCCACTGGGCTTAGATAAATACAAGCAGCTCCACCCAGGTTAACCTGAGAGAACCCTCAAACTACTCTGCAAACTTAACCATGTACTACAGACTCCAGATCTGTCGATCCAGGGACCCCAAACGGCATCAAATTTAGACATGCAATTGCGCTTCATGTATACTCCTCTTTCCAATCTTATAACTGTATTCATTCTGCCAATTAATTCCGATATGCTTGGGGGAAGCGGCTGTAGCCATTTAGCAGCTAGAGTTTTGCGCGCCTGATACAGGATCCTGTTAATGCCAATTATAGCAGTTGGTGGCAAATTATCTGAGTCCAATATACCAAGCAAGCAAAACCTAGGGTCCAATTTATAAGTAGCGCTATAAATTTTGTTTAATAAAGCAATTATGTCTGTCCAATAGCCCTGTAGCGCACTGCAACTCCACATCATATGGAACAAACCAGCTCCTTCTTCAGATCTATACCCCACCTTCCATAAGAATATTGGAGTTCTATATACCCTATGTATTATATAGAGTTGGGACAATTTAGCTGCTTTACTAAGGGTTAGGGTAGGAATCTGTGCGAGGACTTCCTCCCATTGGCTATCTGAGATGGGGCCCACATCCCTCTCCGACTTCGACTTAACAGTGAGTGGATATTTTTTCAGCTGTTCATATTGCAAAACATTATAGACCTCCGAAATAGCTCCTTTTACAGGACCTGGTTCTATCAGTTTTTTAAGTATGAGATGTGAGCCAAATTGTAGGGGGCGCACTTTATCCTGCGAGCTAATAGCATGCCTTAACTGGAGGTAGTTATAGAAATGGGTAGACTCAAGACCATATTCAGTGCAGAGTTGAGCAAATTGTTTTAGGATACCTTGTGAATATAGTTGTCCTAAATTCCACAATCCTTTATGCTTCCAATCAGTAAATCCCCGCAGTTTGGACAATTCTATTAAATGAGAGTTATTCCAAGTAGGAGACAGGTCCAATAAGTCCTGAACACCCAGAATTTTCCTAACTTTCCCCCAGACCTTCCTCATTAATCCTACCACCGGGAGGGATTTAAAAGAATCAGGTAAATTCTTTTCCATAATTGAGATAGGCTGGCATACCCCCGCCGCCCACTGCCCCAATGCTCCACATCTTCCCATCTCTCTCAGGGACCCCCAGCCCTTGAAGTGTTGCAACTGAGCTGCTTAGAAGTACATGAGAGGGTTAGGTAATGCCAGGCCCCCCGCTTCTTTACCACGCTGTAATGTTTCATATCGAATTCTACTATGTTTATTTTTCCACAATAAGGACCTAAATATTCTCTGTATCTTATAATAATAATGCATGGGAATACACACAGGCGAGTTATGTAAGATGTAAAGCAATTGCGGCATCCATACTTTCTTGAGAAAATTACCTATACCTATCATTGACAATGGAAGCTTATGCCAGGTGACCGCTTTCTGTGTAAATCTATCCAGTAATGGTACTAGGTTGTTCGCTACATAAGACCGGGGCTGAACTGAAATAGTAACTCCAAGATATTTAAAGGAGGAGACCACTTTTAGATTAACATGCTCAAGGCAAAGAGATTCTGGAAGAGGGGACAGCGGAAGAATAACAGACTTAGTCCAATTGATAGCATATCATCTGCATATAGCGATACTCTTTCTTCCACCGTCCCCCTTCCCAGACCCCGAATCAGTGGCGTAGAGCGCAGAATACATGCCAGGGGCTCAATAGCAATGGCAAACAGCAGGGGCGACAAAGGGCATCCCTGCCTGGTACCTCTCTCCAGCGTCATCATTGGGGATAGCTTACCATTTATTCGCAGCCTAGCTCTCGGTTCACTATATAGCAATTGTACCCACTTAATATATCCAGGGCCGAATCCTAGTTTCGCCATAACCGCCCATAAGTATTCCCACTCAACACTGTCAAAGGCCTTCGCAGCGTCTAAAGAGACCACTGCAAGGCATCCCACCTCCCATTCTGTTCCCTTCATCTAAATATAGAGGACCAGACGCCTAAGGTTTAATGACGTGGACTTTCCTGGCATAAACCCGCACTGGTCTTCATGTATGATGTGGGAGATAACATTCAACAGTCTATTAGCAAGTACCTTGGCCAACTTATCTACTGTTAAGAGTGAGATGGGTCTATATGAATCTACCATATTGGGATCCTTATCTGGTTTGGGGGTCACCACCACCACTGCTTCCCTCATAGAACTAGGTAAAATACCTGTCCTATAGGATTCATTAAACACCTGGAGGAGATGTGGGAGCAAAACTTCTTGATGTTTCTTATAGAATTCCTCAGGCAAACCATCTCCCCCAGGTGCCTTTCCACTAGGAAGTGACTGCACCGCCAAGACCATCTCTTCCAATTGAATGTCCCCATCAAGTAATAACTTCTGATCATCAGACAGGCTGGGCATCTGGATATTCTGCAGGTATTGGTCCCTGTCTCTACAGTTAATCCCTAGTCTGGACTTATAGACATCCGCATAGTGCTCATGGAACACATTCATTATTTTATCATCTCCTGACACCTGTACTCCCTTCTTATTAGTGATTCCCAATAAACAAGATGGGCCCGATTGGGTTTTGATAATAGTAGCTAGTAGGTGACCCGTACGTTCCCCTTCCATAAAATAATGTTGAGTCTTAAAAAATTGTTTGTCCTCAGCTCTACTAATCAAATGCTCCTTCAGTAGATTTTGCGCCTCCGTCCAGTGCGAGGAATTTTCCAGGGAGGGATCAGAGATATATTTAGCTTCCATAGTCTGAACTCTATCCAACAGGTCTATTGTGAATGCCCTGCTTCTGGTTTTATGGGAACTAATCCGTTTAATGTATATCCCCCTAATATAAGCTTTCATTGTGTCCCATACAATGGAGTGGCTGGCTGAACCCTCATTATTGGTGAAAAAATCTTTCAAAGTGGTGGATACCACAGTACCAGTATCAACTAACTGGATCCAAAAAGGGTTCAGTCGCCACGATTGTCTCAGACCCAATAACTCTCTCCCTAACTGCATTACTACCAATAACGGGGAGTGGTCAGAGATGCTGCAGGGTAAGTATCTCACATCCTGGACCTTATCTTACACTCCCTTAGATCCCACAGCGAGATCTATCCTAGAAAGCGAGTTATGTGATGACGAGTAGCAGGAATACTGCTTCACACCAGGATTTCTGGACCTCCATAAATCATACAAATCAACTTCAGAGAGCAGCTTGGCTAATGAGGAGAAAGACGGGCCAGAGACCTCACTATCAAGTTGGAATTTATCTTGGGATTTGTCCAAAAACATGTTAAAATCACCAATTATGAGAACTGGCAGATCTGGAAATTTGGAGGTAAAGGAAAGTACTTTTTTGAGAACTTCACAGGAATATGGGGGAGGTATATAAACAGCCACTAGTATCATTCGATAATGAAACACAGAGCAGTCAATACATACAAACCGACCTTCTCCATCCACATGTACCTCCCTGGATATAAAGGGGAGATTTCTATGCACCAACACGCTCACCCCCCTTGATTGTGTGGAATAAGAAGAGTGAAACTTCTGTACCACCCAGGCCTTAAGAATAAGATGTGTTCTCTCAGAGGTTAAATTAGTTTCTGAGAGGCACAGAATTGCCGGCTGATATGTTTGTAGGGCATAAAAGATGTCATTGCGCTTAGCAGGTTGGTTTAGCCCCCTCACATTCCAGGCAATTTATTCTAAGGGTACCCATGTATGCTTTTAAACCATAACAGTACAGGTCTGCAGGCAGCCTCGCCCTGATCATACACATATAACCCCTGATGTCTAGTCAATAAGGTCTCACAGTCCCTCCATCCCCCCCTCCCCCTTCCCAACCCATACATAACAAATAAAGACAATCCACATACACGTGAAACCCTGGGGAAAATTATTTCCTGAACTTGGGGAATACAAGCAAATAGGGGAACGTCAAGTAAGAGCTAACAAGTGGCATATCATCCCGGCTATGCCAGCATATATCTGACCTCACCCCTACAGTAAAACATTCCTAAGTAAGAAAAAGGACATGCTAATAAAAGCTGTCTCTGGTACTGAGCAGATCAGAGACTCAAACACTCAGCCTGCCCCCACATTATCATTAGCAGGAGTCTAAACAACAACGGGAACCCGCATTTATCAACTGTCCATATAGACAAACGGTAAATGGTGACAGCACAATAGCTTGTGGCAAACAGCAGATCAAGTGCCCTCCTTTAGCTCAGCCTCAGTGGAGTCCAGCCACTGACACGCCACACCCGGATCCTCAAACAAGTGCGTTTTATCTTTCGCCACTACTCGCAGCTTCACAGGATATAACATAAAATATGGAAGTTGTAACAGTCGCAGTCTGCGTTTAACATCAATAAAACGTGCACGCTTCTTTTGGACGTCAGGTGAAAAATCGGGAAACAAAGAGATCCGGTTCCCATCAATAGTTAGATCGGTGCAGTCTCTTGCTCCTCTCAAAATGGCGTCCCGATCCCGAAAATGGAGGACTCTAAGCAGTAAAGGGCGTGGTGGTGCCCCTGGTGGTGGTGGGCGAAACGGCACCCTGTGCGCCCGTTTCACAGCGAACAAAGGAGACAGCTTTTCTTTTCCTATTTTGTCTGTCCGCCACTTTTCCACAAATGTAACGGCATCTGTACCTTCGGCACGTTCTGGCACACCAATCATGCGCACATTATTTCGCCACAGCCTGTTTTCCAGGTCATCAATTTTGGAGATAAGCATGGTGACATTACGAATCACCCGCTGCATGTCCCTTTTAACTGGCGGCATTTGGTCTTCCAACTCACTTATGCGGCCCTCCATTACAGTCATACGTTCTTTGACTTGCCTCATGTCTTGCCTCAGTATCCCTATGTCTTCTTTCAGTCCACCCACATTGGTAGTAAGCGCAGTGATTGCAGTATTGCATTGTAACACCGCTGAAAAGACATCTTTAATAGTAGGCTCAAGAGCTGTGGCGGCAATCTTGCCATTAAGATCACTGACCTCAGAGTCCTCTGAAATGCTGTTGGTTTGCGACTGAGGCACAGGAGAATTCCGCTTAACCTCAGCAGCGCATGTACTCAGGGCCGGCGCAGGATAAACCGACTCAGTGGTGTGAGCAAACTTTTCCAGCCGCACTGCCACATCCAACAGCTTCACTGGCTGTCCGGCGCCATCTTGCCTTGCTAATGTAGCGCTTTCACCGACCTTTCCTTCCTTCTCTTTGGCTTTTTGACGGCGCATAACGGAGCGGTACAGAAGCAGGATCCCTAGGGAAGCCCTTAGTCGTTTTGGTGAGCCGTTATAGCCCCAGATGGACAGGGGGAAGAATGGATTACAGGATATTCAGCGGGAGCTCAGCACTGCACGTCTGCTCACATCCCCAGTCAGGCCATGCCCCCCAATATAATTTCAGTTGCCTGCCTGCTGTCAGTGTGTGTCAGGCCCACTTCCGCTGACTGTAGTGTGCCCACTGCCAGTGCCCACCACTCATACCGGGTGGGACAGGACTTTGCATAAAAAAGGCATTTCATTTTTACCCTTTAATCTAAGGTTAGTTGCCTGCCAGTGTGTGTCAGGCCCACAGACTGTAGTAGTGTGCCACCTGCCAGTGCTGCCCATCAATCATACCGTGTGGCACTGGACGTTGCCTAAAATCTGTACACTTTAATCTAATTTCAGTTGCCTGCCTGCCAGTGAGTGTGTGTCAGGCCCGCAGACTGTAGTGTGCCCTCTGCTAGTGCCCAACACTCATACTGGGGGGCAAAGTACCTAGCACGCTTAGTACCACTTATCTAAAATCGATTCAATACATGTCCTGATAGGGGACGTAACAGGGATTAAACTGATGAGAATAGTACTACAGAAAATACCACTCATATCGGGTGTGACAGTAAATTGCACGGCGCAGACGCAGTGACCGTGGATTAAAACAAAGGGGAGGGAGCCAGCGTTTTTTTAACCATCTCCCCGTTCGATAAATCAATTCAATAAATAGACCCCAGATTGGGGACGTAACAGGGATTAAACTAATGAGAAGAGAACTACAGAAAATAACACTCATATCGGGTGTGAGAGTAAATTGCACGGCGCAGACTCAGTGACCATGGATTAAAACAAAGGGGAGGGAGCCAGCATTTTTTTTAACCATGTCCCTGTTCAAAAATAAATTCAATTCACCTTTCGGGGACCCTTGGTGTTGTATGTGGCTGGGTGGAGGAAGAAACCTTCAAATGACATCACCAGGATATGGCTAGCTTGGTATCCAACCTTGTGCAAATGGGGAGTTTGCGTTTGTGCAAATGGACTGTTTGCGGTTGTTTGCGGTGCATTAAAAGGGGAGTTTGGTCTGTCAATGTCTGTGAAGCGGGCATAACCCTTACACCACCTGATCGATACAAGATCATACCTGATCATATACACACACTGGATGTTTTAAACCACGTTGTTCAAAAAAATTTAGGATTGTTAGGTGATTTATGCCTTTTATGGATTAAAACCCGACTCTGCGTCAACTATGTAATTTTCCATGGGAGTTTTGCCATGGATCCCCCTCCGGCATGCCACAGTCCAGGTGTTAGTCCCCTTGAAACAACTTTTCCATCACTACTATGGCTAGAAAGAGTCCCTGTGGGTTTTAAAATTCGCCTTCCTATTGAAGTCTATGGTGGTTGGCGAACATTTGAGGAAATTCGCGTTCGCCATTCGTGAACGGAAAATTTTATGTTCACGACATCTCTAGTCAGGAGGTCTATATTTTGTTTCATCGCTTGCTGCATTGGTGGGAGATATTAAACTCTTTATTCTGTCAAATGACCTCTATATTGTCTGGTTGTCAGGGGTCTATATTTCGTTTAATCGCTTGCTGCATTGGTGGGAGACATTAAACTCTTTTTACTGTCAAATGACCTCTCCTCTGTCTGGGTGCAGGGGCCTACATAATTGATAATGGCCTGTTCCATTGCAGGTTGACCTAAGGCCTGTGTTGCTGTTACGGGACCGCTCTACTCTGTGCGGGTGCCATGGTCCTCCTGAATTAGTAAATGAGGCCTGTGGCACTGCAGGCATCACAGACACTGCTGGCAGACTTCTTGGCTGTGATGTGAACTTCAACTCCCATGTATGGTTGCCATGGCCCTGAGTCTTTGAATGAGGCCTTTGGCACTGCAGGCAGACATGAATCCTTTTTGGCTGTGATGAGAACTTCAACTCCCATAACATTCCCACCTGACGCCACCCCAACCTCCTATTCCACCTCCTTCTCCAAGTTGCCAATTGATATTGGTTAATTTTTATTTATTTTATTTTATTTTAAGTCATGTCCCTATCCACATTTGTTTTCAGGGGATTTACCTACATTTTGATGCCTTTTGCAGCCCTCTAGCCCTTTCCAGGGCTATTTTACAGCCTTTTAGTGCCCAAAAGTTCGGGTCCCCATTGACTTCAATGGGGTTCGGGGTCAAGTTCGGGTCGAGTTCGGATCCCGAACCCGAACATTTTCGTGAAGTTCGGCCGAACTTCTCGAACCCGAAGATCCAGGTGTTCGCTCAACTCTAATTATGACTTCTTAGGAACTCCTTACGTTCCTCTAAAGGCTTTGCTATGAAGACATGGCATTTCCTTAAAGGATGTGGTTTATCATGGATAGAACAATGATTATCGGGTTCCTTAGGGCTTTCATTTCCATTGTTAGTAGTGGGCACAACCCTTGTCTTTTTAACTGAAATTAGACCTTTAAGGTTTCTCTTTCTGGGACTAAAAGTCTTGTGTCTCTGTTTAGTAGAGCCAAAGCTGTTGGTTCCCAAGATGTTGAAGCTCGGATCATTTTTAGCTCTAGACAAGTCCTTGATAAACTTACAGAAGAATGAAAATGGTGGAAAGGGAACAGGATGTTGCTCCTTGTATTTTGAACCTGTTGTTGCCCATTGGTCTTGAATATTGAGGGGTAATTTCTCCAAGATCAGGCTCACACCATGGGAGGTATCAAGAAAGCTAAGACCTGGTAGCTGCTGGTCTCCCTTGATGATTTCAAACTCAAGAAGAAGGTCGCTTAATTCCTGGAACCCTTGGCGGTCTGTATTGGATAATCCAGGAAAGTCGTATAGTCATTAAAATAAGCCGCCGTATGTCTGCTCTAATCTTTTCCATGCGAGATAAAGGCCTTTGACTGGTTCATAGATATGAACGGTTTTGAGTCTCTTAACACAGTTTGATGACCATGGACCTAGCCATCTAATTAGTAAATCAAGTTCTTGCATAGGCGGTACAGCAAGGGTTTGAACTGTTGTCGTAAAGGTGGCCTTCTAACTTCTATAGTTCTCTGGGTGATCATCAAATTTCATAAGAGTAGTACTGATGAGGTCCCTGAGAGTGAGTTACTTAGCGATTTCTGTTGCGTTATTTCTTTCCTGCATGAGAACTTCTCCCTCACTAGTGTTGTTGGCACCATCTGATACCCTATGTTTGGGGGTTGGAAGATGGAATGGAGTAGCAGCTGGGTTGAGCGTTAGTGAAGGCTTAATATCTGGTAATGTTGGCGCCAGCATCTTGGTTGCTATGTAACTAGTCTCAGGAGGTTTTAATGTGATTTGATGAGCTTGAAGCGGCTTGGTCTATAATGGTGCCTGAAATACTGTGTAAAGTGCCAGAGTTTTGAAAGAAAGAGAAATGTCCACTGGACTGGGGTCAACTGTATAGTTATCAGCTGCCTCTTTTTCTACTCGCATGAGTTCAGCAGGCTGGCGTGCAGAGCCCAAATCTTCTGGTGCAAATGCATTGACTTTGCTTTGGTCTAGGACGAATTGCACGGTAGGGCCTTCTGAGTCATTAGATATCTTGGACATAGGATGATAAGCTTCTTCTTCTTCAGCAGCTTCTTCAAGAACTCTGAGTTCAGTCATGGCTGTTTCTTCTTCCCTTTCCTTCTGAAGGACCTCCAACTCAGCTTCGGCCTTGGCTTTGGTCGCTTGTGCCTGAGCCTGTATAGCTGCTTGATTAGCTTGAGATTGGGCTTGTATAGCTTGTGCCTGAGCCTGTCTAACTGCTTAATTAGCCTGAGATTGGGCTTGTATAGCTGCTTGATTAGCTTGAGATTGAGATTGTGTCTCTGCAACTTGTGCCTTAATGACTGCTTCCTTTCTAATGCAGTGAGCTTGTACCTTTGCTGCTTCCGCTTTTGCGTGTGACAATACCAATGAGGTACTCAGCGAAGAGTGCTATGAGCGAGACCTTAGTGATTAGAGATGTCCCGAACTGTTCGACTGCGAACAGTTCCCTGCGAACATTGCTTGTTCGCGTTCGCTTCTGCCAGCGAACAAAATGCTATGTTCGATTCACCCTGCATTCTTACATTCAGCTTATCTTCCTACCAAAGCCAGGCATAGTGAATTCAATCTAAAGCTACAATGTTAAAGCAGGAAGAGTATTACCTAGTGTCCTCTGTCCACCCCAACCCTCAAACAAAAAAAAAGTCCTTTCTGAAAATGATATATCATTAATAATCATTTTCTTTTACATTTAACTTAAACCACTCAATTCATGCCAAAAGCCAGGTATGTGCAGGCTGACTATCTATCCATCCATCCATCCATCCATCCATCCATAAGACAGGGTGTCAGCATACCTTACAATGAGCTTTCAAACATAAGTTCTCAATCCAAAAGGAGAGAAATTGGTTAGTATTGGTTGGCTATCTAGAGGGGCCTGGACCCTAGACCATTATCATTAGGGCGACAAAAATTGTAATTTTATATGCCAGCCTAACTCCTCTCTCACTGCCTAAGAGAGCTGCATAAACATTTCACAACATTTAAATCTCATTTGCATATACATGACCAAGAAATGCTAATGAGCAATATAGCAGTATCTGCCTTGTTTGTAAACTGAAACACGATTTGCATAGCTTTCCCATAGTCCCATGGTATGCAAATGAGTTTATATGACAAAACAGAATAGAATGATTATAAAGTTAGTCTTTAAAAAATTGCAAAATCAAAAAAAAAACTATGCAGCCTTCCTAATCATTGAGATGAGAGCTAGGTGGCATATTTAAAAAAAATAAATAAAATGTTGTCACCCTAATGATAATCATCTATGTGCACAGGTCCCCCTAGATACCGAACACTAAACAGACAATGTCCCTTCTGGGAAATTTCCCTTCTGGGAAAACTGGTTAATACCCAGGCTGCCTTGCTAAGGTATGCTGATGATCTGTCTGTCTGATGGATTGTTGGCCCTGCATATACCTGGTGCTTGGCGGCCATAGGGGAGAACTGTTCTGTGTTGTCCATTGAATGTTTTATGTAATAATACAAATAATAATAAGATTTTATGATAGGCAGGCTAGGGTAAATGTCTGTAAGTCTGTCTTTGTCTGTTTTATAAAATACAAAGATTAGTTTTTTAAGTCAGCTACCTTACTGTATGTTTGATTGAGTATTATACCTTAAAGGGATAGGCTGTTTTACCCTATAGAAATATATCTATATATATATATAGTCCTGTATTAGAATGCTTGATCTCAGAAAAACTGTGCTATTATCATCAAACACTGTATTTGCATAATGTCTATAAAACATTTTTATTCATAATTTTTGTCCTTTATAAAACAGACAAAGACACAATTATTATGTTTGCTTGTCAAAGCCAACATATTGTTATTCGATTATTTCAGCTTATTATTATTATTATTATTTTTATTCTTCTCCGCCCCCCGTTTTTCTAAACGCTACTCCTACAGTTTTTGTGCTACAGACCCCAAACTTTCCACACTTTTTCGGCCTATAGCGAAGTACGTTGCTTGTGCTTTATTAAGCGATCCCAACCTCGGGGCCCCTGGGGCGGGCCCCGAACACCCACTTTTTCCTTTTACTTTGACAGGGAAAATTTTCAAAAAGCTCCCACTCGCACAATTTTGAAGCTACGCTCCCCAAACTTGGATCACATATTGTTGGTGTCAACCCGAATAAATGGGTAAATTTGAGGGGACACCCCAAAGTGGGCGGAGCTACCAACGGCCAATGAAAATTTAGCAAATTTCTATACGCTACTCCTCCCACAGTTTTAGGATTACCAAACTTTGCACACTTGTTCGGCACATACCCGAATAGGTTGCTTGTGCTTTTAACCGATCCCACCCTCCGGGCCCCTGAGGCGGGCCCCGAAGATCCCATTTTTCCCATAGACTTTCATTGGAAAAATGTAAACTTTTGTCACTCAAACAGCTTTAGAGTTAAAGTCACCAAACTTGGGTCACTTAGTCATGGGGTCAGCCCGAAAATTTTTGGCACATTTTGTGGACCCCAAAAGTGGGCGGGGCCACACAGAACCAATCAAAATCTCCCCATTGACTGTAATGAGACGTTGAAATTGCTACTCCTCCCACATTTTTAGGAGTACAAGTTCCAAACTTTGCAGACTTGGTCGGCACCCACCCGAGTCCCTTGCTTGTGCTTTGTTAACCGATCCCACCCTCCGGGCCCCTGGGATGGGCCCACGAAAACCTCTTTTTTCCCATAGAGTTTTATTGGAAAAATGCAAACGTTTGTCACTCATACAGCTTCGGAGTGAAACTCACCAAACTTGGGTCACTTAGTCATGGGGTCAACCTGAAAACTTATGTCACATTTTGGGGACATTAAAAAGTGGGCGGAGCTACAACCAATCAGATTTTCCCTATTGACTTCAATGGGAAAACTTTAAAAAGCTACCATTCTCACAGTATTTAAACGAGAATACCCAAACTTGGCACCGTGGGTCATTGGGTGACTGGGGTCAAAATTTTTATAAGTGGGCGGAGTCTAAATCGGCCAATCAAATTTCAGCAATTTGTTTAAATGGGAAAATTTTAAACTGCCGCTGCTCGTAGACGGTTATTGGCACAGTCTTCAAACTTGGCACAGTTGGTCATTGGAGGACTGGGATTAGAATTCTGAAAAGTGGGCGGGGCCAAAATCAACCAATCAGATTTCTTTGAGTGTGAAAAATGTGAAAATTTGAAAAATTTTAACTTCCAAAAATGCTGCAATTCTCAAATTTTTGATGTCAGGGGCTTCAAATTGCAGAAATCAGGTGGTAGGTTACGTCAAATTCAAATTAGAAAAAGTGGGTGGAGCTACAAACAACCAATCAGATTTTCCCTATTGACTTCAATGGGAAAACTTTAAAAAGCTACCATTCTCACAGTATTTAAATGGGAATACCCAAACTTGGCACAGTGGGTCATTGGGTGACTGGGGTCAAAATTTTTATGAGTGGGCGGAGTCTAAATCGGCCAATCAAATTTAAGCAATTGGTTTAAATGGGAAAATTTTAAACTGCCGCTGCTCGTAGACGGTTATTGGCACAGTCTTCAAACTTGGCACAGTTGGTCATTGGAGGACTGGGATTAGAATTCTGAAAAGTGGGCGGGGCCAAAATCAACCAATCAGATTTCTTTGAGTGTGAAAAATCTGAAAATTTGAAAAATTTTAACTTCCAAAAATGCTACAATTCTCAAATTTTTGATGTCAGGGGCTTCAAATTACAGAAATCAGGTGGTAGGTTACATCCAATTCAAAATTAGAAAAAGTGGGCGGAGCTACAAACAACCAATCAGATTTTCCCTATTGACTTCAATGGGAAAACTTTAAAAAGCTACCATTCTCACAGTATTTAAGCGAGAATACCCAAACTTGGCACCGTGGGTCATTGGGTGACTGGGGTCAAAAATTTTATAAGTGGGCGGAGTCTAAATCGGCCAATCAAATTTCAGCAATTGGTTTAAATGGGAAAATTTTAAACTGCCGCTGCTCGTAGACGGTTATTGGCACAGTCTTCAAACTTGGCACAGTTGGTCATTGGAGGACTGGGATTAGAATTCTGAAAAGTGGGCGGGGCCAAAATCAACCAATCAGATTTCTTTGAGTGTAAAAATGTGAAAATTTGAAAAATTTTAACTTCCAAAAATGCTGCAATTCTCAAATTTTTGATGTCAGGGGCTTCAAATTTCAGAAATCAGGTGGTAGGTTATGTCCAATTCAAAATTGGAAAAAGTGGGCGGAGCTAACTACAACCAATCAGATTTTCCCTATTGACTTCAATGGGAAAACTTTAAAAAGCTGCCATTTTCACAGTATTTAAATGAGAATACCCAAACTTGGCACCGTGGGTCATCGGGGTCAAAATTGTTAAAAGTGGGCAGAGTCTATATCAGCCAATCAAATTTTAGCAATTGGTTTAAATGGGAAAATGTAAAACTGCCGCAGCTCGTAGCCTGTTATTGGCACAGACTTCAAACTTGGCACAATTGGTCACTTGAGGACTGGCAATAAAATTCAAGAAAGTAGGTGGAGCCACAAACAGCCAATCATATTCCAAGCCAACATCCTGTGGTTTCTTCAGAAACAGCACTTTCTAGTTATTATTGTTTGTATTATTACATAAAACATCCAATTACCAACACAGAACAGTTCTCCCCTATGACCACCAAGCACCAGGTATATGCAGGACCAACAATCCATCAGACAGACAGGTCATCAGCATACCTTAGCAAGGCAGCCTGGGTTTTAACCAGTTTTTCCAAAAGGAAAATTGTCTGTTTAGGGTTAGGTATCTAGGGAGACGTGTGCGCATAGATGATCATCATTAGGGTGACAACATTTTTTTATTTTTTTTTTAATATGCCACCTAGCTCTCATCTCAATGATTAGGAAGGCTGCATAGTTTTTTTTTGATTTTGCAATTGTTTAAAGACTAACTTTATAATCTTTCTATTCTGTTTTGTCATATAAACTCATTTGCATACCATGGGACTATGGGAAAGCTATGCAAATCGTGTTTCAGTTTACAAACAAGGCAGATACTGCTATATTGCTCATTAGCATTTCTTGGCCATGTGTATGCAAATGAGTTTTAAATGTTGCAGCCTTCCTAATCATTGAGATGAGAGCTAGGTGGCATATTAAAAAAAAAAAAAAAAAATGTTGTCACCCTAATGATGATCATCTATGCGCACAGGTCCCCTAGATACCTAACCCTAAACAGACAATTTTCCTTTTGGAAAAACTGGTTAAAACCCAGGCTGCCTTGCTAAGGTATGCTGATGACCTGTCTGTCTGATGGATTGTTGGCCCTGCTTATACCTGGTGCTTGGAGGCCATAGGGGAGAACTGTTCTGTGTTGGTAATTGAATGTTTTATGTAATAATACAAACAACAACAATAATAATTTTCTCTTTGTCTGTTTTATAAAGGACAAAAATTATGAATAAAAACGTTTTATAGACATTATGCAAATACAGTGTTTGATGATAATAGCATAGTTTTTCTGAGATCAAGAATGCTAATACAGAACTATATATATTTATATATATATATAGATATATTTCTATAGGGTAAAACAGCCTGTCCCTTTAAGGTATAATACTCAATCAAACATACAGTAAGGTAGCTGACTAAAAAAACTAGTCTTTGTATTTTATAAAACAGACAAAGACAGACTTACAGACATTTACCCTAGCCTGCCTATCATAAAATCTTATTATTATTTGTATTATTACATAAAACATTCAATGGACAACACAGAACAGTTCTCCCCTATGGCCGCCAAGCACCAGGTATATGCAGGACCAACAATCCATCAGACAGACAGATCATCAGCATACCTTAGCAAGGCAGCCTGGGTATTAACCAGTTTTCCCAGAAGGGAAATTGTCTGTTTAGTGTTCGGTATCTAGGGGGACCTGTGCACATAGATGATTATCATGACAACATTTATATTTTTTTTTTTATATGCCACCTAGCTCTCATCTCAATGATTAGGAAGGCTGCATAGTTTTTTTTTGATTTTGCAATTTTTTAAAGACTAACTTTATAATCTTTCTATTCTGTTTTGTCATATAAACTCATTTGCATACCATGGGACTATGGGAAAGCTATGCAAATCGTGTTTCAGTTTACAAACAAGGCAGATACTGCTATATTGCTCATTAGCATTTCTTGGTCATGTGTATGCAAATGAGATTTAAATGTTGTGAAATGTTTATGCAGCTCTCTTAGGCAGTGAGAGAGGAGTTAGGCTGGCATATAAAATTACAATTTTTGTCGCCCTAATGATAATGGTCTAGGGTCCAGGCCCCTCTAGATAGCCAACCAATGCTAACCAATTTCTCTCATTTTGGATTGAGAACTTACGTTTGTTTGTCTAAATTGCTCAAACCTGTCATTGTAAGGTATGCTGACACCCTGTCTTATGGATAGATAGTCAGCCTGCACATACCTGGCTTTTGACATGGTGTAGAGTGATTTTTTTTATTTTACAAGTAATTAAAGTATGTTAAATAACTATATTAGCATTTAAAAGTAGGTTAGAAAGTAAAATGTTAGAGTAGATTTAGATGTCATAAAATAGGTTAGCTAGAATGAGTCACTATAGGTTTTAATATTCGCCTGCCAATAGAGGTCTATTGCGGTTTGCCCCTGTTCGTGAACATTTGAGTAAGTTCGGGTTCGTTGTTCGAATTTTCTGTTCTCGACATCTCTATTAGTGATAAGGACTGAGCAATAGATTTTGAGGAACAGGATGAAGCCTTGGAGTGCCTTGAAAGGTTAGAATGGCGGGACACGGTTTCATATTGTTGTGATATCTTGTCCTCTAGCATTGACTTGACTGCCATAAATCTGCTATATCTTTCATCATTAAGGGCAGTGTGGGTCTTTAATTCTAGGATAAATTCCTCTGAGTTGAGACTTGATAACAGAGAAGAATATTTTTAGACAGTTTCTGATAACTATCATAGGTCTTATTCAATTTTGTACACATGGCCTATAATTGATCTTCGTTATAGCCTGATCAATGTGCTGCATCCATACATTGTTCAGTCTTTTCCCACAAACTAGATACATTATTGCATACCTCCATTTTGTCGGTTAGAAGGGCCTCTTTCATTTTTAATGAGGGCTTAAAAATCCTTCTAGCTGTGTCCTGCATTTCCATCTGTAACACAACAGCGAACCTCTAGTGGTAGTTTAGTCTTTTAATAGTTTACAGCAGGCAGATGATATTTACCTCAGAAAACAGGCTGAATACAGTGTGTGGGGGGGGGGGGGGGCCAAGCATACCAATACACAATGCAAGATACTGAAACAGAACAACATTCTGTTCTGTTATTATAATATTTTTGTTTGTATTATAGTTGGTATTCTTATTGTTATTGTGGTTTATGGTTGCAAAATATGTTATGGTTATTTGGTTATTTATGAATTCTTAAAAAGTTCATTGGTTTAACTCCACTCTTGTTTGTTTGCTACAAAGATGCCAACAAGTTATGGCAATTATCAGACAAAGCTAACCTGGTCCCTTATACCCTGCCACATTTCTGCGGTGGTGTGATTTTGGTTCACCCAAGCAAATGAATTTTAGCAAGGCATGTTGCCGCTTCCCCATGATAATTCAGAGTTTGCAATGGAGGAGGAGGTGGAGGCAATGTAGGATTCTAGCTGCTCAACAGGCCTGGATCTTCTTTGTCAATTTTTTTTTGTTTCATGATGTGCCAAATGTGTTCTATTGGTGGAATATCTGGATTGCAGTCAGGATGGTTCATAACCCAGACACTTCTGTGAAGCCATGCTATCTGATGGATTCAGTAATGCGGTTTAGCTTTGTCTTGCTGAATTATGCAATGCCTTCCCTGAAAGAGAGGCAGTCTGAATAGGAGTATATGTTGTTCTAAAACCTCCATACTCTGTTTAGCATTGATAGTGCCTTTCCAAATGAGGCAGCTGCCTACACGATAGACACTAATGGAAATGATAACAAACTGGATGGTTCTTCTTTTCTTGAGTTTGCAGGACACGGCGTCCGTGGTTTCTAAAAAGAATTTCAAATTTTCATTCATCTGATCACAAAACAGTTTTCCATTTTGTGCCGATTGGCCATGTAATTTACTTGATACTATGGAAGACATTAGGGCCAAAGTTATGATGCAAAATTTTGAATTTGTAACACTATTATCTAACACACAAGTTTGAGGCTAACCACACTACTTGCAATAAACAATGATAAAATGCAGCAGCTTGTTAAAAGACCCTCCAGGTGACTAAAAAGGAGAGATCTCTGGGCCAAAATAATATTTTTAGCTTTCTCCTTTTAAAATATATAAAATAAATGAGTTACGGTGTGACTACAATTTAGCAGCCTTTGAACAATTCCTCTGTTCCAATATTTTTGATGAAATCCTATGGAGCTGTGTTTTAGCAGTTCCATAATATATTATTGGCCATATTACAGCTGCTTCAAAATTTGGCATTAATAGAGGAAGTTATTTGCATGGAGTTTAAATTAGATGGCATTAACTAGGAATGAATTGCCATTTATGGCAAGGATGTCTGTAAATGGGATGTGGATAACAAGTTGGCATAATATAACAGTTGACAAGCTGACAGAAAAGTCATAAAGGGGATTTGAAATTCCCCGTAGCTGCCCTCATCTCTGTTCTCACAGCTCCATCTGAAAACAGAATTCAAATAGTCAATAGCAAGCGTTTCATGCTTTTGAAGCAAATTGACAAAAATTACATATTTGACCCTACCTCCCAGTACTTGTTTTTTACTCCCCCTACTCCTACACGAATCGGGCTTGTATGGAAAACTTGATACAGATGGATGAGAAAGTAGGATTTTAATGGCACTTTATTGAACCACCCAACTCCAGTATAAAAATATCAACATATCTAAGCCTTATTAAATCTGAAGGCTTGTCAAATAAAAGATAGAGACAATTGGAGATGTCAGGGAAGTCTAGATTTCAATACAGTATCTCTCTCACTCCTCTGCTTGATGCAGTAGGCACTGATGTCTTGATCATACCTAATAAAATCCATACTATACATTTCAACATAACACCAGTTGTGAATTATGTAAATCTAATGTTAGC
Source organism: Bufotes viridis (assembly GCA_033119425.1). NCBI lineage: Eukaryota > Metazoa > Chordata > Amphibia > Anura > Bufonidae > Bufotes > Bufotes viridis. Next base: position 58,567,341 of record CM065593.1, read on the forward strand.
AGCAGAAAATGACGGTTGATATTGAGGACATGTATCCAGAAAAGATCTTTGAAGGTCTGTAAAGAAGAACTTGGAAAGAAGTATATTTTCACTGCAAGTAATATCTCAGTAATGTTAATTAGCTAATGATTTCAGCATTATATTTTAATATTCCTCCTTAGTATTATAACTGTCATGAAAGCATCAAGACATCAAGTTGAACATGGTGTAAATGAAAGGAGTTGTCTACTTTGGAACAATAGTTTATTGTCAAAAGGAGCCACTGACCACATGATCCAGCAGACTGTGTAACTCTTGTCCACTCTGGCTCATAGATGAAGGGTCTGAATAGAGTATTTGAAAATTAACAAGACAAGGGTCTGTTTGGTACTTTAGCATTCATGTTTTAGAATATTTGGGTATTTTTCTTTTGCGTTTCAACAGGGCTATGCCATTGAAAATTAAATTCAAAATATTGTCCTTCTGTAGCAGTCAACACAGATGATAGGACCTATATAGACAGGAACTCCATTGTCAGTTTAATGTTGCTTTGAGGGGAAGATGTTATCTGCAATGTAATCCTTATTATAATAATTCATACACTGTCAAACAAAGATACAAGCAACAATAATGTACTTATTCTGTAATGCTTAAAGCATATAGATTTGTCATTACGTTCAATGGATGCTACATAACGCCATATAACCCTATAACCCAAGTGGTGGCTGCAGGCAGTCAGAATGTTATTTCACTCTATAGCTATGTGGAGGAAAGCAGCAAATTTGGATCTACGTATGTCACGGAAAAACAGACCCCTACCTAATAAAATAAATTATCACAGAATTCTGGATGTATTAAGAATGAAAGTCATGATTCAAAGACAATAGAAATGTTTTTTTATTCTAAATAATTCTCTGGCACAATATAATCTTACATATATGGCTGGAGATTACCTTATCAAATGTCTTAAACTTTCGAAACACTGGGCAAAAATCCTCTTAAGTCCATGTTTAGGGGATGCTGGGGATTCTGTGATAGCCATGTCAGGGCAATTATTGCTGTAGATTCCACACTGAAGGGCTGCAGATTAGTTGCATTACGTTCAGACTAACACTTGGGATCTGCTTGCCAATCCACGCAGACATCTTTTATCTGTGGATTTCTACAGTGAATTGCTTAGAAAATTCATAGCTGGTTTGAAACATGTGCCATCAAAACACAGCACATATACAGAGACACCAATCAGACCCCCAATGTTAATTAGACCTCAGATCAGACCCTCAATGTTAATGACCCCCTCAGACCTCAGATCAGACCACCAATGTAAATAAGACCTCAGATCAGACCCCAATGTGAATGACTCCCAATCAGACCTCAGATCAGAGTCACAATGTGCATAAGGCACCCCATTCAGACCTCAGATCAGACCCCTATGATAATCAGAACACAGTAATTAAACCTCTGCTCCTGACATCCAGCGCTCCAGGGTGGTTGTAACTCAATTCAAGGGGTTATAACCACCCTGCAATCCAGCAGCGGTGTCTGTGCTTACACACTGTAGAAAAAAGACACTTGTTCCTATATTGTAAAAACACGACCACCATTGCTTGTTGGTAGAGTGGTCATAAACCCTGGATACATGCAGTGTACAATGCAGTAAAAAAATAAATCAGGCCAGCAAATGAAGGAATATGGACAATCACAATACATTAGTAAGTGCCTTATATTTACTTTATCTACATGATAAATGCCATTTTTAGAACCAAGTTCTAAAATCTCTCAGTGATCTAAATAAATACTGATCCATTCAATTGTTTCAAAAAGCGGCTCATATCTAATATGGCTTCCATGGGTCAAACAGGCCCTTAATCCTCTGATGATGAAGATGAAGATGCTAAAGAGGAGTGTGACTCATTTATAATACTGGTGTCTTTTCATACACAGCAGAAGGGTATTTGATCTTCCTCAGGTACCAGAACTCAAGTGTAACTGCCACAGTACTTCAGCACCCCCTGTAGCTTCACCTCCGTTATCCAAAGAGAAATTACAATATAACATAATGCTGTAAATAGGAATTATCTATATTATTAAGGAAAATTAGTGACACTTTTAGTATCTTCATTTTGAGTATTTATTGTAAATAGAAAATTGCCAAGAAAGCTAGATAATATATTTTTTTTTAAAGTTATTTTCCCTGACATTAACATTACCTTCCATATAGCCTTTTTCCTTTAAGTGATTTCTTCTACAGTAATATAAAAAATACATCCACTCCAGTCTTCATTTTACCATGCAACCTTGAACTTAAAGCATAATTCTTATCACAAACTTGACCTTTAGATCTATTGGGTCTTATCTTATTTTCTCATATTTTTACTTTCACCTTTGAAAAATGCAAAAGACATTAAAAGTTCTTTTTAAAAACAGCAAATCCAAAATATGTTCTAAGCATCTGTGATCTGTAGCACATTAGAGATGGAAATTAAAGTCTCAAGTGTTTGTTGAAATCACCCTTCCGTATCACTTTTTTTTTCTCTCGAAGTACAGCAAAAGTACATACATGTGGTCAGCTTTAGATTTGTCTCACTGGGAGTTCACATGTATTTTTTAACTGCCTTCAATTGTTAATGTATTCCTCAAATGAGATGCATCACCTTGAAGAATGACTTTTTGTCCCCCTGGGAATTAGCCAAACAACTATTTCATTCACTATGATAATCAGTTCTACCTCAAGCAATATATGAAACTGAAATTTAATAGGCACTTGTGATTAGTTTTTAAAACAGCGAGCCATCATTGTCTATTGTAGAGAAGAAAAAGGAAGAATGAAAGCAAAAAATTAGCTGGCAAAGGTTAACATTGATGTTTTTGCTTGTATGATTCATTAACATCTTTGATCATGTCTAATAATCCTTATTACCATCCTCATTCTGCTCATTATGAAGTTACAATGTTGATAAGAATAGGTTTGAAATTGCATGCAAAAGAAGAACAATACTTCTATGTGCCTACACAAGGATTTTCTACCAATAAAGCAAAGGTGTAAAACATATGCAAATGACTACATATAATTATACTGGCAGCATTAGTTTACAAATGTTTTTCAATACACCATGGAATTAAGCAAAATCAAATCAAACTTAGAAAAATATTTCAAAAAGCTATGAACAAAAATGTACTCAGAGAATGTTCAAATCTATTTGTATCAGATTTAGTTGGCCTGACTCAAGAAAAAATAATCTTCTCTTTCTGTTGATACTCAATATACAGTACCAGCTACCACTCATCGACAGGTCTCAATGACATAGGAGAGCAGTGTGCAGGGAGCCTGTACAACACTACTGTACATGCTCCAATGTAAGGAGCTATACTGTTTAAGAAGCAACACTTCTAGGGAGAAAATTTCCTTGCATCAATGAGAATGGCATAATCTTTAAAGGGAACTTGTCATCAACTTTATGCTGCACATACTATCGGCAGCATAATGTAGAGACAGCTGAGTTGATTTCAGCAGTCTGTCATTTATAAGATAAAAGTAAGTGGTTGCCGAGAACCAACGTCACAATTATTGCAGACTAGGCCTGGAAAAGAGTCACGGCCACCTGAAAAGAGTCATGGTTATTCATAAATTCTTCTCTCCCTGCACACCTGCTGATGATTGACAGTCTTCTACCTAGTTTTCTCCCTTTCTCTTTAGGAGAGAACTGCCAATCATCAGCAGATGGGCGGGAGAGCAAGAGATTATATATAACCATGACTCTTCTGAAGTAGATTTGACTCTTTTCAAGTCCTCTGCTGCAATGATTATAATGCTGGCTCTCAGCAACCATTTACTTTTAGCTCATGAGTGACACACTGCTGAAATCAGCATTTCTGTCACTAATTTATGCTGCCTTCAGTGAGGTCAGCATAAAGTTGGTGACAGGCTCCCTTTAACTTTCAGATCCCACACAAATCAGAGACAAACATTATTGTTACAGGAGTGACGGCAGGTACTTCTGGAGCATGGAGCTAAGAATGTGCAAATTGATTCTGCCTTGAAAATTACATTACATACCTCACTTTCATTTGAATATTTTTCAATTTATTTTACAAAAATAAAGAGACATCCCTATGTGAGACACATGTAATTCAATTTTTTCCAAAAACAAAAAAAAACATTTTAAAAACCTGAGTATTTCACAACTACAGCACATCCTTAAGTCATCACTCAGCCTTTTAAACATACTTAAGAAGCAAAATTAGGAAAAAAGCTAAGCCAACCTCACATCTACAATTAGCTCTTTCAGGACAAAAGCCCTTTATCAAAGCAAAGCAGATGGAATAAGCCTTTATAGTTGAGAGGCTAGTTGGATGGACCTCTGGGTGGGCACTATTTCTATTATGGAGACAAGTTAATATGTGTGATTACTATTGCCGGCTAGGCAACATTCCTGTAGGTTTCTTAATGTGGCAATGTACATGATGACAACATCATATAAAATAATATTTTAATATGATTTGTAGTGGTTTTCTGATGTGGTAATTTTAGCACACAGTAGGCACTGTTATTATCATGCAGTTTTTTTTTTTTTTTCACTATGACCTATCTGCAATATGTGAACACAGCCATTTCTCTCTATCTAGTTATATGTTTATTTCATTTTTGTACAGAGTTGTCCACATCTTTACTATTGATGGCCTATTAGGATAAGCCATCAGTATCTGATCGGCGGGGGTAAGACACCCTGCACCTCTGCCAATTAGTTGTTCTGCAGTAGCTTTGGCACTGGAGCTACATATCTCCATCCATTGTGTAGTGGACACAACTAGGATCAGTTCTGCAATAACCACCACTGTCCACTACACAATGGACAGAGGTGCATAGCTTTGGTACTAGAACTACTCTGAAACAGCTGATTGGCAGTGGTGTGGGGTGGCAGCCAATCAAATATTGTAGGAGTAGACAAATCATTTTAGGTTCATGTTGTTTCAGCTGTCTTTTGTTTATATTTTTGTCTGTATGGTTATCAGCATTGCTGAAGATATGAATGCAAAAACTAAGGGGATAGGGGTTACATGGTATAAAATATGGACTGTTAACCCTTTCACCCCAGGGATTTTTTGTTTTTGCATTTTCATTTTTCACTCTCTGCCTTTCCTAGTCCATAACTTTTTTCTTTTTCTTTTCCCATGGCCATATTAGGGCTTGTTTTTTTGCGGGACAAGTTGTACTTTCTAATAGCACCATTTAATTTTTCATATGATATACTAGGAAGCTGAAAAAAATCCAAATGGGATATAATATGAAAAACCTCATTGCCACCACAGTTTTATGGGTTTTGTTTTTACGGTGTTCTTTATGCGGTAAAACTGACCAGTTACTTTCATTTACCGGGTCAGTATAATTATGAAGATACAACATTTGTATAATTTGGCTTGCATTTTAATACTGAAAATAAATAAATAAATACCTTGAGATTTTTTGTTTTTCCTTCATTGCCATATTCTGACCCCCATAACTTTTTTGCATTTATGTGTATGTAGCTGTGTGAGGGCTGTGTGGCAATCTGTTTTTTTATATTTGGGATGTGTATGACTTTTTGATCACTTTTTATAAAAAATGTTTGTGGAAGGTGAAGAAATCGAAAAAACAATAAATTGGCAATTTTGATTTTGTTTCTGCTGTGCCATTTGCCATATGGGATGACAATGCTCATGTTGCTTATTTTCTTTTATTGTTTTTGTATTTATTTTAGTTTGATCTTTAAAGACCTGCCCTGCGCCTTACATGTACGGTGCTGGCTTAAAGTGGTTAAAACAGACCTAATATCAATCTGTTGACTTATATAAAGAGAATCTAATTCTGATGGGGCATGCTGAGAAAGAAAGGACAATCAATCATAACTTTACAAGCACCTCCCTAATATGTGTATAGATCTTCCTCATGCAAAATAAACAACTGTGATCTGTTGAGATATAGAATCCACAAGATATCTGAAAGTGTCTTGTGGTCACTCACACCAAGATATTAGCAAGATCCTTTAGGCCCTTAAAGCTGTGAAGTGGGGCCTCCATATATGGGACTTGTATTACCAGTACATACCACAAACACATAGAAGTCAAAGCAACTACTTAACCTCTTTGCAATGTTTCTCAAACTATTCCTTAACAATGCTTGCACAGTAGCATAGCGTATTATCCTGCTTAAAGAGGTCACTGCTATTGGGAAGGGAGAGGCACTTAAAGGGAATGTGTCATCAGAAAATGACCTATTGTTTAAATCACGTTTTATGTTTTAAATATTGTTAAACAATTTTTTATGTTATTTTTAATTTTCCATATCAATAACTATATTTAAACAAATAACCATATTATTTGGCTTAGTGGCTACTTTCACACTGGCAAAACTACAATCCAGCCGCCTGATCCAGCAGACAATGCCGGGAATTGGCCGGACACAAGCCGCAGTATGCAGAGGTTTGGGTTCAGCTGATTATCTGCGTTTTTGCCTGAATGCAGCCGAATCTCTACCGGACCCCATTATACTTTATGGGGCTGGCAGGCATTGTGGTTGCATCCGGCACTGCCAGTTACGGAGAATTCTGGCAGGCTGTTCTCTGCCGTCACAGCCAGCTGGAATTCATGCCTCAAGTTTGAAAGTGGCCTGAGCCAAACTTCTTTACTGCAATTGCCTGCTTATCTGTCATTCTAATCCTACCTGTAATGATATTACCTCTGTGTATAGACAAGACAGGATCCACCATTCTCAATAGATGATACTTAAATTGTATTAATCTTTTCCTGACCTCTGCACAGGTCACAGAGCATGCCTAGAAAACTCTTCTATAGAAGTCAATGAGGTCTCCTCCCCAGACCATTGCGTCTATAGACCATGTGGCTTCCATAAAGCAATATTCTTATTAGTTTCTAAATGCTGTCAGCTCAGGCAAGATGGCCGCCCCCCATAATCATGATCAGAAGATTTGCAATCAGAAAATAAAAACAGATTAGAAGAAAGGATATGTGTCATTATCTGGTCTTTACTGGCAGATCCAATTATTGGTGAGTGGTGACACATTTCCTTTAACATGCAGCAGTGTTTAGTCATGGGGTATATGTCAAAATAACATTCACATGAATTCAAAGACCACAAATATTCCAGTAGAATATTGACCAGAGCATCACACTTTACCATTGGCTTGCTTTCTTCCTATAGTGCATCCTAGAGCCATCTTTTTCCCAGGTAGATGACACATGTGCACCCGGACATCCAATTCATTTAGCATAGGGAGAGACACGACAAGCACTAATGCACTAGGGACAGTGTTGGTAAAAACTGTTTTAAAAAGGAATATTGGAGAGAGAGTGTGCAGGGAGATCGTAGGGAAACTGCATCACGTTCTAGTGCACCCACATTCAGAGTTAATCTCTTATATTAGTGATAAAGTTATGTTGTGTCCGTATTCCAAGGCAGTGTAATTTTTTGCCCTTTATATGTGTGCAGTGAAGTAAAATTTATCATAGCAAATGCCTTCTGTTAGCTGTTGCATTACAAAGCATCAGTATGGCACCACGGTTAAATATTTTGTCCTGTACATGTTTGCAGTGGAACTAAGTGGATTATAGAGAATGCCTTCTGTTAGCTGTTGCATTACATAGCGTCAGTATGACGCCACAGTTAAATATTTTGCACTGCACTTGTGTGCAGTGGAACATAATTGATTATAACAAATGTCTTCTGTTAGCTGTTGCATTTAGCAGTGTCAGTATGACATCATGGTTACATACTTCGTCCTGTACATGTATGCAGTGTAGCGAAAATTGATCATAGCAACTGCCTTCTGTTAGCTGTTAAGTTACATAGCCTCAGTATGATGTCATGGTTAAATATTTATTCCTGTACATGTGTGCAGTGGAGCAAAGTGGATTATATTGAATGCCTTCTGTTAGCTGTTGTGTAACATAGCGTCAGTATGATGCAACGGTTAAATATTTTGCCCTGTACATGTGTGCAATGGAACAAAATTGATTATAGAGAAAGCCTTTTGTTAGCTGTTGTGTTACACAGAGTCAGTATGATGCCATGGTTAAATATTTTGCCCTGGCACATGTGTGCAGTGGACTTGCTCCTCACAATCATCTCAAGTTACAATTTGTCCTGTATCACTCCAAGAATACCTTGTGACTGTTTTTATCTACTCTTTTATCAGTTCGTTGGATCCAACTGCAGGTCACCTACTGAGCCACAAAGTACTTTTCATATGTAGTTACAAGATGCAAGGGTTAGTATATCTTTAATTACTAGGTAAAATGTACATTGTGGTCATCAATTGCATTTATGTAATTCTCATACAAAAGGGGCATTTTCAGAAGATTGCAGGCCACAACAGCAATCATTTGCACATTGTGCCACGCACCTAACCAACCAAACCCCATACCAGCAACAGCCCCTGTTTGCCATATAATATTACTACTAGTTTTAAGGCTCCCGTCCCTTATGGCAACCATGTTTGAGCCATCCACCATGTTCGGCCCATCTGGTATTAACTGTAATAAATTTTTAAAGCAAAATGCCATTTGGTTCATAGTTTATATAGGTCATAGTTTTCGATTTTACACCTTCTAAAGGGATTTATGTCTACAGTGTTAAAAATAATTTCTGTTTCCATTTGACAGAACAGAGCCATGTAAATTTTAATGTGTACATTTTTATATTTATTCTCAGTCTGTTTTTTAAAGTTCTTCATTATTTGTATTGCTTTCAAAGCATATAATACGAGGCCGATTTTTTTTTTCTCTCTCAATGATAGCAAAAAAACAAAAAACGTAATCGGGCATACGTCCACTATAGTCTTTAAACCAAATATATCAAAAGAGGACATTAAAATCCAAAACAAAAAATACTTTATTGTAAAGGATATTTAAAATAATTGATAATGTAGCCTCAATCAGATATGTGCCAATGTGGAATAAATTGGCATTAAAAAGAGCCCGTACCTTCTTGACTCAATGATGCGGTCACAGATGGAAAAAAATAATACAGGTCTGGCAATAAGGATATATTGTGCCAAAACACCTTTTTTTACAGTGTTACTGATCCAAGGAACTCCCGGGCTGTAAGTGTATACTTTGTATCCAGCTCAGGACCCCTGTTAATGAATGTATTACACTGGTCCAGAGGTTAATGTCTGGTGTGGATCATAAACAGCTAACAACTAAGATTCCTGGCTGCCGGATTAATACACGTTGGTAGGTGAGGTGCAGTTAGTCTTGCCCAAATAGGTCACTTGATGTGGCACATATACAACCACCCATCCGTGACCAAAGGACCAGAGATGTGGCACCAAAATCTTAAATAACCATGTACTGGAGCCAAAATTGCCATAATTTTTAAAAATTCTCTATTTATATTGCCATATGAGGGCTTTTTTTTGGTGGAATAAGTTATAGTATTGAAGGACACCATTTAATTTATCATTTCTGTTATTGGAAAATTGGAAACAAATTATTTGTAGGGTTAAATTAGAAAAACATACTATTCTACCAAGGTTTTGGGGTTTTTACATCACAGCGTTCATTGTGCACTAAAAATTATATAACATCCTTATCCTGCGGGTCAGTATGAATATACTAAACATATATATATGTCTGAGGGCTGATATCGCTGTTTGCTCCTTTGTCTCGTTCTCACAACTGAAAACGACCACCAGAAGTACAATCGGGAAATCCTTGGTGTAGTGTGTGTCGATGTGTGCGCAATTCCTCCAAAATAACGTCACAGAGACGTTCTCAAGTGGGATCCAATAATGTGCCTGCCTCCAACAGCTAGGCAAGGTTTATACCAGAAGGCGGTCTTACAATCATGACCAATAGGGATGAAGTGATTGGCTGGAAAGCTCTCTTACAATCATGACCCATGGGGATGAAGTGATTGGCTGGAAGGCGGTCTTACAATCATGACCAATGGGGATGAAATGATTGGCACACTTATTCGCGGCCTTTCCATTGCCACGCTTATCCTCGTGGAAGAAGAAACTCTGCTCGATGGTCCCCATCCCTCCCGCCTCAGCCGGCGTCATAACACTGGTATCCTGCAGCAATACCGGCCCGGGCACAAATCAGCTACCAGACCATCGTGCGAAAGCTTCTGCGTAGATGCGAACGCGAACGAATATGCACATCTCCATAGGATAGATGGCGACCATACGGCGAACAATAATTTTCCACAACAGGGCTTTTTTTTGAGGGACGAAATTTAGATTTTATTGGTACTGTGTTTGTTATATGTTCCATTTTTTGACCACTGTTATTCAAATTTTTGTTGGGCGAAAAGGTGACAAAACAGCGAATCGTGCATTTTTTTTCTATTACCACGATCAACACACACAAATATTTTATTAATATTTTAATAGTTCAGACATTTTTGGACATGGCGATACCTAATATGTTTTATTTGGGGTTATATATATTTTATGTAAAATTGGGAAAGGGGGTGATTTAAATATTTTTTTAACTTTTACAGTGACAACTTTTAACCTCTTAGGAAGCTAAAACATGAAATCTTTTGATCCCTTGTCCTATTCACCCTAATAGAGATCTATAAGGGTGAATAGCATTTTGAAGTGCTCTTTGCTGAGCTGTGACTTATGCACAGCACAGCATGGAGGTTACCATGGCAGCCATGGGAGCCTCAAAAGCATGCAGGCTGCCATAGTAACCATTCAGAGTCCAGCAATTTCACTGTGGGGGCTCCATTCGGAAGGCAGAGGGGGCTGCATTCCTCTCCTTTACCTCACAGATGCCACAATCGGTGTTGATCGTCGCATCTAAGGGGTTAAATGATGGGGTTCGGCTAGATCTCCATTCAACGTCATTGCTGCCGGGTGTTTGTTGCATGATACAGCTCGCACCTGCTGCATATGGAGCGGGCTCATTGCAGCAACCCGCTCCATATATTCCCTCAGCCACCATGACTTATGGTTATACCTTATTTATAACGATACATGACAAATTCATTCCTAATGAATCAAATTTCTTGGCAAACTTCGGCCAATTGGCCAAATCAAATTTTTGAAAACTTTACTCAGTTAAAATGGCTTACTGAAAATCCATCAAAATGTCTTCTCCATTGATCCCTTTTTATTTCCCACAATGTGTGAAGCCCCTGGAACATTTCTATACATATTAGAGAATGATATTAACTCTTATTTTCCATTTAATTATACTTTCTATAGTACTTATTTTTAGGATAGACTCACGCGTAACAAAATTGGAAGGACAAAATTGCTGAAAATTCGACCTTTTATAGATGTGTCCACCCATGCCTTTGAGTGAATTTGGTTAAGGACTCAATGTGTTATGTTACAGACCGAATACAATATCATAACATGCCAGAAAAATGCATAACATGCTCCAAACTACACTAAAAATCACTGGGTGGCCAGATTATCACAAAATTATGTTTTATTGGTATAAGGCCTGGGATACACTGTGACTGATTTTAACTATTGAATGATAGCTGCAGTCCCCAAGATTGCATTCAACTGAATACATTCATTTGGACTACAGCTGTAGTTAAATAGTTAAAATCAATCAGTCGCACTAAAAAAAGTTGCAGTATGGCCCAGGCCTAAGACCTGATATATGACAGTGTGTTAGTCAGTGTTTGATCTGTAATTGTGAGCCAAAATAAGGTGCAAGTGAAAAACAGAGCAGATGCAAATCTTCCCATTATACCTTTGTGTATTAGATTATACCTATCTCTGTGTAGCCTCCACTCCTAGTTTTGGTTCACTATCATTGATGGAAATCACTGACTGAACACTGACCAATACACAGTTGTGTGAATAAGGCATAAAGCTGGTAATCTGTTGAGCCAAGAGGAAAGGTAAGGTAGGACACGCCTATATATGTGGATTTTTCTTTCAACAATAGATTTAGCAAGGGAATTGCTGCAGATTTTATGCTTTACTTTATGAGAAATACACAGCAAGTCCACAGCAAATCTGTATCAAAATCTGTATGTGTGTATGCCTTTTGATATTAGCTTCCAAAAATTGTCCCTTATCAGGAGCAGATGGTGTCTACACACACACAGTTGTATGCCTGTATTTATACAAGTGTTAATTGTCAGAAGAAAAGTTGATTTTATTACAAGACGGAGACTCACATTATGCTGTTCTTTCTTTACTGATTTAATAGCAGCAAACAAAAGGTTAATCAACAGTTAATAAGAAAAAAATTGTTTTAGTCACGTATGGTTCAGTAATTGGACAATGATTGTAGAGTCCAGGTTATTATAATGACCCCTCAGGTAAAACACATACTCTTTCTTTGCTGCTCAGTCAAGAATAAGTACTAATAATTATTTTTTGTTAACTGGTAAAAGTATATATATATATATATATATATATATATATATATACATATATATCATAGCTTATTTCCCTATTCATTTTCATTCCCTTAATGATTACATATTCTTCCTAGTGTTGTCGAAATTCGCTTGTGTCCGACGCACATATCCAAGCTGCGCTAAAAGTGCACCAAAGTACGCCAGCCACAAAGAATTTCTCCATAGCTTAAAAGCATGTGTATCAAGCTCCTTTGTGTAAGTAAAGGCCATACTCCTCCAGAGGCAGACAAGATGTTTTAATGTGGAGATCCTGCTGAGCACTCCCCTGCCCAGTCTCTTTTCTTTATTTAAATAGCCACAAAGGGGTAACAATAGAAAGGGGCAGGCCCGTCACCTGACCATTTCCTTCATGTACAGTAACAAACATACAGGAAGTGATGATATACAGGAAGATGAGAAACCACCATCACTTAGCCAGCTAACAAAACATATGTATACAATAATCTCCCATTTCCACTGGAGTGAACTTTATCCAGCCTTGCTCAGTGATCAATGTCCAACAAAGTTCACTAGGATTCTTATGCCTGCTTATTTACAGGGACAACGTCATTATCTCCAGTGGTTGATCAGGCGCACTAGAGACAACAAATGCACGTTCTTTTCATATATTGTTCTCTTAATAAATGCATCCACCCCAAGCCAATAAATCCGTTCCTTGCGTGGGGCCCTAACCGGCGTCCATACATTAACCAAGAAAACACTGCTCCGCCGCACATCAGTCTCCCCCGGCACACAGCCCAGCGCATAGCACATTAGCACATGGACCATTTGCCAATGGAGACCTCTGCGCCCAGTGGCTGCGTCTCCACATCCACAGGAAGATATCCACTCCAATAGTTTACCCTGACACTGAGAGACATGATGACAATATACAATATATTAAAAACACATCCTAATAAAATTTCCACAACACTAGTTATTACTTGGTATTAGTAACTGTCCTGTGTTTCCATCTCAGTCAAAGCTTGCCCTGTGTCTCTGTTGTTTTTTTTTTCCCGCCCTCAGCTGGTGCTCAGCTGTTCCCGCAGTTTCAACTCACCTCAGACGCATCAGCCCTCTCTCTGCATCACATCATTCTGCTCCTATCAGCCGACATTTTCTCGGCTAGTAATATTAACTGTCCTGCTACAGAATCCTTTTATTAATCCTCCATTAGCTAACCTCTCTTCTTGCCTCCATATCAATTCATTAATTTCATATACATATCTTTTTTTTCCCATCTATATACTTTCATATATACTTCTCTCATACATAGAGAACAAAGAAGTTACCATAATGTCTGAAACTAAAAAAATTTAATTTATTGATGAAAATCTATTGCAATCCATGGTAGACCAATCGGTCTCTAAATCAGTGCAGACTGCGGTTCGCTCAGCAAGGTCTTCCATTCATGAAGCAATTACAAAATCAGTTACATCAGCAATGAACCGCACTACCACACCCTCAGATTTATTTTGGTCTGCAGAGGGAGGTTTAAAACAAGGCAAAGCCAGCCAAAAAAGATGTCATTTAATTATCGGTCCTCCTGTAACTAAACACCAAAGAATTGTGTCACAATCAGAGGATCAGGTTCTTTTGGGAGCTTTATCAAAAAGCACTAGTTAAGAGGTCTCTAAGTTACCTCAGAAACTCTCGGCCCCTGAGGAAGTACACCAAAAGAGGCCGATTAAGGCCTCGTCTAACAGAAAACCAAACTCCTTCTCTATATCACCAAGTCAATCCTCTATTGAAGCTGATATTTCAGATCCTGATGACAAATCTGAATATGAGGATATATCTGAAGAAGGAGATGATATGTTATGTGATAAACCCTCTGAACATATTATTCTGGATAGTGCGGGGAACCCATACTTTGATCCGTGTCAGGTCAAACATCCGCGATCAGGGGAGTGGATTCCTCATCCCCAAGTTTGTAAATTTATTAGCCTATGGGTGAAAAAAAAACCCTAGACAAAAATGTGAGAAGTAAATTAAAACCCGAGTGCCCCAGGCCTACCCTTCCTTATAAATTAACCACTACTCCGGATTTGGACCTAACATTGGTCAAATATCTGGCCAAGTCGGGTAAGAATCCACAAAAGGGCGTGGACCGTTCATTCAGATCGGTCCAAGACAAATTCCTAGACCTACTAGGACCCTTAACCAAAATTCTGGATCTAACAGAGAAGGCAACCATGTCTGGAGATCCCATAGACTTGTCTACTGTCAGAGGATGGGCACAATGAACCCTCTGTTTATTTGGGAATGCAAATGCCTCCTTATGTATGGAACGAAAAAGATCAATTTTAATGAAATTGGATCCACAACTCATTCACTTGGCATCTTCCGATTCTACCCCATCAGCTGATAATTACCTTTTTGGGGAATCATATATCAAAGAAATCAATAAATATGTAGGCTTGTTCTCATCCCTGGAGAAAGCCCAGTCTTCTCTGAAAAGAGTTTTTCAGGGACGTGTTTTTGGAACGTTTGGGAAACAAAGAGGCTGGTTTCCCAGCCCACAATATCATAAAGAAAGACAATCATACAGAGACCTTCCCCCACCCAGATCAGACAATTTTTTAATGCTACAAGCCTCATATCAAGCATCACCCTTATTTCCTATCAGAGGATGACCATGGAGGGCTAGAATCCATAGAGGTTTCCCACGCTCAAGACCCTTTACAAGTAAAATTTCTTCTACAGTATTTTTCTCACATTCCCCTCGGAGGGAGAATAACACATTTTTTTCCAGATCTGGTCTATGATAACCTCAGATGCGTGGATCCTAAACACAGTTCAAGGTTATCAAATAGAATTTATATGTCCACCTGTTCCAGGTCCAACCTCATCTGTTAATTTTTACCAATTCAGACCTAAACCTCATTCATCTAGAAATCAAGGAACTATGTTCCAAAGGCGCAATTGTTCAAGTCCCTATCAATGTACCAGGTTTCCTGAGCCATCTATTCTTAGTAGAAAAAAAAAGACGGAGTTCACAGACCCTTCATAAATTTAAAAATCATCAACTATTTTGTACTATATCATCATTTCTCTTGAGAGATCTATTGTTACAGAACTATTGGTTGGTCAAGATAGACCTCAAGGACGCCTACTACACAGTGCCTATGCACCCTATATCTCAACCATACCTCCAATTTTTATGGGAAGGTCAAAAATGGCAAGTTACCAGTTTTCCATTCGGCCTATCTTCAGCCTCTTGGTGCTTCACAAAATTAATGAAACCAATAATAGCTATTCTGAGGGCTCGAGGAGTTCCCTTATAAGTTACTTGAACGATATCATTGACACTCATTGGACCTTAACATTACTCTCCAATCTCGGTTTTTTAATCAACTCCGAGAAGTCAATTCTCACCCCTTCAAAGGAAGTAGAATTTTTAGGCTTCCTAGTCAACACTCAATCAGCCATATTAAGTCTTCCTACAAGGAAACTGAAAATAATTTGGAGGGAAATTCGCTCCATCCTGAATAAACAATTAGTATCCCTACGAGCCATCGCTCGTATTGTGGGATTACTTTTTGCTTCCATTCAAGCAATATTTCTCGCACTTCTTCATTACAGGGCACTTCAATGCCTCAAAGCCCAACACTTGGCTTGGGTTACTCGGACTACATATCCCTTACCTCGGACATCAAAGAAGAACTTCTATGGTGGCTTCATCATATTCAATCATGGAATGGGAAAACTATTTTCAGTTCCGTTTCCAGATCTGATCATAGAATTGGATGCCAGTCGTCTCAGTTGGGGTGCTCGGTGCGTTCCCCTTTCGACAGGAGGAAAATGGTCAGAAGAAGAAACGCTTCTTCATATCAATTGTTTGGAACTTTTGGGGGGTTCATTTACCCCTAAGAGTTTTTCCAAAGACAAGTCTCATTGCTGTATTCTACTGCTGATGGACAACATCCCAGCAGTACAATATGTCAATCGACTAGAAGGTGCCAAATCAAAAATGTTAGCCAATATCGCAAAAGATTTCTGGAATTTTTGCCTAAATCAAGATATCATATTGAATTTCTCCCAGGATTGTTCCGTAGCAGATTGGAATTCTCGTTTCCTGATCGACAACAGAGAATTCTTCTCTTGACCAGATCACAGAAATCGACAATGGTCCTGATAACCCCACTCTGGAGGACTCAATCTTGGTTCCCTCAAATTCTAGGGATGTCCATTGATTTTCCATGCATCCTTCCAACTCACCATTCGATTCTAGTGGATCCATCAGGGAATCATCACCTCCCTTGTCTTGGCCTACTGTCTCTAGTAGCTTGGTTCATCTGAAGTTAACAGAACCTGATAGTGAACTGAATCAGCTCGAGATATCCTCTCGGATGCATGGGTTCCAGGTACCAGATCAGCTTATGGATCAGCCTGGAAAATTTGGTCTGATTGGTGCATACAACGGGATTTGGATCCCATATATGCATCTATAACCGAAGTCATTAATTTCCTCTCGGATTCCTTTGACGCAGGTAAGGCTTATTGTACCATTAATGTATATCATTCAGCCATATCTGTTTACCATGCACCGATTCATGCCTTAACATTAGGGAAACATCCCTTAGTTTGTTAACTTATGAAAGGTATTAAATATAGGAGACCCCCTTTACCGAAATACCAATCTACTTGAGACGTCACAACAATTTTAGATTTTATTAACTCATGGGGAGACAACGATCTTCACCCATTAAAATTATTATCCTACAAACTTACAATGCTTTTGTGTATCATCTCTTTTAAAAGAGTCTCAGATGTTCGAGCTTTAGATATTTCTCAAAGACATTTTTCTCCTCAGGGAGTTACCTTTTCTAAAGTTAAACGTACCAAAACCAAAGTTTGCACAGTTTTCTACCCAGCTTTTCCTCATCAAGAAAATTTGTGTGTTGTTCGTTGTTTAAAATCTTACGAACAAAAAACGGAATCTTTCAGGAGTCGTTTGACTTCTCAATTGCTTTTTGCAGACATCACTTACCTGTGTCTTCTTCGACCTTAGCAAGATGGATTAGACAAATCATGTCACTAGTGGGTATCGATACCTTAGTTTTTGGAGCCCACTCGACTACAAGTGCCATGTCCACTAAAGTTAGGCAGGCAAGAGGTTCTTTGGCAGACATATTGAAAGCTGCTAGTTGGTCATCAGAGTCTACTTTCAAAACCTTTTATTTCAGACCCGAGCCACATGTTTCTTTGTCTTTGTTTTAATTTAATGCCTTTATACAGTATGCACATTTATATGTTTTCTATTAATATATAAGCTTTAAACAAGCATAATGTGAGTCTCTGTCTGGTAATAAAATTGGGGATTTTCCTACCCTTGGTGATGGATAATATAGATTTTATTAAAGACAGGAGACGAACATTATCCCACCCTCATTACCCAACCCTATCTGTTATATATTTTTTTTCTCTTACAGTCTAACCAAGTCACGATTCTAGTTTTCCGGTTATTCCTAATCTTGAAATGAATCACCCATTTTTAAAGTTGATCTCCAATCAGTTTTCCATACTCAACTGTTTCCAGTTTCGTTCATCCCGATTCCACACGTGTTTCTTCAATTTCCTGTGTCTTCATCCTCTACTAATCCACCAAAGAAAGAGGAGGTGTTTTTCCTGAGGGGTCATTATATTCACCTGGACTGTACCATTATAGTCCAATTACTGAACCATACCTGACTAAAATAAAACTTTTCTTATTAACTGTTGATTAACCTTTTGTTTGTTGCTATCAAATCAGTAAATAAAGAAGAACATAATGTTTGTCTCCTGTCTTTAATAAAATCTACAAAGTATATTTTACATCACCAAGGGTAGGAAAATCCCCAATTATTCTAAATGAGCCTGGAGAAGTTTTTCCCTTTTAATTGAAAGCAGTGGTACAGTGTGGATTTGAAAAGTGTAAGATAATAGTGACATGTGGCTGCAATAGTAGCGGCTGCAGTAGCAGCAAAGCATGGAACAGAGAAGGCAATAGATGTCTGTGTGACTGTTTAGGGGTAGTAGTTGTAGTAGTAGTAGTAGTGATGGCTGTGTAGTGGTAATGGTAGTGGAATAAGAGTAATGGAAGTGGCAGTAGGGGGATTAGCAGCATGAAGTAGCAGTTGCAGTGGCAGCTGCCGCCATATGGTATAGAACATGAAGGTAGGAAGGCAAACAGAGGCATTGGCATGCTGGCGGCAGCAACAGCCATGTGGTACTGAATGTAATGTTGGGCAGGCAGATAGCAGCAGTTGCACGATAGCAGCAACAATACGGTATGCAAAATGATGGTAGGCAGGCAGACAGTGGCAGCACATGATGGTAGACTGTCAGATCTACTTTTTGACCTCAGCCAGAGTTAGGGTGTAAAAATTCTCACTGATCTATGCCTCATTCATTTTGACAAAAGTCATGTTCTGCACATTGGCAGAGGACAGCTTTGTCCATTTGAATGTCACAATGCCACCTGCCACGCCATGATAATGGATAACACTGGGGGCTGTGCAAGACAGTACAGAGAGAGCATACTGGTTCCAGTACCAGTCTGGCTGCCAGGAGTCCATTGTGTCAGGGAACACAGTATGTGCCTGAGAAAGATCAGACCTTTTTTGTTAGATACTGCCATATAACACCCTTTTAGTTCACAAACTGAAGACAGAATGGTGATTTAGCTGTCTCAGCATAAGGAACTTCCTGCCAACTGCCTGCTGATTGACTAATCCAGGTTGTTTGTCAGCCTCTGAGCCAATCAGGGCAAACCCTTCCCCTCACTTCCTCCTAGTGTCATGTGATCCTCCATCTTCTTTCTCCCTCTTGGTTTTCCCTGCCAATATTCACAGTAAAATGGTGCTGGGTGCAATTTTTATGCGATTAGTTCAAAACAATTAAAAAATCTTCTGATTCCTTTGATGCAGGAATTTTTGTGAAATTTGTGACAAATCCATTTAACTGCCAAGTATAATGTACAGGCTTGACTACTGCTCCATTCATGCAGGGGTACATAGGACACTAATCTTGATGGGGTTTCAGCTGTAAGACCCTCACTGATCAGACAATTATCACCTAACCTGTGGACAGGGAATACTTTTAAATCTTGGCACAATTCTTTTAATGTCCAACATAACAAACTTTAGGATGTACGTGATCTTGTTTTTGCATTTGCATTTCCATTTATTGGATTTCAGCTCTGCTATATCTACCGCCAGTTTATTTGTAAGTAACTAGAGTGCAGCATTGTCATGGAAGTCTTCAGTTTTATCACTGTGGATAATGGCTTCATCTTTATAAATTCCAGACAAAGCTCTTTCCCTTCAATAAATCCATCCTTTAGATACTTCTTTATTTATTGTTGTTTTATGCACAGCACAATCTCCTTTAATATTAATCCAAATTGCATCTAGCTGAGCCAATGATTTGTAGGAGATTTCTCTTCCTTCTAGGTACATGACAGTTAGTGAATAATAAATATAACCAGATAGCAATTCATAATTCATTATAGTTGTTAAAATTTACTATATTTAACCATAATTATTTTCACTTACAAAATTAACTCTGTGCATTTTTTTTAGATATATATTTTTTCTTCCAGTTTAATAAAGCCAAAATAAATTGTGCCTGTAATCATAAATAAAAATCCTCCCATGTGTCAGAATCGCGGGTCATGGACAGTAAATGATACAGAGATTCCATTTTCTTGGAACAGAATAGCGGGAGAAAATGAAGAAAGATGCTACTGACAGGGTGAGGATGATTTGAGCAGGCCAGCATTATGAATGATATGTTAAGTGATTGCTTCAGATGGAATCCTTGGATTGCTGCATTCTGCAGATGCTGATTTTCATCTATATTGTTTGTCTTTATCTCAAGAGAGTCAAACCAATATGTGTGAGCTTGCATACATATAAATACATATGAACCTCTCTATATATATATAGCTACACCATCAAATATATAAATAATTAGCATAACTGCACGTTACAGATGATCATTAGCTTAACATTTTATGCACATTTTCTATATTTATTTTTTCGGAGTTGGGTGATCACAAATAATAAACACATGTATGAAAATGTTATAAAAATTTTAAAAAAATATTGTATATATATTAGGTATGATTCATAAAGATGCTAGAACATGCAATAAGAAGTTTAATTCACACCATTTCCTTATAGCCCTGTGAGATTGATATTTAGGTGCCAAAAATGAACCAAAACACAAAAAATAGATTTTTTTTGGTAATGTTGAATACAGAATGAATTACTATTCATTCTGTTTGAATTCCTTATCATGCACTTTTAACCAACAGTCCATCTTATATACAGAATATCGCTGCAAGCATATTTGCTGATCCTAGATTCTTCTGTCTCTCCCTGCATTATTAATGTTAACCCTGCCAAATCCTGATGTGCATTCATCCAGCACTGGGGGAATATGTATATGTGTGATATATATATATATATATATATATATATATATATATATATATATATATATATATAATATATATAATATATATATATATATATATATATATATATATATATATATATATATATATATATATATATATATATATTATAAGATTATGGTTTACAGTTTTTTAACCACTTACAATTTTTTTTCAGAATTTGCACTTAGGGTATGTTCACACACTGCAGATTTGTAGTAGAAATCTATATTTTATATCTTACAGGGGTTTCTGTAAAATCAGACTCAAAGGCTACACATCTTATTGTATTTTTATGTTGCAGATATTTCTGCAACAAATCTGATGAAGCTGCCTAGTGTGTATATAGCCTTTAAAAATGAATCATATTAGTAACTGAATTGCCTTTATTATATATAGTGCCAGCCTAGTCCATGGCCCTGTATGAAAATGACAATCCCAATCAGTCCTGTGGGACTAGAAATGTGATTTCTATATCTCAGACACACAGTCTAGGGCTAATTTCACAGGATGCCAGTTAACCTCCCGTATAATTTTAGAGGCTGATAGAAAACTGGAGCACATGGAAAAAACCTATTCAAGCAAAGGGAAAATACACCAACTCAATGCAGATTTTTCCATCATTTGAACCCATGACCTCAGTGCTGGAGGGCATCAGTCCTAACCAAACAGCCAAGGAAGAAATGCAGAACTTTTATTTTTTTTTAATCTTTGAAAACAGAATTCATTTTTAGGGTAAAATTGCTTCATAAATGTCAGCTAAAACATTCGCAGTTATTGTCATTTTTGTAACCTTTTCATATCACATAGAGGTCATTTACCCTGCAAGACCATCCCACAATATAGACAAGGGCTTTTACTCTCCAAATCTCTAAATTATATATAGCTCACACTGCACATGTGAATTCATGTAGCCATGTAATGATGATAAGATAAGGCAATGATACTCCCTTTATTTTTAGTCACCTCTTTTCCTAAACTGAAATATACTTTCTTGTTAATGTATATGACTGGCACTCAAGTAAAGTCCCGTTAATGAGGGACAATGGCTATTATACCCAGTGAAATCTCTAATGTGTCAGCTAGGCACTTATAGTTCTCGGTATGGTTTGCGATTTGGAAATTGTCAGCTGCTCTAGATAAATAAAGGATTGCCTGATAATGGGCTATACCGAGACTTATTTTATAGCACCTGAAAATGCTTTCCCATGTCAAAAAGGGAAAAAATCCTTTATTTATTTTAATGCATTTTCCATCTTCTCTGACACAGAAGTAACTTCACTATATACTTAATTGGTGCTATGCCCATAATCATGTCACTTTCTTTAAATGCCATAAAATGTGCTGATTCAAGGATTTTTTTTCAAACTGGACGTTCTATAGATGGGCTACAAAATACAATACATATTCTCTTTTTGCATGGAGTGATCTCCCAGCATAGGAGTGATGCATACCCCATAGAGGAGGCAGAGTTATGTGTCATTGCAGGCCCAATCTGGTGGTGTATATTGGACGCAATATGCAATGTGGTTATTTTAGGCATTTATTCTGGTAATTTGAAAATATTTCCAATCAACAGGACATGGGGTAACTATTAAATCTGTGGAGTCCTGACCGTGGGATCTCTATGATCATGGGAACTAGGGGGGCCCCTATTCGCCGCAGGGCCTCATGAAATAAACAGATTGGCAGGTCGTGCAAGTACACTGCTGCTCCATTATCTCATTGGGATCTGCTGGAAATAGCCAAGTGCTTTATTCTGCTATCTCAGGCAGGCTCACAAAAATGAATAAAGAGGCATGCATGCTCAACCTGCTATTCCCTTCATTTCAGGGGACCATGTGGGGTACTCATTCTCATGATCATGGGGTTGCCAGCAGTAGGACCCCCACCAAGCTAACAGTTATAACGTGAAATTACAGGAATACCCTTTAAAAATGCTCAGTTGATATTCTTTTCCTACAGTATACCGTGATGCATTTTCTTGGCTGTACAGATACACACAAAGTCAGAGATTTGTTAAGACCAGTGTGTGGTATGCCGATTTTTATATCCCCTGTACATTTTTGGCAAGGTGCAGACCTCGTCATAAATTAGATGCATCCTTCAGCAGTCTATGCTGGTCAACTGAGATCTAGATTTCAGTCTTCTTTTATGCCAGAAAACTGGCATAAAAAAAAAAATTCTGCTAGGCCTTTTCACAGAAAGTGGGAAGGGAGGCGTAGAAATACCACCTGCAACTGCATTTATTCTGGGAAGAGAGGCTCAATGCTAATGCCACAATCTTTCAACAAAACATTACTAACTTGGATGGAGGATTTTTACCCTTGAAATGAATTGGGCCAGCTGCTCTTGGCCAAATGCTCCGGACATTTTGCACCACACAATAACAGTTGATTCTCTCCAGGCCTCTCCTTTTAGACTAGCTGTCTGCCCTAAAGATAGGAGGGAAGCTCCCTGCCAGACTTCTACATTTTCTAGCAGCCCAAATACCCTTTTTGTCCTCTTTGGTCTCTTACTCCACTCTACCTAATTCAGAATCAGAACAATTGCTAAGACAACATTTAAATATTGTTTCACTTTGGTCGATACTGGAAGGGATTTGTAGGGTCCCAGAAAGGATCCTTCCTTTGCATCAATTAGCTAACCAGATTTGGAAGGTGGCGAAGGGCCTATGGCAGGGATCGCCAACCTTAGGCTCTCCAGCTGTTGTATTGTGCGAAACTCCCAGCATGCCCACAATGCCTACAGATATCAGCCTACAGCAGGGCATGATGGGAGTTGTAGTTTTACAACAGCTGGAGAGCCACAAGTTGGCCATATCTGATCTACAGCGTTACCGAGACCTGCCTTCTGTTGCTCCTCCTAGATTCTTACAGTTGTGTCATACTCTTCACATGCAACTTTTAGAGAATTGAAGAACAATCTCTGTGTATTCATTAATTGGAGTCCTTACTACACAGGGACCACGAGGTATTATTTCAATGCTGTACACATACTTGATTGACTCTAGATTGGCCTTCACACCACTGTCTGTGAAAACTAAGGGGCGGGAATGTATTCCTTCTTTACCAAGTGAAGATTTGACAAGTGCAATGTCTGCATGGCTGGTATAGCAAAGGGAAAATACACCAACTCAATGCAGATTTTTCCATCATTTGAACCCATGACCTCAGTCAATCTGTCAATAACTGATACAAGTTATTCATTCTTCACCATTTTTACATATCTCCAATGAGGCTTTATAGAATGGGTCATCTCTCGCCCTCTAATTGCCACAGGTATAGTACCTCACAGGCAGATTTCTGGCATTTACTGTGGGATTGTACTGTGGTTACGCAAGTTCTTTCTGGAGGAAGGTCACAGATAACCTTTCAGAAATTATGTCATGTCCACTTCCCTGTGCACATAAAATCTAGCCAGTCAGTGGAAATTCCTAGTGAATCAAATTATACCCCATGAAAATGTGATGTTTAAAAACAGGGAATGCCCACAGAGATTTCAGAAGATTTATATATATATATATATATATATATATACACAAACCACAAAAGGCAGCAGAACAGATAGAACATATAGAACAAAATAGAACAAAATGGTAAGGTGCAATCCATCTGGGAGGCCGGACGGTCTTCCACTGCATAGAAATACGCAAAAACTAGGCAGCATTACTTAGTCTGTGGTAACTGTGACCCAATCTACTCCCAGGCAACGTTTCAGCCTTCGCAATGAGGCCTTTGTCAAGCCTCACTTTTGGGTATTTATATATATATATATATATATATATATATATATATATACATACCATAGTGTGTTCTTTTATGTTGTCAATAGAACAAGTTTAAGACTAGCTGTCCCTTTCTATGGTTCACCTCTCAGCAGTTTACTGTAGTGCGGAATTAACTTTGAGTCCACAGCATGGGCATTTCTCAACCTCACGTTACAGCAACTATAGCAGCTTCAGTGAACAGGTACATCACACAAAACTTGGCAGGAGACAACCCCCTTTATCAGCTCCATATAGCAGCTTCACCTTCTAGTTGCATCACTGTAACAGTTTTAAGCCACTAAGAGCCCTCTCATCATTACATTGTAAATATTAAAATATGCAATGACTAGACATATACAATGAAAGTAATCCTTGCCACACTGGTGACAACATTATTTTGTAGGATCGGAGCTGCTATCCCCTTAGAAGCCCACTGTACCAGTCTGTCACTCAGTGCACATTTATTTACTTGTTTTTATATTATACATTGTATTTTGTATGTAAACTCTCCGTCTAAGTACCCTGGAATTGATGGTGTTTAAATAATAATAATAACAATAATAATCAAAATTTCCTGAATACAGGTGTTTGTATTCTGTATATTGACTGCTTAGAGATTAGCAAATCAATTCTATGGAATCAAAATTTGAATCAGAATTTAATTAGATTCAATACAGGAGAATGTTTCCAGAGAGAAAGAGAGAATGAGGGAGAGAGAGAAATAGAAAGAGAAAACACCAGAATATAATTTGCAGCTGTTGAAGGAGATTGAAGCACTTTCTATTCGGGTTGAATCAATTTGGGTCTGAATCAAATCGGATGCCTGAATTGGTCAAATCTTACCTGAATCAAATTTCCAGAGTTTTGCTCATCACTAATGCATACATTGCCTGTTGTAATATGCTAGAAAAGAACATGACAGCCTATGTTCACTGCTTGCAATAGTACATGTTGTCTGAGCAAAGTTATTGTTATTGGTGTTAAACAAAAGCTAGGTCTTTATGATGGGATTTCATTTATCAGAAAAGTTTCCCCTGTTGGTGTATAACCTTCTTGATTTGACCCATAAAATAATGGAGGAGAAGTACTGGGTAATAGGTTTTATAGGAGTTCTCAAAGATATTGATCAGGACTAGGGATTCATATCAGATTGGCCGGGGTCCAACTTCCGGCATTGCTGCCAGTCAGCTGTTTGAATAGGATACATAGATCTAGTGAGTACCATCGTCTCTCTCTAAGGCCCCATGTTTTGTGGAACAGACAGCCCATTATAGAAATGCTTATTCTCATCCGCAAAACGGACAAGAATAGGACATTATTTATATTTTTGAGGGGCCACGGAATGGAGCAACGGATGCGGATAGCACATGGAGTGCTGTCCGCAATTTTTGTGGCCCCATTGAAGGGACTGGGTCCGCATCCGAGCTAAAAAAAATGCATCTGGGATGCGGAACCAAACCACAGTTGTGTGCAAGAGGCCTGAGCCAGTGACATTACATTCATCGGTCACTGAGCCATTTAAGTGAATGGGGCTGAGCTGCAATACCAAACACAGCCACTATCCAATGGATGTCACTGTGCTTGGTAAGCCTCAAGGAGGTCGCAACACTCAAAAGCTTGCCGTGGCCTCCTCAAACAGCTGATCATCGGGGAGTCCCAAATGTCAGATCCCTGCCAATCTGATATTGATGACTTATCCTGAGAATAGGTAATTAATATCTGAATCTCAGAAAAACCCTTAAAAAATATTCAGGGTCCCTTTTCAAATCTGAATATATGCTCACTACTTTACATTAGAACATGACCAAGTGTAAATATAGCCATGTTAAGTAAGGGATTGAGCGGCACTCCTTATTAGAGAGTGGGCGGTGCGCAGTGGTAAAGGGTACATCCAATATATATCGAAAAACCACGGCACTCTATAGTTGCTTATAGCTTCTTATTTTATTATTTCATTTTAATTAATTATTTACTTATCCATCCAAAAATTAGTCACTGGCTAACGTTTCGGTCTAATCCTAGACCTTGTTCACGGCCTTAGTGTTCATAGAAGGGAGTATGGGATGGCGTCATCCCATACTCCCTTCTATGAACACTAAGGCCGTGAACAAGGTCTAGGATTAGACCGAAACGGATGGATAAGTAAATAATTAATTGAAATTAAATAATAAACTTAGAAGCTATAAGCAATTATAGAGTACAGTGGTTTTTCGATATATATTAAATATAGCCATGGTCTTGACATACAGTATAGCAAATAGCAGTATTATAATCAGATATGTCTTGTTATCGACATGCTTTTTTTGGAAGCATGTTTTGCCAGCGGCTGGATGCCTTCTTTATTCAAACATACTGTCTATCAATTTGTCTCAAGATACATATTCCAAATGTACATGGTCAAAATAAAATAATATGGAGGAGGAGGAAGGGAAAGAGGACCTGATTTCAATGCCTACTTTGAGCTGTTTGATTCTGAGTTAACAGATATTGTGAAGCTGTGTTTTCTTAACTACTGTACCCTCCATACCAAAGAAAAAAGTAGAAAGCAATATATGCATTGGACTGTGCATATTGGAAAAATAAAAAAGGAGTTGTCTCACAAAGACATAGAATAAAACCAAGCTTACCACCAAGAGAACCACTTTTTATAAGTAAATCTACACTTTGGTTAATAAAGGAGGGATGGGGTCCTCAGAGAGGACCATCCACTGTGATGTCTACGTTCCTCACTATTGATATGAAGCAAGTGTATGAAGGCATTAATTAAAACTATGAAATCTCCCTAAGAGGTCAGTGAAGTCATTAAAAAAAGTACCTAATAAAGAGTGACAATGACATTATTCACTAGCTTTTATTCAAACTATACTTTTGCTGCTCGTCCTACACGCAGGCACGGGAGCCGAGTTCCCTCATTCCCTCTTGCTGCCATGTGCCGTACTGACAAGCACAAGCAGCAGGTAGCTTAACTGTTGTATCTGTGCTCCGTGCCAGAGTTTACTTCCTGCTTGAATCCTGAACTGTTGTTAGGGTATGCATGTGCATGTCTCTTCTCCCTTGTGAGGCATCACGTACACGTCCTCTATCTCCCCAGTAAGGTAACTGAACAATCTTGATCAAAAGTTAGTCTAGTTCCTTGTGTGAATGTGTTTGGAGTTTTCTGCTTTTCTGTGTACAGGACCCGGCTTCTTGATTTAACAGATTTTGCTTGTTTGCTGCCTGCCTCTGACCTTGGACTTTGATTACGGACTTTGCTTGATTGCTGTCTGCCATGACTCCTGACTTCCTGACCACGACCTTCCTCTCTGACCCCCTGGTCAGCTTCCACTGACTCTGGAGTGGCACCTAGTAACTACCCTAACGGCCCAAGCCTATCCTCACCATCAGAGGCTCTAGTAAAGACCAGGTAGTTACTAAGTCATGCCCCTCCCAGGTATAGCCAGTCAGTGGTACAGTGGGACCACACCCGTTTGCATAACAACAGAACCTTTATGAAATATGTTATTTTTTTTCCTGTTCACATTTGGGCTCTTAAAGGTTTTGTCTGTAGTGGAGGCATCTACCCCAACCTCAAAGGCTCATCCATGTTGTCCTTACTGATTATTGAATCTATTGGTATTATCCAGTAGGTCGTACCTATAGATATTTGGCCAATCATCCTGAAGATTTTTTTTCAAGTTTGACCTAAACTCATCTGTATATGATGAGTTTCAATTTGTAAGATAGCAATGCTAAAGGTTACACAGATATTTGTTTTTTATTGGAAGATCCCAATAAAAGAAATGAGATTCATTTATAATATGTTATGTTTCCACAGATATGATAGATACCAGTGGTGTCAGGCAGCTGCTTATATATATATATATATATATATATATATATATATATAGTAACAACACGGGGTCATTTAGCTCTTCCAGATCGCCGTCTTAGCGCCTTAGACGGTTGGCACACATCAAGAAGCCACTCCACCACTGTAGATTCGGGTGCAAACTGGCCACGACCAGCTTTATTGTCACAACCGCAGTACAAAGAAATCATAAAAATAAATCCTCAGCCGTCTGGCCACTGACTAAACAGTCTTTCCCTCTCTATCAGGATCTGGGTCTACCACCCAGCTCCCCAAGACACATCACCAGTGCTTACCCTACACACAGGGTTAGAGGGTCCCGGCTCCCACAGGCCTTGACACAGCCTGTTCCTTTCCCAGACTGGGAGCCCTGATTGAGAAGCTCAACCCACATTAATCCAAGCTCCTCAGCTGGCTGATAATTATCCCCATTACCAGCCTGGCTGCTGCAGACAGTGTGAAAAAACTATTTTACCAACCTTTCTTGTTCTCACGCAGCTTTTTCTGGGTGAGATACGCCACTTGAATGGCCTTCCTTTGGCCTTCTGGCAGCTCAACTGCCACAAAAAAAAAAAAAAATATATATATATATATATATATATATATTTAATATATATATTGATGGCATATCGCTATGATATTTAGCATAATGTGTTTGGATTCTTGGACATGAACCAGTTAACTGCCAAGCATTTCTAGGTTCCATGACCCATATTTTGTAAAAAGTTGAATCTTGCAGATAGTTTATAAACTATGAAAAAAAACTCTTACAAAGTAAAATAACTAGAGATGAGTTAATTTACAATAATTCATTTTGGGGCTGATTCAGTTGAATCAACCATCACATTCAATATATTCCTGATAAAATCAACCTGAATCAAAAGTCCCCCCATTGCACTGAAAGTCACCTATAACACTCACAGTTCTCCTAGGCCTATATTCAACCCCTTTCATGCTCTTTAACACAATGACAGCATTAGTAATGTCAACGTAACAGCGACATACACAATCGAGTCATATTATTATAATCACCAGCTAGGTCCTGGTAGGTTGTCATAGGTGCTGTAGTCATTCTGACTGAAGTGCATCCCAAAGCTGCTGGAGGGAGTGTCGGGGAGGATCTATAAAGCGAACATGATGACCATGGTTATCCAAAAGATGCTTAATGGGGTTCAAGTCTGGGGGATTAGTGGGTGTGGTTACAACTTGTAAGTCTTGTTGGAAAATTTTAGCCATGTGACATGTTGCATTGTCTAGCTGGAAGATGCCATCTGCCCTAGGAAAGACACTCAGAATGTATAGGTGTGCATGATTTGCAAGGATAGATTCATTCTCAAATCCATTGAGAGTGCCTTCCACCTAAACGAGTAGACCCAGAGAATGCCATGAAAACATTCCCCAGACCATAAGGATGCCACCACCAGCTTGTGTTCTTCCTACAATGATTGCAGGCTGATGTTTCCCATCTGACACAACTATCCTTTCGACAAAACAGAAAACATGAGGTGCAATTCTGATACAACCACAAAAATTGAAGCTTTTTCTCCTGAAGGTGTAATGACTATCCATTTGCTTCGGGGCCCATATGCAGTAAGGTTTGCTGAACTGTTATTTTAGAAACACGTGGTTTATTTTGGCATTGAGCTGCTCAATTGTAGTGTGTCAATCTATCCTACTGCACCTTCATAGCCAATGTTGACCTATCCGGTCAGTGGCATGTGGTGCTTCGAAGTTTCCATGCTTATTCGCAGAAGTACTGCCACCCTTGGCCTCAAAGCTAATAATCATCTCTTTTCGCAACTATGATAAATTGCCCCTTAAATCCATGACAGCAGCAAGAGATATGTGTGCAGACAGCCTATAAAACACCTTATATACCCACCAAGCCATCTTAAAACAAGTGTCTTTCTTCATGAGCTAAGTGCTGCCTACTTCTAAAGTAGAAAGTAGTGATAATAATGGGATTCTTTGTATATGACTATGGATCAATGGATGGTGGTAACAAACTGCCTTTTTAATAACACACTGCACTGTCTGATTTTTTTTCAAATTACACAATTGTCTAAAAATGTATCCTTTTTTGTGGCAGATGACTTCACCTCTATCTTTTGATCTGTAAAATGGGGGACATTATTTTAAGTAAGTAATGTGGGATGAATCACAAAAGTTTCAGATTCATTGAGATTAGAATCCTTACAGAAATTTGTAATGAATTTGATTTGCTCATCTCTATTACTAACATTAGTTGCAATTTATTGACATATAGTAGAAATAAAAACACAATATTATCATCTACTAATATGCTAATGTGATTGTTTGTAACTGGGTTCTAAGACTTACAGCCCATGGGTGGTTAACAATACATACTGTTTAAAGTTTACAGTTCTCTGTCAAGAAAAAAAAAAAAACTAACAACATAGTAAGTCATGGTTTATATAACCTTAATTTACTACTCAGCTCCATGTTTCACCAATAGCTTGTGGGTAAAAAAAATACAATTATTTTTAAACAATAAATATTGCTAATTATACTAATGAACTAATTTTTGTTCAGGGCATAATGAAGAATGGAGAAAAGTTCTCATTATTTACATCTATGTATACACATATCTTTGACTGTTATTAAGTCTAAGTCATCAGCAGTCTGAGGTAATTAGCATGCCTCTAAATTGATGATATACTTATACAACTGTTAGTATTAGAATATCCCAAAAAATAATCATTTATTAAGGTAGAGCCCAGCAGGCATTTTCTGCTAAAGTGGGAGGATTCAAATCCATAGAATACTACTGAAATCCACCCTTAGGGAAAATGTGCATTGCATTCAAATCAAACATCTCCTTATGAAGCTTTCTGTTAACGGTTTTCCTTTGAGACCTTAGCTTGATATTCATACACTCGCTTCTTACCTACTTTAAAACAAAAGCAGCTGCTTATTTATTTTTCATCAAATTTCTCTGTATCCTCAGTTACTGTAATCTGCTATATAAATTTGGGTTGTCAAGACTACTGCTTATACTTTGCTCTTTTGCAATTTGATATAAATAGTCTTGATCTTGGCTTTGCACTTTATTAGCCTTTGTACAAAATACCACATTTCAAAGAAAATGCAAACTAAAATGTTCTTGTAGACATAGGAGCATAGGAAAGTGGCTAGCAGTCCATACACTGTTCAATTGACTTATTTCATTCAAAAAAATTATGTTAACTTGCTATAATTGTTCTTAACTAGTCAATGCCTCCTAAATAGACAAGAGCAAATGTCTTAAAACTAGATTTATGTCCAGTTCGGCTGAATAGGCTAACTGATTTGGGTCTGAATAAATGTGACCTGAATTAAAAGTATCCCAATTGTCTAGAAATCTTTCTCTTCCCCAAAATTTAGGCTTGATAAAATTAGATTTAAAAAAAAAAGCTAATTTCTGAATTTTAGGCAGAATAGTGCCTGCACCACTGGAGCCCATTGACAATAATGGGATCAAGGCTGCTTCTGGTATTAGTTTCGGAATTTTTGCTGGACAAATACCGCTGCTAGCGTTTTTTATCTGACCAAATCCTGGCACTAATGCCAGAAACAAGCCAGATCCTTGCTGATGGTGAATGGAGCATGGTGGTGCTCCAGCTCTTTCCAGCCCTTTTCCCCTGCTGGATCAGCCTAACTGACCCTATCAAGCTTACATAGCACAGAGATAGTCTCATTTTGCTTACCGAAATGCATCTTTCCTTGAGTCCAAAGGCAGCACAACACAAAGGGTTAATGTCGTGCTCCTCCCATCTAGGACTGAAGATAAATCATTAGTAAATCAGACTAATTAACCCCCCTATAAAGAAGTGCACACCCACTAGGTAGATGTGTTTTTTTCCAAGCAATGTCTTTTTCAGGGAGGGATATTTGTGCTGCCTTTGGACTCAAGGAAATATACATTTCGTTAAGCAAATTTGGACTTTCTTTATCATTCTACAGGCAGCAGAGCACAAAGCGATCTGAAAAGCAGTATTAAACAAGGGGGGGGGGGGGGTCGAAACCGCAGCCTTAATAATCACTTGTCTGTCAAAGGCTGAATCGCATGCACCAAATACATCCAACCTATATTGTTTTGTAAAGATGCATGGAGAAGACTATTTAGGGGCTCTGCAGAATTGATCCAATATGTATATATTTTTTTCTTTCCTCTGCCCAAGCGACTAAGTGGACTGAGTTGAGTGTGATGTAACTCCACCTGGTAACTAGAGTACTCGTAATTTAGAAGCAGACTTTAATAGAATTCTTAATCCAAGCAGTGTAGGTTGCTGGCTTTTATGCTACTCTATATAAAAAGCTGGTCAGCAGACCTGAAGGACCCTGGTTCTCCAATGACCAGTAGATGAAGCTTGTTTTGTTCAGCTGATTGAGGATTCTGACAGATTAATTTCTTTACTTACATTCACCTCAGATGAAAGCTTTGGTAGGATATAGGGCATTAACCCTAAAATTGAGTCTTCTTGATGTACTTTCAGATACTGCCCTTGCAAAATCTCACACCTTCTTGGCTGATGCACATGCCACCAGAAATAAAACCTTCCAAGATACGAACCTTACTGGTGCTTCTGTAAGAGGCTGAAATAAAGCTTCAACCAGGGTCTTGAGGAGAACAGCCCGATCACAGGCTGGAATAGAAGGCTTAACCGATTAAATTAAATTGAATAAAGAACATTAAAAAAAATGTCTGTCAGTCTTAGTTAGGGAGAGCTGTGCTGCAGAAGGGACAGATAGTGTAAGGAGTGAAATCGTAATATTTTAGAGAAAAAACTTGCTAGAGACCGAAAAGTCCTTTTAAGGACTATTGTTGTATCTGGCAGCAATATAATTATTAGAGCAACCTGTGCAAAATTCCATGGAATTTTTAGAGAGACCCAAAAGTCTTTTAATGACTATTGTATCTGGCAGCAATAAAATTATTAGCACAACCGCTGCTACTAATAGTTTGGCCGCTGGTGACAGCAACACTACCAGCGCAACATCTCCTGTATAACGTTTGTGCATCCTAAATATCAGTGACATTTATTCAGCGTAATTTTTTATTAGCCCGTGGTGACAGCGACATTACTTGAGCTACACCTCCTGTATAATGTTTGTGCATCCTAAATATCAGTGACATTCATTCAGTGTAATTTTTTATTAGCCGGTGGTGACAGCGACATTACTTGCGCTACACCTCCTGTATAAAATTATCTGTGACATTCAGTGTACTTTTTTCATAGACACTGCGGACAGAGACATTATCTGTGCTACATCCCCTGTTTAACGTGTGCGCATCCTAAAAATATCTGCGTCATTCTGTGTACTTTATTTGCGCATAAACTTACAAAATGGTTGGATTGCAGCAGATAATGCTTCAAGTCGGTTAAGCATTACCCTGTCTTCCACCAAGTCCAGCCTCAGTAGCCAAGAGTCTGGTCAACAGAATCCTCACCCCGATCTTCCTTCCTCCCACCATGGAGAGTCTTGGAAAACAAGTGATCCCACACTCTAATAATCCAAGGAGCTTTTTTCATAGCCATTCCTTAAATTGGGCCTCTTGCCAAGCCAGCCATGAGGAGATCTTGTGCCTTGATTCCCAAACTCTTAAGCATGCACAGGAACGGCAATTACTTGGATGATGGTGATGAGACACAGTTGCCAATAAGTCAACTGCAATTATTGTCTCAAGAGGTTCATGATGAGGATGAGACACAGTTGTCAATAAGTGAGGTTGTTGTTAGGTCAACAAGTCAGGATAATGAGCAGAGTGAGAAGGTGGAAGAGGAGGTGGTGGACGATGAAGTCACTGACCAAACCTGGGAAGGTGGCAAGCCGAGCGAGGACAGCAGTACAGAGTGGGAGGGATCCGCAGCACTGCAACAGGCTGGAAGAGGCAGTGGGGTGGCAAAAGGGAGAACTGTTCCCCGAGCACCCCCCTGTGGTAATCTCCCTTGTCAAGGGTTAGGTGTTCCGCAGTCTGGCGCTTTTTTGA
Organism: Bufotes viridis; assembly: GCA_033119425.1. NCBI lineage: Eukaryota > Metazoa > Chordata > Amphibia > Anura > Bufonidae > Bufotes > Bufotes viridis. Next base: position 58,601,747 of record CM065593.1, read on the forward strand.
GGAAAGTGCGGACTAGAAAAGAATTGTTATTGGCAACCTGTGCCGTACCAAAATGAGCAGGGGCATAAACACTAGCAACCTCACCACCACTAGCATGATCCATCTTATGTCATAAAAGCACCCTAATAGGTGGGCCGAACGCCTGGGTCCATAATCAGTGTCTGCGGATCACACCACTGCCTCCTCTTCCCCTGTGTTACGTGCTAGCCAATCTCCTGTCCAAGACGCAGGCCCAGATGCATCACACCATGCACCTGGACCTTCGCAAGCACCATCAGATAGTACATCAACTTCTGTGTCCCAGCGCAGCGTACAGATATCTATACCCCAGGCCTTTCAACCAAAATGAAACTACCCAGCAACCCACCCACAGGCCATACCACTAAATGCGCAAGTTTCTAAACTGGAAATGTTGCCATTTATGCTTTTGGACACTGAGACTTTCTGCAGCCTGATGTCAGCAGCCATCCCGCGTTACTCTGCCAGCTGGCAATATTTTTCACGGTGTGCAGTCCCAGCCTTACACCGGCATGTGTCCTGTAACATCACCCATCCCCTGACCAACGCAGTTATTGGGAAGGTCCACTTAACGACTGACACATGGACAAGTGCTTTTGGCCAGGGACCCTACATTTTCCTGACGGAACACTGGGTGAACTTTGTGGAGGCCCGGAGTGAGTCGTACCCTGGGATGGCACAGGTATTACTGAAGCCAAGGATTGCGGGCCCTACCACCTACGTTAGTGGCTGCAACCCCCCCTTCTCCTCCTCCTCCTTCTCCTCCTCCTCCACTTCCACCTCTGAATTATCATCTTGCAGCACCAGTCAGCCATAAGTCAGTAGCTGTAAGCAGTGTAGCACTGCAATAGGGAAGCGGTAACAGGCCGTGCTTAAACTGATCAGCTTAGGTGACAAACAGCACACTGCCGCAGCGCTATGGCATGGTATAAGGGACCAGACTGAGCTGTGTCTCTTGCCACTCAACCTACAACTAGGCATGGTTGTGTCTAATAATAGCCATAACTTGGTGGAGGCTTTGGAGCTCGGCAAGCTCACACACATACCATGCCTAGCCGACGTGTTCAACCTAGTGGTTCAGCGGTTTCTCAAAACCTACCCCAATTTGCCTGAGCTACTGGTGAAGGTGCCTCGCATGTGTGCCCATTTCCGTAAGTCATTGACAGCTTCTGCCGGTCTGGCAACGCTGCAGCAGCACTTGCAATTGCCAGCTCACTGACTGTTTTGCTACATGAGCAAGCGATGGAACTCGACGTTCCATATGTTGGCTAGGCTTTGTGAGCAGTAGAGGGCAGTAGTGGAATACCAGCTACAACATGGTCCCGCCTTTCCAGTCAGCTTCCTCTCTTCACAAGCGAGGAATTGGCTTGGATGTCTGACCTCTGTGAGGTTTTACCCAGCTTTGAGGAATCGACACAGATGGTGAGCGGCGATAACTCTATTATGAGCGTAATCATCCCACTTCTGTGTCTACTCAAACGCTCGTTGCTCACAATTAAGGTGGACACTTTGCATAGGAAATAGGTGGAAATGGGAGAAGACAGTACACAGGGTGATAGCCAGACTACCCTCATTTCGTCTTCTCAGCGCGAATTGGATGATGAGGAGGAGGTGGAGCAGTAGACAGTTGCCTCCGCTACAGAGGGTAGTATCCATGGAAGTTTTATTTCATCTGTTCAGCATGGATGGGTAGAAGAGGAGGAAGAGGATAAGGAGATTGAGAGTCATCTTACTGATGAGGACAGCGAAGTCTTGTCTGTTAGGACTTTGGCACACATGGCTGACTTTATGTTAGGCTGTCTTTCCCATGACCCTCGCATTGTACGTATTTTGGCCAACACCGATTATTGGTTGCTCACCCTTCTCGACCCCTGCTACAAAGAGAACTTCTCATTCCTGTTGTGGAGAGGACGAGCAAAATGGTGAAATACCAGAAGGTCCTTGTGGAAAAATTGCTCCAAAAATTTCCAGCTGACAACACTGGCTGCAGAGTACATAGTTCCTTGGCCACCCGAGGAGGGGAGACAAAGGGAACACACAGCAGTTCCAACAAAGGCAGGGCCTGGGACAGTTTTATGCCGACCCACCAGCACCCTCAACCTGATGCGCAGCCTAGAATCAGAAGAAGGGAAAAATTTTGGAAGATGGTGAAGGAGTACGTAGCAGACCGTGTCAGAGTACTCAGTGATCCCTCTGTGCCTTACAACTATTGGGTGTCCAAGCTGGACAAGTAGCACGAACTGGCGCTCTATGCCTTGGAGGTGCTGGTCTGCCCCGCCACCAGCGTTTTGTCAGAGCGTGTATTTAGTGCTGCTGGGGGCATAATAACTGATAAGCGCATCCGCCTGTCAACTGAAAATGCTGATCGGTCGACTCTTATAAAAATTAACAAGGCCTGGGTTGCCCCTGACTTCTCTACTCCACTAGAGGAAAGCGGCTGAACATAAAGGCACTCTAATTGTGTCCTTTATGGTGTATTGAATACACTGTATTCCCATGCACCCCTTCCACCACTAAAAAGGTATATGGTTCAATCTACCTTTTCTCGTCCTCCTCATCCTCCTCCATCATATCAACATGCTTATTAGGCTGCCCTCGCTCCTAATGTTTTAGAGGGTCAGCTCAGCAGCTGGCCCTCACCCATAATGTTTTAGAAGGTCACCAGCAGGCCCTCACCCATAATATTTTTGAGGGCCACCAGCAGGCCCTCGCCCATAATGTTTTAGAGGGTCACCAGCAGGCCCTTGTTCTTAATGTTTTAGAGGGTCACTAGCAGGCCCTTGCTCCTAATTATTTTGAGGATTACCAGCAGGCCCCAGCCCATAATGTTTTACAGGGTTCACCAGCAGGCCATTGTCCATAATGTTTTAGAGGGTCACCAGCAGGCCCTCACCCCGAAAGTTTTAGATTGTCAGATCAGCAGCAGGAACTCACCCCTAATGTTTTAGAGGGTCAGCTCAGCAGCATACCATCACCCATATTTTTTAGATGGTCAGGTCTGTAGCAGGCCCTCACCCCTAATGTTTTAGATTATCAGTTCCGCAGAAGACCCTCACACCTAATGTTTTAGATTGTCAGCTCGCCAGCAGGCCCTCGCCCATAATTTTTTAGATCAGGCATGTACAAACTGCGGCCCTCCAGCTGTTGCAAAACTACAACTCCCAGCATTCCTGGATAGCCTACAGCTATAAGGGCATGCTGGGAGTTGTAGTTTTGCAACAGCTGGAGGGCCGCAGTTTGGACATGCCTGTTTAAGATGGTCAGCTCAGCAGCAGGCCCTCACCCCTAATGTTTTAGATGGTCAGCTCTGCAGCAGGCCCTCGCCCATAATGTTTTAGATGGTCACCTTGGCAGCAGGCCCTCACCCCTAATATTTTAGATGGTCAGATCAGCAGCAGACCCTCACCCCTAACGTTTTAGAAGGTCAGCTCGGCAGCAGGCCCTCACCCCTAATGTTTTAGAGGGTCACCAGCGGGCACTTGCTCCTAATGTTTTTGAGGGTCACCAGCAGGCCATCAATTATAATTTCAAATTTGTGTATCATGCCCTCCTTTATGTGTAATAAAGGGTGTATTGTAGTGCCGATTCCTTGAAATTTTCGGCAGCCCTTTCACTTAGTGCATAGGCTTTATGAGTGTAGGAGTCCCACTACCTGAACAATTATACCACAGTGTGAATGAGGCCCTCCTTTATGTGATATACAGATTGTAGCAGAGTGCCTCTTCCTTGCAATTTTTGGCAGCACTTGCACTTCATATACAAGTAAATATACAGGAAAGAATGTTACCTAACAATTTTTCCTCTAAAATCAATTTTATCTTCGGTTTTGTGCGTATTATTGTCAGTCTGTAAAAGTGGCGTACTACTCAGACAACATCGTTCCCAGCAGCGACCTGGGAGTCTAAGATGCATCCAGACATCCTCCCCATGCTGTTCCTGAACCATTTCAGTGGTGTTTGCATCAATTTCTGACCTTTTACTGTGAACCAGACACCCTCCCCTCCTCCGCAGGTGGTGCCTGGTTTAATGCTCGGGTTCTCCCATTGACTTCCATTGTGCTCGGGTGCTCTGTAAAGCACCCAAGAATCCCGAGGTGTTCTAGTCGAGCACCCGAGCACTTTGGTGCTCAACCAACACTAGTTGTGAAAGGCCCTCTTACAGTGTTGGATTTTAACCCAAATGGGAAAACTTCCTGCAAAAAAAATGTAAGACTTCAGACCGATCAGGGTTCTGCAAAGTTTCCTTCACCACATCTTACAAGCCCTTCTCCAGTCCTGAACCATAAGATTCCAGGTTATAAGCTAAAACATCTCTGGTGGACTCTGTAGGCCTGCTTAAACCAGAAGGTTCAGTATTAGAGAATGTTGAACGGCACTCCTTATCTTGTCGTTGGTGCTCAGTGGTAAAAAAATAATAAAGACACTTAATTGTGAAAGTACCACGGCACACGCATCCCACCGAACTACCAATGTCAGCGGCCGTGAACAAGGTCCAGGACTGGACCGAAACGTTGGCCAGACTGTAATCTACTTCCAATATACTACAAATCTGTACTGTGGATGGATGATAATAAGAAATAAATTTACCCAAAATTTTTGCATCAATTCTGAGTGCCGTGGTACTTTCACAATTAAACCAGAAGGTTCGGCTGGGCTGTATATCCAATAATTTGCTTGGATGTGGATGGCTGCCTACGGTTTGACATTTCACTGCCCAAGTCAAAATTTGACTGCATTGAATGTACCGTGGATCAGAGCGAGTCCTGTGCCAATTGTTGATATAGCATATGGTGGAGATTATCTGTTTGCTCCCCCACTGACTGATTTTTGAGCCTCCCATATAGTCACTTATTATCTCCATATATGGACTGCTGGCTATTCATTAATAACCCTACGGATTTCAACACCAAAGGGGTTTCAGAGATATTTATACAGATGACCTATCCTCTGGATAGGGCATCAGTATCTGATCAATGGGGGTCCGACACCCAGGACCCCTGCAAATCAGCTGTTTGAGAAGGTATCGGGTCTTCTGTGAGTGGGGCTCTTTTCTATCTGCTTTTTCTCGGTCGAGTGGCAACACGTTCATGGGACATATGGCCTAGGAGCAGCTCAGCCCCGTTCGCAATACCAAGCACATCCGTTATGCAATGTATGGAACTGTAGCTGCCTTCTCAAAACAGATGATCAGCGGGGATCCCGGGTGTCGGACCTCCACCGATCACATACTGATGACCTATCCAGAGGATACATTATCAGTAGTGTTGAGTGAAGTAAAGCATTCGAAGCAGAATTTGGTCTGAAGTTTAGGAAAACTTTTCACAACAAAGCAAACTTTCCTTGCGCTATATGGTAACGAATCAGGTTTTCGTTACTGCACATTTAACAAAGTGAAAGCCTGGGAATGCGATATTACACATAATGCCGTGCAGCCAACCAATCCAGACATCGCCTGTGAAGTCACATTCCTATAAAAGCCTTATTGCCCTCGGTCTCTGCCATTGTCCTGTTAGCTGAGCATAGGGAGAGACATAGCAAGCGCTCATGCACTAGGGAATGTGTTACTGCAATAATCCTGCAGCTATGTTTGATCCATTCACCATGATCAGCCATCTGGTCTTAACCCTAATAATTTTAAAAGCAAAATGCCATTAAGTTCATAGTAGGGAGGGATCCTGGACCTTATGGAGGGATTCACATGGGATTATGGTCATCCCTGTCGTAGATCCCTCAACCTTATTGCTTTTTGGAAGGTTTTCCCGCCTCAATGTGGGTACCATCTCTGGTATGATCACACAGAAGGACAGGGGTTGCTGCACTGGGCGGAGCCAGAGGACACCGAGATGACCACAGCATCTGAAGAGTTAAAAGTCTGGGACCGGCATTACCGCCAGTTGTGGACATTAGTGCAGGTAGTCTGCTCTTTAAAACAGCAGACAACCGGAGGACATGGCGCCCGCTGCATGCACCAGCAGGTGTAATTTTTTAATACCCGTCCGCCTATGCAAATTTACTATCGGTAGACAGGAAAGGGTGAATTGATATTGATGACCTATCTTCAGGAAAGATCATCAATATCAGATGAGCAGGCCTCCTACTCCCGGGACCCCGCTGATCCGCTATTATAAGAGGCAGTGGTGTTCCATGAGAATTTAGGCCTCTTCCGCAGCCAGTATTGTCACATGGGTTAGCTG